>CM053999.1:5477072-6677072 GCA_028641955.1 Protonibea diacanthus | reverse complement strand
GCAGCAAATATTCATATAACTAACTGGTAAATTACATAACTGTCCAAGGAAAATATACAAAATATAAAATATTACTCAAAAATCCATTGACACAGGCAGAAAACAGCCGTTCTTCTTTGCTAGTGAAAAAATAGCATTTGGGAGATATGTGTTTTTCACGGGATGCTGACAATACGTTGCAGGTTTAAACAGGTAAAAAAAAAACTTTAAGACCTACTGTAGCTGGCAGGCTAACTGCTAACATGCTAACATGCCGCTGTAGCATGGTCACAACAGATCTTTGAATTAGCTAGCTTGCTGTCAGGTAGCGAGCTAATTAGCTCCGTCGCTAATGGTGCGAAAAAGTTAACGGTTATTCAAGAGACACATTTGTACCATTGAATTCCTCTTCTGCAGTTTATACTCTGACAGAGAAGGTTGTATAAAAGTGGATTGTGCTACACAGCTAATAAGCAGCTGCTTCTGACAGCTTGGCCAACGCGACGGTGCGAATTTGCTTGTCAGAGTTAACTAAAGTTTACTCCACTGATTGCTCTTGGAATAAAAGCAAAGAAGGATATTACCCAAAAATGCCGAACTGTTTGTTTAATGTTGTGTAATGCCGTGCATCTCCATTGAAAGCCCGCTTCTTTGACAGAAACCTCCCAATTTATTTTTCACAAGTTCACTGAAGAATTTGCTGAACAACAGGATGGAGAAATGCAGCGAGAGTGTGAAAGCGAGAGAGAGAAAGAGAGAGAGAGAGAGTGATAAAATGACAGTCACAGATGGAGAGAAACGGAAAAAGAGAGGAGAGAGAGTGGGTCATTAATGTCAGCAATGTAGCTCGCTCATCCTGCCAGTATCTAGCAAGAAAAGGTCAGGCGCTGGAAATGAGACCGCCGCTGCTCGACCACGCTTCATTTAGACAATGACCTATAACACTCTGATAATACTTGCCTTAAATCACTTCGCATGGCCAGTTGTCTGCCTTGTCTGTGTGTGTGTGTGTGTGAGAATATGTGTGTACGGCCATTTGGCTTGCTAATGGGGAAAAATACTGACACAGGCTGATGTCTGTGACAAGAGTGTTTCCATCGAACAGGTGCCGTCATGTACCTGCACCGGGTCTCTGGTGGTTATGGGACAGAATCAGCTTTTGTGCTGAAACACACGAGAGGGCCAGAGTGACATACTGGAACAAAGACATCCCGCCCATCATGCTTTGAAGGTGGGCCAGAATCAGACAATGTCTGGCTTGTCAACCCAAATGAGAGCAACATTTTAGCATGGCGGTATCACGGCTTGATACTTTGAGCTGATCAGCGAGATATTAAAGGCACTGTAAACACATTTTTTTTACTATGAATGATGGTGTCTGACATGAACACACAATTGTCTGCAGTTCAGTTTGTATGATTTTATATTTTTTGTTGTTTGAAGAGAGCAGGGTTCAGTGGGAAATGGTCAATGTAGAGTACTTCTATGCACCAATCAGGATTTAGCAACATCTGAATCAAAATGTGACGACTGTTGTTGGTTATTTCACTCTTCGTATAATTCAATGTTGCCTCTTTAGTCATGCATGTTTAATGTTACGGAGGAAGTTCAGGGGCTTTAAAAAGTCCAGTCTGTCAGATTCAGGAGGCTCTATTTACAGAATATGGCAGAAATTAAATGAAACATGCATAACTCTGTTTTTATTAGTGCACAATCACCTGAAAATAATAATCAATATGCCTTTATTACCGTAGAATGAGCCTTTTATATCTACAGACAGCATAGGTGTCTTTAGATGGTCTCTTCTATGTACTCTGTCTCTACCTACAGGAGCCTAGAACAGACAAACTAAACACTTGAAACTTATGAAAAACAGATCAGGGTCTGGTTTGTCCATTCTGGGTCTGCAGAAACATGCCACATCAACATGGCGGACTCTGTGAAAGAGGACTCGCTCCCTCTGTAGATATAAAAGTCTCATAACGGCTCTTGTTTTCAGGTTAATATACACAAATGAAAACAGAGTTATGCTTATTATATTCCATTTCTGCCAATAGATCCCCTTAAATGTTACACACTGGACCATTAACTTACATTCCTGCACTGATTTGTCTGATTTTTGGGATGCAATCTGATGTTAAAACTTTCTTGTTTCGAGGTGAGATCATCCTAAAGTCAATTCCTCTCTTTGACCTAACTTGTACAATGTCCATATCTCTCATTTTTATGTTTTCTGTCCTCATAGGTGCAATTTCCCAGGGTCTGGCACACGCTGTTCTAATCTCACCCTGACTTCAGCTGCAATGTGCCACTTTGTGTCTGAAAATATCAAGATGACCAGACGGGAGGCATTGTGCGGCGCAACACACCTAGAACCCAAACATTTTTAGGACACTAGCATTTCACAAAATCCCATCTATCTGTCCTTCTGCCTCTGTAATGAAACCTAGCAGCTCTGCAATGTGCACCCTATATTTGTTGTAAGCAGTTTTTTCCCCCCTTCCCCTGTCCCTGTTTGCAGTGGTGGAACGCGCCAGCTGCATTAAGTGGGCCATTTATACGATGGGGGCAATTCATCTTACAAAGCCGTCTTATTAGACTGTCACTTACACAGTATGAACAGTGCCTTCAAAACACCCCAAGGGATTTATCTGTTATTTTACTGCGAGAGAAAGAAAACAACGCCTAATTGGACTGAGTCATCTCGTCTTCGGCGGGATCGAAACAAAAGATATAAAAAAAAAAGAAATAAAAATTCTAACTCCGAACGTTAAACATAAACGTGGTAAAAAAAACAAAAAAACAACAACATGTATCCGTGTTTAAATGTTTGGGTCATGCAGATAGATGGAGCGACAGACAGTGAGGAGAGAGAGACGGAGAGGTGGAGGAGGAGTGATTGCCTGTCTGTGCTGTGAGGAAAGTAATCTCAGAGCAATCAAGAGATGTGGGCGGCCGACAGCTCTGCGGTTTGCCTTCTAAAACCACGGGCAGGTAGAGGAAAATCATTAGGTTCCGCTCCTGACCCCGTAGGTCACTTTTATTGGACAACTACTGTGTTTCATACTAAACCCACGCTGGCAGATGCTGACTGGCAACGATATGTAACTAACAAACTGACTAAACTAAAGTCAAACAGGGTAGACAGACAGATAGACAAAAGAAATAAATGAATAGATAAATATTAGCTGTCTCCGGGGAAAAGTACATGTCTAAAGGGGCCAAGTTAGCATCCAGCAGTGTCTCTTTAGTGCTGCCATTTCTGATCGACAGTGAAGCTTTTACCACTCCCCTAGAGTCGCTCTAAATAAAGGCGTTTTTTTTTTGTTGTTGTTGTTTTTTAAAGAAAGCGCTCACCTTTAGTATTTTTTCACCTGAGAGGAGGGAGGAGGCGCAGAGTGTAGAAGGCTCTGCAGGGGAAGCTGCGGTGGGATTCAATCCTAGACCGTTGGGGGGCACAGGCAGCTACAGAGACTGGAAATTAACCACTCGACAATCTCTGGCCGCTAATAGATGTCAAAGTGTGTGTGGCTCTGAAAGGAATCGAGTCTGCCAAGTTGTTGCATGCTGATCTTAGGATGTTAAAGGGTAATGGGGGTTGATAGCTTGCCTGTTAAAACCCAAAACGGCTTGTGTTCCTTCCCATGTTAAGTATTCTACTAAGAGGCTTTGAAAAGAACACTGAACTGCTTCAAGCTCAGTTTCATCCTCCAATAACTCTGCCCCAAAATGTCTGCACACTTTCAGAAGCAACACCCAGGTCACAGGCTTTTCTTAGACTCTGCTTGTCTGGCATTTTTTTAGAGCTCTTCATATTGCACACAGTGTAATTAGTTCTTTGTAATTAGCGCAATTTATTGCTTTGGGTATCCCTTCGAGACACAAGTACTTGAACACAGAGGTCTTAATTTGCAATATTACACAGTGTGTAATTGGGAATTTGTTTCTTCACATTCCTCAGAGACCCGCAGACATGTACACATATAACTGGAGTGGACGGGGAGTGCACGGAAAGCAGGTTGTGTTTCAGTGATAAGTTGGTGTCAGGAGGGAAGCTGTGTCTTTTATGTAATTAGACCCCAGTCCACTTTATTAAAAAAAAGAGCCAATCAGCTCATCAGCTGCCTGCCGGACAGTGACTGAACCCTAAACCTTGTGTGTGTTTTGGTGCCCTAAGCAGGTCTCTCGTTTCAACAAGCTGCACTCCGGAGATTAGCGAGGTTTTACTCAATATCTCCTTCCTGAGCGCAGAAAGAGGCAATATCCCCAACTAGATACTCATAATAGTAAGAATAATAATGTCCAGCCACATATGGAATGAGATATAGTCCCTTATTGGTTTGAAGTGATGATATTAAACAGCATTATATGGGCAGGTGACAACGCGCCACCAGCCAATTTCCCTAGATATGAAAAGGAGAAGATTGCAGGTGGGATTACCCTGTGTGTGGTCAGGGGGGAGGCGGCCGCCACCGCCAGCGATGCTGTCGCCTCGCACTCCTGCTGATTGTTTGCCTTTGAGCTGCAGCTTGTCCTCCTCCTCTGCTTCTCCTAGTTTCTGTTTGTCTTTCGGAGGCTCATCCTCCTCCTCCTCCTTCTCCGCCGCTTCCTCCTCCTCCTCCTCCTCCTCGCTCTGTTTGTCTTTCCGCGATTTCCGAGTCTGGGCTTTTCCGCGGCTGAGCTCCGGCTCGCTGTCGGAGCTGGAGAGGACGACGACGCATGCCTGGTCCGGTTCAGCTGAGGGGGGCTGCCAAGGCCTGGGTGGCTCTGAGCCAGCAGAGAGAAAAAAAAAAAAGAGGGGAGGGAGAGAGAGATGAAGATTACTTTATTGGCCGAGTTGCACAGTGTAATCAGACTTTGAAGAGTTTCATTCCCTGGCGGGATATCCATCATCTGAAGAGTGTGACAGTGTGACAAAATGACTTCTGACATGAAAGTAAAACTCAATATGGCTCATTAGCGATGTTATTAGCTATCATAAGGCCTTTACTGACAATTTTAGATGATGTGATTGTGTGAAATGGGGAGTCATAAGCAGGGATGAAGGGGAATGTATGAGCACAGCCAGCTCATGGGCATAAAACATATTATAATGTATGTTTTTCATTACATTTTGGGTAGGTAGTTAGTTGCTACATTAACTGAAGGTCTACACTGCTGAGCAGATTTACCTCCTTGCTCAAAAGCACATCGGCACTGAAGCAAGAAAGCTGCAGATGGAACACCTGCCAGCCCCCCCCCCCTTCTTCTTTTACCAGCTCTGGGATCAAACAGCCAACATAATTTGCTGTGAGAATGAATTATGCTCATGTCACATTGTTTTCTTAATTGCCCGCCTGCATCATGTGCAATCAAACTTAAACAAAATAATTGTCAGCGATTGCTGCATCTGTGCGGCGCTCCAGCCGGGCGCGCAGGGCGGTATTCAACAGCTGATAATGGCCGAGTGCCAAACTCGCGTTTCTCTCGCTTTCCTCTGCACCTTGTAGGCCGGCTATCAAGCTTGTTCTGCCGTTGCGCTCTGAAGCCATTCATGTGATTTTCATTCATGCCGAATGTTGTAATTCAGTGAAGGTCAGGCAGAAATCTAAGACACAAAAATGTTAATGGTTGCAAGGATTGCCATTCATAAACTCCACATTGTTCAAAATGTTACTTTTAAGTCGCGTTCTGAGGGTTTGCCAGTGCTGATGTTTGTTATGGAGGCAAAGCTAAGTGACAGATTAGCTGCTAAAGGCAAGAAAACAATTATTTAGAAGCATGTGTAAATGTCACTTTGAGTCTGAACAGAACTTCTTCGGGAGAAGTGCTATATAATTTCCTTTCCCTACTTTCCTAGTTAAATTTAAATCATATCCTTTCACATTATTTGTTGAACTTGAGGTGTGAAATCTAACAAGACAGTAAGTTGTGAGACTCGGGGACGCAGAGGGCTAATTAGTGATCCTGCCTCTCTGTGGCTTGTTTCTTCAAAAGGCCAGCCTCTAGTCGGCTTCCTGAAATGTCATCTGAGTCTCTGGGCTCCTGGCCCCACCGCTGCCCCCCTACGCTAACAAGCTGAGCGAGACCGCGGAGAGACGGCTCAATTTGTGTTAAGCTGTCCCCACCGAGGAAGATGTTAACGGGGAAATCCTACAGGGCCGTGCCGCGACTTTACCAGTCAACCCCCTTGTTTTCCCCCCCAATCAGGGACCTATTATGTCTGTAGTGGCTTGATAAGGTTCCAAAATTGAGTCTCATACCCCGGCACACAGCACTGCACACAAGAAGCATGTGATCCTAATGGCATAAGCTTATGAGGATTCACGTGAAAAATAACACACTCAAGTAGCTGAATAAAACAGAAATAGCTTTTATGGCCATCTGCAGGGAGTGAAACAGCTGCAGCCTGAGACGAAGAAGTATCAAAGAAGAGGACAGCACTGGGCCCTGAAACAGTGACTGACATCAAACAGTTAAAGATGAGACTGGACTTTGTTGTTACATGCTGAAAATCCGTAAAAAAAAAAAAAAAAAAAGTATAGAGTGCTATACTGAGAGGTGTAGAGAGCCAGGAGATAACCAAATTGCCCTCTTCCTGTATACAGTACATCTCTCACAGTAGGTGCTGAGAGACAAATTGCTGGTCTACCGGTGAAAGAGCTGGAGGACTGAACAGTGCCCACGCTCTCGGCCTGAAAAAGCTGCAAACACAGGAACTCACACGCCACTGATTCAACCCCAAAATGGTAGAGCAGGAGCCATGCGGTTGTTTATTGGTGCAAAATCAACTTCAGGAAACTGTTCAGAGTAAAACCACCCGAGATGCCAGATCCTGTCACGTAAAGGAGGTTATAGTCCATGACAGTTTGATTAAAAACAGCTCTCCATTACTGACGATATCGCCACAACAGTGATTCAATTTGTGTCCAATTAATGAAAGCTGAGTTTGGTAAGTTCTCCTCCCTGCCAGATAGGAAATTATTTTCTGTGCCAGATAAGAGAAGTTATGTCCAACATGGCTGAACAGATGAAGCAAAGCACGCCACCTACAGAAATACAAACTTCAGTATCACCAGAACTTCAAAAAAAAGAAGACTGGACGGTCTAAAAACAACCACAGCTCCCCAAAGACGTCTCCAAAATTAAAAAAAAAAAATTGGCTTTCACAATTTACCATTTGCTAAACTCCTCCAACTGTGCTGGGCACAGCAGGCCTGTCAAGCTTTGGATTTCTCAACATGACAAAGTGGTGTTCATGGGGCTGTAGTAAGAGCAATACTCAAGTTCTTATGGTGCCTTTTTTTGCTTTTAAGAGGGGAAACACACAAGAGTGAGAGAAATGCCCAGCTAACTAGCTTATAGTCTTATTTTCAAGGTTGAACCAGTCATCAAGACCTAGTAGTTGCTTTCATACATTTTATTTCCTCCATATTCTTTTGATGATAAGTTCATTTTATATTTTCCAAAGATCTCAAATTATTTTCGACATAATGACGAAAATAATTTGATGATGTTATCCTGAAATGGATAATTTTCTCGATATCTTAAGGTAATGAAACTTTGCTTTCCCAAGATAACAACATACCAAAAAAAAACTTGAAATCTCAAGAAAGCAAATGAAATTGATTTGTTATCACAAGAAAATAGAGAAAATAAAATGTATGAGTGTATGACCTCTCAGGGCTTCATCAGATCAGATGAAATTTTAGGTAAAAGGTAACTGTAATACAAGGACAAAGCTGCTCATTCAGTTAGATCTCTTCTACAATCAACTGGTGAGCTTAATTTGGGATGTGTAACTTTAGCCTCAGCCTTTTAGCATGACGTAATATACTGTATATGGACGTCAAGTGCATATCTAACATCTATTCACAGAGTTCTCATTTTTAGGAAGTCGGCTGGACACATTAAAGACACCTGTACAAAGTTTTCGTGTTAATTAGCTAACGTTAGCCAGCTGATAAAAATCTACAAGCAAACACAAGCAAACAACATTTTTTTCATTTTTTTTTTTAAACTTCTGACTCAATGCTAGAAAGATCTGTATGAATTTTACCACTGGATGTGCAGTTCAAGGATGAAAAAGCTTTACAGGCATAGCAACGCTGGTGAAGAGAAAGTTTGCCACTTTGACATTTTGTAACCAGCTTCTAAGCTGCTATTTCTAAGTTGCAGTACTTTCTACTAAAAACCTTTATTCTCATTTCCTGCATCTCATCTTGCTACATTTCACACCTTGTGGTACAACAGACCAATATCCTTCTGCATGCTGATTCTTCCTCGACAGCTGCTGCCTTGTTGTGTTTTTGCCATGCTGTTCAAATCCACAGACAGCGAAGGCCACATGACCCTTCATCTGTTCCTCTGCTTTAAATATAAAGCCCTGTTGTCCTCGCATCATGTGTCGGTGTTGAGTGATTCTCTGCAACATGTCTTAACACAACTTGTAACAGAGAGTGTCACAACTTTCTTTACAGTCATTGTGAGAAATCGTTGTCGCTCTTGAAGGGATAACATCTCTCATGTCACACTATAGGCTCTGACCTGATTATTTTCTTACATTTCACCAATCTGAGGATTGCGGTGCCAAGTTGAGAGATATCTCCATAAATACAGTTGTTATTTTTCAGCACAGTCTGTCATTTACAAATTTAGCAGGTTGTTAAATTCCCTGTCTAGCGAGCTGACACAGCCTGCTGCTGTGAATGCAGAGTGGCGCTTGTGACAAAGAAGAGAGTGTGATTGCTGAATAGTTATCAAGCATCTGCTGCAACTGAGCATGAAATGGGGGGTGAACTCTGTTAAAAACTATGCGTGTGTGTGTGGGCGAGTGTGTGGGTGTGCGTTTTTGTGCTGCTCAGAGGCTGAGGTGCTGGTTGTTTGAACTGTGTTTGTTTTAAGTGCACCATCATCACTTCCAATGGACTGAGCTGCAAACAAACCTGCGGGATGCGCCAATATTTACTCTATGGTTATACTAAATATACATAGATCCTGTATTAGCATAGAGAGACTTGAGAGTCATTAATGTGGACAGGTGAGAAATTGAATGTGTTATGAACAAGATATTAATACTGCAACATCTCATACTGAATAATTAATGCTGTAGATGTGTTTATGGCTACAATAATCACCTTGATTGAGAGATTCATGCACTTTTACACCTTTCATACACCTGGACTGTTTTTGACTAAAGAGAAGTTATTTTACTGAACAATAGAGAAAGTTTTGAAGATGATGAGATGTCCTCAGGTGTTGGGCAACAGCAGCAATGAATAGTTCATTGCATTTCTGAACACAGCACCTGTCAGGGTACCTAGAAAATACAGGTAATATGTCTGTCTGTCTGCCTGTCTGTCTGTCCATCTGTCCGTCCAGCTGTCTTTTGATGGTAAATAACCAGAATATTGTGGTCCTATGAAATTTAGACCCCCGTTTGGGAAGTATAATTCACATTAGGACTAGTTGACACACCGTCTGTTTATTGTACTGTATTAAATACATTTTTATTGCTCATTTCCTTTCCTTTATCACGCTCCCCCCTCCACATGTTTGATTTCAGCATGAAATATAAAAGCCTGTAATTTGTCACACAATAAAAAAAAAGATCTGTTCACAGTGCTTTTCCTTAAGGTCTCTAAATTGACAGCGAAAGAGGCCAGAGGTCGTTCTGTCATCTCACACTCTGATACCTGACGCCGTTTAAAGTATGATTATTAATTACTGAGTATTTTCCTTCTTGACCTGAAAACCTTGTTACTTTGCTTTCAGCTGTAAGGACTAGTTGTGGTGCTGAGGGGCTGTAAAACATCATATTTTATAGGAGTACTTCAATATTCTTTTGTTTGCTTTCTTGCTGGGAGTCAGATGAGAAGCAGCCTAACGACATGGCCGAGGCTTCAATCAACACGTTGGATCTTGTAATAAGTGAGTTTTAGAGGGGATGGTGGGCATGTTTTTCAACTTTCTGTTCTGTGTTGGCATTACCCGTTATTTCCAGTCTTTATGCTAAGCTAAGAGAAGCTTATTGCCTCCACGGTTGTCAGCTATTTATCCTGAGGTCACACGTAGTACAACTAGTCGTACCAGAGTTCTTACTTCTCTTTATCTACTTCTCTTTTTTTAATATGCAAACATTCTGACACCATTCAGCTGCTGAGCTTTTTCTGAAAATTTCACTCAAATTTCAACTTTGAGAACTAACAGTGGTGTTGTTTCTTCAGTGTGTGATCAGGCAGTGAGCTCAGCTTCACTGTTATTTCATTTAGGTGTGTCATATTTTATCCTGTCACAGTGTAGTAATTCTTTCTTCAGTGTGTGTCAGAATGGAGTGTGTATATGTGTTTGGCTGACTTGAAGTTACTTGAAGCATAATATCGATACAACCGTAAAATCCCGTGGAACGCCCTGCCTTAAAAGAATCACTAAAACTAATGCTGCTTAAATATCACCACTGCTGCAACTCCGTCGAATTTTGGGGATATTTCCTCGCAGTCATCTCTGAGCCGATCTGATGCATCGCAGACATTTAAAGAGCGTGGTCCTGCAGCCTGCCAGGTCATAACGACTTCCCTCCCCTCTCTTTTGCAAGATACAATCATAGGCTGTCAGAGATATCAGCCAGAGCCAGCTCAACTTTTCCCCAACTTTGTGTGAGACGTTTGCAGCAATAGTAGGCGCCTGTTCGCTCTCTCTCTCTCTCTCAGCTTGACAGGTGAGAATTATACTGTGTCCTTGTCATCTGCAGAGAGAGAGAGCGAGACAGACAATATTCTCTGAGCAGAGCTATTTCAGACTCTGGCAAGCCTGCCTCCATCTTTCGCTATCACGCATCTCCATCTGGTGAAATCTGTAATGCTGTTCAAAAGTATTATGTCAACAGACTGCTACGATTGATATTGACGGGAAGGAAAATAAAGCAATGAATGGATTTCGGCTTCAGGTGCTTCATTTCAAACAAGAGATGATGGAATTATTGTCTTTTACCTTGTGGAGTCCGGTTTGTTTTGTAATCAGGCGGATGGATTTTGTGAATTAATAAAAGAATAATTAATAAAACACAAATGTGCTCAGTAGGGGTTGATTGATCAGATGATTTGTCATCACTTGTTTTAACCCTACCTGTCCTGACAGCAGAAGAAGAGCGTGGAACCTCGCACATCTCGCAGTAAGGCAACAGGCTGCTGTTGGAGTAGGTGCAGGCCTCACAGCTCCACTTCTCATTGGGCGGGTCGGGCTGCGACAGCTTCCGTGGGGCCATGAAGGAGACCAGAGAGCCGGGGCTGCCTGAGTCAATCCCCCCAGCCGTCGACCTCCGTTTGCCCCCAAAACGAGACCTGGGGCTCGGGCTGGGCTGTGGTGTTCTGAGCCTCTTCAGCTGGGGGGAGAAGTCTTGGTCTGGTGTGGCGGCGGTTTGGGAGTAAGAGTTTTCTTTTTTTGAGTTTGCACCACTGCTGGTTGGTGTGGCAGTCATCTCTGAGGAGAGGGAGGGAGAGGTTTCTTCACCTTCTATTCTCTTCCTCTTCTTCTCCTTGCTGGCGCCCGGAGAGAAGAAGGAACGAATGTCGTGCTGCTTTTCTCTCTCAAACTAAGAAGAAAGATGGAAAATAAAGTTAGCTTTTGTTACTCAGTTAACATTTATTACACAAATGATAGATTCTAATCCACCTGCAAAGTTACATGACATCCATGTCACAAATCTCCCTTTTGTTGCAATTTGCAAGTGCAAAGCAACATTTTCTGATGCCAACTTGTTTCCTGGTAACACGGGAAAGAATAATGAAAACTACCCGGTGACGAATAATGAACAGGCACAGAAAAACCTTTCAGTTCTACAAAGTCTGACAGTAATACAATTTTCATAAAATACTTGCTACAATAGAGCAAAATCCTACTGTGATCCAGGGCACATTATGTGTAGTGTGACTGTATGTGTGTTCAACATGTAGCACTGACGTTCTTCAAGCCATCAAAGTCATTAAAGATTTAATTGTAATTGGATAGGAGATCAAACTGGATTGAATGTATGTATACCTCACAGCGGTGTTTATCAGCATAGTTATTGTCAGATACCTCTCCAATATAAGTGATTCATATTTTCAGTGTCATGTGGTATTGTCATAACATCACAAGAACTGATCATTTCTTTTTAGCACCAATTAACACGTCTTGTCAGTTTTAGTTTTGCTACTTTCTTAAACATATTTACACCACAGAGGGCGAACCTGACTGTCACCCACAGGTTTCTGAAGTGCCGTTATGAAGCTCAGAATCTGTGGCTCTGGCTGCCGCCATCTTGACAGTCATGCCTCTTCCGCCTCCTGGGTAAATCTAAGAATCTAAACCGGTAAAGACGTGCATCTTCGGCAGACCTGAGGCAGGCTGAATAACGCCTGGGTGCACAAGCCATCTGTAAGGTCCCTCCTTTCATTTTAATTGTTCTATTTTAATTATTGTCAGGTACTCACTGTGAATCGAGGTCACACTAGAAACATTGAATAATGCATAAACTGATGAAACTGTGTTTGCATGGAGTTCATTCGGGTGGCTTTTGAAGATATTTGACCTTATTCCTGATATGTGTGTGTGTGTGTGTGTGTTTCTATGAGAAATTATACAAAGAAACACATAGTGTCTTTAAATGTTTTCACTGCCTTAAGAGCTGATTGATGTGGTGATTTCACTTGATGAAAAGAACTCCAAACTCCAAACTCCAAACAGAACTCTAAAACTAAAACATCATTCAGTGTCACAAAACCACAGATAAATTCAGCATTATTTAAATTTAGACAAACTCTTATGTTCTTTCTCAATTCACTGCATCTGAAACGTTGCCATGGTTACTCCACTCCAAATGTTATTTTAGTTGTAAGAATTGTAATATTTTTTTTGAAGTACGTTTGGTCTGTAGAATTATTCACGATCTGGCTCCGTCCCCCTTTTTGAAGGACTTTTAAGCTCCACTCAGAGAACATCACGACAAGAGAGCGACAAGGTCCCGTGTTAGGAGTGACAGCGTTCCTTTCCCAAGGTCCTTACACAGCATGCAGCTCTCGCTACATAAAAAATAAAAAAGTCCTCTTAGTATGCCTCTTTATATTAAAACATCTGAAGATCTTGAACATACACACTCAGAGATGGTACACATACACCATTATATCTGAGATGATACTCGAAAAGCTTAACATTTTCTGCTGTTTTAAACAACAATTGTTGCTGTTTGCTGTTTCTGAACTCACGTGTGTGAAGAACACGTCGTCTTTGACACTTCCTGCGTTCCCCTCCAGCGGCAGCACCACCTCACTTGGCGTCCACGCGTCGGCAAAGCTGAGGAACTCCCACTTGTCCTTGTCGCCCTCACTGGCCTTCAGATATTCTTTCCTGCCATTGAGGGTGCTGCCGGTCACCGTTTCCTGAAGGACACTGAACATTCAGTTCTACAGTTTGCTTTCACTATTAAACTTCATGATGGTGTGATCTTTTTTTTCCCCTCCATATATCGCATGTGTTCTTTAATGAGCATATCATAGAGAGGAGAAAAAATAATATTGGAATAATTCAGCTTTAATTACAAATCTTGACATCTGTGATTATTAACGTAAATCCCCAAAGCCTGTTCACACATGCAAACCAATTTCGCTTCTAAGTTTATTCATGCATGCGCGCACTGTATAGAGCTAAATATTTCTGTTGACAGACACATACTGCAGGATTAGAGCGCAGTATACAAGTGAGATTCAATTAAGCAAGTTTATCATTCACATTAAATCAGTGACTGCTTAATTGGTGGTGATGAATCAAAGGATTAGTGCAATATTTTCCCTGTGTGCTGCCATGCTGTCGACCTCAATACCTTCCTGTTGATCATGGACCACATGACGGTGTCAAAGGTGCCCTTGGCAATGAGGTAGTGCACGTTGACCGAGGACGTTTGTCCGATGCGGTGGGCTCGATCTTCAGCCTGCTTGATGTGGCCGGGGTTCCAGTAGAGCTCGGCGAACACCACGTGGCTGGCTGCGGTGAAGGTCAAACCCTGGAAAGGACACACACACACAGACACACACACACATAATATCCCCAATCAGAGCACTAATACTTCATTCAACAACCTCAAACAGAACACTCAACATAAACTCTGAATAAATGAGGTCGTTATTAAGAGTAACGCACATTTTATGCATTTATTTCTATTTTTATTTGCTTGATTATGATTCACGAAAACAAACAGCAGTCATCACTGTGACTAACATGCACCAAATGACTCTAATTAGCGTCTTTATTGTTGTATTGCAGCAGTGCAGCGCTGTGTTCAGGACAGTGTTTTCATTCAATTAAAAAGTGTTTGCACCATCTCTTTGGAGTCTTTAATAGACGTTTGTGTTGATGAGAATCAATCATTTTTTCAGTGACTATCCCAGGACATAAAGTGTGATTTGTGACTACTTCCAAATGTCTTTATTTGCAAAGCTGATTTTGTTTTCAGCAGCTCGGAAAATTTATCACTTTTGTGTTTTATTATTCCCTCAAAGTGAGTTTACTTTATCACTCAATGAAATAAAAAATGATGTTGAGTCACAGAGAGTGTGTGTGTGTGTGAGTACCTGACCAGCTGCCTGGATGCTGAGAATGGCCACCCGTGTCTGTGGGTCACTCTGGAACTTGTTGACCAACTGGATTCGTTCAGAGGACGGGACGCTGCCGTCGATGCGGATATAAGCAACCTGGAATAACAAAGAAAAGTGTGCACAGCTGATGTAACACCTGCAACTCAGAAATTTTTGAATCAAACGCTGGTTTTAAGAATCATTTCTGTTTCACTGATGAAAAATAGCTTTAAAGCTCCACTCATCTATTTTTACATCAACAATAGATCAAATAACTCATAACTCAAAATTAACATACCAAACCAGGAGAGACTTATCATCTAACATTGTGTTTCCTTGAGCTTTTTAGACCATTTTAGCCTCTTTCAGCTTGTTGTTTTTAGTTTTCTTGGAAGCAAACAACACTCCTATCCGCAGCAGGTAGCTGTTTAATAAAAAAAAGCCACTGCCTAAGACCAAATGGCACTAAATTAGCCATAATGGAGTGTTTGGCAGGTAAAGAGCCAGATATTTGCCTAGCAAAACAGAGCTAAAAGGACATTAGCCACTAAAAGCTAATGATCATACCACACCAAATGAAGAAATATGTGTTATATCTTCTTTATTTCAACATGGTTCTAACTTTTAAGGCTAACAAACCGAAGCTTTTGTGCCTTTATTTATCACAGGTGTGCTCGTCTGGAAGAATAATTTAGCTATCATCTGTGATGTACCAGTAAATGAATAGAGGAAATAATGTATGTGTGGCTGTTTGCACATTCCACTGAATTCACTAAAGGTTCACACAATAAGCGGGGGACAGCATTGTCCGTCCTCCAAAAAGCCGGTACAGATTTGTGCATGAACATTAAAGGCAGGGAGCATTTCATTAACCTGCATTCTACACTGGCGATATTTCAATAGCAGCTATGTGTGTGAATGAGCACACCATAGAAAACACGAGCGGAGGCGCTGCGATGACTCACAGTAAATAAGATCGTGTCTTTGAAAGCAAATGAGAGCAATAGTAATAACACGATATTTTGTGACATGTCATAACAGCAAACAAAGAGCGCAGCGGCTGCGGGTTCATTAAACCTGAACTTGAACTCGACATTCACTGAGCTGCTAATGCACTCTTTTGATTTGGGTCCATCGGTCCTGCAGAGCTGCTCAGCGGCTGGCAGTAGGGGAGTGTGTTCGTACTGTGCAGCTCCCACGTGTGAATGTACCTGTAACTGCATGAATATGAAGCAGAGCCTCGCTGAGAGAGACTATAGAGGTCTGTTTGACTTTTCATGGAGATTTAAAGGTCAAATAAATGCGCTTGCAGTGAAAGCATCCACCGGGTTTCAACAACATCTCAAGGCCATAAAAATATCTAGAAATCATCATGCTGCTTCATCAGAGATGTTTGTCTCCTGCATTTACAAGTTTAAAACATCAACAACTTTATTAAACAAACCCTCCGTCTCAACACCAGGTGAGAAATGGGAAAGTGTGGAGCATAAAAGCAGCGATAATGCCATGTGATTGGAGCGCAGTCGCTTGTCTCTGCAGAGCTTCTCATCACAGCGCGTTGCCTGTCGTTCCTTTTTTTAGCCCATCTCTGTTAATTGGTGAGTGCGAACGCACCAGAGAGTGAGCCTCTCACGGAGGAATGTGTTATCACACGTCGTACCGCTGCACTGCATTCAACCGACACCTCTTCGACCCTTGTGACACACAAACACACCCGCATACGCAGACACACACTTGAACTCATTCACAGGTTGCCGTTGCCGAGCTAAGAGATATCGTTTGCTTGTGATGACTTGTGAAATACACCTTGGGAGATTAGTTGTGGAAGTAAAGTTTACTTTCTGAGAGAGAAAAGTAGACTTTTCCTAAAGAATTAGAAAAAAATGAAATAATGATTAATAGTCCCCAAAAGTTCTTTAAAACTCATTTAAGAGATGCTGAAAAATAAACAGCTTCTGTTGAGCCTCAGTATATAATGTGTTAATGATCCAAATATTTTATCTGCATCAGACTGTACATCTGAATTAAGCATATAAGTGAACGACGCAAATAATTCAAGACTGCTAACATCTGCTGATATCCCCCGCTGAAGAACAAACCCAACCTATGAGCTTAGAGCTCAGCACCCTGAGATAATCACAGATATGGCAAAGATCTGATTTATAAACACAGCGGGAGAAATGGATGAAGGAATAAAACTTAAGTCTGGGGCCAATTACCTCTGTTTAGTCAGGAAGGAGGAGTGAAATATGAATATGTTCTGCACATTTAGTGCTTTCAGGTTACTGTTAATGGGTAATTTGGGCTTCAGCTGAAAAAAACCCTTTTAAAAACTTAAATGGAAATGACCAAATGAAATATCAACCATATACAACTCTCCCTCCTGTTCCAAAGAGCCTGATGGAGAATAACACAAATTCCAACACATTTTAAACCAGATCTGGATTGAAGCTTTTTAAGAGCGTTGTGTTGTAACATCTCACTGCACAGAATGCTGTTTTTATGACTGATTAAGGCTGACAAAAGCTTAGAAATTGTGGACAGCACAAGAATGGAAATGAACGATTGGGTGACACGATGTTAGACTGACAGCAGCGTTTTGTTCTCTTAGCTTTTCTTGGTTTTAAATTTAACGATGAACATTAAATACAAAGAAATGTTCCCTTTAGTGACTGTCTAAACAATACTATTAAATGTTTTCATACTGATATTTTCAATTTATTTTTATTTTTGTTGTTTGCTGGCCCAGAGGAAAATCTAGTGTGCCAGACTACTTTGAAGTTTTTCTGTTTGTCCACTGCATCCATTGATCTTTTATTTTTCTATCGTCTCATGTATATAGAAAAATGTGCATAGAGTACATTCAGCAGTCACTCACATAGTAATGCACCTACATACCCATACTGACATACATATTCACATATGTAAATAGATAAGCATGTCCCTGTAATCAGCGGGGTATTGTGTTCAGAGCTGCTGTAGCAGAAAGGACAAGATTTACAAAGACGTGCCTTTGAATCTTGTATCTGTACATGGATTGGAGTGGTGTGAATAATTAGTTGAGGGGGTGAATGAGGTCGTGTGCTATGGTGAGCGTCGTGTGTGAAGGCTCTTATTGAGATCCCAATGGTTGTGGGTGGGGAGGCCAATGATTTTCACGGCATGTTTTAGAGCAACATGGATTAAATTATGCATTTGTAAACTCTAGCTTTAAAAATTGAAATTCATGCCAGGAGTCTGGTTTGAATTTTAAATGACTTTCCAAAAAACTTAGAGCCATTGTTGCAGGATTTCCTACAGGTGCTACCGCGGCCGGTGTTTACTACCGCCTTAACAGGCTTTAGAAGATCCAGTTGCCTGCAGACCGCCTGGGGTTACCTTGGCCTCGATGACGGCCTCGGTGCAGGCCTGCAGCATGGTGAGGTGGTGGGCGAACACCAGGAACTTCAGCTGCTCTGCCTCCAGCATCATCTTAATGTAGTCCTTCACAGCTCCTGCCTGACCACACACACAAACACAGATACAGAAATAGACACAGATGAAAGGGAGCTACTGAATCCATCACTTCGCTGACTGTTGACCGCACACAGAGGAATCGGCTAGATCAGTGAAGAAGTCAATTAATCACCGCGGCATCCTTTCTGTGTGATCGATTCTCTATTGAATGCCAGGGATCCAGACTTTAAAAGGAGAGAGCACACGGAGCGACTGGGGCGCATTTGTCAGCACGCAGATAGTGAGAGCAAATCAATAACCTACAACTTGGAGATATGATTGGTGCGTGCTCTTTCTTTTTGGATTTTGGTGACAGCAGACACAAGAAAATTCATCTTTTGATCCACAAACAACCAGATGAAAGTACACAGTTCACCAACAGCTTAATAAAGACAAAGGGGCTTGATTTTAAATGTCATCAGATTCGATTTTTTAAGACTTTTTAGACATTAAATTGAAATATGTACACTGCTCCTATCAGGTTAAGAGTCTGTTTGACACAGCTGAGGAAAATTTAGCACTGTTATGTGACTGCAGACTGCAAATAATTTAAATATTAGGCTGGTTACCTGTCAAAGTGACAGCTGCAGTCCAGAATTACTGCAGGAAGTAAAAGTTCAGCCCTCAACTATTTTATTCTGGAGTTATTTGCTTGTTTTATTCTTATGTAACCCTGTTTTTATTCATGCCTGGCACTTTTTTTTTACCTGTTACCTCTTGTTTTATTTATGAAGTCAAATGGTAACAATACTTTAAAAACATCACAGTCAAAATTGAACAGCATCTTGCTTGTTTCTGCTGAAGCCTCCGACCGTGATTGACAGTGTGAAGCTAACTATCTAAAAAAGAGAAAGCAGCAGAAGTGCGAGTGAGTTAACTGTACCCTGCAGGTATCCGTATCTATCATTTCACCGTGCGCTGCTGCCCAGCGATCACACTGTGATGGCTGTGGCCGTTCCCGCTACCTTCAGCAAAGCTGGAGTGGATGTGCTGTATGAGCGTGTCATTGAGCATCCGGAGCTCGGCTCATTTCAGAGCCCCAGGCCAAAAAGCAGCCAAGAATAGCACCAACTAGTGAGAAATACTGCGGTTGGATTTGAGTCAAACAGAGCCCTTACTAGACGGTTTTGGAGACAGGCCTTTCTCCGTGGTGTGAATCCCACCCCTATAATCTCCACACCTCCTGTAACATGACAACCTCTGCAGCCATCACACCTGCTCTGGTGGGAGAACCTCTGCTTTGCCTCGCTGATAATTAACCGATGCGCCTGATAATGAATCTCTCCGCCAGGCCTGCCGACCCCGTTCTGATCTGGGGGGTCCTCATTACTGACGGCTTGGCTTCGCCGGCTTCCTTCCGCTGAGTTTAATTAGTGCACAAACTTCTCGGCTGTCTGAAGCGGCCTGTTAGCTTGCTTTAAAGTCCAGCATCAGAGCTGTCCTCTCTGGGTAATTGGGAGCAGATGCTTGGCGGGTAAAGCAATAAAAATACCCCAAAGGCGTTTGGCAGCTCCGTCGCCAGGCGGACTGGCATGCAGGCAGGGGCTATGATGCTCGTCAGAGTGACATAGATGTGTGAATCTATCACACCATTCCACCCCTCCCGATGATCCAAAAAAAGAAGGTAGAACGTGTCTTTTTTTTTTTCTTTTTCTGAAGTAGAGAAAGTGTGTCTGACTCTAAAAACCAATAGGAGAGGAAATGAGACTGGGCCGGCAGTATCGGCTTTGAGGTGTGTGAGTGGGCGGTGTGTGTGTGTGTGTGTGTGTGTGTAGGGGGGGGCGGCTTTGTAATGAAAGGAGGTCCAGTGTTAGGCTAAACTGAGCAGAAATCCAATCAGCAAACAACGCCAAGCGCAAAAAAGATCCAAGCTTGGAGGCAGGCTGAGCGAGTTGCGCGTCGATGATTGCATTCGGTGGTTATCTCCGGTCTTCGTTAACCTCGGGGCTGCGCTCCTCATGGCTGAGGGCGCCGGGCTAATTGAGAGGAATGCCAGTCCTAGAAGATGGCAGATGATGGGAGAGGGATACTACATTTGGTGGAAGTGTTTACTCAGCTACGAGTAGACCGAGGAACTGCCTGTTTTTATAGCATCAAGATAAGCGAGGCAGGAAGCTGATCAGGTCGAACACTAGATTACTGTCTGAATGTTTCCACTGAGGAACAGGAAATGCAAATGCTTGTTAGATTCTCGACACCAGTTGCTCTGACCCCAACCTTCCTCATGCTGCATGCATCCAGCCACCTTCCCATATTGCTTGTTTCTCTCTCATTAAAAGGAAACGTCACTTCAAACTGAGAGCCGACTGAGTTTCCATAGCAACAACATCACAGAGATGCTATTTTAGTATGGTGTGTAACTTTGAGATAAGGTGTAATCATGCCAGGCTGGACGCAACTAAATAATACCTCAGTTATAACTCCCTACTTTGTCTAAGTGCTTTCACTGGCGACCATTAGGCTCTGTTACCATGGCAATGCCTTCCCATGAGATCTCACTGAGTGGTCGGCCAAGCGCTCTGAACATGATGCTGTACCATCAATTCACCATTTCCAGAAACATAGAAATGAATAAAACTGATATTTGTTGTGAATGTTCTGAATAAAATCTGCAGTTTGATGCTTTAACTGTCAGCTTTCAGAGGATTTATGGAGGTTAAACACCTTTGGAGGCTTATCCGCAGGGCATATATCCGCCTGTCTTGAAAAAAGTATGGTGCTAATGATGTGATGGCGTCTGTCTCCTCCCAGTTCGTGGGGTTATGTAAAGCTACAGGACAGCTTTGACTAAAACATTAAAAAATAAAAGCTTGGATCAGTGTTCCTCAAACTTTTTCTGTCTTTTGAAAACAGGCACGACTAAAATGAGCGGTGGACACTCACACATGAGCCACGTTTAACGTTATTTTATCTGAATAACAATAAGAATGTGAAGTGTGTGTGTGCATTAAGGTTTTGCGCTGAGGTAAGGTGAGGTTGGAAACGCTAGGAGGTCACAGCTTTAGAGGTGTTTGTTACCTTTGGTCAGAGGTGTGCTTCCCACGTTTCTAGTCTTTATGCTAAGCTAAGCTAACCAACTGCTGGCTCTAGACTCATATATAGTGTACAGAATGACCCACAGGTTTCTGAAGAGACATTTTGAAGCTCAAAATCTGTGTCTTTGGCCGCTGCCATGACAGCTGTATAAACCCATTTTTCAGTACAAATAAGAGTATTTCCAAAAATATCTTTGATAACATCAAGTCACGTCTGATAACTAACTGCTAGTTCTTATAGCTGTAAAGATTTTTTTTCAGATTCCAGACACTCTCTCATTATACTGAGACCAAGGCTGCTTTTTTTTCTGAGCTGCTGAAAATTTAAGAGATTTCCTGCCTATCTGGAAAGATTAGACACAGAGAAGGGCCGGCGGTAAAAGCAGCTCTGGATGTTGACTGAAGGTCCCCAGCTATAGAAGTTTGAGTGCATTAAGTAACAAAGATCTGAGATAAAATACACTCTCAGCATCTACCGTAGGTATTAAATTAATATGATATTTAAAGGATAAGGCTGGTGTCCATGAAAAACCAGAACCAGCCGTGTATAAGTCCAAAAATCACTGGCTCCTGCTGAAAATCTCTACAAAAATTGGTCACATAAAAGGTAACATAATTTTCCAAAAACAGCTGGGAACTGTAGTTCTTAGCTAACGTTACTCAAACAGGAGGACTGGGGACTATTTTCAGCTGCAGATTTAAACACATTTGGTGCTCTAGTGATTTCCTCTGGCAGCAGGATGGTGTTTGTGAGATTGAGACAAAATAAACTACAGTGTGTGATCATGCTAATGAAGGAACATGTCACCCGTGTGTGGCTCATCGATGTGTTTTTAGACAACAATGGTGCATATAGAAATAACACACACATCGGGCTTTGTATGCACAGACAATACTTGACAATACTCCACTGAACGTATACTGTATAATGGCACAGGCAAGGCTAAAACAAGATATACAGACCACCTGGTCTCCCATTACCTTGGCAATAGCGGTTTGCTTGTACATCTGTGTGACCAGGCTCATGACCTGAGTGAAGGGGTTATCCGTGTCGGCGATCCCTGACCCCAGTCCCTTCATCAGCCTCTCCCACTCGGCGAAGCTGGCTGAGGCCTCCTGCAAATCAAGGAGAGCTCAAAGACAGTGAGGCTGCGTCCTTTATTTCTTCATCCACCCTTCTCTCTCTACTGTTTTTGAGATATAAAGGGCAAAACAATTAATAGTGCTACTGGGTGTCCTACTTTCCCTGGAAGAGAAAGAAAGAAAGAAGGAGAGGGAAAAAAAAACGAGTGAGAAAGATGGAGAATTCCCAAGGAAGCCACCCCCTCCGACTGGGCTGCTGTGTTAGGTGGGTCATGAGCATCTCCCAATTATAGCCGCCTTGTGACAAGCTGGGGTCGAAGATGGAGAAGCAGCCGGGCTGGTACAATAAATCAAAGACGCCTCGCGTGCTCTCAAGGTGATTGGCGAGAAGTATTTAAGGCGGGAGAGGAGAGCGGAGAGGATCGCAGTGGGAGAGGCTGCCGGTGAAGAGCAGCATATGCTACCTTCTGCTCATAAACAACATGTAGGTTAGCCCTGTTTATCATAAAACCAGGGCTCACATGAAACTTTGTCAATTAACAGCAGGCTTCAGCACATTTTTTTCTATTACAGTGCAAGATATTATGTAGAAATCTGACAGGAAAACTTGAGTTTGATTCAATTTTCATGCAGTAAGTTCAGTGGTCTTTCTAATTGCTGAACCTGCTTGACTTGCTTAAAAATTGTTTAACGTGAAGCCACTTTGTTATCAGAGGTTATTTTTGTGCCTTTTGTTAACAACCCTCAATTCACTCTGGCTGAATTCAGGCTGCCACGCCGCAAAACGTGTCAAAATTCAACAGGAACGAACACGTTCTTGAGGCGCCGCATATCAAACGACGCAAAACTGTGAACCATATGGCGAGCTGAAGGAAGAGGTGGTCCGCGCGTGATTAAGCACATACGTACACATAATGATGAGTGCACGAGGGGGGTCGAAGGGGAAGGAGGAAAAAAAAGTGAGAAATGGAGAGGAGCCTTATTAATGCAGGCACACACACACACACACACACACACACACACATATATATATAAGACAGGCTTCAAGATCCACAACTGCATTTTGTGCACTGTGTGTTCTGGACTGGTACAATGAAATAATTTTGGTGAAACATGAAAGCTTCGCAGCATTTAGTGAAATAATTAGCATTTCTGTGGCTCGTCAAAGTCAAGGACGGCTGCATGGATAAGTAGTATCACATTGCAGCAGCACAAAGCTGCGTTTCCTTTATGTTTCCTCTCAGATGTTTCACTCACCTGCGTAAACACAGTTTTGGCTGTCTCTCAATGTTTATTTCTAATTAAAACTATCACATTGGAGCATTTCTTTTTAATCTGCTGGAGGGGGAAAAATAACCTGTGAGTGGCTAAACACTCCACCCTTGATGATATGCACTAGACTAACACTGACAAAAGGCCACGGCTGAAAACGTAAAGGGCAGGAGGGGCATAAAAAGTGTCTGGCTGTGGAAGATAAAAGCCATCATTAGGGAGAAAATGAGATAGAAGGGGACGAGGCTGAAGCGGCGAGTGGTCCTGGTGTACATATATATCGCCGCTTAGCAAAACTACGCTTGAAGAGACAGTTTGTTTAGAGGGAAATAATGTCCACCCAGGCTTTTATGTTTTATATTGTTCATATTTTTCATGCTTGTGGGAAGCACAATGGCCGCCGCTTTGGGTGACTGGCCACTTCACACCTCCCTCTCTTAAAATCAGTCCATTTAGCTGGGAGGATGAAACGTCCGTCTATTCTTCTCGGTGGACAAACACCTGCTGGAAACACTCGCACATTCATTTCACGAACAAATACAATTTGTTCAAAAAAAAAAACTCTGTAAAGCCGAACAGCTACAGCGGTACTTTTTGTTTCCGCCAAAGACAAATGATCTCGGGGCTCATTTCTCTGAGGATATTACGTATCAAAGCTGCTGCTTCAGCCCAACTTGAGATAAGAGAACAAGTACAAAACATGACATGAACTTTTCCAACAGTACGCTATGTTCGGTGGCCTAATTGGCACCGCTGTGTAGAAACACTGACCATATTTAGCCCCCAATTAAAGCGTCCTTTAACATTTAGGGAGATTGAGGGAAAAAAATCCTGCATCATCACTTTTCCGAGCAACTTCCTTATTGTTGTGTCATTCCTGGCTTTGCGGCTTGGTGCGTAATTAGCGCTGAAAGAGCTCCTCCGGTGTTTTTTCATTCCTGCTGATATGATACAAAATCTAACAAAGGCTTCGTACTGGATGCTTCTCAGTGCGTATTGTTGTTGGTGCCGGTTGTGCTCCCAGCGGGAAAACGAAACCCCTTGTAGCCTTGACACCGGTGACCCAAAGCAGAGAGTAGAACACACTGACAGGCGCGCAGGCCGGGTCAGAGCCACATTAGCATTCCCATGTACGTTCGTACGCATCCAGTGTGGCGTGGGAGGCAGAGGCCGCAGCCATAACTTTGGGGATGCTAAAAGAGATGCAAACACCTACACACGAAACATGACATTTACTCGACAAATACTCTGGTATCCTCTTTAGGACAGTGGAGAGGGAACACACACACACACACAGCTTTCAAAGAGAAGCAATACCAATCACTAAACACTGTTTAGTTGATAAAATGGCAGAAAATAGTCAAAAGCGCCCTTCACAACTGCCCTCAGCCCAAGGTGACGTCAATCAAAGATCTATACATATTCAGTTTATTCTGATATAAAAGCAGAGAATCGTCACATTTGCAGGAACTTCTTATTCTTATACTAACTTTTCACTCACTTTTTTCTGTGAGTGTTCCCAGTCAAACTCTCTGCATTAACTGAGGCTATCTGTTACGCAGGTAGTCCCGTTCAAGTAAAAATGTCACCCGAGAGGAAAAAGAAGATTTTGACTTCGCTGCAGAGCGTCGAGCCTGCTGTCAGAAGTCACCAGACGAAAACATAACACATTTAGAGGTGTCAGTAGTCAAAACAATTAGAAAATATTAATACATCTGCCATCGACGTGTCATCACAGTAGCACCGCGCTGTAACAGGAATAAAAAAGGGAACACTTCGACGTGACGTTGGACGCTCGTGTTTCACGAGAAAAGCGGTGCGTGACTTGGATGGGAGGTGACAGTCACCTCCCATCAGACAGACATGAGGGGATACAAAACAGTATGTTACACTGTCAGCTCTTATAACGGATCTGTTCTGTTCCCCAAGTCCCCGAGGTAGCTGACAAAACAGAACTTTGTACTGTACTTGTACTTAAGTTACGTAGAGTTGATTATGTTGCACTTAAGAACCTCTAAAGTGTACTTGAGCATTTCCCTGTCATGCTGCTTTATACATACATACATGCTTCTTCACCGCTACATTTAGGAATTACACTACTTTGTACACTACATTTTGTTTTTACATTTTGTAGTCGAATCTCTTGATTGAGCGATTAGAGTTGATTATGTTAATAAGAAGATGGAGGGAGATGCAGCATTCTGTAAATGTTTTTTTTACTTGCTGCAATAAAGGTCTTCAAAAAGGTATGTGTTACTTTTACTGAGGCCTTTTGAAATATTTCCAACCAACAAAAAGGTAAATGAGAAATCAGATTTCAGGTGAATGGTCTTTCCACAACCAGAAATATGAGCATAGTCTGCTCAAACCGATCCACACTCCCTCCAGCTGGAGCGGCTGAGACCCTCTGATTTTGGATTTCTGGTTTGGGGTCATAAAAAATGTATATTTTTCTAGTAGAAATCGCTCCAAAACAGGGAGTTAGAGGAGGTAGACTGGTTTTCACATTCTTTAAGCCTTCTTCAAGCATTACTTTGGCTTGCTTTTCCCAGCGCTGCATTATTCACTGAGGTGAAGCCCTTGTATAGTTTGCCACAATGCCTTTAGCGTTTCTGAATTATGAGCATCATCAAGCAAGCATCTGAGTTATTCTCGAGTGATCAACAGAATCAGGGTGCGACGCATCTACACAGCGGTCAGTGATCATATTTAATCATATTAATTGATATGATTCAATAAAAGAGGATAAAAAACAGCCACTTGTATATATAGAGGAATGTTTTTGGAGGTTCCTGAATGATAAATGACTGAAAAGGATTTATTGTTTCTTTAGATCAGTCGAGACAACAGCAGAAAAATATCAAATGGTGACGAGCAGGAGACAGTGTATGTTCCAATGAATCACTCCATGTGTGGTGAGATATTTACGCGCCTGGAGATAACAGAATTTAATTTTACTTAACAGCGTGAATCTGTGGCGTCTCCATTACTTGAGACGTTGCCACTCGACTGGATATGTAGACATAATGTTTTTGGATTTGCGCTGGGCATGTACAAAAATGTCAGAAACGATTAGTCAATCGACAGAGCTATTCTGATTTGGGAACTATTTTGGTAATTAACTAATTGCTTGAGTCATTTTTCAAGCAGAAATGCTGAAACATTTGCAAGTTTCTGCTTGTCGAATGTGAGAATTTGCTGCTTTTCTTTCCCTTACATGGCTGCATATCTACTATAGCAATCTGTACAGTAAATTATTCATCAATGATGAATCTATTATTAGTTGCAGCCCTAGAAAATGTGACTTGTGTGTAACAAGCAAATGCTGAGTGGGCCAAACGTTGTCACCTATGTCCAAACATGTACCTTTGCAGCCTCTTTGGGCAGATCAAATGGGATACGCTGGCGGATTTTTGGGGGCAGCTGAGTGAGCACCTCCGCCTTGAGTCGGCGAATCATGATCTGGCTCAGCCGTTGGTGCAGCTCCTCCAGGTTGGACGCCCCGCGACAGTCCCACTGTCTGCGCGGCCCAAAGTACCTGCAAGAAAGAGCGAGAGTGAATGAGAAGCTAAGCTGTGGCTGCTGATGCATTTTCTACACATTTCTAACCGAGAGAAACTCACTAAGAAAACATACTTATTTACGGAAATGCCCTGAAGGAGTAGTTAAACACATTTAAACATTCCCACCTGGGAGCTGCCCGGCACTACAACAGCCTTCCATCGTTTACCGCTGAGCAGCTCTGCTGGAGCAGTCGGGGGATCAGTTTTTTGCTTAAGGGCACTTTGCAGAGCAGGAAACTATTTTGTCTAATGGCCACAGCAGCAGGTTTATCCTAAAACTCGCCGGCAACTTTCACAATTCATCAGCCAAATGGATTTTTAGAATAGAACTGGCCCTCCACACAAAGGCTGGTTATCTGCCATGTTGGCTGCAAGTGTGGACAAAGTTAACAAGCCACTGCCAAAATCCGCCGTTTCACACTCTGGTATTCAAACTTGCAGTTGCTGAGGAAGGCAAACTGATTCACTCCTTTTAAAATAATGTTTCTGCCTCGTGTCGGGATTTCAACCAGCAACTTTACAGCTGTGAGGCTGCTTTTTTATCTCCTGGGCTGCTGCCATTTCCAACAATAACTTCTCTATCAAGAAGGGAAGACTTCGCTCACATGACTGCCTTGTGCCCTCTCTGTGTGTACAATCTTTTGTGTGCATGTGTGTGTGTGTGACTCAGAATGGCATTCCCCAGCCACACTAAGTGCTATTATATACAAAGTGTTATCATTAATGGCGCCGGGCCCATCCCCGGCCGAGCTGCTGACTTTGATGGACATCCAAAACAATGCATTTGATGTGTTTGTTCACACGTGTAACTGATCGTCACTGGCAACTGGCAGCCAGTTGGCATTTAACGCTTGGCTTCAGTTGTGGTCTGGCTCTGACAACAAACCCTCGAATCAGCAGCCCCGCCACTCCAGACTCAGGTACAGCCCACTTCATCCCAACAGACAACTTGAAAAGAGTGAAAATTAAATGGTAGGTGAGAGCTAATGAAACTCTGCTAATTCCACATGAGCACACACCAAACTGAGGTATTATTACGCTTTAAAGAATGGTTTGACATTTTAGGAAATACGCTTACTCACTTTCTTGCTGAGTGTTATCTAAGAAGGTCGATACCATTGTCATGTTTGCTGGAGCCAGGAGATGCTTAGCTGAGTTTAGCATAAAACTTGAGGCAGGGGGAAACTGCTAGCCTGGCTCTGTCCAAATGTTAAAAAAATCTGCTTACCAGCACCTCTAAAGCTCACTAAATGACATGTTAGTCCTGTTCCTTTAAACCGTACAAAAACCAAAGCACAAAAAACAAGAAGTTATGGTTTTAGGTGAGGGTTATATGCCAGACTAGTCCCTCTTGTTATTTTCACACTTCATATTTTTTTGGCCAGGCTAGCTGTTTCCCGCCACTTAGTCAGCCTATCTCAGCTGACTATGGGTGAGACGTGGGGTACACCCTGGACAAGTCGGCAGCTTATCACAAGGCACGTAGAGACATACAACCATCTAGCTGAGGTTTGAACCAGGAACCCTCTTGCTGTGAGGCGACAGTGCTAATCACTGCCCCACCGTGCCGCCCGAAATGTAAAAATGTTGCTGAAAAATGTGAGTAATAGAATATTATTTGCATGATATATACAATATACAAATTACATTTGTCAGTTAATGTGTAGCAGCATTAAGACAGACTGCACGTAAAGTAGAAAATGTGAGGTTACATACTTGTACATGGTATCTCTCAAATTGTGTGTGCGTGTGTGTGTGTGGAGGTCTCACCTGTAGTGGGCGTTGCAGTATTTCTTGGCGTAGTCGGTCCAGGTTCCAAAACTTTTGGGGTGGAGGGCATCAATCTGCATAAAAAGCTGCCAAGTACACAGACAGGAACGAGACCTTAACAATCTGTACTAAAGCACAGATTACAGTCTGTGTGTGTGTGTGTGTGTGTGTGTGTGTGTAAGGGAAAGACGTACTTTGGACAAGCTGTGTCTCATTTTGAATTAATATCTCTCTCTCTCTAAATCCCTTATATATTTTCCTCCCAATAATATTTTCCTCCTTTTCAAAAAGAATACAGCATCATTTGTCCAATGTCATCTTACCCATTAAATACTGACAACATACACAACTTAAAGTGAGACTGAGAAAAAAACACATTCTTCCTCTGAAAAGTTGAAATAATAAGAAATAAAACCTCATTTGCTTTGGTATGAACAGTAGCTTACCGTACCTAATTTTAGCTAATGTTAGCAACATTTAGCATTTAGTTAGCATGTCTTGCTTTGAGGCTGAAAAATAACATATTGTTCATCTTATTGTGAATTAATGAGCGATGTAACACAGCCTTACCTTATCATTCTTATCACTCTAACTGATATTAGTTTGCTGACTTTGTCACTCTTATCGGCTTTTGCTGATGCTTTAGCATTTAGCATTATTCGGTAACTGTCATACATGGCTACACTGGCCAATTAAGCAACCTTAATTAGTATAACTGGCAACACCTGTGTGTACCTACTATTTCATGTCAAAATGGTTGCTGTGAAGAAGGTTTATTGTCGCTTGTGGCTACAGTGGCCTGATTTAGCAGGTTACATACAGCAGTCTTGCTTTGAAGTGAGAAGTAACCATTGAAAGGAAAAATTATAATTTTTCCTAACATAAAAAGTTGAACACACACCTGATATAACGTTACACCACTGCTCAATTCAATTCAGGGTTTGCTGCTACCGTCTTACTTGTTTTCATACGACCAGTAGCTTGCGGTAGCTCATGTTAATGTTTGCTAACTTTAGCTAAATATTGCTAAACGTTACTAGCTTATTGACTTTATGACTTTTCCTCACTCGTACTACTGTTACTCTACATTTCATGTCATAAAGACATATTTTAATGAAATATTAAACCATTGAACTATAAAACATAAATCATTAGCTTGTGCTAAGCAATCCCTTATTCTAAGCCATTGCTTTACTGGTCACTCATCTGCTAATGCTTGCTTCATGTTAAAACATTTCTATACATAAAACAAAATACCATTTAATAAATGTAAGTGACATAGCCGCAGTTTCACATGACCCATTGTTCATAACCTTCAGTTTAAGCAGAGCAGCTGCTGGCAGTAGCAGATATGATAGCGATCCTATCATCTAGCTCTCGGCAAGAAAGTGAACGGGCATAATGCATTTCCCCATATGCCAAACTATTTAAAAAAGTTAGTATGATATCCTGTGTAAATTTCACCACTGCCCTCCGCCAAAATGACAGACTTAGCAGCACATCATTAAGATTGCATGCTATTTTAGTTTCCACAACTTCTCAGCCTTTTAGTTTGTGAAAGCTCCATGCCATAACTCAAAGTAGCGAGAGCTTTTTTTGGCTTTAAACACAGACCTTACCTGTGCTCACGATTAGTCTACTGTCATGCGGTGCATCTTGTGTGCAATTTATTCAAGGTCCTGTTGTCCTTCGCCTAGTTTACCAGTCCTGCGTTGCGCAACTGTGAGGTAATTTGTGTCAGCGTCGATTAACCAGGTCAAACCGCTGTGCTGTCAGACTAGGCGAACTAAACGAAACCGATTTCAAAATTAAATGAAATACAAAGAAGGGAAATTAGGCTAAATAACTGCAGACTTGAAAATTATGAGTCATGAAAAGATTTCTGCATCCCTTGGGTTCAAAATACTGATAAATTACAAGCTTCTGCTTCTGATTTCAGTGAACGTATGGCATTTTGAAAAGTGTCTTTTCCATATTGTAAGTAGTTAAAGATTGTGTATACATCACAGGTTGCAACACAGCTCCCAGAATGTGTGTGTGTGTGTGTGTGCCTGTGTGTACAAGCCGCATCCCTGTCAATTTTCAGTATTTGCAGCAATTTCTGAAGTAATGACAGGTAATCATCAGCAAGGCGATCTGAATAAGCAGCCACAGTGAGAGCGCTATTCTAAATTCAGCGCTTGTTCAACAGGAGCTTTGCATTTTCCCCCCTCACACTGTTGATATAATGGGTGGGTGGAATGAGGGCACATCATGAACGGTGCAGCATGCCCTGAGCTGTGTGCTAACTCGATGTCAGAGCCACAGTGAGTAATGATGGCAGTGAGGAGACTGGCACAGAGGCAGGGACAGGGCTTATCAGGTTTATGCTGCGGATGATAAAATGTTATATTCAGTTTCAAATTCTAGAGGCAGAGAGAGGGAGAGAGATGATATCTAAAAACTAACCTCACCACTGCAGGCAGGCGACGGCAAAGACAGGGTGGCATGTATCACACACACATATGTGCAGTGTATGTAACACACACGCACACACTTCCTCCATGATACACCTTTCTTACAAATACATAACTTCACATCATTTTGGAATTAATTAGCTGCCTGAATTTCATCAGTTAATTATCATGATGGGGTCTGGGCAATAATTAAGTTTTCCTCACAGCAACGTGGCAGTTCGATGGCAGTGGGGACCTGAGTCCTGTCTCACATAGACACTTTCACACAGCCACATTTGATGTCAGTACTGGAATCTGACACAAATCTGACCACGTCACACCAGATTTAGCTGGTGTTTTGTGATTAATATTACATTTATGAATGCATTTTAAGGTGCTTCGTTGTCTAACACCTGATCACATTGCTAAGATCCTGTGAGATGTTAGATCACCCTGAGTTCTTTCAATTTATTTTTTAAAGAATTGTCTGGTTATATTCTATATTTTTCTAATTTATCAACAAATCCTGTGAATATACGATAAATAATTATGATTTGATCCAAATAACTATGTGTACTATGTGGTTTACTTATAATTTTACTTACTTTTATTTTTTTTACTTTTACTTATAATTATATAAGTATTATGTGTGCATCAAAGCCTCATTCCTCTGTGGCACAGAGCTCCATTGTTGTCCAAAAATTAAAAACACATCAGTGAGCCACACTGGTTGACATGTTCCTTCAGTACCATGAACACACACGCTGCGTCTGCTGAGGTAAATACTCATAAGAACACCAAATGTGTATTAATCCACCGCTGAAAATAGTCCCCAATAAATGCACTACCCTGCCAAGCGTATGAAACTATTCAATGAGTGTGAAAACCTGTTAGGGATGGTTATGGTCTATTTTCTTCTAGTTATCAACGACGTGCTCCTTCATAAGCTGGAACACTTTGGGTCATTTTTCATGAGAGATTTCTGTCTGCGCTGCTTGTGTGATTCTCAATCGCGTGAGGTTGGTGACGTCACCTTTTTTTTGTGCACCAATCAGGACTGAGGATCATTTGCCACCCATACAGCCCTGACGAAGAGTTTTGTGAATGTTAAACTCTTAATAAATAAATAAAGTACACCCAAGGATGTTTTTTTTCTCCAAACTTTAACTTGGATCACTGCTTCTTTTTAGTCTTTTTTAAATCTAAACTTCTTCTCTTTATTTATTTTTTTAATGAATAATATATAAATCCTGTGAAAATACAATAACCAATTAAGATTTTATCCAAATATTAAGTGTTATGCGCGTATCGAAGTCTTCTGTACCTCAGAGCTCCTCTCCAAAAACACACTGGTCGACATGTTCCCTCAATACCATGAACACACACACTGTGTCGTTGGTCTGCTGACGTAAATACTTGCTAGAACACCAAATGCGTATTAATCCACCGCTGAAAATAGTCCCCAATAAATGCACTACAGTGGCCAGATTTTAAATTCAACTATTCAACGAGTGCCAGAAATGTGTTGGTGCTGGTCTATTTTCTCAATCGTCTAGTACGATGCAGACACACAGTCATTTTTTGCCTAAGTCTGAGCAGTTTGGGTCATTTTTCATGAAAGATTTCTGTCTGCGCTGCTTGTGTGATTCTCAATCGTGTGAGGGCGGGCGTGGCTCGGACGGAAAAAAAAGGTTGGTGACGTCACCTTTTTTTGTGCACCAATCAGGATCGAGGATCATTTGCCACCCCTACAGTCCTGACAGAGAGTTTTATGAATGTTAAACTCTTAATAAATAAATAAATAAATAATACTCAGGGACGCTGTTTTCTCCAAACTTTAACTTGAATTGCTGCATGAATATTTAATTTTATAGACAAATACTTAAGATTAGCATTTCAGGATCTACTATCTTCTTGCTTATGTTCTTTTAATGATTTTATGCATCTTTTATACATTTGTATAAAGCACTGTTCTGTGTACATAAAGCTGTATTGTTTTCAATATGCAACACAGATTTAAGAAAAAAACTAAAACAGCTACACTGCAGGTTATGAATAATGATGTAGCCTCTGTGTGTGTGTGTGCGTGTGTGCGCTGGAGAACAGAGCTATTCACAAACAGGATGTTCTGTACAGTGTGTGTAGAGCTATAATGAATTACACACAACGTGCAATCGATGGCAAAAAAAAAATTAGGAAAGTTAGGCCGAGGTTATCTTGAATATAATGAGAAATATGCTCCAAATCAGCTGTCTAATTTGGAAATACATTAGATAAATTGACTGCTAATATGTAATTATTCACTAAGCGATCACAGCGATCATCTAAACGCTGTAAAAAAAACCCAAAGTAAAGCTGCTTCTGAGGCTGGAGCGTTAACACCTCAGCACAAAGCTGTATCAGTGCCCTATCATTAGGCAACAATAGACATACAGTAGCTCTTATTGATACTGTATTGTGTCTTCACATTGAGACTGTGAAAAGATTTTCTATTCACAAAGTCCACTTCATCTTCCGCGGCTGCCGTGATGGAATATGGCTGCAATCTACGGCTTCAATATATCATATATAAAAATGATATAATAAATCATTATGGAGAGGGGAATGGCTCTGCCGCTCTCCAAACACTGTTGTCCTGTGAACAGCCCTTCTTATTGTCTCTAAATTCAATAGTTCCCCCCCTGTGCGCTTCTTTTTATTACTTGTCTCATTTATTGCGGTGCACTGTCTGTTCATATCGGGCTTTGTAAATGAAGTTTTTGCAACAAAGGTTATTGAAATAAGTCCACAGGATCCTCGAGGATAAGTGATGCCGGAGAGAGTTAATTGGCTTTTTGAATGTTGGATCTGAGTGTAACCTGCTCTGGAGCAAGTTACCATGGCGATCTACCTGCACTGCAGAGCGAAACACCTTCGTGTTAAAGCCAGAGCTGAGCCCCGAGTTAGCTCTGTGGCCTAATAATCTTTCTTCATGAGTGCGGCCTCTTTTGAAGCGTGTGTTTTTATGATCTGGTGAATGTGGATTCTTCCATTTGTCCACACTGTTTCTTTCTCTGCAGCTCCGCTGTTTAAATTTCATTAAAAATTCAAAGCAGGGTTAGAATCTGCAAGGATCATGTCGTCTGGGAAGAAAACAAAACAGCTTACGTCGTCTAAATTTCTTTTCTTTCCCATAATAGGTATTTCCCCATGAGGCGGCAGTCAGTTTTCATTTAATCAGATTTTATTACCTCTTCAGGCCGACCCAGGGCCGGAGTACCGGTGAGCAGGATGGCCCGCTTGGCGCTCTGAATGAGAGGCACTAGAATCTTAGTCCGGGCTGCGTTCCTGGATTTGAGGTAATGCGACTCGTCCACCACGACCACTGCGAACCGCTGCCTGCTCAGGGACTCCACCAGTGGGCGGGCGTCTGTGGTGAGCAGGCCGTAACCCAGCACCGTCACCTTACTGCTGCTGATACCCCTGCAGGGACAAAGACACACATAATGTATATGAGGTATCACGAGTTAAGCTTTTTCATTTGGAATAAGCATTATGTATTTTATTACCATATATTTGGGTGAAAATTGTGATTATTTCAAATATTCAGCTGAATATTTTTTCGATTGTTTGATTCATCCATACAGCCAAAAACCCAAAATATATTATATTAATAAGAAAGCACGAAATATTCACATTTATGAAGCTGGAGGCAAATATTTAGCTGATTTTGATGACACAGAGTGTTTTTTTCAACTGAAATGTTCATCCTTTGCAGATGCATGCGTCACAATTTAGATTTTTTCAGTATCTACAATTTGGTTTGTACAAGGTACAAATGTCTGGTAGCTAGAATCATAAATCATAACTGCGTTTGTTGTTAATGATGATTGCTAATCAAGTTATCTGTTACATTTAAGTATAATGCTTAAACATCATGAAAACACCAAAGCCAACAGGTCCTTCTGTCATACATTCTGACCTCCCAGCCATTCATTCCAGCTGAAAAGCTTTCAAATGATCAGAAATACATATTTGATCATTTTAAAAAATGCTTGGAAAATTCCTCAAACAGCTGGTCTCTGTAGTTCTTAGCAAACATAACTCTGACAAGAGGAAAAGGTGCATTTGTTTTTGGGACCATGAATTGATACACATTCGATTTAATACGCTGGATTATCAAAATAAACTACAATGTGTGTGTGTTTGTTCATAATAATGAAGGAACATGTTACCCAGGGCGATTGTGTGGCTCACTGATGTGTTTTCAATCGTTTTTGGGCGACAATGGAGCTCCGTGTCTCAGAGGAATAAGATTTATCAGATTCAAACAACACATGCACGACATGCATTAAGAAAAACAACATTAATAAATACAAGCTTTGTGTGTTAAACTGCTGCTGTAGTTGTGTCAGTAGTTGTGTCAACAGCTAGAACTGAATACAAACTCCACATCAAGTGCTCTGATATTTACTGACTGGGCAACTGAGCCCTCAAGGTAAAGTAAACCAGGCTGTTTAAAAAGGGTGTGTAAACTTAAACATGAACGTACACTGCCAGACGCAAACTAGGTCCGCAGGTTTTGTTTTTTTTTGTCCATACATCTCTTCTCCAGTGCTTAAGAAATCCATTCCAGGCCTGTGTGTTGCAATTTCTATATTTTCCAGGTGATGCGCAGCCCTAACACAAACACACAGATACTCAGGCGCCCGTCGCAGATAAACAAACAAACACGGTGGCGACGTTCAGCTGCACGAAACTCAATAAGGATCTCGAAGAAATCAAAAACATTTCCAGCATCTGGCGGCTTCTAATTCAACGCGCGCACATGCAAGCTGAAATAAACCTGAGGTGCCATTCATGTTCTACAAAGGAACAAGTGAGTCAAAATACTGAGAGGAGGTGCTGCATAATTTTTTTCTTGCCTCCCCGTTCAGTCATTAACACATCCAGTTCAAGGACACGTTTTCCCCAGAAGGCTTTCACAACCTCTTTGCGCCTCATCTGTGATGTGAGGTGGAGAGAGGTTTTTTTCTCTCCTCTAAGTCACAGATATAGAAAGTTTGTTTCATTCAAAAATAAAAACTAAGAGAACTGGGGGAAAGTTGAGATGATAATAAAAGTCGCTGCGACATTAGTCCACAGTGCACAAACCCGAATCAATATAAACAGCTGTGGAAATGAGGCAGATTCCTCTACGACAGCATTTTCCCACTTCCTGCATTGAAAACATTTCAGCTCTTGTTCAATATTGCAGACGTTGCCTTGACATGATTTGTCTGTCAGCGCTGTCAAATATCGAGGCCCATGCTGGCTCCTGACACTGACGGACACTTTGAGATTAAATTGTCAGCCGCAACCCCTCTGTCTATCACACCGCCTCACTTTTACACTATGTGACTAAGTCTTTTCACACTTTTATTAGATGTCTTTAGGTAAATTATTACTGTGTCGAAGCAGAAGGCAGGACAGACACAGATACTGCCTCTGCAAGCTTGTTATAAGGGCAACTTCTGCTTAAGTTCAAATCTGGCCGCAACCTTTCACTTCCATGATTCTAAGTACGTTGGACATAATCCATAGGATTATGTACTTTGCACGGATATCTTGAACATAAAGGAGACCTTGGATGCACTTCTGCAGGTCTGAATGTGAATGAAAACGTGACCCAATCTGCTAGACAACATTGAGAATATTGCCTTGAGTGATTTAAAAATATGAATTTTTGAAGCAAAAATTGCCAGAAATTCACTAATTTTAGCTTCAGAAACATAAATACTTGCTGGTTAATAAATTGTATATCAGTTATATTCAGTTTTAGACCTTAAAACGTGACCTTGGGCTGTGATGGAAAATGTGATGGGTGTTTTCCATTTTATTTGCCAAATATAATCAAACAATAATCAACAGGGATCAATCAAACAATGACACCTAACTTATTTTATTCTAAAAATTGAAATATTTTCTTTTTCATTAAGTGTGTGACCTTTAAATATAATTAAACATATTCAGTAGTACTCAAAAGTTCTTTCCTTCAGGGTTGAACTTCTTGACTCTCAAACTGCAGCTTTAATAAACACTTTGACAGCACTGAGGATTTATCAATTTGCCTATATTAGCCTTTCATTAAAAAACAGATATGAGCCACACAGTATCGTCCACAACTGCTGAAGAATAAAATCAAGTGTTCTGATTACATATTTTTCTGTCTCTTTTAAGTCTATTCTCAAAATATATTCCAATAAGACATTTTAATGATTGTTCTTCAAACCCAGACATGTTTCATAATAAAGTCTGATGTCTTTATTAGAAGGTAGAGTAAAATGTGTAGAAGATTCTCTTTTCTGTCAAGGAATCAGCGTTGAATTCTTATTTTTTTTGCCACTTGGGGGCAGCAGAACAACACATCAAAACAACACCGACATATTATCAAATTCTAAAATGGTTATGGTGCATGTGCAGTTGTCTATACACATCCAGTAAACAAAACATTAGCAATATTAGCATTCATTTGGGCTCCAAACTGTTGTTGTTTTTTTTAATCTATTTGGGTCTCCACCAACTCCGACTCTTTAGCTACTAAGTTAGCTACAGCTAGTTGCTAATGTTTGTTTTTCCATTTGATGCTGGGCAGATATTGAATAGTGGATTAATCAAAGCTTTTTCCACTGAAAAAGGACGGCGTAAACCAAAACAATGAGCTGCAAGACGCTTGGTAGAGCTCTGTCTCTTTGTCCAAACAGCAGGAAGTTAGCAGTGAGCATTTAGCCACTAAAGAGAGCGATATTTCCCTCAGGAGTTGGTGGAGAAGAAACCAAAGTTACAGCGCACTTATATTCATCATGCAGCCGGAAGCACGACTTGAAATTAATGCTATGATGCTTCACATCTGCTGACCGAGCAACTGTTTGCTAACAAATTTGCTGTGCACTTAAAAAGGTAATAATACATCAGTATTGTGCTTTCAGTTTCTGCTGCCCCCAAGTGGCCAAAAAATTAATTAATGCAGATTTAAGAAAGTCAGAAAAGTCAAAACTAAAATTAGCTCCAATAAATTGAGAAACTAAGCTGGCTGAGTTAGTCTGGTGGGATTAAGCTAGGATGACCTACATGGTGTGGCTCTTGTTCTCCACCAGGTTGATGTCTCCAGGCTGCAGCTCTGGGATCCACCTCTCCAGTTCTTCGATCCAGGGATATTTTAGGGACGAGGGCACCACCACCAGGAGGGGCCACTCCTGCCTGAAGGCGTACGCCACCGCGATGGCCTGCACCGTCTTCCCAAGACCCATCTGGACCGACCAAATCAACACACGGCAAAGGGGGGGGAGAAAAACAAGTCAATCGTGCACCGAGTCTGCGGTAAATTGCATATGACGGCCAAGCTGATGTGAGGCCCAAGAGTAATAAGGTCTCAGAATGATTCTTGTGTCAAAACCGATTAGACACGTGGGAGTGCTGCACAGGGCTGACAAATTAATTTGGAAGGCATGCAGCGAAGTCTCAGGTTCGTTTTTTTGGGAAATAGATTTCCTGAGCCAGCGTTGTGTGTGCTTACCTCATCAGCAATCATACATCTGTAAGACAAAAGAAGACAGAGAAAACTTTATCAGATGAGTCTTGAGGAAATACTTTTGGAGGGCTGACCAGCAGGCAATAAAAAGCTGGTGTCTATAAAAAGAGAGTTTGCATATAAAGACAACAGCCTCTGCAGCACAAGGGCTTCACTCAAGGCCACTAAAAAAAAACCCAGAAGTTTCCTTCATCCAGACATTTCTGGCTTGTCTAAGGATTCATACCAGAAACCCTCCTGTCACAACCCGACTTCTCAAAGCTTTCAGGCCACAGAAAACACACTCATAAAGTCACCTCAGACTCTTGGACATATTTCAAATCTGTCACTTGTAATTTTGGTCTGCACTGGGACTTTGTTTCAGTCTGAGAACTGTTGTTGCTATTCAATATTTATGTTGTTGTTCCGATATGATGCAGCTGAGAGAGAGGGAGAGAGAGGGAGAGAGAGGGAGAGAGAGAGAGAGCAGCTCGGTGTGTTCGGGTTCATCCAATTCCCAGCTAAAGAAATTAACATACTGGGCGAGGCAGAAAGTCGAGTTCAATTCCTGTAAGAGTAAAATAATCATAGATTTCAAAGACACTATCAGTTTGTTTAATTATGTCTGTTTATGTATCTCAAAGAGATTACAGATTGTCAAATATAAATCAAGCTCATACTGTGGGACTGCTGACAGGTATGAGCTACTGAAGTGAAGGAATTAACACAAGCCAGAGCTTTAACTTAAGTACATAATGTATCCAGCCTTCCATTAAATAATGTTGATTTGTGGAGTATGGTGACAGCTTATTAATGAAATGTCACAAGTGAACCTGTTTTGGTTATATTTAGGTGCATACTTTAATTTTCTGGTTTAATTTGCACTGTTACTTTTGACTTTTAGACTCCATGGTGCAATTTTGTCTTTGATGTCTGTATTTTAAACTCCTGGAGATGTTGCAGATGAGTCTGTTGTCAGACACGATGCAGATTAAGCCAAATTTTAACCCGACTAATTTTAGAATCGACAATCAGCACGTCTGAAATTTTTGGTTGGCTTATTTGCTGTGTGAGCAGTTTCCCAGTCCAATTTCCCCCAACGGCTGCTGTCCAAAGATGTGTTCTAAAATGCAGCGAGCTTGTTTTAATATTATTGGAGGAGTATTTTACACGCTGTGGCTACTGACTGCTATGAAACAAAAGTGAACACTGCTGCAGAACAGACAGACCAGAACATCTTCCAGCCATCTGCAGCTCCATATTTTGCTTCCGTTCTGAGGAGAAGTGCACAAAGCAAAGCTGTGTTTCTCTTTTTTTGTCCAAAATGTCTGTGAAGATGAAGACACAGTTGTCTTTTTTGAGTAAACTTTATTAAAACGATCAAATCTGTGTTTGTGTTCAGTGTGAGCACACATGTTGTGAACGATCGATCGGTCGAATCATTAAAGCGACCTGCCCTGTCTGGTTCCGGGCTTGGTTCACCTCTTTTTCTAATCGATTTTCTATCAATATCAATAGATTAATCAATACTGCTTCTTAATTATATCCGTCTTAACAACGAGGATGATGCAGATGTGTTTCAAGGCTATTTTAAATCTATCTTTGTTAATCCTGATTCTCCTTTTCATTCACATTTTAAAAGAATAAGCCTGCGATTGAACCTTAAAAGTAACAGCTCACCTGTCTGGCTGTCTCTGATATGATAGCAACCGTATAACCGCCAACTACTTCCCTCTTTACACTGTACATTATAAAAGGAACAATGAAAGCGCGACACATTCCTGAGCTGCAGTCGTCCCCACGGAAAAAGTGCAGATAGATCAACCCCTGCTTCTCTCTGCCCAGTGGGTTTGGGCCTATTGTCATGACCTTGCTTATTCATAAATGCTTCCAACATCATGTCAGAGCAAACAGTGCAACAGAGCAGCTCTGAATACCTCAGACACAGTCTCTCATTATTCTTTCTCCTCCTCCTCCTCCACTTCCTCCCCCCATCTCCGCCCCATTTCTCTCTTTCAGCTGAGGAACATGATTAATGTGCACCTTGCCACTGGTGGTTTTTCTAATTGCCAGCACACCGGCCCAGTCAGCGCAATGCGCACACACACACACACACACACACACACACAGACACACACACACATGCACGCACACATACACAGTATCTGTGAGAACACACAAAGAAAGATATGCAAAAAAAATAAATAAAAGAGGCGATATATACAAAGTGTGCACACGCATGCAAACACATGTAAACGTCCCCACACACACGCACACACACTCATATATATGCTTGCGCATACACCCACCCACACACACACCCACACTCACCCATTGGGGAGGGAGTGCGGCTGGGGCAGGTGCTTGCCATTTCTCAACACATTAATCATCCTCCTTTAAATAACCTGAGTGTCGTCTTGACGGTTTGAGACTGCGAGGATGCTGCAGTGCTGTTGCCTGACAACGGCACGGTCCCCGTCGCCCCGTCTTTCTAATGTTATCTCTGAAACCCACAAGCCACAAAGTGTCAGGAAATGGGCTCCCCTACCTCCCAAAGCTTGGCTACGATGATTTGATGGGTTTGACCTCTGCACGGTGATGTGTTGTGTGGCCTGTCGTCTAACCCCAATCTTCCAGCCCTGTTAAGATTCTCTTCTGAGGACTGGACCTGGAGCGAGCTGGGAAAACTGCTCAGAGGTTGGACGTTGCACAAAAGGCTGAATCAAAGGGTGCTACTGTATGCCATGCTCGGACCCAGTAAGAACTCACTAAATGACCTTAAAATCAAAACAAAGTAGCCTTTAGTGGAAAAGGTGTACATTTTGTTTCTTCTTGTGGGAGGTGCAGCGATGGAGGAATGCTTCAATAGTGTGTGTGACTTGAAAAGGAAAAGTTTAAACCCGTAGCTACAGTATATGGGCCAATCCACAAGTTTTATTCCTAACTTAAGCACTCTGCTGCTCACCCAAATCTATCAGAGAGCTCTTTTAATTCTGTTTTCCTTTTCACAGGGGCTTAAAATAGGCAAACACAACAAAACTTTATGTACTCGCTGGACAATAGTTCCACACACCGAGGCTCTCTTTCTGTCTTTTGTCGAGCGCACTGTTTTTGTGATCTACCTTTTTCCCACCAAACTTCAGACCTGTGATTTCCAGAGTGATTTATTTATTGTGTAGTTTAAATATCACTTCCCCACAGGGCGACATTTATATTAATTACATTTTTAGATTATGTTTTCAACCATATCCAAACCAATGACATAAAAAAATAGACACAAGAATAACCACATTAAAAAGAGCACTGACCTGTTAAATATACACGTACAGTGCAGCTGAGTGGTGACGACAGCTAATTTTTGATAGAAAGGCAACATGGTTTCTGACACTTGAGTTTCAGGGGAAGAGCAGTGAGACTGTGAAATGACACAATGTTCCCTCGCTCGTTTCAGTGCACTCAGGACTCTTGCTTCCACGGTTTTGGTGAACCACTGGTCAACCTTGGTGTGGGTTGACCAGTGGCTAATGTTAGCAAACGCTAGCACTAATTAGCAATAGACCTTTTTCACAGCGGCCATTTTGACGTGAAATAGTAGCGTCAACGCTGGCGTTTCACCTTAATTAGTATCATTGGTAACACCTGTGTTTGGCCTACTATTTCCTGTCAAAATGGCTGCTGTGAAAAAGGTCTACTTGCTGATGTTATAATCTTTCTTTATTTGTGCTATTGCCATGCTATGCTTTAGCATGCCACGGGTTAGCATTTAGCTGGTTTCACAAACACGTCTAAAACGCATCTATTGAAATGTTTACATGCTGGCATGCTAAAATATAGTGTAAACAATGCAGAAGCTAAACTAATTCAGTCATATTAGTTATATGTACACAAAAATACCTTTGCTAACATTAGCTATCATTAGCCACCATAAGCTACTGGTCATACCAGACCATTTCAAACTAAAACAGCAAAATCCCTGAGTGTGATGATTTGACTAATGGTGTGTTTAATTGTTTATGAATTTAACGTTTAATTTCTAAGAAGAATGTGTTATTGCTACTTTTATATTGACATATAAGTGTATATCTTATGTGCAGGATTATGGATAAATTTGTGTGACTCGCTTTTTCTGATTAAACCTTTCAGGATAACCTGCATAAAACAGCAGCTCCCACTTGGCTACTGGGTACTCATAAAGGTCAGTCTCACACCTGCACAGTGAATAGAATATGAATATGTTGCGTTATGGTACGTGGGTGTTATGTGACTATTTTCCTCCATAATGGCCTCAGATGATCCCTGGTACTTTCTTTATCTTTAATCACAATCCCTGTCCTCCTGTATCTATTACAGGATATACATAAAGATGTATGAATGTATGTTGTGTTTGGCTCTAATGATGCATTTACTCTGAAGATCTCAGTTTCTTGAAATGATAAACTAAGCACACGTATTCTTTATGTCACTATACTCGTTAAAACTGTTTCCCACTAGCGCAATTCTTCCCTCTAACACACAAAATGACCCAGCAGGGTAGAAAGTTTATTTATCATGTGTAGCCTCTATACTTTGTTCCTATAAAAACCTCTTCTTTATATCCTGGATGGATACATAAGAAACAATGGAAAGCATGGCTATTAAGGCAACGGGTTATTGATGGTGATGGAAATTACATTTTTCATGCTGTATAACAGAACGCATCTCCTGCCGTCTTCATAACACAAAAATATAATACCCTATTACATTAAAACCTATCACAAATTTCATGCTTAATTAGGAGGAAATGGAATTTAGAGCACCTTAAAAAGTAATTACTGTAAGTGAGGCACTCTGAAGACGAGAGAGAGACAGCTTACTGAGACTGCTGGATCTCAATGGTGACCTGAAACCGATCTGAATAAACAATGGTTGTATAAATAAAGACAACCCAGCCTATGGCGTTAAACACTATTTCCGTCAAAATAGGGGTCAGGATGTTTTTGGCCAAAAAAAGAGGATGGGCAAACATTATGCAACACCGGTCAGCAGCTGTCTGATGCAGGTTTTAACAGCAGTGGTGAAAATGTTGTTGTATTAACCCATCACTGGAATATACTTCAAAAAAAAAAAAAAAAAATCAGCAAACGCTGTAAGTGACGGAGCAGTGGAGCATTAAAGCTGCTGAACGCCAGCTTTCATACTGATGTGTGTACTGAATCTCCCTTTGTCTGCATTAAAGGGGCACTCCACTCGTTTTACACATTGAGTTCTGATCAGTTTAGTCATGGAGGGTACTACCCGGTCTGTCAAAACAGAGTCATAATGTGGCTCTAGGGGGAGTGTGGAAAAAACCCTAATGATGTCATTAGCATGGGCTTGGTGACTACAAATGATAAACAGAAAGATGAGGTTACAAATTAGTCAAAAGACATTAGACTAAAACTAAACTGAGACTGAGACTAAAAGTCAGGTTACCCTTGCTTCAATTTTGACCCTAACTTCATGGAAGCACAACACTAAATTGCTGAAGTATCCCTTTAATGATAAACAATTTCCACTCATTGATTATTTGTCCAGGAAAACAAACTGAATCAGTGACATTAACTGAGCTGTTTAAGGCCCTTAAGACTTGAAATCAAGTGTTTTCAGCAGCTTTAATACTGTACTATCTCTTAAAAGTTATCGGTTGTTGTACTTCATTTATCTTAGATGGACAGACTTTTAACAGGGACTCCACAAATAAGCTAAATTGTACTCGCAGTACTGTAACTCCCAATGCGCTTCTGTCTCTGTATTACGAACAATACTTACAGGCCAGTATAAATGTGGTGTAAATATATCAAGTTGTATGTGTACAGAGAATAAACTCCATCTCTGGAGTGGACTTCTCTCAGTAATTTGACCATCACAGCGAGAGACAACACAGCCTGCTTATTGATCTGCTCTCGCATCAGCAGAGCAGGCCTTATTCAATAAAAGCATGGGCAGTCACTTACAATAATATTTTGGACAAATCAGAGCACACAGTGCATCACATGGCTGGCTTCAAGCCACAGTCAACACCTTAATGAAAGTGACCAAGAGGTCTTAATGGATGTACTTTTACTCCAGATTGATGTTTCTGTTATTGTTGTTGATATCTGGGTAGGCTCAGATTTCTGCATTTTACAGATGTACCCTGGGTAAATTTGTGTTTTAGCATATATAGACGACAGCACTCAAACGACACACTTCCGCCCAACTTTCCAAACAACACAATCAACCACATCTCATGGGTTTTTATTGTTGTGCTGCACCGCAACTTTTCCCACATTATCCCTCATCTGACTCCATAAAATTCACTCCTACACAGACCGGGGCAACGGGCTCCATAAGTATTTGAATTGCAACAACATTTGATGTTTTGGTTCGCTACTCTTGATGCTCTGGATGTGAAAAGACACAATGACTATGAGATTTAAAGGAAAAATCCGCCCACGGATCCTCCCACACTGTTAGATATTCGACATCAATCTATGACGTTCGGTGCATTTCAGGAGATATTTCATAATGAAGAGCTGCCATTTAGTTTTTGTCTGCCAGCCTCACTCATCGAGTTCCACCTCAGGTAGTGCTATCCTACATTTCTCAGAACTGTTAAAGTCCAACAGGTCTGCAGCTGCACTGTATTCTGGTCTACTCAGCCTATTGTAGGTACAGATATTGCTATTTGTGCCTCCTCTACAATGTGTCTCAGAGTATCAGTGAAAAGACGAGACTGCTGCTTAAATTCGAGGCGCTTTTCCTGGGTATTGAATGAACAAATAAAGAACAGCAGGGTGCCTGAAATACACAGAAAAATCAAGATTACTGTCAATAAAATTTGCATTTTTAGCTTGTAATATGTACTGTCTGTCTGTGTGTGAATGTACACAGTTGTGGATATGTGGATGAAAGGGTGCAGCACAGTGAGCTCTGAATGCTGTCAAATTCAGGATTTTAACCTCTTAGCTACTGTATTATGAATTATGCCCAGGTGCTCAAACAAGCCACCTGTAATGGCACCTACCTGTCAATCAAAGCGGCCATGCTGTTAATTCTGCATAACTTTAAGCCTTAATATCATTTGAACACGTGAGTTGTATATAAATTCACCCTCAGTACAGTTGTCATGAACGGGGGAATTAGTTACAGAGACCAAAACAGTTTTTTGTACCAGGCTGTAAACATGTTTATTTCTGCTGTGAAGTTGCACATTTGAACATGGGGACTTATGGAGACTGACTCACTTCTGGAGTCAGCCTCAAGTGGACGCTTGAAAAACTGCCGTTTTTGGCAAATCCGCATCGACTTCATTTCACATCCAGAGAGGTTACCGCTTGATCCTTACCTTAAAATTAAGTGAAAAGTACATTTTCACTTTTGATGTTACAAGTATGCATACTAAGCAGCCAAACGGGGGTTGTTAGAACAAGACGTTTCTCCTTACACTTCTATTTAAAGACATGTATTCTCCACAGATTGACAGCTTGTGAGGACAGGACTTTTTGCATAGATGAAGTACTGTAGGTTTAGCCTTACAGCACAATATGCAGTAGTATTTAAAGAGCCTTTTATAGTGTACTCATATTAAAATGAGTTAACTGGAAACATTAAAAAGTCTGCCATAGACAGCATTTTCAACCAACTCATGGTTCTGGCTGTCATCTCGGAGGTATAGGAAGGTGTGCCTGTGAGGCACTGCCATACAGAATATCGTTTTATATTTGTATTCTGATTCTTATGTTATAAAAAATGAACTAACTAGCCTAAACATCATGTCACTGCTCATTCTACTGTCAGCCTCCCTCTACCTATAATATCTTGTGCTAATGCCACTTCTGCTCGTCTCCAGAGACAAGCACTGCCCGCGTTGCTCTTACTGTCACATTGATGCCAATTGACTGAGGTAACTGTCCACACAGTGCAGCAAGAGCCAATTGACTTCTGACCCACCCGTGTAACAAAGCAGTGCCTCCCAGTGTTCCTGAATCAATATGGCCGCTCCGCATCACAGCAGCGGCACTCAGATTGGCTCCCCCTGTGCTGACCTTCCCGAGAACCCGAGCATACATCGACTGGTCGGAGAGGAGGAAATGGACAAGTCCTGGCCCGCTCCTGCAGCTAATGCCCAGCACAGACACTCGCAGACTTAAGGGCAACAGAGAAACTTCCTGTGGACTGGTAATTGTTTTCAAAGATGCAACCTGGACTCTGTCTGACCTTTTGAATTTAGAATAAATTCACGTACACTCTTGACTTTTTACTTGCTTCTTGAGTCATCATCACATATTGTAGCTTGGCTGGAAATCAGAGGTTTGGGACTACTTTGCCTACTTGAAAGCTCCATTAGGCAAATTATCTACGTAAACATGTCATCCTATTGATGTAAATCAAACAATGGCACAGCATTGAGTTGAAAGCATCCTCATGGCAATACATCAATATTTACACACTGCATAAGTGGAGTGGAAGGTACAGCTGCATTGACATGGTGGCATAAACAAATCATTTTTTCCTTGTCACGTTATTATTGATTTGCAAGATGTAAGCTGAACTTTCTACACACATTAGATATTTGAGCATTGTTCCGATATCATGATGCTTCTTAACATAAAACAATAAAGCCGCGATGTGGCCGGCTGAGCAGCGGCACTGCTTACCGTCCGTTCCTCGATAAAGCAAACTCCACTCCCTCCCTTTGGAAAGGCATCAGGCGCTGCAGGAGCTTGTGAGGGAGGCCTGACAGTTGCTGTGACCATCTTGTATCACAGCAAGAGGTCTGTAGGCTATTATCATCCATTTCCATTAGTAAGTTCTCATCAGTTTCTCGGTCCTTGTCTCAGTCAGCCAGCTCTGATTTTAGGCTGGAAGAAAAAAAAAACACTTAAACTGAGATGAACGTCTGAATGGACTATGTTTAGTCTGAATTAATGAACATTCACCACAACATCCATTAGACATTAAAGAGCACTTCTGCACCATATTGGTTTAGATTTAATTTATACTGTTTCATAATAATAGTAAGAAGGTTTCCTCTGCTGACAAGCACTGACAGCAATGCCAAGCTGGATGACGCAGTATAGTGGACAAAGAAAGTAAGAATTTGAGAGGAGATGGTAAAAGTTGCCTGTCTCAGCCGCCCCCACTTACAGCAGCAACAGCATCTTTTTTTGTGTTGCCTCACCTGGCTGTCCTGGTCAATCCAGGCAAATGTTTCTGCCTCCACATACAGTTATCAGCGAGTGTACGCCAACAAAACCACAAAATCATAATTGTGTCTAAAACAGTGACAACTTCCCATAACGACAGTGTTCGGGTAGAAGTGAGACAGGAAGGTGTCTACACTTAATGGCAAATGTCATATGCAATCTAAGTTTATGTGATTGATGGGTATTAAAAATAAGTATCTCTGGAATAACTTCAGATTCACACTTTTTGTTTAATAATAACGTTAGTAGTCTCTTACTAAAACTTAATTACATGTAATGCATCATCAACACTATAACAACTGTGTGCTATAGCAACAAAAAAAAGTGTATTTCATAGTTCAATTTTCTGTTAATGTACATAAACGCATCACGGTCTTTGAAGGCATCTCGACGCAGTTATACGTTAAGGCTGAAGTTATAAACATACTTTAGCTTCAGCTTTTAGTTAAAGCTGTAAGTATATAACGACATATTAGAGGTCCTACATAACAAGCTGTCAAGTTAGAGTCCGACAACAACAAATTAACAGACGATAAAACACATTTAGAGTTAATAAAACTACCTAAAGAAGTGAGGGCATCTTCAGCTAGCCTTAGCAACACGAACCGGAAGTCGAAAGACTTGCCTACCGAAATAAAAGCACCGCTCGTACTTTTTGCCTTTCTAAGTTCATTAGCTGAATTATTTGGACACCGGATATGCGTTTCTGTCTTATGGCTCATATACAGCATGTTGCATCTGACTCTGAGCTATAACTGAGAAAATAGCCAGCTTACATAAATACTTATGTTACGTTAGGCATGTTTGTATTAACATCCAAGCTGCACATGCGGCGGGAGCATTACACAGTCATATAACATTGTTCTAACAAAGTGGAATAAAAAAAGACAAACGTTATTAGTGCTGGTAGACGTAGGTGTGTGTGCTGGTGGTTTTCCTACCCTGTTAGACAGCGGCTTGAAGCGCAGCAGTCACACTGACTGACTGAACAGAAACATTGAAAAGTTTCGCGGTAAATTCAAGGTTCACTCGGTTTATATCACCAGGCAGCACGTACGTACGTACCGCCGCATTCAGCGCGACTTCCTGGCGCTTTGTGGTCTAATTGAACGCGGCTCACCCAAAAGTATAAACACTTAACATCGGCATTTAAAGGAAATGTGAGACACGTTTATCAGACGCTCTCTGTGCGTGCGTGCTGCCATAACGCAAAGAAAACATCCTGCAACGACAAGACGTGACACATTTCCAACACCCTACGCCTCGGACGTAAGGAACTGACGCACTCCCTCTCAGCCTGCTGCTGGACTCAGCTGCCTGCCTCTCCTTCACTCCGCCACAAACACTAGCTACTTCACCCTCGGTAGAGACCACGGCTGTGTGCACCGATTGTAAACCAAAGCGGTAAGGCAACGTTAGATATCTGCGGTATCGTGTCCGACAGTTACCGGTTTGCTAAAAACCAGCGTTAACCGGGTAGTTGTAATCATGTAACACGAGGCAGTTAGCAGTAAACATATCTCTTGCTAGTGCGTGACAGCGCCGGTGTTTGGCCGTTTTCTAGCGTTAGCAAGCCACGGTGCCAGGTAATAATCGTTAGCTTAGCCCCGACACGACCGGACGCCTGACGTTACTTTTAACGTCGCCGTCCTCTTCGGTGAAAATACACACCTGGAAGGCAAACACCGGGTCCAAACTGTAAGAAACCGAGCTTAAATTCGGCGTTTGTCCGAAAAACCAACCGGCAGCCGTTTAAGAAATGCAGCATAATTCAGTAACTTTCAGGCCTGGTTCGGCTGTTTCTCTCCCGGTGATATGCGGCAACCAGCAGGCTGTGCTCAGGTTAATTGTTAGCCTTTTTAATAAACTGGGCTTAAACTGGGTTGTCGCTGTGTTCTGTTTAATGTCTCACAGGCCAAATTTTAGTTAAATGTGTCAAATATCAGATAAAACGTTACATGTTGTCCGGTTGTGCTACGTTCGCGGACACGAAGGAAACATTAAAATACCTTAATTTTGAAATGGAGTCTGGTGTGACGGGGGGGGGGGGCTCGCGAGCGAAATCTACCTCAGACATTTAAGTTGATTTAAAACGATTAATTCCCATTAATCCTCCACACTCTTCCTCTGTGATATGATACGAACTGTGCTCTCTCTAGTCGTCGTGGTACGTACATGATTGGCAATGAGACGTTTTCGTGGACGATGGGAGCCCAGAAAAACAAGCCACACGTGAATTAATCAAGCCCACGCATTAATAAATGTCACCTAACACTGCGCAGTTACCTCAGGAGTACCAGAACCAAGCCGGTGTTAACCAAATAAGGGCAAAGGGGGTTAATATTATAGAAATTAGACCTTTTAATGGTGGTTGCATACAAATTAATTCAAAACATGAATTCAAATAAAGTGTGGCTTTGCAGATATTCTTATGTTTTTATATTTTTATTTGTGACTATATGTTTCCTGTTTCCAGACAGATTATAAAAGCGGTCAGTAAAACCACACTTGCACTAGAGTCATGCTTGCAAGAGGCCATAAATCATACCATTTTGATACCAGATTAATAAGTAACCCATACCCACTATCATGCTGATGCACTAACCCAGACAATTATCGCCTCTTAGACTTTGTAGAGATGGCTGCAAGAGCCTTACAAGTTGCCACCAGTGAGGCTAAGCATCATGATGGTATCATTTTCATTAATAAGGTACCAGCGGAGCTCTGGTGGTGGTGGTGGTGGGTGGGTGGGGAGAGAGAGTGAGAGAGTGGATGCTGGTTCAGGTCCTCCGGCTGCCGATGATGTGTTCATCTTCGCAGGGCTTGCAACTGTGCTGTACAGCGATATGCTACACACCGTGTGCGTGTGTGTGTGAGCATGTGCGTGTGTTTGTCCTCAATCAATCTTGGAGTGATATGGTTGCTGCAGATGAATATCAACATCTGCTTTTACCTGCTGGGTGAGGTATAGTGCAGAAAAACACGTTTAATCTTTGCTCAAACGCTCTCTTGTGTTAGCCTCCACCCCTCCGAGGCTTAAAATAAATGCTAGTAATTGTTTTTCTAAGAAAGTGCTCCACCTGCGGCTGCTCAGGCCACCGTAGCCGCCACTCTGTGTTGACCATTCATTACGCAGGTTAGGGCGTGTGACATTATCAGATATTGAGGTTGAGGATGCTGTGTAATAGCTCTCGCCAAAGATGTGACCCAATGACTAAATAATTCATCGCCTTCCTGAGGGAAAATCTCTCTTTCCTATAATATTTGGTCTGGGCCATTAAATAATTCATCCGCCTATCCATAAATTGTTTGTTCAATTGGTGACCTTTTCATGGGATTAAGGAAGCACAATAATAAATTCTTCAGAGACCTGGCATAACGAATGGTACAATTATGAGGGAGTATTGGATCGGATCGGTTGTCGCAGCCTGGTGTTGGTTGCTAAGTGACAGCAGGAACTTTTCCGCCCACTGTGTTTGCTGTTAAAGTCTGAGTGACTGAAAGGACGAAAACAATCACATTATGGCAGTCTAGACTTTCGGCTGCGCGCAGGACCTGTTTGTGACTTCCTGTGTCTTTGACAGCCTGTCAGTCACTCGGCGATGAAAGTGCTTCATGAAGTCGATCTCAATTATCACTCCCCGTCCGCGCCATCTTCATAGGATGCGCGGAGGAGGCGGAATACTTGATCTTTAATGAAATAAACAAGGCAAGAGGCGACAATGCCTTATTGTTTTTCACATTAAATCACAAAAAGCAGGTTAGATGGAGGAGGTTTGATCTTGTCCTTATGTTGTTTTCTAGCTGATCCACAGTCAGCTTATCTCTGATTTGCCTACAGCGAACTGTTTCAGCGCCGTATTTCACTTTTCTGCCTCAGTAATGGGTGGTGTTTCAGGTGGAGGCTCTCTCTGAGTCAGTGGGATTAGCCGTAGCCTTGTCTTCCCGCGTGAAAAGCAGGGTGCCAGCTTTTAATGGGAAGCTAGCCCAGTGAACAGCTCGGCCTCTCAGCGGCCGTCGCCTCCCCATCGACTCTCCACCTGGTCTTTGAGCACCTAGCTGGCCACAGACGTGTCGATCCTGTCCCCTCTCCTCTCGTTCCTCCCCCGTTCGCCTCCTCTCCTTCTCCTTCGCTTTCTTTTTTACGCCGTGCTCCTTTTCTCTACCTCCCACCCTCCCCGTTTTCTCATCTTCCTCTCCTCTTCCTCCCGGTCTCGTTCCATCTATCCCATGTCCCTGACTGCCCTTTCCTCCTCCTTCCCTCCTCCCTCCTCCCCCCCTCCTCCTCCTCCGGCCCCCGCCTCCATCCTAAAGCAGAGTAGCTAATGAAGAGCCCCATTTAGCCGGTGACTTTGGTTCAGTCGGTGCTCCGTAGCGCCGGCCGGCCTCGGCTGCCGTGACTGGCTGTTGAGGCTCTGACATCACACGGGGGCCAGCTGTTGATTTGGCGCTGTCTCCAAGGCTGGCTGGCTTGATGGGTTGTGGCAGGTAGACTTGTGCTCGCACAGCACTCTCCCTCCCTCCCACCATCCCTCTCTCTCTCTCTCTCTTTCTCTCTCTCTCTTTGTGACACCCACTCGCCCTCTCCCTTTACACTCCCCTCTCCCTGTCTTCCACTCTCACTCAGTCGAGCGAGCAAACAGGAGGCAGCAGACAGCTGCCGAGGAGCGAGCTGGGAGGCGACTCCAGCCTCCTCTCCAGCAAATTGTGCCTCCTGTACAATGGAAACTAAACGGTCGACTAGCAGAAGGGATGGAGGGCAGAGCTGCCGGGCAGGTAGGTCCTGCAGCTTCAAGTCACCTTCGGGCATCACACATGCTCTTTCTGATTTCCTCTTTGTGTTTCCTGTAGTTTTATTTTGTTCAGATTTTCTGTGTCATGTTGCCTTTTTAGGGCTGTTTTCTGCACTTTCTTGTTGTGTTAAAAAAAAAAAAAAGGTTTTGTCTTCTCTCACTGCATGGCACCAAGTCAGCGAGCAAAGTGTGCAGTCTTTTTCTTTGGCTTGTTAAACTGAGCGCGCAACACGAGATTCGGTGTGCTGTCAGCGGCAGCTGAGCCAGAGCTTTTCGAAATCTCCTCGCTAGTTTGCCAGTTGCTGCTTCTGCTTTTCATTACGAGGATAATTAACCGAGATCAGCCAATAAGAAGCTCCGCTCCGCTTTTGTTCTCTAGCCAAGCTCATCCTCTCGTCCCTGTTTCCCCTGTTTGTTCTGCAGGTGTTGTCTGCAAATGGACTTTTAATGACTCTGGCAGACTTTTTGAGTTATTCTCCTCTCATAAGGCTCCATAGATTAAAACTGCTAGACTTGCATGTTAGTTTTTCTGTGTTTATTGTTTCTCCTCTAATTGCCTAGATTGATATTCCCTGGAAGCTCTCCTATGGGATAAGGTAATGGATTACCTACGTGCTCTGCTGTGGATTTAATTTATTAATGCTGGCTGACTGCGCCTCTGCTGTGCCGCGCCGCGCTCGCGCCGCCTTGTGCGACCTGGAGGCAGAGCGAGCGGCGCAATTAGAGGCTCATTTGTGCCTGTTTATGTTTGTTTTTTCTTTTTTTCTTTCTCTATTTTTTTTTCTCCTGTTAATTCAGTCTGCGCTATTACAGGCAGTTCCTCAAACTGACACCGCCTCACTTGCCCTGAAATTGAGGCAAGCAGTGTATGAAAGTGATATAATTTCATAAGCTTTACCCTAATCGTTTTCTGGTCCAATTATATAGCTCCCCTGTCTGTGCTTTCCTTGCTTTGCAATTAGCAGAAATGGCTAGAAAATGGGAGATTAGTTACTCAGTTTAGCAAAACACTGAAATCAATTTTATTGCAGCGCCATGAGTGCGCAGCAGCATTAGTAACCTAATTAACTGTTTATTTGATGTCTGATTTTATTAGCCGGGGTGCATGTCCTGCACTCTGCTGAAGCTGATTTATTCCAAATGTGTCTTTTTGTCTGCTATTTTTTTATTTATTTATTTATTGAACTCTGTAATTAATTGTGCAGCAGACGTGCGGCTGCGTGGTTGAAATGTGCAATTTTCAGGAATGAGCCGAACATAACTGGTGATTTTTTTTTTCCCCTCAGAAGAGGCGAGCAGGTGACAAAAAAAAAAAAAAATGTAGCCCCTCAGACGTGGCATTATATTTGTGTGCGCGCTTTTTGTTTCACAATGCTCCACTGAATAGAGCTCTGTTTAGTATTCTACATCTCTGCAGACAATACCCCAGCTGTTTGGCATCGCTCCTACCCCTGTCCTTTTTATGTGACACTTGCAAAAGCTCATCAGCAGCAATAAAGCGTGCATTTTTTATTTTTTTCAACCTGCGACTGCTCGCAGAAAGACAGAAAGATGCTGCCACTTCTTCCCTTTTTTTTCTTCCTTTCCTTTCCTTTCCTTTCCTTTCTCCCTCAGGCGCTCAGAAATCATCGGTGGTTTTTCTTTGCGATCGCACAGAAGCTTCTCGCGAAGGTGACGGCTTGTTCTTTTTCCGCCCCGCGTTTGACTCATCTCCTCGTTTCTCCACCGAGGGCAGAGACACGGGGATAAGAGTCGCAGAAAACGAGGGGAGGGGAATAGTGAGGGAGGGGAGCGGAGAGGGGTTGGTGGGGAGGGGGTGGGGGGGATTGAGGGGGTCCTTCACCTCCAGTTGAGCTGGTTATAGCCCAGACAAGAGCCCTGATCCACGCAGGAACAGAACAGAGCGGAGGTGTGGGAGGGAAAGGTCATCTTTTGCAAGAGAGGGAGGCAGGTGTGTGTGTGTGTGTGTGTGTGTGTGTGTGTGTGTGTGTGTGTGTGTGGCGGGGGAAAGAAAATAAGTATACTGGAGTGTGCTTGCTCGTCTGTCCCTGCGTGTGTGTGACGGCTCTCAGGCGCTTCACAGTGATTGAAAATTTTTCTCATTAGCTCACCATCGAACATAATTGTCCGTGAGAGGAGTCCGTTAAGAGCCCGCTGTATGATTAACTCGGCTCAGTTGACGGTCAGCCTCATGACCCCGCTGTGTTTTTTTTTTTTTTTTATTATTTTTGAGATTTAATTTAAGAATATGTGCAATGGAGTGTGAGTGTGTGTCTGGTACCCGTGCATGTGTGCAATCCAGTTGGTGTTGAGGAGTTGAGGACAAAGTCAAAAATCATTCTCGTGATTATTTCCAGCATTTTAATACAGACGTGCGTTTGCGTGCAGATGCCGGTTTCGTGTGTGTGTGTGAGATCATGCGTGTGTCGATATGCCATCAGGCACAGCGAACAGATAAAGGTGGCGTGAAGTGGCCGGTGTGACACTGAATGATGCCTCAGGGAGCCTCTTTTGAGGTTGCTGCGCTCTGCGGCGACTGTAATGCCAATGAACCACTCCCTGTCAGCTCCGGCACAATACTGGAGGAGGCAAAGGCAGGCGGAGCGTCTCTACAAGTTCACTGCTGCGAGTGTGTGTGTGCGTGCGTGTGCAGAACAGGCGATGTGCCCGTTTGTGTCAAATTTTTGTATTTTATTTTCGGGTGGAGGTGCATTGTTTGCACCATTAGCATTCATAAGACTGTCTCCGCCGTGCTGCACACACACTCACACACACAGGCTCGGCGTGAAGTCCTCAAACCTGCTCAGCAGCTCATGGTCATAAAACCTAGAGCGCCTATGGCCAGACCCGACTTGCACCACTGTCAGACCAACTTTTTCCACTCCGCATGTGTGAACGCCGCAGGAGCAGCGCTGAATTACAGAGCAGCCCCTTTTTTCTCCATTTTAAGACATGAAATGAAAAGACATTTAGCTGGCACTCCTGCTCGCAGCAGCTTCAGTTGGCACCACGTCTGCCTGCAAAGCCACCACAGCACCGAGATGATACTCCTGTCACAGCAGAATAACCATGTAAAAGAGAGAGGGGGGGTGCATTTAGAAAGAGATAAGAGCGAGAGGGTCAAGATAAGAACATCTGGGAAAAAGACGATTTAGGCGATCCTGTCTTAAGATGACTAACACGCAGTAATAGATTTCCTGCCTATTCACTGTGTATTCTCTGGTTGTGTGCTCTCCAGATCTAAGCACATCAGCGTTGATGATCGCCTTCCTTGGGCCTCACACTCTGCCAATGCCAGGCAGAAATGCTACATGCCGCAGGGAACGTACAGATTTGCTAAAATGTGAATTCAGATTTCTCCTTTTTCCTCGTGTCAGATGGCTCTCAGCAAACATTAAGCGGCCTTGTTGTCACTCATTAATAATGAACACCCGTAGTATTCTGAATAGCAGCAATGCACCAAATGGCTACCGTTCCGCCGCTCCCCACCCCGTCCCGGAGGTGTCACGAGAAAGGAAGATTATAAAAGTGAGCAGGGATTCCACTTGACCTTTTTGGCTGGCACGGGCGGGGGTCGCGCCGAGATCATGTTGGGGAAGCGGCAGCAGCCAGGCCTTGGCACCGTTGGGTGCCAGAGTCAGCGTGGCACCTCGCCCGCTCGCTGAGATGAAGATTAGGGCAGGAGGGAGAGGCCGCGAGACAGCCAGGGAGAAAAGGAGAAGCCAGGACCAGAACCGGTTCTATATGTAGCTGTGAGGGAATGAAAAGCATAAACGGCATCATCGTCATCGGCAACTATTTTGATAATTAACTTTGATTATTAATTGATTAATGGAGCAAATGATCATCAGGTATTGAAGTGACACCCTAACATGATGTTTTTCATCCTCGCTTGGCAGCTGCAGCCCATAAAGTCGAGCAATAACGTCACATCTTCACGATGCAGTCAGAACGTACATGCAGCTAATTAAGGCGGCTGGAAATCACATTTGCCGAGCCAAAAAAGACAATTTTTTTTTCTCCAATATTGTGTCAATATTTTGCAGCTCTGTTGTTGTTTGGCGCGTTCAGATGTCTGCCCTGCCCCAACCAGTGTCACCCTGTAGTTCAGCAAGAAAGGAATTTGCTGGGAAATACAGATTGTACGCTAGACGATTTGAAATTTATGTGCCACCAAATGGCAGAGGATTTTCAGCTGAGAAATGCTATCTTCCCCCGCTGCTCTCTGAATTCCTAATGCTTGGTTTTTACGAGGCTGGCAGTGGTGCCTTCTCCTGTTGCCTCCGTCGCACTCCCATCTCTGTGCTCATCCATTATTTATGGCGCATAGGCACGCATAGGCCCAGAAATACACACTCGCCACACTTTTACTTTTTTTTTTTTTTTTTTTTTTGCTCCAGCACACAAATATTTAAGAGTCGCTGACATCCTGACTGCTGTCAGTCGTCCACGTGACCTCGGTGTCAGTGCCACCCCCGCCCTGACCTCCGACCTCTTTTAACTCCTGACGCCACGGCGCTAACCCCGTGCCTCTCTCGGTTGCAGGTCAGCAGGGGTCATGATGGTGTCGGAGGCCCCGGTTGCTGTTCAGAGCAGCTGAAGCAGACATGGGCAAAGAAGTCTCGAATGGCATCGGTAGGCTCAGCCTCATCGACTTCACCAGCCACATCCTCCTTCGCCACAACCACCACTGGCTACGCAACAAGTACGTCTCCTGTTTCTTTCTGTTTTGACAAGAACAGTCAGGGAATATGATCGAGAGAGTTCAGTCCAAATTCAGCTCAGATTTTAGTCAAATTTTTCAAAAACTGGAAAGAAAATGCAAATGAAGGTACATTACCAACCACTCCTGTTATGTTAATGCACTAATTTTGCAGTTGAGAGCGCAGAAGAAGTCACAAGCTCAGGCTCTTCACACTCTACGCAGCTCAACACTTCTTTTAAACCTCCACAATGCTAGACTTCTTATAAACGCTGACTCATCAATTATCCCAACAACAACATGCAATTCCCTGTTATTCCGACATGATACCCTCCTCTTACTTCCCAAAGGCACCTTGAATAGTAAAAAATGGACCTTTCCACGGCAGCCATTTTGACATGTAACAGCAGCTCAAACACAGGTGTTAGCAATGATGCTAATTGAGGTGCAGTTCCAGTCTCGTCCAATAGAGTCAGGGTGCTGCTGTGGTGCATGTTGGCTCACTGGAAAGTCTCTGCTGCACTAAATGGAACTGAGCCTTAATTAGCATCATTGGAAGCACCTGTGATGACTCTATTTCATGACGAAATAGCTGCTGTGGGGAAAAAAATCAAGTTTCAACTCAACTTATGTTCACATGAACTCCATGCACCATGTGGAGGCCATACCATGAAGTACTCTGGCGAAACACGACGATGACTCGTGTTTTCACAAATAAATGCACAGAAAATGGATCAACCACATAAATTTAGTTGATTTTCACTCAATTTTCAACACTTAAAATCCAACATCTATATTCCTTTCAAACCTAATGGGGTGCTTCGGCACCGCGTCAGCCTCTAATCTAATTATATGATGTAATCTGAGTGTTGCGTCAACCTGTGGAGCGGTAAGGAAAGCGCAGATCCATTCAGACGTTATTCTGCAATGCATTTGATTGGCTTGTGGCTCGAGCTCGAGTGCTGCAGCATCTACTGATGAAAGCAAATGGCTGCCATTACATTGAGTGGATAGGCCATAATATGACACACCAAGATTAAGGGATTCATAAATATATAGTATTAGTGGGGAAAAAAAAATATGGTGATGTCAGTCTCACTCATATGAGACCAATTTGCTGTTTGCCTAAATTCCCAGATGTTTCCTTAATGTAACACTGAGAATCTAATGATGATCCATATTACTTATGCAGTCAAAACATCAGGGATTCTAAACAGGCACCCAGTGCAATTACCTCAGCCACGAGAGACGGGATGGTGAAATTTGAATGCATCAAAGTCTGAAGCCAAATTTAGTCCAACACTCCAGTCCCGTGATAAAATGTGCTTGGAAGAATGAATGATTCGGTGAGGGACAAAATAGCTATCTATCACAAGTCCCGGCTCTTGAAAATATCTGTCCAATATTGCGAATCTTCAACAGAGCGACTCAAGAGACTTCACTCATCAAAATGTCAGCAACACACACTAAATATTCAAAGGCGCGCGCGGCACTCTGGAGTATTAAGCTGTTTTCCTTCAGAATGTAAAAATAATGTAAAGCAGCAGCCGCCGTTGCTTTTGTCAAACCTCTGACAGGTCATTGAAATTCAACATCTGACTCTCCGGCGCCCGGCTACGTTTAGGCTAACCTCTTAGCCTCGAACAGCATCGGGTTAGCGGCACATTCGCCTGGCAGAGGCGCTCAGCAGAGCGGCAGACCTCACTAGAAGTCAATTACTCTGACATAGAGGAATTGGATAGCACCTTTTTAAAGAGAGCCGCCTCCCGCTCGCTGTCTCAGCTCTTTTGGGATGGAGATAAACAATCAAGCCCCGGCCGGGGCGCTTTGCTGCTCGCCAATCAGATAGGAAAATGGCTCTGATCACTGCCGGGCAAATAGGTTGAGGCCCCCCCACGCTGATTGGTGCCGGGCTGGAACACACACAAGCGGCCAGTCACGTACACACAGCCGAGCGCAGAGTAAGTGCTGTCATGTGTGGATCCAGTTTTGATGTGCAAAGTGAATTTGATGAGCCCGTTTCTAATTAACCTATTAATCATAGCTCTCATGTACCAGATGTCTGCCCTCCCTCCTCGCGTGTATGCGTGTAGCCGTGTGTGTGTTTCGCTGCATGGGGCCTGGCTGCATAATTAGGGCATATCAGCGGGACCAACTCGCACCACGGCTTCAACATAGGGAGGTCGTGGCATTACACAGATATTTCCTGACAAACGGACCATAGGTGCAAAGCAACTAATGTTCCAAGATCGGCAATAACAAGTTCTTTTACTGAGGAAAATTATGCTGACGTCAACCCATGAAGTCTCCCATGTTTCCCGCACGGAAATGTGTGCCGTCTTTAGAGTGTAGCTCCACACTTGAGCTGTTCCTCAATCCCACATAACACACACACACACACACACACACACACACACACACACACACACACACACACACACACTGAGGATTTGTGAGGGGAAAAAAAATCAGGGTGTGGAACTTTCTGGGAACAAAAATTTCTGGACAACTGCTCACAAAAATCCCATTAATCAAATAAAAACACAATTTAATAATATATCTTTGTCCATTTTAAATTATTTAAGCTTTTCCACATTTTCACTGATAATGAATCATTTTTTTCATATTAGCTAAATTACTTTAATACCAAATTAAGCCTTTGCACCCTCAGAATTTAAATTAAGACCTGTCATATTCGTGCGTTACGGGCACACTTTAAAATATTGCTGCACGATGGACATTTCAGCCAAATTAATGGGTGGTCTTCAAAATAAAGGCTGGAGGCGGGAGTCAAACGCACAATAGACCCCACCGCGCCTCCGTCAACTTCACTTCAAACGGGGACGTCAGGGTTTGATTCTGTTTTGGTGGACACAGACGCCGTGACGTGACGCTGTTTTGGTCTCACAGGAGCAAACTGTCCTCCTGCTGTGTCTTGTCCAATCACGTCCATTGTCTGTAGCCGAACAGCTGCAGAGCTGTGAGACAGCACAGACAGAAATTAGTGACTGATGACCACAGACTGCCCCCTCTCCTCCTCCTCCTCCTCCTCCTCCTCCTTCTCCTGCCCGCTACTTCATAAACCTTCCTCACACTGAGCCTGCTTTGACTTTGACTTGTCACATGTAACTAATCGCATTAATAACGGCTGAATTCCATTTAGATATGGAGCAGTCAGTGATGTTACACCTGTCTCTCGGCCGCCGTGAGGACTCTAAACGTCTGCCGTTAGGCTTCTTGGTGGGAAATGAGCATCTTTACACATGCAGCAAATCCCTGTTATTAGTCGTGCAGAATTGTAACGTTCCCTTTCAAACTGAACCTCACAAGAAAAACCGAGACAAAGTAAACAGTCATTACTAAACTCTCCTCAAACAACAATATGGAGCTCAATGCAGCTGAAGAGCAGGTGTGAACACGTAAGTTCCGTTTATTACTTTATAGATAAATAGTAAAGTTTATTTACTATTTTTACTTTAATGGACCTTAATGCCATAGATATGGAACATTATAATTCAGTTTATTATCAGACATTCATTCAATAATAATAAACTGTTTCTCTTGCACAGTCAAGAGAAGGAGGACGAGGACAGTGACTGAAAGCCCTCACATCCACTGGGCCCACATACTGTTTCTCAAAGCTGCATAAACCCTTTGATATGTTTAATTTAGAATTGACCAAATTATTCTTGTGTATGCATTGTTGTTTCCCGAAATAATAAAACGTCCTCCAACTAGTGAATTATTGTGTTGGTATAAATGCAGTCACTTTGGCAGATGCTTTTCAGGGAGTGAAAGGAAAGCAAACACACACACTTTGAAGTATAAAGCTGCTGATGTGAATTTTAGGGAGTAAAGTTCATGCAGATGATAAAAGATTTTTAAAAAAAACAAACTTTGAATTGGAGCCTGACTGTTACAGGATTTCAGAGGCTGGTGCCAATATTATTTCCCCTCTTACTCAAAACAAAAAGTTTAAGAATTATTCTTTCAAATGATTCCCTATATGTTTGTTTTTTTTTAAGTAATTAAGGCCAATATATGTACAATGCAGGGTTGCAGTAGGAAAGTAAACTTGCCAATTTTAGTCACATATTTCAGTCTTTGAGTGTCTGAACATAATGTTTTGTTATCTTATGTCCGATAAGAAGAGCTGACCAAATACAGCACATCCCGAATAAACAAAACGTGCAGAACACTTCAGAAACTGTTTTATATTTCATATAAAAGGAAAACTTCAACCTACACAGCCCCCTCGTCCTCACTGTGACCCATGTGAACGTTTTATCACCAGTATCATCAGTGATTCTTTCCTGTAATTCGTCAAAGTGAACGGCCCCTCATGGACGTGTTTGTCTCCCTCAGGTTCTCCGTATTTGCCAGCATCTCACAGTAAGACTTTGCAATGAGAATGTCCGACACCGTCGACACTGAAACGATGAAGGTTTCCGAGGCTGCCGACACGGTGTCATCTCCAAAAGACAACAACGCCACCAAGCCTGAGGTCACCGAGCAGAGCCAGAGCAGCAGAGATGAACACGGCAGCAACAATAAGCGGGACGTGCAGGTAAAGAACTCTAAAAAATCCTCCCAGCGCCTCCGATAGACTGAAAAGTCTTTTTTCCCGTATTGTTTCCACCACCTTTTTAATAAGACGTCTAATCAGAGAGGTTTGAAATGTCAGCAGCCTGACCGAAGCTGAGGACACTTGACACCTCACCAAACATTGTCACTTTTCCTTCACACATCTTCATGAAAATTCAGTAACAGTCAACGTCAAACGCCAACCGCCCTGGGGATCTCCTGTCACCTGCGGCATTCAAGACGATTTTCCCGACTGGCAAAATTATTCCTGAAAAGTATAATCTGCCCAGACTGAAATAATAATGTGAGGGTTGACTCTGCCTCGCCGCAGCAGCGAGGTCAGTCAGACACAGACACGTCACTACTGTCTGCCTGTCCGTGGTTGGAAAAGACAAATCATGCTCGTGGAAACTAGCGGATCTCGTGTATTCTCCATGGGAGACATTAAAGCAGGGAATCTGCTGGGGATTCAGGGCAGCTGAGATCACTTTCAAATAAACTACTAATTAATTAGGTCTCTGTGTCAGTGCAACAAATGTGCTTTGGGACCGCAGAAAATTTGCACTTGTTAATTTAGCGTTTAAAGTAAAACTGGTGCTGACTGGTTCGTGCTCGCAGAGGGAGCGGACACTAAAATGGTGTGAAAATCTCCTCCAGTGTGGTCAAGGAAACAAAATCCACAAAAGGAAAAAAGGATTGTCTCTTTGGCTGCAGCCTAAAAATAGGATTCAGGCCAATCTGGCCTTGTGGTTCTGAGGCAGGCAGGGCGAGGGAGTCAGGCAGGCAGATAATCTGGAGCTCAAATCCTGGCTTATCTACCAACTTCCTGTGTCAATGTTACCCCGAGGAACAGAATGACACCAGCATGGGGGAGCGGCAGGGGAGAGATGGGAGGAAGAGGGGAGGGATAGATGGGTTGAGAGTTTGTAAGAATGAGGGATGAAGGAGAGGAGGAGGGTGAAAGAAGCCTACAAGACGTGATGCTGAAGAAAACGGCAAAGGAAGCAGCGATTTAAAGCTGCATCTCTCCAGAACAGAGTGCAAACAGGAACTCGTTTGAAATAAGTTTCTGGGAAATGAACCGATGGTTTCATAAGCAATAAAATGCACCATTGCTCAATTCAACACACGCGGTTGTTTTGCTGCTTTAGCCTTACTCGGTCTGGTATGACCAGTGGCTTATGGTGACTAATGTTGGCAAAACTTTTGATGGACTTTACTGTAACTTACTGAGTCAGTCTGCAGACTTCCCGCAGGAACCAAGACGCTCTAGCTCAACCTGGTTGTCTTTTCAAAGGAACATTTTCTATACACTGATCAGTTAGACGACAAGATTTATACGACTTTTAATGTCCGTACCAGGCAGCAACCTCTGTAGCTCTTCAGAAACGTGTGTGACGTCACACACACACTGTCCATTCTTTATACGGTCAATGTGCGCCCCGTTGACCGTTCTGTACGTAAACCAAGTGTTGGTTTTACAGACGCTGTTTAGCATGCATACACCAGAGTGGTATCGTTCTTCTCAGCTAACTCTGGCCGACAAAGTGAATAAAATATTCAACATGCTGCTCCTGTAATGTCGACTTGTGGCCACACTGGGCGCTCTTTTGTAAAAAAAAAAGTTACTGTAGAAACTATTAAGCTGCTCTTTTCCTCAGTTTTCACCACCTAAAGCAAACCTCTGTCCCTCTCCGTCCAGAGCTCACCTTAAACTGACTTTGCACATGTCCCTGCCTTTTTTTTGTGTGTGTGACCTCTCAAAATGTAAAATGTATCCAACTACTTCCCCCACGTTCTGCTCTTGTTCTCCTCAAACTCACCACGGTGTAATTATTCCGCGGTCTCAAGATATGCTGACGGCACCGAAGCCCCTGACCTTTCCGCTCGTAATTTCTCTGCAGCGGAGGAGGCGAAGCTAATTCTGTCGCTCTACGTAAGGGCACCGGTTAAACGCCTGAAATGTTCATTGTGGGAGAAGTACAGGAGGCAGGGAAGTGGGGTAAGAAACGGGGGAGGTGTACCGAAAAGCATTCCGACAGAGGAGAGAGGGAAGGGAATGGAGGGAGGGAGAGGGGAGACCGGGTGACTTTGCCACCATCTGCCTCCAGCTCTCCGGCTCCGTCCTCTGCGGCAGGACAGGTGGCTGGTGGCCGCCCTACTTCTGCTGACTTCAGCCCTTTTCCTCTCCCCCCTTTCCCATTCCTTTATCTCCTGCCGGCATTGTTCATTCCCCACCGGCCCCACGCCGCTCAATTAGCTGGTGTAGCGGTGCGCTCATAGTCCCAGCCCTCCTCCCCCTCACCTTCTCCTCACCCTTCCCCCTCCCCTCCTCCTCCTCCATCCACATCCATATTACCTGATATAGAAAGGGGGCGCGGCGGGTCACAGGCATTGGAGATGGGCGAACAGCGGCCCATTTCAATTTTTTATAGGTGTTATTTGGCCCTCGAGCTCAATGAGGGAGGGGAGGGGTTGTCCTTTTGATTTTTAGAGGACAGGTGGGAAGGACAGAGTGTGTGCGTGTGTGTGTGTGTGTGCACGCGCACATGTGTGTGTGGACGCATGTTGGGATTAGGAAGCAGAGGACTGGGCTCTGTTACAATTTCAACCGAAATGGCTCCTGCCAGGTCCCCCACCCTCCCTTCCTCTGCTCCTCTATGCGTGCTACTGAGAGACCTTCTGTTTATACGTACACATACACACACACACACACACACACACAGCCACTAGCGCGTGAAGCACAGAGGCACCGAGCTGTCTCACACACTGTTGGGCATCCGGTCTCTCTCTGCTTTCTGCATCTCACCTCCAGCGCCTGGGTCTGATTCACATGACAGCTAAATGGAGCTGGGAGCAACGCATAAAAACTGACCCGATTCGCTCGCAGCCAAATGTCTGGTTTTTGTTTTCTGCAGCTCGTCTGCGCGTGTGTGTGTGTGTGTGTGTGTGTGTGTGTGTGTGTGTGTTTGAGGAAGGGGGCTCTACGGTGCGTCCGCCTTGGTAGCATATGCTCTGCAAAATTAGTTCTTGCTCCAAGGAAACGGAGAACCTGAGATTTCATGCTGAACAGAATTTTCATTTTCCTCTCGCAGATCAATGCCACTAAATTTCTGTTACTGCGCTCTTAAATTTTTCAGCTGAGGAACAAACAGGCAACAGAGCAGGTTATTTGTCTTTTTTTTTTTTTTTTTTTTTTTTTTGCCGTCATGGTGTAAATTGTTTTGCTCTTTTTGTAGAGCTTGTGGCGCACGCATGCACAAAATGTAGGCCAGTCATACTTAATTCAAACTTCTCCACTTCTTTCTTAAAGTAACGATCCTCTTCTCCCCCTCCAAACTTCTGTGGTTTGTTTGATTTATTTCTTTTTTCCCTCCCCTACCTATGGACAGCCTGTGAAGTACTCCAAGGTACGGTACGCTCGACGTGCATGTTGTGCAAGGATGCTCCAAACTGTCTCATGTGCACTTGGAATTGTTTGCCTGGATTAAGTTGGAAGCTGTGTTTTCCTGTCAAAGCAAGTCGTGATCGTACAACATGTTGAGATGCCGTTCTATGAATGATAGTGGAGGCCATGGTGTGAATATGCCTGATGAAGCAAATGGTTTATAACATTTGGACATTTCTTGTGTGCTTGCTGCATTGCTGTTGATGTTCCCTCAGGAAAAAAAAAAACCCACGACGAGGCTTGAAGTTTCTGGGAAAATGCTTGCTCCCATTTTTTTTTTTTTTTATTTAAGATTGCTCTGATCAAGTTATCTGAGAAGATCTGCAGCCACTGGTCTACAATCATCTTAGCAGCGAGAAAAGCTCAGTCACTCGGGAAAAGATTTGTCAGCTAAAATGTGAAATATTGAAACTGTATGATTTGCTTGCAAGAATCGATCGTTGCTCGCTGGCTGTTTTCTGTTTTATTTGGCTTGTCACTGTGATGCGTGATTATATTGATGCAGTTGTGTGTGTGTGCATGGTTTTAACTGTGCCCACCTACCTGCACCCCCTCCTCCTTAGTCCAACACCAGGCTAAAGCTCGTGCGGAGCCTGGCAGTGTGTGAAGAGTCCTTTCCTTGCCCTATTCCTGAGCCTTCAGCAGCACCTCAGGTAACAACCTCTCTGAACAACCAGAGTATTCACATTAGAGATGTGCTGGTGTACCAGTTTGACTATGAAGTGAAACATAAAGGCAAAAGCGCGGCTGGTTTATGGGTGCAAAGTGAGAGGGAGAGCATGCATTTTTATGTGACAAAGAGGCTTGCATCAATATGCACACATTACTCTTTCTTGGTATTCGTTAGTGGAGATGGTGTGTACACGGGCGGGTGGTGCTAGTGGCTTACAAGAGCCCAATATAACTGTGATGCTGTCTGTCGTTATGCTCTAACATTCTGCCTTTTACTATTAACACCCAGCAGGGAAACAGCAACCCCTCCAGACATGTTTTAAGACGGTGCTTTTCCCACACGAAAGTTCAATGACCTGGTTACAAATTCTTAGAATTATATCTATTCTATCTCCTTCATTAGAAAAATCCAGAATCTATGAATATGCAAATATCTTTTGGTTCAAAAATTTAACTCCAGGGCACAAGATGTCTCCTCCGCATCATGGATTGTGATTGGCTGCAAACTAGTTGTGATGTCACAAATCCTGGTGGCACATGTGCGTCTCTCACGTGATTTCTCCCACCACCAGCAGGTGAATGTAAAAAAACATTTAACGTCATTTAAAGTCAGTGTAAAGGCAATTCTGAGATTCCTTTCAAAATACATTAAATATGTTGGAAAATGCTGAAAACAAATGAAAAGACTGAACGATACATTACTGAAATGTGGAGTTAGAGGTTCAAACAGTTTTTCACCAGTTTTCAGTCTCAGGATTTTGTGGGCGGTCCTTAAAGGGTGGCTCGATGACACGCTGAGGCCACCCTGATCAGAGAGATAGAGATTAACTCATCTTGCTCAGAGTGTTTCAAAGTTAGTCATGTCATTTTCTGAACTCATCTGACACGTTTCAGTCGCTTCAAAATGCCTGCTTGACTGCTCCCACTGGTGGGTGTGGCTTCGGCACATTCAGAGGACACGCCCCCACTTACCTGGAGATGAGAATTTACCTGATTTTGACACCTGATTTCATAAACTTGTCTATTTTTAATCATTCAAATTTGGCTGGGTGGTTAATAACACTTTCTTCTTTGGTCTGACAAACTCAGAACACACATTTATTCCTGCTTTACACAGACTTTCAATTTTACTATTTCAGCTGTAATGGGAATATTTCTGGGAAGTTTGATTTTTGCCTACATCAGTCGTAACACAGTTAATTCTCACACCACCACACTCTGTTCATATCATCTCGGTCATCTCTGACACCTCAGCCCAACGCGTTAAGCTCCAATCCCATATGCATAGCTCTAAAATGCTGACCAGGGATCAGCTCTTCATCTCATCTCATCTCATTACAATTGAGCAGGTAGATCTCTGACGCTTGATTAGCGGCTTTCATTTGACAGCTATGATTAAACACCCGCCCGACGAAAACATCACATCATCAAAACCCAAAGTACGGCGCTCCAGCAGCGAGCCGGCCGTTAGTTTGCTAAATCAACTCTTCTCTTCACGCCGTATCTCCGGGCAAGGCACCCACCCCCTCCTCCTCCCCCTCCTCTGATCAAACTTTCTCCATTACATGCCATTCTGCACAGCTCCTGGCATGCTTTCACACACACACACACACATATAGATACACACAGGTGTGTTTGTTCCAGGCGTTTCAGCCAGTCAGCACCGAGCTCCATAGCCAGAGGGCGGTGTTATTCCCACAACAGTCTCGCATCGTCTGCACTCACACGACGTCCTGTATTACTGCCATCAATCATGTCGAGGAAATTACAATTTCCACACGTCAGCTACAGAGAGCTGTGGAGCGCTCTAATTGAATACTCCTGATATTTCCCCCGCTACTGTTATTGGGGCCCGGAGTCGAGACTCCTTCTGCGGCAAACTAACCTAGAGGGGAGAGGTAAAGCAATAAAGAAAGAGGAGGAGAAAACACGGGGAGCAGAGCACACGTTCAGCTGTACGATCAAAGCTCGTGATTATCAGATATAAACATGTCCCGTTGTTTGCCGTTCTGCGCCATCGTCTCAAATTAGACGCGTTAACAAAGGGCTGTATGGATCTGTAGGCTGTCCAAGCCATCCCTGCATCCTGAAAAAACTACATCTGCCCTTCCACTGTACGCCCGGCTGTCAATTCCAATCAATGGCCGATAGTCGCGGCGCCTCTGAATACACACTACGTACTTTTTTTTTGTTTGTTTTGTTTTGTTTCAGACTGACAGCACGCTCATTACATATTCAGAAGACCATCATTTTCACGCTGTTTTTTCCTTTATCTCGAGGTAAATGGATGTCAGGAAACAAATGAGGCAGCTCGCAACAGCTGCACATCAACCAGGCGGCTTCCATGTGATGCCGAGGGTGGCATTAAGCAGCAAACATCACCACTTCTTGCCAGGGAGAAAGGGGGGGAAAAAAAATCCTTTTGCTTTTGACGAACACACACGCACACACACTCACACACACACACACGTATGAACTCACTGTCACTTGCACAACACACAAGCCGAGACTCATTTTCGCTTTCCCCCAGTCTCGCTCAGGCAATTAGTCAGTCACGTTTCTCATTAGCATATTACATTTTCACATATATTCAGAGCGCATTGAAATGAAGGAGAACGCAGCGTCTCATTATCTTGCTTCGCAGCTGTTACAGGGATCAAACTCGTGACCTTTTTTGGTTATGAGCTGCTCTCCCACCACTAGGTCACCCCTTCTCTCACTCCTTCATTCATTCACCTCTCTCTCTCTCTCCCACACACACACTCACAGACTCACTGATGTTAGCTTCCCAGAGTTGTGTTTAATCCACTTACGGTGCACTGGCAACCCTTCTCCTCTATTCAGCTCTTCCTTTCAGCCTTTTGTAGAATTGCCTGAAAAGCAAATCAGATACTGCTCTGAGTCGAGTGTGTGTGTGTGTGTGTGTGTGTGCGGTGGGTGGGTTATTTGAAAGAGCACGTCTGGGGTAAACCAAGGCCATTTTTAATAGATCTTGCAAAACATCCACACCAGTCTTCCATTCTGATTGCTGCATGGTCGATTTTATTTTTTTTTAACAACTTTTACAGTTGGAGGGGGATTAAAGCTAACTCCTCGTCCTAGTGTTGAGAATGAAATGTGCTGTGTTGTTTAATTTCAGCCTGAAATTCATGTTTTATTCAGGTGGTTTAATAAAAACAAGCTAATCTGGCAGATTAATTGCCATTGTGATTTGGAATTCATGGACGCGGGCGGCGTTATCACCGGCAAGGAAACAGGTTCGGGTGATAAACCAGAAGAGTTTATTAAGTGTCTTGCTGTGGCCTCTTTTGCCCATGCTATTCTCTAATTAACCTAGAACCTCAGGCAAGATCATAGAGAATTAAAAGCCTCATATTTAATGCCTCCTTTCTAAATTAATGTCTCATGTCTGCTCATCGATCAGAACAGACCCAGGTCACATTTAGCCCTTGAATATCTAAAGTATCATGTAAAATTATGACATTAATGCACTTGTTTGTGTGAGAATTAGTCACACACAACCTAGAATTTAATAAAAAAAGACATAAGCAAGGCAGTGTTTGAAACATATGTCCGAAAATCAGTGAGTTTGTCTGTATTTTTTTCAGGATGGATTCCTTCTCCAGCCCTTTGAAAAGGAAGAGCGAAGCACGCAGGACCAAGCGGAAAAAGAGGACAGCTGCGACAAGGTGGACAAACCGGAGAAAACGACGAGAAAAATGCTGTCGAGAGGTGAGAAACGCAATTAAACCCACGCCGAAGTGCCCGTTTGAGAAAATCTGTGAATATCCTCACCTCCTCTTCTCATTCCTTCGCTTCTTTATGTCCTCGACGACCCCGTTTAAAATATTTTTTTTTTCTTTCCCGCTTATTTATCAGTCAGATTCTGAAGTTAAAAAAGACCTGATGAGAGTGGGAGAGAGTGTCGGTGGGAGAAGATTTGCCGTCACAGTCACAGTAGCTGAAATATTTCCATTAGCTTTCTTTACATCCTGAACACCTGGGACCTCATTTATAAACATTGCTTACTCCCAAAAAGAGGGCTTGAAAGATGCATGTGCTCCCCCCGTCCAAAAATTGGAATTTATATATAGAAAACTTGGCAGGAGAATATGCGCACGACTGAAATCACTCACGTCGTCGATCATATATATGTTTATGATATCATTTTGGTGCCAGTTTGTCACCGGTGACACTGAAGGCGAAGTATTGAAATGAAGCCAAATGCTTTAATGATACTTATCACACGGTCCGTGTCACTCAGCCAAATTACAGCCTTCTAATAATTATATCCTTTACCATGTCACGAGCAACATCCAATCCTAAACATTTTTTTCTCTCTGGTGCGGTGCCCTCCAGTTTGTCCAAAAGCACTTCTCCAGTTTAAATGATATCTCATTATGGGCCGATAATTGGCGTGATTCAGTTAATTGCGACAAGCTCAAGGTGTTAAGCAATTATGCGGATTCCCACAGGCGTATAAAGGTGTCTGCTTCCCTCTGTGGAGCAACACCACTGATGAAGCAGCCTCCAATTATAGAAACCAGACACCCACCGAGGGGAACGAGCTCCGGTGTCCTCTGACTCCCACTGCTGGGTCCTATCCTTTTGTTGGTGCACAGGAACATGTTTTCCTCAGTGTCAACTTCGTTATCTGACAACTTCTTCATTTCTTAAGTGGTTTGGCTGGCAGCGCGCTGATGCACGCTGCCAGATGTTTTTTTGTGACATCGGTCACACCAATAATCGCCAAATCCTTAGCAATGTCACCCTCAGGGAAGTTTCTCTTTTCAGACTTGCAGGCAGTTCAGTTCTCAAATAGGAGCTGATTCATTTGCATATCAATATTCACAACCTGAATTTCATTAACTGTTTATCATTAATTTGGGGAGTTAACGGGGTGGAACATTTTAATTTCCTTGTTATTCACATAAAGAAAACTATATTGAGAGGATGACACGCAGGTAATGACAGGGATTGTTCTCTAAATGCGGACATATTTGAGTTTATTTGTGCCCAGGTATCGTTTAAGGTGCAATCTGTGTTTTATTGATGAGCTCTGTGATGCATTGACGTAATTTCAAAGGTGACCTCGCTGAGCACTGAAATAAGATCTGTGTGTCTCTCTCTTTTGGTTAGATTCCAGTCAAGACTACACCGATTCAACTGGCATAGATCTCCATGAGTTCCTGGTCAACACATTGAAGGGCAACCCCAGGTACACCCAAAAGGCACACCAGCCTTTAAAAACGGCAAAATTTCAAATTTATTTCAGTCCCTTCCAACGCTGTGATTGGTGGATTCACTTCCAGAAACTTAACTTTGGCGAATTAGACGCAGGAATTCCCACCATCGACCAATAGCAAGCCACCTTGACGATGCTAACCTTTGAGATATTCAAACTGGATGACGCTATCGTAGCTTATTAGCTGCGTTGCACCGTCCGTTTTTATTTAACCTCCTCTGTTGAGAGTTTAAACTGCTCCACAGGAGATATGAGACACAAACAGCATCATACGTCTGTTGAACAGAGTGCATGAACTTATTGACCTGCTAGCTTACTAGCTAACTAGCACGTTAGCGAGAAATTCCACATCACCTAGCTCAATTTGGGAAACATTAACTGACCATTTTCTTGTGTTGTTCAAAAAGAGCAAGATGATATGTGATGTCCAGCTTCCTGGATAGGTAATAGTCACTAGTTTCCTTGCTAGCTTAACATGTTAGCAGCTAGCTTCTAGCTGCAATATTTTCCTTTGTCACCAAGTGTTTTGATGATTTCACCATGCTACTGTGTGGTGCGAGCAGGCCTTTAGAGGATTTCTTATTGCTATCTAGACATGAATGATTCTTAAAGAAGAGAAATGATTTTTGATTATGAAGTTTTGTGTGTTTAAATAATAAAACAATCTTCTCGTGTCATTTTTTTAGAGATCGAATCATGCTACTGAAGCTGGAACAGGACATCTTGGACTTCATCAGCAATAATGAGTAAGGAATATTCATTAAGATATTATTATGCAGCTTTTGCTTCAGGTTTTTTAATCCTAACCAAACAGCACAGCACCTGGTTGGAATGAGTTAAACACATTCAACGGGAGGAGGAAGAACTCAATTAGTGAACCCAGCTGGAACGTTGTTGTTTTTGACAGGGAGTGAAAAACCCGCCAACTTTTCCATCAAGTTAAAATATTCTTCCCAAAGTTGTCCCGAGATAACGGAGCTCTCCAGAATACGAGCACAGAAGGATCTTTACACCTTCAGATGGGCTGTGCTTGATGTCACACAATTAAGACGAACAGCTGTTCGTCGTCGCAGCTGTTTCAAGTGGGACTGCCTGGAAGCTTCGTTGTGAACTTACTATTGATGCTGGTCATCAAATTCTCCTTTTTAGTGTCTTTGGAAGTGTGGAAAATTCATCAGGGCTTAAAGTTCTCCTCCGGTGAACTCTGAAACATTTTCATAACAGACCCCAGAGCAGATATATCCTTACAAGGTAAAATAACACTGGACTTCCCCCTCTCCTCTTTTCAGGCTGGGGGGGATTGTGACTCAATTTAAACTGTGGAACATTAACCACATCTCTACGTCTCTTTCCAGAAGCCAAAAGAGAAAGTTCCCGCCCATGACGTCCTATCACAGGATGCTGTTACATCGAGTGGCAGCCTACTTTGGCATGGATCACAACGTGGACCCCAGTGGGAAGTCAGTGGTGATCAACAAAACCACCAACACTAGAATGTGAGCCTCTCTTTGGTCCGCCTTTGAGTAAAATCACACCAATTGCGCCACATTATTGTTAATTGTAACTATAAGCTCTTTGCTCTCGATCGCACAAATAAGTTGCTTTCCTGCCCTGTTTGTTGGTTAACATATGTTGCTGTCAGCATCTGCCTGAAATTAAGCCGCCACTAAAACTCTTGTGAATTCCCCACACCCCCCCACACCGACAGACCCGATCAGAAATTCTCCGAGCACATCAAGGATGACAGGGCGGACGATTTTCAGAAACGCTACATTCTCAAACGAGACAACTCCAGCTTTGATCGCGAAGACAGCACGGTAGGTGTTTTTTTTTTTTCCCTCTCTCTCTTCCTTCTTCGTCTTCTTCTTCTTCTTCTTCCACCACCAAGCTGTCACTTTCATTCCTGACATGTTGGTAAGAGTGGGACAATCTGGCGTCCCTGACATCGCTGCTAAAGAACCGTGTGTATGTGTGTGTGTGTGTGTGTGTGTGTCCTTGCCAGATTCGAATGCGTTTGAAAGCTGACAAGAGGAGCAAATCGATGGAGGAAAGGGAGGAGGAGTACCAGCGAGCCAGAGAAAGGATATTTGCACATGATGTGAGAGCTGTTTGTGTAGGCGGGATGGGGGGTGGGGGCCATGTTGCACAAATCTTTGTGTCGTTTCTATTCATGTGCAAATTCACTAGATTTTTTGCTACCAATTACCACTGCTGGATTTATGAATTTTTTAGACGGGGTCGCTTCGAGTTGGAGTCAAATTCATAAAGTCAGATCTCTAAGTAGACTCGGAAGCACATGCTGGGGGTCCAAGCAGCCTCGTTTTTAATGATATTTATTGATAAATTGATTGGATTTTTGGATTTGAGCGTAGCTTTCAGCAGAGTTCAAAGTGTCGGCGGTAACAATAAGAAATTATGGCATGAATTATCCCTGTAATTTACTGTTATTTTCATTTCCACCCGCAGGGAGATCACTTCATACTGGATAGAAGGTAAGAAGTAAAATTCTACCTGTCACCTGACTTTGCTCCACCTTTCATTACGTAATCATCCAGTTCTAAAAAGCTGTATCTAATACGGATGATGAATCGTCAGGTAATTGGCCAAAGCAGGACTGATTTCATCCTTTAAAGCTCTTCAGATAGCTTCGACTTGAAATGATGTTCAATCACTTTTATAGTTTTCCCATCAGAAGAGCAATTAGAGTCCGCTCTGTCATGTTTTAAAATGGAGGATATCTCATTTTGTCAGCGCCTGTTCTGTAATGCTCTCTCTCCCTCTTTTCCCTTTTCAGTGCTCAGGATGAAGACGCATGCATGAGCACCCAACAGAGGCGGCAAATGTTCAGGTAGGTCCGCCCGCCCCCACCCTCCTCCCCTTCCACTTCCTCTCCTTCCCCCGTCACACATCATTCAGCTCTTTTCAGCGACTGAACCGCAGGCAGAGGAGGGGGGGAAAAAAAAAGCCTTTGAATCGCCGTCTGCCTTAATCGGCTCGCTCAGGAGCAGAAGTGCTGATCTGAGGATTTGTTTTTTTCACCGCTCAGGAAAGCTTCTGTTAAATAGGATTTTCTGCCCAGGTTTCCTCGTGTGGGGCGGCCTGCTCGGACTAAAGCTCGCCAATTAAACGATGTAACTGTAATACTTTTTTTTTTTTTTAAATGTCATCTTTTAATGATCAGAATATATTAATGTAATGTCTGGTGGGTGGTCCAGTCTGGCTAAGGCTGAATCCACTGAAGAACAAACGCTGAATATGATCTTAGAGGATAACAGGCCATGTTTAAGATATCATGAATTATCATTTTAAGGCCCTTTCTTTGTGTAATTTTCTGGCCAAAGAGTGGTTAACTGGTGGTTAATCAGTCGATTAATCACCAAATATGTGACTATTTTGATAATTGATTAATCGTGTTAAATGAAATTTTAAAGCAAATATGCAAAATTCTCTAATTTATCATTACTAATTTAATAAGAATCAATTTCAACGATTTTGTGCAACTATTTTTTAACAATTTATGGACCATGATGACGACACACACACTGTTGATCAGTGATTTCAAAGTCTAGATTTGTGTCTGTAATATTTTCACATTTTCTTTATAGATATAACCATAATTGTGACGTAAACCTTTAAAATAAGCATCAAATATTCTCTTTCAGGTTACGAGCCGGCCGCTCAGGCGCCAGCAGGCAGAGCAGCTCCGAGACGGAAACGCTGCCACGGCACGGAGAGCCCCGGCCGTGGAGCAGCACCGACAGCTCGGACAGCTCCAACCGGCTCGCCCCGCGGCCCGCCATCACCAAGGCCAGCAGCTTCAGCGGCATTTCCCCGGGCCTCGTCCGAGGGGACAGCACGGCCAGCAGCAAGAGCACCGGGAGACTGTCCAAAACAGGCAAGAGAGAGGCGACGGGGAAAATGTTCTGTAATGTTCTGAAACGAGGCCGCACAGGTGAACTCTGAATGCAGATGGAGGATTTCTCTCATCTGAAACTTCTCTTAGAAGTGAGCTAATTTATTCCATCAGTCACCCAGACAGGGGAGAGGAAGCCCTCTGCCACAGCACGAAGAGGAAAAATCTGCTAATTAGAGAGTACGCTGCATAAACGGGGAACAAAAATAGGCATTTTGCATATTGAGCTCCGAGCAGTACCCTCCCCGGCGCACCTGAGGTCTTATCAGAACAAGTGTTTGTCGTCCTGCTGTGGTCAATAAAGTCTGTGGGCCGCCCCTGTAGCCGGACAGCTGTCAAAACTAATTACCATACAGCAACACGGTGATGGAAGAGGCTCTTAAAAAGTGTTGCAGCAGCAGCAGTCTGAAACCCAACAGTGAGGAGCCACTGCATAATGTATAAGTCTAAGCGCCGGGAAAGTGGCGCGCATGTCACCGAGATGAAGTTAAGGCTGCTCCCCAACAGCAGGCGCTTACTCCACAATATGATACATTTGTAACTTGACTGGGTGAGATTAGATGAAACGTGTTCTTCACCGCGAGTTCGTCTTCTTTATCTCGGTGAATGCAGGGTGGAAATCCACGGTTGGCCTCTGCTCCCCATTTTGTTCCCTGCCACTGTTTCTGTCTGGCATTTTTTTTTTTTTCTATTTTTGCCAATCTCCTGTTTTTGTTTCTTTTCTTTTCACCGCAGCAGCAGAAGGCTTCCTGCCTGAGCAGTTTTTTAAGTTGTTTACGAGGCGGCTGGCTGCCCTCGCTTTGTGTTTTGGGAGTATAAGTCAAGGAGACGTCTTGCCTGTGCTGCCATGTTCTCCTGCCTTTGCCCTTCTCCTAAGCCCACAAATAACCTTTGCCTGCAACAGGCCGCACACCACGGCACCTGAAAATCTGAGCTCATATATGACGAAGACAAATATCTATCGTCTCTGCCTGTATGACATCATTTAGAGAAAATCTTTGAGAAGCTCATTTGTCATTAATTTCCTCTTCTGAGTTTACTCGAGTATTTCCCGCTTCACTGCCTCCAAGAGGCAAATGTTGTGCTTTTTATTTCACTGCGTTTATTTGACAGATCAAGATTGAACATGTCGTAAAATACGATCCTTTGTTCTGTGGTGAGCTACACAACATAAATAGATTGGCTTACCCATGACCTCCTACGGCACTGAAGTGCATTAGCCATAATAATCAATTAATTCACTTAAACAGAAGGGTCATTTTGCTCCATAATGAGCACTTTAAGTGCGTTATTCTTATAATATTTCTGTACTTTTACATAATTAAGATTTGAATGCAGGCTGAAATTAAAAAAAGAGAAAACATCCTCTGGATTTCCGATGTGGCGTTGTGGTTTCATAACAACAACATTATGAAACTCAGCCATCTAAAACCCCAAACACCAGACTGCGATGCCAGTCCCTCCTTCCAAAAACCGAGGGCTTCTTTGTGCACTCACCATTTTGCATAACATTCAGTAATTACACAGGGAGGCATCCATCACAGACGGAGCACACATACCAATTTCTCCATCAACTGTTGCCTCGAGAGAGCAGAGCACAGTGCAGACACGAGAGGCGCGACCGCCTCATTACCACCATCAACTAACGAGTTGATGGCTAATGCTCCTCCTCTTCAATGCCGTCTTTCCTCAGGTTCAGAATCATGCAGCAGCGTCGGCTCATCATCCAGCTCGCTATCCCGTCCCCAGCTGCCTCTCCCAGTTTCAGCCCCGTCCTGGTCCAACATCCCGAGCGCTCCGCTGATCCACCCGGCCACCGACGCCAGAGGCTCCGGACACCCCGACATGATCAAGAGCGTCCCCTCACAGCCGCCATCTGCTACAGACGCGACAAACTATTATGTGTTGCCGCTGGAAGCCTCAGGGATACCACCCGGCAGCGTTCTGGTCAACCCACACACAGGTGAGGTGATCCTTCCACATGAGAGATGAGGAGTTTCTATTTAAAAATTCCATTTCGCTAAATCAAAAAATCGCAGGAAGGAGTTCTTCCTCGAGGGCGGTGACCCAGTCTGCTGCATTAAATAAATCAAAGAACATTTTTCCCAACATACATTTCCCTGTCTTGTAATTTTCTGGTTTACTAATGAATATTTATGACTCTGGGACAGAATTACAGGTTTGGCACGGGGCTGTAGTCGGTTTGTCTGTCAAATTAGTAGTCAGACCAAAGCTTGCTGATCAAAATGCATTGAACAGATGGGAGAAATCTGTAAATATTCATCATGCTCCGAACGCACAGTTGTACACTTTTGGGCTGTGAACTGAACTTCAAATGTTGCCAAGGTTGTTAATTCCCGTTGACTCTCCTCTCATGAACCATGAATGGGTGTGTCTCTCCCGGTCGCGAGAATCACAATCTTCTGAATTATTAGCGTGTGTAGCAGCTCACATCCCTGCGGTTTCTGCTCTCTTCTGAATTTAATTTGACAGGCAAGCCTTTCATCCACCCCGACGGCAGCGCTGTAGTTTATAACCCGGCCACCGTCGGCGCCCCCGCTGCCGGCAGGAACCCACAGCAGGGGAAAACCCCACAGCAGCCAATCCCTGCCCCGACACAGCAACAGCAAACCAATCACCTCCACTCGCAGGTCAGTGGGTGGGACTACGTCTATCTAAAAGATCCTTTCCTCACACGCACTGAATTCATGTTAAGACTAGTGTGTGTTTTCTTAACTTTCCCTAACCTCACTAACTTGCTGATGGATGGTTGGAGCCTAATTGACTGTTTAATAAATGCCTCCCAGCGATACATATCTTAGTAACCGTAACTAGGCACGGCAAGCCTGTCACATGTTACGTAATGTGTAAAGAAAAATTTAGGAGTGTGCCAAAGATGGAATATAATATTCAGAACTATGTTTTCATTAGTGTAAAATTAGCAGCGTTATGTTTTTAGCTTAGCATTAGCCTTTTATTTCTACAGTGGGAGCGGGTCCTCTTCTACGGGGTCCGCCATGTTTCTACAGTAGCCCAGAAGAGACAAATGAAATGCTGGCTCTAGATGTGTTTCATAGCTTTTCTTCCACGCTTGGAAGAGGAAAGTGAGGTGAGGGGTATTCATTTGGTTGCAATCTGCCACTTAATCCTACACACTGCAAACAAATTGTCAAACAAAAACATTAAAAGTAAGCCGTGGAGCTAATGTTAGCTTTTAAGCTAGCTAGCAAGGCTAGCAGTCAGTTGAGGCTCCGACCATTTTTACTAGCACCCTTCGTCCAGTCTCATCTCCTGTCCCTCTGTCCATTTTCTTCTTCCCTTCCCTCCCCAGCCGATCTGTCCTCCTCTCCAGCTGTCCTCTGAGCCTGTCCACAACCCAACGGTCTCGTATCCTCTTCCTCCTCCTCTTCCTCCTTCTCAGTTCCTGCCCGTCTGTCCTAACCAACAGTACACTGTGGTACAGAACCTCTTTTCTTCCATTTTTATTATTCTTCCTCCCCTACCCCTCCCTCTCTGCTCCATCTCCTGTCAGACCTGGCTCATTTAGAGTTTATTTATAGACTTTACTCTGAGTAGTTAAATTAATAAACGAAAACTCTGACACAGATGTCCCGAAAGTCCAAAAAATCTGCTCAGCTGTCAGGCCAAAGAATTCGATTTTGACTCCAGCCTTCAGACTGAATGTTTGTGCCTTTTTTTAAATGAGCTCCTTAGTTAATTAAAGTGATATATTAAGGATTTAACTGCATTATTTGCTGCCAGGAAAAGAAATTGTGAATTTAGCGAGCAAAGTTTGGTGTCCACATTCAGTGTAGCCATGTCCAAGATTTTCGTTAATGGGATCTAAAATCAAGCACAGCATAATCTGACCTCTGCAAACTTCTAAACAGACCTTATTATTCCCCCAATTAACTATTCAGTTCTGGGGGGGATCTTGTTGGAAAGGTGTATCTAAATCCAGCAGGAGTTATTCCCCTCATATATAGATCTTGCATTCACTTAACCTCATTTTTGACCTGGTTTTAGTGAAAGACATGCCTCTGTGACTAATTATGCCTGTGGAAAGTTCCATTAATATTTAATTCATCACCAGATGTTAGCGCTGAATAATCCATGACTGAAAACACTACTTTTCCAACAACATGTCAGAAATGACCTGAACTGGCGTGCAGTGGCGGAGCGGATAAATAGTCGACTTTACACTCTGCTAGTCTCCGCAGACCTGGGTCAGATTTAAACTCTGTGCATTCGTTTAAAACCTTCGAGGGAAAGTCAATTTAGCAAATGTCTTTGATTTAACACTTAGCTTAGAAGTCAGCTGACTGTCCCTGGTGGTTGCACTGATCCATATTCTGAGCAGATTTAAGTATTAAAAAGCTGTGGCTCTGATTGTCCGAGCCCTTGTGCTGATATATCTGATTTAGTCCAAAATGTAACGCTGAGTTATCTCTCCAGTCCGATGCGCTCAACGCCCAGTTCAGTCACATGACTCTGGCGCAGCAGCAGCAGCCCAGCGACAGCGGGGCTTCAGCTCCGGACGGCCGCCACTATCCCACTGTGTACCACCACCACCCCTCCTCCATGGTACTGCAGGGAGCTCCTCCACAGCAGCAGCAGCAGGTTACTAGCTACATGGTGGCAGGCCCATCGGGAGGACACCCAGGAGTGCTGCAGGGGCAGGCCGTGGCACTCCAGACCCCGGGCCCCAACCACGCATATCCCAGCTCCACCCCGGGCCCTGCTGCTTTTCACGGGTCGGCACTGAACCAGCAGCTACTACAGCAACACACCTACATCCAACAGCCTGTGCAGCAGGTAGGAACATGGAAACATCATGATCTATTAGTCATGAGTCACTCCTGCTGCGTTATGACTAATCATTTCTCCTGTTGCCGTGAAGTGCGTTGAAATGAGACCGCCGATGTGTCACACAGTCCTTGAGTTGGTGTTAATGCGTCTGTTCCAGATGTCCACGTGTTACTGCTCTTCAGCCCACCACCCCCACTGCTCCAGCCAGCAGCAGCACTACCGGCCTCCCGTCAACCCACTGTCCTATAACTGCCCTCAGAGCCAAAACCTGCCCCAGCAACAAGGTATGAACGCAGAGGAGCCGCGTCCGCTTTTGAGTTTGTACATCTTTTAATGAAGTCTGACAAATTCTTTTCACTCTTGACACATGAATGATGTGCGTTCATTCAAATTTCTGTCAAATATCTGAAAAATTAGGTCGTAAATGTGACTAAAAGACCTCAGGAGAAGTTACACAAAAGCCACACAAGGCCACATTTTAAAAAAGAAAAATCTATTTTACGCTTACAACTCTGCAACAGAAATGCTCCACCAGTGCTTTAATTGATTTTTTTTTAAAAATTGAAAATGTGTCTTAATTTTGCTAAATGACCAAAACACACAAAACATATTAACCCCAAAGATTTCTAAATGTAGAAACGGGGACGTCATCATCACAAGCGCGCGATGACAAAGACCAAAGCCTTTTTAGATCATCTGAAACAGGATTATGCAAACGACGACCTCCTGCGGCCAGGTCGGGGTCGCAACCCCCCTCCAGGAGGTGTGTTTTCACAGGGTTAAATCCAGTTCAGACTGTTCTTTGACAGGCACACCTGGATACCGACAAAGCAGCAGGTTCCCCCCTTCGTTCCTCCAGATTCCTGTGATGAACCAAAGCTACAACTTATTCCAGCGCGGCTTTGAAGTTGTTGCGCGTTGGATCTAAAGACAAATCAAAGGATGTTTTTAATGAATGAGGTCTGCCGCCTCATCCTTTCACACACGGCGTCAAGAGCAGAGCTCAGCCTCGCTGCTAAATCAAGTCGTATTTTATGAATAGACGTTATTAACTTCCCTCTTTGAGCTCTTGGATAGTATTTTCTTTGTCGTTCTTGTGTGTTTCTTCACAAGGGAGCGGCTCCAGTGAAGGACAAATCTTTCTCCCTCTCTGTTTGTTTGCTTTCACGAGTTCGTGAGTCGTCTCCCCGGGAGTCATCCACTTGATTATTCAGGTTTTTTTTTTTTTTTCCTTTGCCTTCACCACAGGAGTTGAGATTGTTAGCTCCTGCTTGGTCTTTTTCCACACGCACGCATACACATAACTGGATATAACGTTGGCACGATTGTGACTCGTGTACACACACACACACTGGTGCACACACACACACACACACACATCTCTGTAAGTGGCTGCGGCACTATTCTGTCATCTGTAGGCTGCAAATGCGGCTTCCCTGCTGGGGACCTGGGGAATAGACAGCGGACAAATGAAGCTGACCTACAAAGGCAAAGGACAGCAATTATTTCTCAGGGAAACCGAAAAAATGACTTGTTCCTCTCCTGTTTTTGCATTAATTAAAGGAAATATATATACAAGCGCAGCGAAAGGTGAAGATGCTGTGGCACACGTAATAAATAAGTTATCAGTGGAAATCCTCAGATGGCCCAGTCAGTGTCCACGGAGGACAAATGTTTCCATCACTTGCATCAGTCAGCCATCACCATGGGGCTCCAGCTTCAGTCATGGTCGTTCTGGGAAAGCAGCTTGTATCACCGGCGAAGGTGTTGAAGGATTTGTCTTGCTCAGGAAATTAAAATCGCCACTGTTTTATAGACATTTCTAGACAAAAGACTTTAAAGAGAAGTAGATTCAGCCCGTTAGTCCATAATGAAAATTAGTCACGACCCAAACGATGCTGCCAAAGATAGCAAAGTGCACTTTCAATCAAAGACTTTTTTAATAAAGCAGGCTAAGACTTTGGACCCTGCAGTATCTCTTACAGAGAGATGAGGCAGGCACGCTGTCTTAAGTCTGATCTCAAACCAAAGAGGAAGCGCTCTGAGCCTGAGAGGCGGGATGCGGGGCCGGGACGCTGTCTGAGAGGCCTCTATGAATCTCACAGTGAACCGGTCTCTTTTTCAGCCCCTCACTCCTCCTCACCCTGCAGGGAAGAACCACAAGGCGCACGCAAGCAACAAGCAAAACGCAGGACAACAAAAACGGAAAGAGGGCGAGCGGCGACGCTTGCACGACACAGGGAAAGAAGTTAAGAAGTCGCAATCGTCCCCAAACTGCTGCCTGCTGGAATGGAATAAAACGGGGTGCGTTTGGTATTACGGTCATTTCATGCTTGGTTTGTTAGTGAAGGTGGGGAGACGAGGGTGGATAAAAATAGTCCTCCCCCTCTGTGTTCCTCGCGGAACACTTTCATTGTCTAGTTGTACTTTGCTCCCAGGGCGGCAGACTGTAAAGACACCTTCACAAAAGGACGTCCTCTCCTTTGTCACTCGGATTACCGTGCGTATGTGTGTGTGTGTGTGTGTGTGTGTGTCACGAGGGACAGTATTTTCAAATGTCTCTTTTTGTCACCTTGACATTTAGGTGTCTTGATTCGCTGCCCACCCCCCCACTCCCTCTTCCCCTTCCCCTTCCCCTCTGGCTAGGAATAAAGTGCCGCCATTTTAGGCCATTCAGAAAATGGACGTATCCGTGTGACTTTGTGTCGTCTTTTGGGTGTCATTCGCTCGGGGCGCTCTAAATGGCTTTTTAACAAGCACTGTAGAAATGTGATCCCATTTTCTGTTTACCCCCCCCCCCCCACCACCCACCCAACTTAATCACTCGCTCAAGTGGAAGTTTGTTTTATTTTGTGGCGCGGGCAGGGAAGTGGCTCGAGCCACTCAGGTTGCCGGTTCAGGCCACCGCAGGCTAAATCAAATTTATTGACTTTCTCATTTATTCCGAGTGCCTCAAACCTGCTTAGCTGCAACAGCTCAACTCCCCGAGCCCCGGCGTCCACTCTCCTTCTGATGACAAGCGCATTTCTCTTTTAAAATCTATAAAATCTTCAGCTACTTTCCTTGTTAAAAAATAAAAATAAAAAAATAAATAAAAAATCTTGATAACCGAGCTCGTCTCCTGGCTACGTTTCGCAGCCATCACGAATATTAATCTCAGCGTTATCATCGCCACGTTCCTGTCAGGAAGTCTCTTTTCATTCGGTCACAGCGCTTTTTTTTTTTTTCTCCTCTCATTTCGCCTCAGTGCACCAAGCTGTGATGCCAAACCCAGCGTCCAGCTACCAGACCATAGTGGGCGTGCAGCCAACACCCAACCTCGCTCTCACTGGCAACCAGCAAAGCAATATGGGCAGCCAGATGCAAGGCATGATGGTCCAGTACCCTCCAATGCAGTCTTATCAGGTATTGTGATGATGACACGGGTGTCGGATTAGGGCGTCCAGTTATCCAGCTCAGAAAATAAATATCCATTTGTATTTTTTCGTGTGTCACAAACCTTTTTAAAAATGATCTGGATCTGTGCTGGGATCAGCCTGTGAATCTGTGTTTTATTCTCTCGGTTTCCGCAGCAGGTTTCGATGCCACAGCAGACGTACCAGCAGCCAGTGTTTGTGTCCTGTCAGCCAGGACAGGGAGCAGCAGTGGCTGTGGCTGGCATGCAGCCCTGCTACAGCCTGCTCCCCCCCAACCAGCACACCACCATGAGGTACCGGCTTCACTCCGCACATGTTCACATTCAATTTTCACTCTCCAAAACAACAGTTTACACACACACACATATCAATACTGTGATATATGATATATGGGAGTAATTAGTTCATATTGAGCATGAAGATGATTTTTTTAATAACCCTGCTCACATCGATCCATTTAATAATCATATAAAGGCCTAAAGGAGCTAAAATCGTGTTTTCTGTGCGCTAATAAACTTCCTCTGATTTATGTTCATCATTTTTTAATCGCTGAAGCGGCTTTAATCAGGTTTAGATGAAATTATTAGCTCGCCCGTCGGTGTACCCTGTCCCAGAAACCGATTTGCAGGTAGTCGACGCCGGTTCTCACTCCTGAAGGTGCCTCTTATTTATAGACCTAACAGGCCTGATGAGCGAATCCCCAAAGCAGCTCGGAGCCAAGGTCATCTTTGTTCACCGTGGGGGGAGAGAAAAAATGAGGTTATTACGGCGATGCTTTTGGTGAACCGGGTGTTCATATAGCTGATGAATGTCGACTCTGACGCCCTCTCAAAGAGCTTTAGTCTTTTTCCTCCATTACTCTGCCGGTGTGGAGTAGCGCGGAGCGTCGCGCTCTCTCTCATTATAAGTTGATTGATAGAACTAGTTCACAGAAAGCAAAACATGTAATTAGTTTCTACCTCCATGGACCCAATCAATCTGGATACTGGTGAGTGTAGCACCACTGGGACCCGTTGTGCACGCCCGCGTATACATAACAAACACCAGACGTCCACGCCGCCGCCTCCGCCGCTGTGTACGCAGTCATCACCTGCACAAGAACAATGCAGAGACACGCACATATGCGAGGAGAGGTCACTCTCTCATTGTCCCAGCTGTAAAATGAGGCTGCGTTAGTAGGGCAGTCAGTGTGGAAATGATTTATGCGGCAGTGTCGGAGCAGCTCAGTCTTCTCCCACGAGGGCCCGACTGTCCACCTGCAGCCTGCTTTTTTTTTTTTCCACCAGCTGTATGCCGAGTCCCTGCAGGCAGGTTGCTTACAGAGCAGAGCGCAGCCACTTCTACAGATGGACTTAAAAGTGAAATTTCAGATTTAATACCCCCGACTGCAGCGTTAAGATCTCCGAGCTCCTGGAGATTTCCGTCTGTGCAGGTTTAAGGAGTGATTTTCAAGGCTTACTTTGGTGTGAGCGTGATATTGGACGTCTTTATCTTCAGACTCTGGAGTGCTAGAAGCACTATCGGTGACAAATTTGGCAACATTTAAACCTCACACAGGGTATCTTTTGACTATTTGATTAATAAATCATCAGAACAGTTGCTGGATAATTTTCTGTCACTGGGACTAATGGTTGCAGCTCTAATTGTTGTGTATCATTTTAAAATTCAGACAGAAACATGATATAAATTTCATGTGCACGTGATGAGTCTTGGCTTGCTCTCTGTCGTTCGCAGTTCTACAGTGAGTTTCCTGCCCGCCCAGATGATGGAGCAGCTCCAGTTTCCTCAGACCTCGTCCCCCTGCGTCTCCCAGCAGCACCCAGGCCAGCAGTACGCAGGTACGACGATCTGCAGCAGGGTCACGCAGTAAAAGCCAGAATATTCAGTCTCTGACATTAGCCGCCCTGGAGATCCCCCATCAGCGCCGGCGCTCCGACATTCTTTATTTTCCCTCATCTCTCAGTGTCAATAACCGCAGAATGTATTCCACCATAGCCACAACTCGGGCTCCTTAATGAAATAATCTTCCCTGGGTTTACTCTGCCATTGTATGTGCGTCAGACGCGTGATTAGATTTACACTCCGGATTTTCAAAATGAAAAAGAGTGAGGCGTGCTGATGACGGCTCCCTGGAGTCTGGATAAGTGAAAGTGATTTGCACATCCACCTCTTCCTCCGGAGCCGGCGCCCGGATTAGAGTCGGGCGACCACTGCAAATGTTCTGTTGACAACTCGGTCAAAACGTTGTTTTGGTACGGAGAGAAACTAATCACTGAGGCGTCTCCAGCGTGAGTTATTCTCGGTTATTATCTCAGTACAAGCGTTATTATAGTTTGGCATGATTAAATCTAATATTCTAAGGAAAAATATTCCTTATTATGCTCCTAAATGAAGATTCTCTGCTTGATTTATCATGTTTTCAATGAAGAGTGTCTTCCAGGTATGACAGCAGCAGTGTCTCTGAATAAAAAAACACTTTAAATCAGCATAATAACCGTCTTTTCATGTACCGCCTGTTTTCTATTGGCCTTCGGAGGGCTCACACAATCTCTGTCCAGAGGCCCAGGTGGGGCAGTCTCCTTTACTAATGACCTTTATTATTCATGTCTGATTATTATGGGAGAGCAATGGAGGGAGCCATCACTTCCAGCCCGTCAGTAATGAGGTCAGTTGAAGGTCTCGCCTTTGACGGCCTTACCTACAGCGTCACCAGTAAACATTTTTAATTGGCTAGGCCGGGGCCAGAAATAATCTGCAGATTACGTCCCAATATCCGTCGTCCTTGCTACTGTTGTTGGGTAATAATTCATAAATCAACAGTGGCGTCGGGATTTGCAGAGTTTGCAGTGTTATGTCCACTTAATGTGAGCTTTATATAAACAGAAATTAATTAGATGGAAGTGTATTGTTTGTTTTTTTACTCATCAACCTGAGATTGTTCGTTTTTCTTTTTTAAGGCACATCAGTCACGTTCATGCGTCACAAACTAATAAGATAATTGGATCTCCCGGATCATCGCAGAGGATTTAGTAGGAAAAGGGAATGGAGTCTGTTATTGCCACTATGCATGTGCCCTTATAATCAAGGCACTTAAAAGCTAATTGCTCAGCAGCTAACGGTGTTTCACTGATGAGGAACAAAAGTGCTGCAAAAGAGCTTTTGGGGGGCGAAAACGCATTTAGTCTGTCAGTTTATCCTGCTGCATAAATGATGAGTTCATGCGATGAATTCAATAAAAAGAAAAGAAGTGTTTCACCACGTCTGCATGACCCGATTCGTCTCCTGTCGACGCCGTGTTTTCAATTCCAGCTCGTGTGTTTTGTTCTTTTTTTAAACTCGTGCAGGGTTGTTACCCCCGGGCCCCGGCAGCGGCATGGTGATGCTGCAAATGACAGGACCCCCCTGCCAGCAGCCCCGGGCTCCCTCCCCCTGCCAGCGGAAACAGCCCAACCACAAACACCCGGGCGCCGAGCACCAGCGCAGCCGCAGGCCTGCCGAGCTCCCGCCGCCTCCAGACAACACCCAGGTACAAACGCTGCCCGAGTGCATCGACGGGGCGAGGACAAGTCACTCACAACAAAACCACTTTTTCAGACCATGGTTAAAATGACGTTACGGTTTAGAAAAGAGGATTTGACTTCACAGCAATTTCCAAATGATTTTAAACTGAATTATAAATTAGCTCATGTATCGTTTGCCACACAGGACAATGCAGCATGTGTCAGAAAGTTAAGACGGTCACAAGAAAGCAATTTGAAAGCCAATTTAGCTTGGTTGTCTGAGCCTCACAGTGACGCCAGAATTGCCCCCTGGAGCCAAACCCGGCCTCCCCGGCTCTCCAGGCAGGTTAAATGTCGTAGTAAATAGGCTCTGCAAATGAAGTCAACGCCGGCGTAGCCTGAAAATGAGGAGAAAATAGTCCTCAGCATTAGGGTGTAATGGTACATTAAGGGGACTAATGTGGATGGAATGGTACATTAAAGCAACAACTTGAACAACGCAATGACTTTTCCAAAGAGAGAAATAACTGGTTGCTGTTTTTTTTGAATGAAAGTGTTTGTGTTCCTCCCGGTAATCTCTCGCCGCACCGCCGGTGTGTTGTGTGTAGAGCAGCTTGCACTCGTCTCCGGCACTCACTCCCTTGCCAGGCCAGCCGCCCAGCGTCAAGGGCCTCCCATCAGGCATCTCGTCCATCCCTGTCATGGCCCACCACCCGCACCACCCCCACCCGCAGCTCCCTACAGCCTTCTGCCACAGTGGACAAGGTCAGAGACACGCGGGCGGTTCGCTCGCACTCACAGAGCAGTAGAATAAAACACAGCAGGCTCGAACTTCTGGAGGCTCGGTCCTCCGTGTGCAGCGGTACATTTCAAGCAGAAGGGGAAAAAAATCTTTTGCAAGGCTGTTAATTATACTTAGTGAAGTTAATCAATCGAAAAATTGGAGCAGGTCATTTCTGATTGGCTGTTTTGTCTCCAGCCTGATTGCAGTGGGAGAATGATAAGCAGCCACACCAGTAGTTTATGCAGTTTTGGTTACACAGCTTTATGAACCTTAAAATAATTATTTTGTTAAGTTAGTCTGGACTTTGATTAGCTTGCAACATTGTTGGTAGCTAGTTAGCTAACAGCTGCCATAGAAGCAGCAGCTAGCTCGGCTAGCTAACTTGGCTGGCTAACTTAATAATCTGACTTTTATGTGCCCATAAATGTTTTAACTCAGTTGTAATAGTGCCCATAAAATCTTTAAGTGTACATCCTGAATTGAGTTTAATATTTATATAGCTAGCCAACTTAATAGTTACCATTAGCCACCTAATAGCATGCTAGCAGAGCATAGCAGAGATGTAGCTCTCTGTCCAACAAATATCTGATATTAGTTATATATTTTCTAATTTAGAGGCACAGTTTCAGTTAATTTGTTTTTAAAGAACGACCTTAATGATTATAACAGCCAAATTAGCCAGCTAGCATAGTTAGCTAGTGGCTAGAGCTAGGTTGCACGCTAATAAAAGTACAGACTAACTTACAAATTACATTTCATAAAAGTTCATAAAGCTAAGTATGTAACCAATCATCACTTAGCAACCAATATTCCTATATCAGATTTGAGATAATCAATAGCTAAAATATATTTTAGTTTGCTCAAATTGAATTATTTATTGTATTGCACTCAGTTGTATTATTTATAATTTCTGTACAAAATATAATTCTCTTAATGTCTCATTGTTCACAGGACTGTGGCATAAATATAACAAATACAAATAAATATAATATTTTTTGTCTGTGACTTCTAGGTGAAGCGCACTACTCTCTACTGGGCCAGCCTCTGCAGTACAAACCCTCCATCAGACCTCCGCTGATTCATACTGCCCACATGATGGCCAAACACCAGGTCAGACCCTCTAACACTCAGCGTGTTACACTTTGTGTTTGTAAGTTATCGCTGATAAAAGTTCTCTTCTGAGCTTGCAGTTGTAAAGTTCTTCCTCTTTGTTAAAATATGTTGTTGAGAGTGCTTAAAACCGGTACACAAATAACAGGGAATCTTCAGGATTTATGCTGGATGTCATATTTCAGGTCAGCAAACATCCCTCGCTGCCTTGCACGAATAACCTAACGCTCGTCCTCTTGTCTCCTCAGGGTCCACTGGGGGTTTGGCGTAGCGGTCACGGGAGGAAGGCCAGCAGAAAACCTCTGTCTTCAGATCTCAGTGTAGGTGAAGCAGGTAATAGGAAGTCCAGAGGGAGGCTTGAGTTTAGCGAACCTCATTTAACAGCAGTCGTGACCGAAATTTGACCTTCCCTCCTCCACAGAGAGAAAGTAGATCTTGTACATTATGAAGTTATTTCGTTTATTCAGGCGAGCGGCTCCTGAAAACCTGCAGTCCTGCGCGAAACATCAATCAGAAAAGAAAAACCCGTGTTCAGATTCATCACCTGATACAGCCAGCTGCTGTGTAGCCTATTTAGCAGATTAACTGAAATAACATTAGGTTTTTATTGTGTCAAAATCTGTTTGCTGCAACTGTAGAGAAAGCGTGTGTGTTTGTGATTGTAAGCAGAATAAATTACAGACAGGGCAGAATTCACACCTGGCAGTGGAACCTGCAGCCCCGGCGGTATTGTGCCGAAAGAAATGTGCTGATGATTTCAAATATGGCGGCGTATCTTTCTTTTTCCTTTTTTTTTTTTTTTTTTTTTTGCACTCGCTGAGATTTTTTTTTTTTTTTTTTTTTTGCATTATTCAGGCGCTCTTGTCAACAATCCCACTTGTGCAATCAACAAGGAAGGTTTGCATTAATGGAAAGTTCAACATCACATCAGCCTCTAAAATGTCACGCTTTGTGGAGTCAAGAAACAGACTGATTTTTTAACTTATTTTTTAGACGTGCATTTTCGACAAAGAAACATTACAAACGCCAAATTTAACTAATACTTTGACGTAATTTTGCTCGAGCGCACGGCAAAATTCGACTGTCCCTCCACCTAAAGCTTTAAAGCTGACAGCAGCAGTTTATGAAGCCTCCCGATGGTGCAGGTCAGATTTTTCTTTTCACCCATGACAGTTGTTTTATTTACTGGCTCCGCCGCTCACAGTGCTGTCTGTGTGTGTCTGCAGTGAGCAGTCAGATCCTGGAAGTGACAGATCCTCCGGAGGGGATCAGCTGTACAGACTCCCACCACCTCCTGGCAGAGCTCTGCAAAGGGGGCAAATTGATCCAGCGGCTGTCGGACCATCAGCCGCGGCTGTGCAACACAACCAGAGACGCTCCCAGCGGAGACCTGGCCTCATCATACTCCATCTTCGCCATGCTACCCTCCAGATTTGCTGCCCCGAGCGCCGCGCTCCACAACAGCGGCCCCCAGGCCCCCTTTAAACTCCGAACTAGTACCAGACACAAAGGGGAGCTGTGTGACTCGGACAAAGCCGGCTCATAGCTGCTAAGATCTCGGTGCACCTGAGGTGCGCCACATGAACGCACATCAAACCACCTGCCTCTGCTGCCTCAGTCTGGACTGTCTCGGTTTTAGTCCAAGACTCTGTCCAAATCAAAAAGCCGTATCAAATGTTTGAAGAATGAATGTTCACTTTTATTTAGTTTTAGTTAGTTTTATCATTTTTCTGGCCAACAGGTCTGTGCAGGGTGGAAACCGAGCACCACCTACCAGTTTGGTTTTGTTTGTGAGATGCGTCCGTGGCTACTGAGCTCAACTCGAGGCCCCCTCCTCGCCCCCCCTTTCTATTCTAAAAATCTAGTCTGCTGTTCAAAGTGTTTGGAGAGCTTTTGGGATTCGTTCGCCAGCTGTTAGTGACTCCACTGTGGCTCTTTTTAATAGCAGGTGTATGAGTACGTACACATAATCTCCCCGTTTCCGGTTCAAGAATGTTTTTTGGAAAATTAGACATGTGAAATTGGGTCTCTGTTCCGCATCAAACTGAGCGATCATATCAAAACAAGTGTTTTATTTTAATATTTATCAATACGTCCATCGTGCGTCCTAGCTTGATATCCACAAGAGGGGTCCACAAGATTGGGTTTCTTCTCTCGTTTGACATGCTCCCAACAATAACACGCAGCGGCACTTGTACAATGTGAGCCCATACAATAATAAACACTGAATAATAGATATACTACCTGAATTATTTAAAGTCACTTTTATACACAGTGAATGTTGGATTTGCACTGAAGTGATGGAGATGGAGATTGATTGGTATCGGACAGGGCCTGGATTTTCTTTTATTAACCCCCCCCGTACCTGTTTGTTGCACTCGGCCAGGCCATTTTCTTTTATATTTAATTAAAATGTTTATATGCACAAGAAAAATGCAATCGAGTTTGTCACTCTACTTGGCTTCTTTTTCTCTCTTTTTTTTTTTTTTGATTTGTTTGTGTGAATCATGAGAGGTGTTCTGTGTCTGGTGTGGCGTTTTCTTTTCTTTTTATTTCTTTTTTTTTTTTTTCTCTTTTTGGTTTGACTCTAATAAATGTTTGCACCACACGTGTTGACATAACTTTTTCCAAGCTAAAATCAAGCCAGCAAGCTGAGAGGGGTCTATTAAATGTTTCCTCAGAGCACGCTGTTCCTTGTGTGTGTGTGTGTGTGTGTGGAGAGAGACAGGGGGGAAAAAAGGAACAAATGAAGCAACTCTTTGGGAAATGTTTCCACATAGTTTGTTTCTCTGCCTGTTGGGCATTGCAGAGATATTTGCTCTGTTAGCAGCCTCATCCCAGCTGCATAAATTAGCCATTTTGAATGAAGCCTCTTGTCGGTGAGTGAAACGCGGGGAAACAGCGACACCTAGCGGACAGACACTGCCACTGCAGCCTGTTGCCGTACAGCGAAAGCGAAACAGAAACACAACTGTTAAGGTCACTTGTGTGTACAGTGTGTGTAGCAACGGAGTGGGAGGGAAAAGACGCGGGCTCTCCGTTAGCAGACATGTTTACTAGCTAGTCTTCAAGCCGTCATGGACACCGACGCCTGGAAGAAGAGACGGAGGACGGTGGTCGTGTCCGGCGTGCCCGACGTGTTGCCCGTCAGCCGGATGATTGACAAGCTAACTATTCACTTCCAGAGCCGCAGGAGGAGTCACGGAGGAGACGTCGAGGTGGTCACCTATCCCACCAACATGGACGGCGTGGCGTTTGTGAGCTTTGACGAAGCTGCAGGTAAATAAACAGGCTGGAGCTAAAGGCAGGCTACAAGCTAAAAGTAGGTGCGTGTGTGGAGGCACTAGTTAAAGTTAATAAACTGGTTAATGGCTGCACCACACCTTAACAAACTAAAGTCAACTTCCTTAGTCTGTTAACAAGCCAAACAGACTGTTTTAAAGTTAACTTAACTCCTGTTTGTTCCTCTCATGTACCAGCTTTACTACTACATCACAGCTAAGTCTAAATAAAGTCACTACTGTGAAGGTCCAGACACCATGAAGACTGCAACCCAGCTACACCAGGGGTGTCCAAACTTGATGTCCAGGGGCGAATACTACCATTTTAAAAAAAAGTTACATGCAAATGTTGTGTAACAGTTTTGTTTTCATTGTCACAGTTATCTGTTTTTTAAAAAATGGCAGTGTAACCAAATCTAAGCCAATCAGGCGTGAACAAATCTAAAGACCAGTTCCTCCTTTCTTTCACACCTGGAGTCAGGTAACACAGAACAAACTGGAATATGTTAAACCTGCGTGAAGTTGATACAAATCTAAACCTCATGTTCATTTTAAACATTTCTTATTATGAGTAATGCAAAGTCTGTTAACATTTAAGTTTAAAACATGTCACGTCCTTAACAAAATCATTCAGAGAGTAATATTTAGTCCTTAAAGGTTCAAATGCATCATCATGTCAACCAAAAAAGCCAAATCTTCCAGCCATACAGTATCCGACAATCCCAGCAGGCCATTAATAATATATTATAAAAATGAAATCTGGCCGCGGGCCGTGCTTTGGACATCCCTGATCTAGATATTAAAACAGTAAAAAAAGATTTTAAGCAGTTTAAAGTTGTGCCTCTTTTTCCTAATATAAACAAAGATGGCTGCAGGAGATTACACATCTCTTATCTCAGTTTAAATGAGTCATAGTGGTGGCTAATATTTTTGTTCTTCTTTCATAAAAAGAACAAACATCATATATTCCATCCACCTGAATCAGGACACACGGTGGCAAACTGAGAAATGGATTTTAAAATTTGCTTTGGCGTGCGACAGACGGAGCGATTTTCCATCCAGATGGTCAGAAGCTTCTGGGGTTTTTCAAACACGGTCGACTATTTATTCCTCAGAAACTGGCAATTAATGTAATAGTAATATCTGAGAGGTGCAAACGTTATCAGTGAATTGTCATGAAGCGACTGTACTGCACGCAATCCACCCGCAGTCGTCGTTAAACACATCTGCTTTATGCAATAATTGGTTCCCATGGGGACCACTTATACAGAGAGGTGAAGTATGTATCAAACCTTTATTTACATGAAGTGCCGCCTGGATGTAGATATAAATATATGGACGTAGATGATGAATGGTTTATTGTGTCATTGTGCCGACATCAGGTCGGTAGATTGAGTAGCGTTCAGCTTTGTGCACTCTCTGTGACAAACATCATTATAATGTTGACATGGGTAGAGACCGTAGCAGAACAGTACAGTACTCTTGACAGATGCAGAGAAGGTGGTGCGAAAGGACCAACACATCATGGCGGACGACGAGTTTCCTGAAGAGTACGTTCTCACTGTGTTCCCCTTCACCAGAGATGTAAGTATGACCATCTCCAATGCGAGGAGAGTAACGTTACCTGAGTCACCTCTCGTTATATCAGAAATTTTGTTCACCAAGCAATTCAAGACACTGATTCGAGAATGGTTTTGTGCTGCAGGTGTTCTTCTTTGTTACCAATGCTCTGGTCGACCTCTCCGAATTCGGCAGAGATCAAGAGTCGCTGATTCAGAGTCTGCGGTCAGCTCACAGGTCGCTTTGTTTCCAGCCTCAACACAAGCGAAGGAGAGCTGTAATCCAGGGGCCATTCTCTGCCGTCCAGGCCCTGAGAGAGGACCTCAAACGCAGGAGCAGCCAACTTAAATCTTCAGTCTCAGCTCCAACTGCTGCCATCAAACTAACAGAAACTCCTCGTAATCCAGAGGTAATATCTCATCACGGGGTTGTCAGCTCTGTAAGCCGCAGTCGTTCTAAAGCTAAGCTCGAGCCAGCAAGCTCAAACAGCTTATCAACACCGCTGCAGACCACAGGCGAGGCAACTCAAGCCCAAGCCTCGCTCTCAAATGCAAAAACTCAAATCACTTCCCCGATACAAAAAGTTTCCTCTGGGAGTTTGGCTGTAGGGAGCTTTTGCGACGCAGACAATGCTGACGAGGAGCAAGGAGCTCGGTCCAGGCTCCAAATGCCCACAGAATATAGAACAGAGCGGGCCAGACTCCAGGCCAACCCCAGACTAGTGTTGGGAGAGGAGATCAATGCAGGGATTAGATCTTCCTTATCAGGTGTGGACCTCGGTGCAGAGAAAATGACAGCAAAACAACCCAGAAACACTTCACAAAAACACACCAGACCAGACAGGTCAGCAACCAAGGACAGAGGAGAGATTCATTTGGACTTCCCTTACAGCAGAACAGACGATCTGAAGGAATCAGATCAGAGCAGCTCAGCCGTCACCGCTAAGCTCCTCCAGACCACACTTAAAGATGTCTTGCAGTCCTCCGAGAGCATTACCAAGGATACAGGAGAGCTGTCTGCAATCTGTGCGGAGCATCTAGAGAATACGTCCATCTGGGTTGACTCATACACATTCGAATACATAAAAAAATGTGAGAAGACATATTTGGACATGTGCTTGAATGGTCTCGATGCGTCCGTTGAGCGCGCTGAAGGAGCTGACCTCACACGGATATCATTGACTGAGAAGCAAGCACCCAAGACGGGCTCAAGGATCCAGCAGGCCTTGATAAACCTCAGCATGTTGGTGGAGTCATGGATGTTGATCTTAAGAGTTAATCAGATTGACTATGACGAGAGGGAGTACCCTGACAAACAGAAACTGATTCAGATCTGTGACGATGAGAACTTAGTGTTCAGAGACGTTCTATACGTGTTCGAAGATTCTTGCATAAAAGTGATCGGCCCTTCATCGTCTAGTCACATCTTCTCTAAGAGTGTTGAGGATAGAATTGCTAAACTCAAATACAAATGCCAGAGAAAGTAATAATGAAGAAAAAACATGAGTGTAGTTCTATCAACGGCCACGGGGTGGTGCTGTTGTGTTGTATGTTGTCGTCACATAGCTCACATTTGTAGTACCTAAGGTACAGTGTTTGATTCCTGTGTCCCACATTCCAGATACATGAAGAGTACTCTGTCTGCATCAGAAAACAGTTTTTTATCAGTTTTAATTAAATAAAAAAAAACATTGTCCGATGCTTTCTCTTTGTTTCTATGGTGAAGCTTCCCCTTTATTTATGCATGGATTAATAATTAGGCCTTCAAACAGCAGGTCTTAATCCAAACGATGTTCTCACAGCAGTCAAGATAAGTCTTAATTAACCTTCTCGCATCTTAATTACAAAAGATAGGCCTTTAATTAAAAACAAAAAATGACAGATGCCAACCTGTCTCACATTATCACATCTTACTATTCTCTAGTCTGGAGATTCTTTAATTATTATTTGTCATTATTTGACGTGAACCTGAGACATTTTTGTCTCTTTCTTGGCAGATGGATGGGGAAGAAATTACTGGTACGAAATTTAATTTAACAGTGGTAAAAGTCTCCGTGCATCCGTGCTGATGTGCTCATGTTTCCACATCACACTTTAAGTTATTTAATATTTTGAACAATGATTGGCCTCCAAACTTGTTGTGCTGTCACGAAATCCTGCTCGTGCATCCAGATGTTTAAACTGAGAGTCACAGGCAGCTCAGAGAAAGTTCCCCTCTTCAGCAGATGAATGTAAAAACTCCTTCTGGTCTCAAACTCTGCACAAACATCATCAAAAAAAAAAAGTTAATTAATAATCAGCAGCTACAAATGTTTGTTTTACAGCTTGTAAGGCTCAATATGTGATGTTCAGAAATCCTAGTCTTGCTTTGATCAGAATCATGCACCAATTTTGGACAGTAGGGGGCGTTATGACACTTCACCCAACATGGTGAACTGTTTAAAACTAGAGATGCTATAGCTGCCACAGCCCTGCTCAGTGAAGCCATTACAGAGGGTGGGTTTGGCAAGCAGGGTGCAGATTGGCAGGCAAATGATGTCAGTTGGATGTCCTATTATACACCCTCTCCCCTCCACACACACACACACACACACACACATACACACAGTGTTGTACCTACTCCAGGGGAAATACTGATCTGATCTGTACATGTGATGTGTGAAGATGCTCAGTAAAATCATGTTGTGTCGAAATCTTTTTTTTTTTTCCCCCCGTCTGCGATTATTCAAATGAACTCGCTCCACAGCCTCGATAATTGATTCATTATGTAAAAATAAGCCACACTACCATAATGAACACACACACACACACACACACACACACACAAACATAGACAATCACTCATCTCCCAGACATGCACACACACACACACTCTGGGTTGTTACCATAGGAACATAGTGGAAGAGGTTGCCGAGCTGCAGAGCTGGGTGTCGTTAGGGGAAGCTCTCAGATACAATGAAAACATCCAGGAGGAAGGAGGAATTACATTTTCAGCAGGAGAACCCTCCATCAAAGACGAGCGGAGAGAGCGCGCTGCCTCTTCACACCCAGGCCTCTCGGCTGCCCCTTTGATAGCACGCCTTCAACAATTACCCATTATTTGGGTGGCGCTTGAGGTCACTGTGGCAAAATAGAGAGGAGGGTCAACAAGCAGAGAGCATGAATTATTTTTCCTGAAAATGGTCCTGACTGGTCGTCCATTACACCCCCTTTCATTTTTATTCCTCATTATGCATCAAGTATAATTGGCTAACTGAATTTTGGAATATATTAAACATGTATGCCTTTCAAGGTGGAGGGCAAAAAGAAAAGGAGTGTCTCAGTGTCTAAGGGTGTTTCATTGGGGGTCTGCTTGGGTTCAAACCTCTGATTGGACCATGAGTGTATAACTGGGCATGCCCACCAGGCACAGGGTCTCTAGAGTCCCTGTTGATGTTTCTGTATGGAAAGTCAATCAAGTATAAAGAGACACAGTATGATAACCACAAAGGGACGCACAATGACCACAAAGAGACAGAAAATGATCACATAGAGATGCAAAATGACCATAAAGAGACACTCAAAGACAACAACTGGAACGTAAAATGGCCACAGGCACACAAAAAAACAAAAGATATACAAAATTAATATGCAAAATTAACCCTGAAACTCACAACGGTCACAAAGAGACCTCAAACAACCACAAAGAGACATAAAAGGCGACAAAGAGACTTCATTTTGTGTATCTTTGTGGTTGTTTTACATCTATTTGTCATTGTTTTAGCTCTCTTTGGTCAAATGACCACAAAGAGACCTAAAACAACCACTAAAAGATGTAAAATGACCACAAAGCAACACCAAACCACCACAAAGAGACAAAAATGTCCATGACCATGGTTTTCTATCACCACCAGACCACCTCTTGTGTTATTTCCGTGTTTATGCTCATGCGGTCATGTTCAGGCACACTCCTGGTGGAGGTCAGAGGTCACGTAGACAAACACAACAAGCCTCTGCATCATTTCTCCACAGTGAGGAATGGGCTGCTGGTGATGAATTGCGCTCTCCAGGCAATGTGTGTATGTTGCAGTCACAAATTGCGTCTTAATGATTCTCTTTACAGATCATCACCCTGCCCAGGAGGGGAAAGTGGGGAGGGATATGAGTTACACCCCCCCTACTGCTCTGCCTACATGTTGTGTGGGTATTAGGGAGTCGTGATGGAAGAGCCTTGTAGAAGAAATTGGGGGCAACAGACCAAGAAAACGGTTTAACGTGTGTTAGCTGTGGAAAAAAAGGATGAATGGTGTTTAATTGGTCTCACAACATATGACCCATAATGTAAACAGACTGGATCCTATTGAATTTTCTAAATGTAACTCGTGTGTGACTAATGATTAATATGTAAAGTGCAGGTCCTCAGATTTGTGTCACTCCAGTGAACCCATTTATTCTGCTGCTATTTAAGCTTTTTAATCCAAATACTAAATAGAAAAACAGTCTGAACAACCTCCTGGTGTCTTTTAAGGGAATTCATTTGACATTTGGAGAAACATATTTATTGAAACATTGATGACATCTATGTCTCTGTTAACTGTAAAGCTAGATCCAAGAGGCAACTGGCTTAGGGTTGGCTAGCCCGGCTCTGTCTGTCTCAGTTTAAAAATACACCTTCCTTCCAGCACTTCTAAAGCTAGCTAATTAACTTGCATTGCATTGGAGCCAGACTATCTGTTCCCCTGCTTACAGTCTTTCAACTGAGCTAAGCTAATTGACTGGTGGCTCTTGTTCCATATTTTTAGACTCGACAGTGGTGTCAATTTTCTCATTGAACTCGAGAGCGAGAAAACTAGTGCAGATATGTCCTAAAATGTTGAACTTAGCAGCGTTGATAGAATTTTGGCCACTTGGGGGCAGCAGAGCAAGCTGTAAACACAAGACTGACATATTATCACTATTAAAATTGGCTGAAGGTGTTAGCAAACGGCTGCGTACAGATCCAGCAGATACATTATTCATCATAATTTTTATTTGGAGTCATGTGTCTGGTGGTCACCTGATTGCCAGATCATCACAGTGTGTTTACCCGTGTGTGACCTGAGGACATTTCAAACAACTTTTGTTTTAACTGTCGGTTTTAAAATTTCATTACCGTTTAAAAGTCGTCCTTGTTTGAAATAGTGCAGTATGAAAACAGTGATCTTTTCATAACCAGATCATTTAATTTGATTCAGTTTTACTCATCGTCTGTCTGTGTCATGTCATCAACAACACATTTCCCTACATTATGCAACCTAATGTGCGCAATTAGCCTATAATAGGCCCGCATTAAAATTAGTAGAAGGATGTAGACATTCCTTTGATGGATTCTTGTAATATTTTCCCGTCCTCTGGTATTTAATATCCATAGCAACAGGATGGCGTTGTGGGGGAAACATTTATCATAATGTTTAATAAAATGTGTAATTAACCACTGTGACTCGGAGGACACAGCTCCGTACATGCATGCACAATATCCCTTTTAAGATATGATGATGTGTGTTAAATGATGTTTGCATGGACCTTAAGTAACCTCTTATTCATATCCCTGTGTATATGATTGCTATGCAGTCATGTGAGCTAATAAAACGCAGGGATAGAAAATGTGGCAGCCAGTTGTAGATCATTTGGACCCACACTTGCTTGTACAACCGGTCCGACCAGAGTTTGTTGTAGCAACGTTGCTGTGTCCTCAGGTCAGTTACTTTAGTGAGTTCAGAGTCATCGTGGTTAATAAAAACCACGGCCAAAACTATGAAAACAAGACCCGACTTGTAATAAAGAGGAATTATCCTTTAAGCGCCTGACCTGCCGCGTACTTCACCACACATCCTCTGCTCCTCCGTCTTCCTTCTTTCTCACATTACAATGCCCCATCTGTACGACCTCGCTTACGAGCCGAACCAGGAAGTGTCAGTGTAATTATCAGTCTCTCCTCTGACCATTTCAAAAAGCTCGCAGTTAGTGGGGTGTGAAGAAGAAACGTGATTGCCTGTTAAAGCTCGACACCGCAGGCCGCAACACTGAACACACGGGCGCCACATGTGGCCCCCCCTGAATTTAGAACTATTATTCGCATGTGAGTATTTAGAGACAGGCTGAAGAGGCCAGTGTACAGATTCAGGCAGGTTGGAAAATCTTCTATGTATGTAAACAAGAGCCTCAGTGACTGATGGATTATTATCATTCAGACTTTTTGAGGGATATTCTTCAGAAGACCACGTGGTTATACACCCTCCAGCGCTGGACGAAACTAGGTGACAAATTGTACTTGAACTTGAAGTTTCTGACTGGTTATGAAACAATCTCAGTTTGATGCTGAGGCCTCTATATGAGCTACATAAACAAACGACCATCAGCTTGGAAATTTTGTTTACGTTAGAAACAGTACCACTTTTGTCCACAGGGGCCGACAGAATCAAACAAATCAAATCCTTGTGCAGTTTTAAAGTACTACATTTTAATTCAGAGGCAAATATTGTAATTTGTACTACACTAAATATATTTAATAATCTTAGTAACCATATATACTTTGCATATTTATATTAATAATAGCTTACAAAACATAATCAACAAATAAATTATGATTTATTCGTAAAGGTTAAAATAAGACTTTTCACACACTATCCTACAGTATATAAAGCAATAATTATCACCAGCTCCAACAAGTGATGTATAGTTCAATATACATTTATATGAAACAGGCCATTCGACATAATGAGTACTTTTAAGTATATTTTTATGGTAATAGTTATTAGTAATTGATCTGGGTACTTATTCTAGCACTGATAAGTAGCATCTCTATCACCAGACTTAAAAGATGGTTAGCAGCATGAGAAGAAGAAGAATCTCGTGCTCCTTTCTTCCACAGTCTAACGGTGTAGATTTAATTGATGGCCGCTCGATGGCTGTGATAACAGTGTTGTCCTTTGGAAGACAGAGCTCGAGATAGAGACAGGCTTAATGACCAAACTGTTTCACTGTCTGCAGCTGGTCCGAAATATCATATGATTGGTAATGCTGCCTTGTGGGAGCGCTTCTCAATTTCAGCCCTCATCTCTCAGCTCCATTAACCGACAAAAGATACCAGAGGCCAGAGAGATGCACATTTCTCAGGTGGCACGATGTGGCATCAGATGATTTGTGGGTCTCTGGATTATTTGAGGCACTCTGTCTTATTTTAAACTGTATGTGGGGGTGTGCAGGAGGTGAAAATACTCCAGAAGTAGGTCTGATAATTCAGGGTCGTGTGGAAGCACCTGTACGAGTTAATGGCCTGGACATTTTCAAAATTGAAGCCATCACAGGAATGACATCAGCAGCACCACCGTCTCATATTCTGTCTGCCATTACACAAGCTGACCATGACAGGATGCCAGGCTGATAATAAAATCTGTGACATCGTGACGGTTCAGATCATGTAATCAGCGCGGCGGGTTCAATTACACGGTGTAAAGAACTGCAATGAGTTGGACCCAAGAAAATGAGAACTTTGCCAGTTTACAATCCATGACAGCCAGTTCCCTTGACAATGGGAGATTTACATAATCATACTGGGAACAGATGACGTTAAATGAATCCCCGTATAATTCAGTCCTCGTTCTATCCATACCAGTGTCTTAGCTTGTCTGGACTAAATGGTAAAAAAGAGAGGGGACAGATGGAGAAGAGAGAGGCGACAGCGTGTAAGAAAAGGTTGTGAATACATCAATGGCCTACTGAGCCGACAGGATGTGTCAGCATGGGTGTGTTTGCACATGCAGGTGTGTGTGATGAGCGCATTTGTATGCTGTCGGCATCTGAAATCAGTCGTGTGGCGAAGATGAATGGCGCTGGCTATAAGTGAAATGTTAATGGTCAGACAAAGGACAATAGATATATCCATTTAAACAGATTATGTAAGCAACATACCGGTCATACCAGGTCAGTGGGTCACAGCAGAATGTAGCAGAATGTACAATTCATTCTGTATATGAATACTTTATAAAAATGGAAATTATTTTATTTTAACATCATAGTATTGCTACTTTTCTTCAGTAAAAGCTCTGAAAACGTCTTCCAGCACTGCTGCAAACAGGAATCTTATTCACATTAAGAGATCTGCAGGCTTGTATCTCTAAAATAAATGCAAACGTCTTTTCATTAATTTAAAAAGCACTTAGACACAATGTCTCCAAACCATAAAAAGCCAAACTCCTGAGAGGTTGGCCACATCCATGCTACCTAACCTCGAAGAGAGAGAAAGCACGCTGATTTGATTAGCCCGGCTCGAGTCTTTAAAGTCTCCTAGAAATGTCAGCAAAATCATCAAAGCGACCGTCTCCTTCATAAAGCCTCGATCAAAGGCATTCTCGACATACTGCGCCTTCTATATTGTTAGCTCACGGGTAAAATGTCTACATCTGCACAACATTACTGGTTTTATGGGAGTTTTATAAGTGGAGACAGACCAAAATCGGAGAGAGACAAGTGACATTTCCCCGTCTTAGCTACACCCTCGGCCCACCAACTCTGCTGTGTTTGCGATTGTGTCATACTGTATGTATACTCTGTGTGATATCACCCTCGTTTTACAAGGAATTCCTCTTTGTTTGCTCAGTCTGCCTTAATGCACTTTCCCTGTGCATTACCACCTCTGCAAGAGTGCATTTCTGCCCCGCCCTGGGTTAAACAGAGCTAGTAATCTTCACGTCACATAAAGGGCAAATGGTGAGCTTTGCCACCTAGACAGCCAAAATATTTAGTCAACATTAGAGTGTCTTAAGTACAGTAATTGTATGAGGGGCCATTCGGGTCATAAATTATACTCGCTGTCATACACAGTAATCTCACATAAATGCCACTCCACACTCACACAAATCCAAACTCTATATGTACATGAAAGTGTCTTAAATATATGTGCAATAACACGATGTATACATTCAGCTTCTCATCAGAATTGATTGTGTGTACCCTTAAAGGTCTAGTGTGTCAGATTTAAGGGGCTCTATTTACACAATAGGAAAGAAATTAAATATAATATGCATTTTCATTTATGGAAAATCCCCTGAAAAAAAATGTTTTTGTTACCTTAGAATGAGCTTTTTATATTTACACATGCTGCAAGTCCTCTTTCATGGTGCCATGATGCACTGCCATGTTTCTTGCAGTAGCGCAAAACAGACAAACTAAACACTGGTTAAGGTGTTTAGTTTCTCCTTCATGCTTGAAGCAGCAGGAGGGCAAGGAGGAGGGGGTTGCAATCTGTAACTACACTGCTAGATGCCACTAAATTCTACACTCCGGTCCTTTAAAGCATGGCAAACAAGATCATACGCCGTTTGCAAAGCTGATATATTTTATTGCTTTATTTATTTTTTCAGTCATGCATTGGTTAAATCTATTTCTGCTAGCTTTTGCTGTCAGTGCAGGCACATTACGTGAAACCGGTGTCAGGAGTTTGTGTTGCATCTTGCAAATGTGTGAATTTACACATGCATCATTGAAACAAAACAGAGACCCACTCTTTGTTCTACAGCGCTACTAGTGGTCAAAGAACTCAACAGGGTACCTTTAACTTCACGTTTAAAGGAATGTCACAGATTTTATGTGTGTGTCTGTTTCACCGTGTGCTTGTATCCTGTAGCAAATGGTAGTTGAAAGCATCAGAAGACCATCTACCGTGTGCAGCCCCTAAACGTTGCTCGCGGCGACGCTGAGCAGGTGCAGAATTGATTTTCATAAAAGCTGGGAGCCAATCAGAAGCTCCGATTTTAATATATTAGATATCATATTGTCTCACACGCATGCACGGACCATTATTCTATTTTATACACACCGCTAGTCTCTCTTAATCTTACTCACACCATAATGTTTTTAAGCCTTTGTCATACACACCGTATGTGTGTGTGTGTGTGTGTGTGTGTGTGTGTGTAAGAATGATTTATGAACTAAACAGCCTCTCATATTAATCTCACCTGACACATGATCTCATTAAAACAATTACCTTTCAATACAAGGCTATGCGCTATAGCATTTCCATGTGTAACCTTGGTTTTTATGTGCTGAATTACACACACACATACACACATACACCTCCACTCCTCCTACTTACCCTCCACCCACCTGCCCCACTCACAGCAGGCAGCTCAGACCTCAGGCCACTTCAGTAGATCAAAGAAATGTTGGTATGAACCCCCCGCCTTCCAAAGCCTGAAAATCCCAGCAACACCACCCCAGTGGCTCAAAGTAACCCCACAATACAGCTCACGCTTTAACAACTCTTTCCCTTTCAGGAAGCCTCAACAGAAGCCCTGAAGGACGGCGCTGTAAGAGGGTCAGCATGCCTCCAGTTGGTTTCCACCCCAGGCTATATTTTTCTCGATTTATCCAAACCGTTATGAGGCATGTTTGATATTTTTGCTGGCTGGCTTTTGCTATTTTATCCACATACATGTTCCCATATCCGTGTGCAGGATTCCTCATATTCCTGCAGATAAATGCGCACTCACAGATGCTGACACAATCACATATTCTGCTTCCTACACCCATCCCCCTCCTGAGCTCCCTCCACCACCACCACCACCACCACCACCACATTTGGGCAGTGTTATGGTTTGGCTTAGCTCACTGCATCTTCGCCATGTCTGGTGCCGATTTCCAGGCCACAGTGCCGAAGCTTGCCAGTAGGTTTGGTGCTGGGGGGGAGGACGGTTTGCAGGCTGAGCTGTGGAAGAGCTCCAAAGATCGCATGAACATCACCACAGTGCTGACAAAGAGAACGGGTCTCCGATGCTCTCATCTAACTGTGTGGCACGCCACAGTGAGGACTCCACATGACAGAGACGCTCTGCTCTCTGCTTTGAAACGACATTTTCTCAATAAACCGCAGCGCTGCGACAATTAGAGGGATAATTGATTTACATCAAGGCGTTTATGTTACATTTAAAGCATTTGTTTCAACCTGATTGCATTTTAATTTGACAATTGATTATGATAGAAAATTAATCAGCAATTATTTTGATAAATGAGTAATTGTTTAAGTCATTTAACAAGCAAAAATGCCAAAGATCTGCTGGTTAGCGCCTCCTAAATATGAATATTTTCTGCTTTTTCCTGTTTTGCATTTGATTGTCAGACAAAAAAGGAAAATTTCAAGATGTACTGTTGGGATCTGTGAAATTTGAATTGCAATTTTCAATATTTTTATTTTATTATGTTCTAAATGGTCAAACAAATTATTTAAAGGTCCAGTGTGTAGGAGTTAGTGGCACCTAGCAGTGAAGTTGCAGATTGCAATCAAGTGAATATTATCCCACGCATTCCTTCCTCTTCTCAAGCATGTAGGCTGTGAAATTCACATTAAAGAAAGAGGTCATATCTAGAGTCAGTGTTTGGTTTGTCTGTTCCGGGCTACTGTAGAAAAATGGCGGTTCAACATGGCGGACTCCGTGGAAGAGGACCCACTTTCTCTTTAAATATAAAGGAAGCAACGAAAACACAACATGAGCTTAACAGCTTTGTTCTATTTAAGTGTCCCAGTAAGCAATGACAGCGTGACAGTGAGCCAGCATGCACAACACCTGCAGAAACTGTAACTGAAGCAGCAAAAATGGAATTCAGCCATCAGTCATTTTATTATTTACACCTGTAATTTTTCTGCTGTGACTGTGTCGAAACGTCTGCTGTGAAAAATGTTCATATTCACAGGGCAAACACAACACCGACTTTGCCAAAGCGCAGACTTCAACCTGTAATAATTTAAAGCCTGTCTGCAGAAGAGGCTCGTCAGACAGTTCACAGTTAACACGGCGCGGTGTACTTTAGCACAGCATTGCCCCGCAGAGGCTCTCGAATCTCCCAGCAGCCATGTCTGGCACTTTCATATAGGTCTACTGCTGGAGTGTTGGAGCACATACAGTATATGGGCCAGAGAGATGGCCTCGTTGTTCACTATATTTAGCCAGAAGATGAAATTTCTGGGGAGGTTATAGCGAGAAGGATTGAGTGTGGATGTAGGGGCCTTATTTAGAGTGTTCAAGGGCTGATCATTCTTTGCTTAACGTGACACCGCTAACTTCTAACAACACCTGAAATGAAATGGGTCAAAACCAAGGCCAAACCTGTTCAGGTTACAGTGAAAATGACCTTGGCATCTTGAAAATAGATCATTTTGCATCATATTTTGTTGTGTTTTCATCATGATTTCTATTTAATTCAGAACAAAAGACATTATTTCTGCATTTGTTCTGTTTAATCCCAACTGCGCAGATTAATATTAGATGTTTTATCTTTATTTTCCTTCATGATAACAATGAATTGCTCATTTCGAGATTTGAAACTGAGCCACCTCATAAATATAGGATGCACTATACCCCTGGTTATACATTCTGAAATACAATCAGCGAGAGTCTGCCATCAACAGCTGAGGACCACCAGTTTAGCAGCCAAAGGGCACATTATGTCACCTGAAAGCCATGTGAGCGCCCGTCAAAACCCAACTGTCATGACAACATTATCATCCGTCAGTGGTAATTAATATTTAATAGCTTTTGATCATATGGACAGTGACAGCGGCAGTGGTCGCATTATCTGTCTTTTGTCTAGTCGAGATCTGAGGGCAGATTTCAGTCCTGACATTACGCATCACATATGGAGCTTCTCATTTGTCGTTACTGTGATAAAGAGCTGGATGACACTGGAGGCGGTTTCCTGATTGTCAGCCTCATCTCCACCTCACACATCATACATGCAAACACACACACACACACACACACACACACACACGCTTCAGATCTGGATTGCCCTGTGATGTGATTTGACTCATTGGGGTGACTGTGGTGGGTCTGCGCACGGTTGTTAAATAAAAAAAAGCCACATCCTTGCACAGCAGCCGCACATTTCCGAGGATCATGAGGAATTACTGCAGGCACTGGTTTGGAGCCCAGACTACATGACTGCAAGACACGGTCAGACATGGGGCGGAATGGGCAGAGTTCATGTCGTCAACCAAGACAATAAGACGAAAGCAAAACCAGAGATGAAATATGACAATTTTCACCAGAAATGTAACTAAACTAAATGATGGACAATTGGAAAAACCTCTAGACAGGTAAAACAATATAATCCACCACCCAAAATTGCTAGCTTAATGGCTCAATATCTTAAACGTTAATGTTAGTGCTTCATGAAAGGGAAAAACTATTTTTAATTTTTGTTTTTATTCATATAGAGCCAAATCATTACAGAAGTTATCTTACGACACTTTCCATATAGAGCAGGTATAGACCATACTCTATATAATATTATTCAGACTTACCAATTCCCACCATGAGCAAGCACTTGGCAACAGTTGCAAGGATAACTTTCTTCTAAGAGGCAGAAACCTCGAGCGGAATCCATCGCATGGTGGGTGGCCATCTGCCGCAGCCAGTTGAACATTTGAACCAACATTTTATGAACTAAATGCATTCACAATCCCGCTAGAAAATAGCAATGACAGTAAAAAGAAAAGCGCCATTTTGAAGCTCAAAATTTGTGGCACTGGCCCCCGCCATGTTGGTAGATCATCGGTAGACCTAAGGTGGACCAAATGGCTCCTGGGTGCTCAATAAGCCATCTATAACAACACCCACCTGTCAATCAAAGCATCCACGCTCTTAATTTTGCATAACTTTAAGCCTTAATATAATATGAACTGGTGAGTTGTATATAAATTCACCCTCAGTACAGTTGTCATGAACGGGGAAATTAGCTATAGAGACCAAAACTGTTTTTTGTACCAGGCTGTAAACATGTTTATTTCTGCTGTGAAGTTGGACATTTGAACATGGGGACTTTTGGAGATTGACTCACTTTTGGAACCAGCCTCAAGTGGACGTTTGAGGAACTACAGTTTTTGGCACTTCCACATTGGTTTCATTTCCCAACCACGGAGGTTGCTGCTTGGAAAATAGTCAAGAAGCACCAACAAAACAGCTATAACAAACCATTAAAAAGTATTAACAAAAGGTTTTAATAATCTTTTCATTGTCATTTCATGATGGGACTCATAAATATCTTTTGTTTCTGTCATGTAACTGACAGATATGATTATTGTGCCATCATGTGGATTATCTTGAGGAGATGCTAATGAAGACATAATTTCATACGCCATTAAGCCCAAAACACACACACACACACACATATGCTCAAACTTCCCTGAAGAATCAGGTCATCCCTGGAATGATTCATCTTTCAATCTATTAAACACTCGCACACACTGAACACATTCACTGTGTGTGCCTCATTACATCAGCGTGTGTATCCATGCCTGAACAGACCTAATGACTGACGGGAGACACTCGACAGACTTACTGTACCCTGCCTGTCGCGTCATTGCCTTTCGCCTCCTCTGTCCGTGTGTGTGTGCCGCGCCCTTGCTGCCCTACAGTACATTCAGAGGAGGATATTAAGCTAATGGTTTATTGAAGGAAAATGTCACGTGCTTGTAAGCCAAGGGGGGAGGAAAGAGAGCCGAAGCTGATTGGGATTCATTAAGAGGTTCCAGTCAGTTAATGTTTCATGCACTAGAAAGCACAGGATGTAAAAATGTCTCTTTTTGTCGTTCTGATTTTAAAAAGAGTTAAAAAGACTGAGACATTTTGGCTCTGGTGCTGATGTAACGTTGAGCGATAGAAGGTGACTCATGCAGCATTTAGTAAGGCTGGGTGCTCCATTGAAAAGTTTCAGGAGATTAACCTTGGAGAAGTTATTACTGGCAGCAGAGATTAAAGGCTCCTCTGTGATTTTGACAGAAAAATGCAGCAACCACAACAGAGTTTACGTCAGAAAATTAACAAACTATGTTCATTTCACCTCTCCTCTGCGTCTTTGTCACTCCATGAAAGCTCCAACCGTAAGTGAAAGAAGAGAATGAAATGCGTGGCTTTCTGGAAACAGGAAATTAAAAAAAGGATTTTCATAAGACATTAAAAGGAGTTTTGGAAATCTTCCCAGTTGTGTACAGTGAACTTCTCCATGTTCCAATCCACACTCCATTTATATTATACCAGATCCAAAACATGTCACAGCAGGCAAAATATACAATGCAGCAACGTCAGCATGGTGTATTTTGAGTAATTACAGCGCAGTGAATTTCAAATATCGCAATTTCTCCAAAAGCAACACAATGGCATTGAAAGTTTGGAAATTCAGTGATGTCATTTGAAAAGAATCATGAAAAAAGGAGTTACAGCAGTTAAAACTGAGTGTTCATGAACACCAACAGCTGCAAAGTGTTAAATCATAGCTGTGGATGATGGAGGGTGCATGGATTTAAATAGTCTTCTTTTATTTTCTTGACCTTTGAACATTAAATTCTAATCACTTCATACTTGAATTGAAGAGGATCTTTGTGCCAAATTATGCCAAATGTACATATGTAGGCTACTGTGTGTATGTACGATATGTGCGTATAATTCCTCAGCTGTCAGCAGCACAGAGGTATGAATAGTGTAAGGAATGGATTAAATATTATCTGCTCTGTGGTGCCCTGGTAGCTCACCTGGTAGAGCGTGTGTTCCATATAAAAAAGGCTAAAAGAGACCTTGGCGCAGCAGTGTGGATTCAGCCTCTGGCCCTTTACTCCGTGTCATCCCATCTCTCTACTCGCTTTCCTGTCTCCTATCCAAGAAAGGCATAAAAGCCCCGAAAAAAATAATAATAAAAAGGCATTATTTGCTCCAACACTGCAAATGTTAGCATGTCTGGCTAACTAGCCATAGGTGTCTCAAGCTCAGGTTGGTGGCTCTGGCCACGGAAATCTTGGCAGTCCTGCCTCTGCCCACCTAATCCAAAAATGGGCAAAGACATGGAGCGTGGGTGGAGCTGAGGCAGGCTGAATGACATCTGGTTGCTCAAACAAGCCACCTATAACAACACCCACCTGTCAATTAAAGCCACGCTGTTAATTCTGCATAACTTTAAGCCTTAATATAATCTGAACAGGTGAGTTGTATATAAATTCACCCTCAGTACAGCTGTCATGAACGGGGAAATTAGCTATAGAGACCAAAACTGTTTTTTGTACCAGGCTGTAAACATGTTTATTTCTGCTGTGAAGTTTTTAACATGGGGACTTATGGAGACTGACTCACTTCTGGAGCCAGCCTCGACGTTGGACGTTTGAGGAACTGCAGTTTTTTGGTACTTCCACATTAACTTCAGCTCTCAGTCACAGAGGTTGCTGCTTGGTTGGCACCTATTTGTTAACATAATTAAGTATTTCACCATGTGACACCAACAACAGTTATCTAACAACAAACATTACATTTGCACATTTAGTCTTCATGCAGTCTACATGTAGGAGGACTAATTTGTGTGTGAAGGCATACGGGCATGAATTCACACACTCACATACAGTATGTCATTATGGGTCACTCACTAGCTCAGCTGGTGTGAAATAACACCTCTCCTTGTTCTGTAACTGGAGTATTTTCAGTCCGCGGCACCCCGCTGCTGTCAGCCAAAGATCAAGGCTGAGAACAGAGCGCTGAGGCAGTTAGGCAGAATACTGCGAGAGGTCAAGCGGCTCTCTGACATCTTGTATTTAACAAAACGTATTTTATTTTACAGAGGCACTTTGAAGATTTTTTTTTATTCAGCGCCATGACACAGTGGACGGGGCAGTTAAAGCGTGATTTAAAGAGCGTGTCAAAGTTAGTTTTGTCTGAAAATGATCTGTAAGTTAACGTCTTGTATCCTGATATATATCTTAAAATTCTGACTGATATCAAGTACCTCCTCAAGGCTAAAATGGCAGCAACATTTCGCCCTGTGGTGCTTTTATTTTATTGCATTTCTCCCTGAACTGTTTTGAATCTGCCCTTAATTTCCCACTCACGATGACTAACCGTTGAGGAAATCCCTCTCAAATAGAAACAAGTGAATGTGTGCCACGTTTGCCCCAGCAGTAAATGTCAGTGCGCCGCTGATTGAATGCACATCGACAGAGATAACTGTGGGGCAGCATGCTGTCAGGGTCCAGTGACCTAGACTCATCACACACCTCCAGTGCTGCCGGCCCACTGGCTAAAACCAAAACCACTTCAGACCTGGATCTTTTATTTGTTACTCAGTCTTAATCATCTTGTGACCCATTTGGAGAATAAGAAACAGGTTTTTTAATCATCATTTTTGAACGATTACCTCTGATTACCTAACATTTCTGCAAAGTCGTTGCAGCAATACGGCAAATCCCTTTCATTCGGTGCTCCAAGAAGCTTTCCCACACAGTAAGAGTTATGTGCACCGGTGTGTGACCCAGACCTGAACTGTGCCGGATATCACAGATAGCGATGGGTGCTCACCTTACAAAACACACACAGATGTGAGTTTATCATTGGAAACTACAGCATTGCTGCTCTGAGGGGGGTTCAATATGAATAATTCAATAATATCTTCAAAAATATCTGTTCCTGATTTAATGCTAGCAACATTTTTTTTTTACAGTGTCATTACATTGAAGTGCTTGGAAAATACTGCCAGACCTAGTTGTGTAATAAAACATTGAGGGAATACAGACCAAGGTCATCTCATACAGTACGCTTCAGGTTTAATCAATTACAGCGTATTAATTTCATTTTTTTATATCATAAATTGGAGTTCAAATCACTCTGTCTATTTGCCTTGAATGACTTGCAGTCATACAGCTGTCACTATTAGAAATCCCTCACTTTCCAAGGACATCTCTGCATTGTTTTATTGTATGTGACGGGCACTGACGACGGTAGGTAGGTTGCTCCATATGTGGTAAAGCGGCTCCCAAAGGACACACACATGAGCTTATTGACATTTTAGTCAAGGGTACCTCAAGATCATCTGAAAAACAGCTGATGCTGAGCCGGCTCTTATCCCACGTTGTTTCCAAAATAAGATGATTGTAAGATGATTGTAGAAAAATGAGGTATGATCAAGGGTAGTTAGGCCTCGTGGAAATTTACAAGATGTACAGGATGTTGACAGCACCATGTGACCAGAAACAGGTGGTACCCTCATTTCTATTCTGGGAGCCATGTACAGCATTTGGGCAACTGTCTGACGATCCCGTTAACATAAAGACCTGATCTAATGTTGAGTGTATGTTCATCTGAACAATGGCGGCTTGAGAGAAAACAAAAAAAGAAGATGAACATGCGTGGAATAAACCCTACAAACGTCAAAGATTGATGATTTAAATGGGCGAAATCTTCCTGTAAGATGTTTCTGCACGTCGACAATCTGCACAGTTTCACTTTGGCCCAAATGTGTGGCTGCACCCAAGTGAGATTGGCAATGCTGCAGGGTGATAGCACACACACACACGCACGCACACACACACACGCAGGCAGTCAGCCTGAATAAAACTGGAGAAGGGCACAGGGGCACAGTGTGTAAACACCTCAGTTAATGTGATTTTGCTCACTGTCTCCTCTGCTATTGCCCTTTCAATCTCACTTAGCTGTATTTATTTGGACATAAAGATCAGAGAAAGGATACTGGATAAGATAGGAAGCAAAAACCCTCATAAATAAACTAAACAAAAAAAGTATAAAATGACTGTTTTGTAAGCCATGCAGGCAAAATCTCCATAATTTTCCGATTCAGACAGCATTTGAATGAGGTCAAATGCATATGGTACAGACATGGCAGCCAAATAGCAGAGCTATAGTGTGTAAAATCCCCCTGGCACTGCTGTGTCCTGGAGGCAGCGCTCCCACACAACAGACGGGACTCCCACCACACAGCCTGCAGGGTGGAGCTGTCTCACTGTAAAAAGGCTGCCAGCAACACCGAGAGTCCAATCACTCTGTCACAGAGGGGTGAGCTGATGCAGAACGCTGCTGTTTTCCCATTTTTTTGTAAAATTAGCGGTGATGCCACGTTTGGGAAAGTAGCCTGAAGGCTGAGAGATGAGGCCTTGAGACCAGAAGGGTGCCTGTTCACACTCTGAGAAAGATAGAAAATGTGAATGTGGTGCACTTTGGAGCCCGGAGGGAGATCTAGCCTTCATTTTACTCTTTTCTTCGTGTCTTCTCATAAGGATCTGGATGAAAGCTCCTGCGTTTTCTCTAGCTGTGTATGCCACAATAAGTATGTGTATTATTCACAGATAATGAGGGGAATCCTCTGTGGAAACTACCAAAGCTGCTCACTGGAAATGAGCAGCATCTGGTACTGGGTTCAGTGGGTTTATTGGTTTTCCATGTGGCAGAGATTTCAGCTTTGTTTGCTGTTAAAGAAAATCCCCAATCAATACCTGCTCACAACATATGATTAATATAGAGCTGAGGGTTCATTCTGCAATAACTGAGTGAAATGAGTATAAAACATAAAGAATTATCATAATAAGGTGTCTTGCTGTGTCACCTAGGGATCAAATTTGACTCTATATGAGTTACAGGAGTCATTTATTGTGCTCTGGCACAGCAGAAGCACACTATTATTTAACGCGTACGGTGTCAGTAATCAGTAAATTATGTTTATTATTATTTCTCCCAGTGCAAAGCAGACTAACACTTAAGTGCGTTGGTACAGGTGAATTGGAATTAAACAAGCTTAAAATTGGTAATTAAAAACTATATTTCAACTCCATTTTTTGTATATGTAATAATTATTTTCATTGACTCTAGACAATATTTACTCCCATTCTTATTTTGTACTATATATACATAAAATAGGGAAGATGCTGCAATTAAAACACTGTAAATTTACTGTTTAGGTCTACTTTGCTTTTAATGGTTTAAAACTTGGAGATCAATAAAATCATTGTAATGGCCGTTTATTTTGAATATTATGCTACTTTAATTATCTTGGATCATGAAAAACAAAATAAAATAAACATAATTTAAATTCTGTCCCCATGTCTTCATTTAAGATAAGTCTGCGACTTAATTAGTATTCGGTCTTAACTAATCTTATTTAATCTGAATGCTAATGGTAGTTAGCAGTTTTTGTTTGCTCTTAGCAAACAAGCTAATAGCATTTTGTCTTTTTTTCTATTCTATTTTTTTTTTCTTTTTTCATCTATTTAAGAGACTATAGTATCTTCATAAAACCATTTTCATAAATACTAGACATTTTTAAAGCTGCAAGATTTTGGGCCTTTATTTTCAGAATAAGGAAAACATGGAATATAATATTCATAACTATGTTTTCATGCATGTATAATCACCTGAAAATGAGAATCTTTTTTGTTTTTGTTACTTTAAAATGATCATTTTATATTTACAGAGGGAGCGGGTCCTCTTTCATAGACGCCGCCATGTTGAAACACTGTGTTTCTACGGTAGCCCAGAACAGACAAACTAAATATTGACTCCAGGCAGGGTTCTTAAAGTGTTGTTTCTCCTTTACACTAGGAAGGTGAGGGTGATGTGAGGAGATTGAAATGCAGCGAATAGTCCACTAGATGCAACTAAATTCTACACACTGGACCTTTAACTAATTTTATTTCATCTGAATGCTAATTGTTGTTAGCAGTTTCTAATAGCTTTATGAGCACAGAAACTTTTACTCTCTAAACACACATTTATTTCAGAGACTATACTATCTTTTATTCAATTTAAACAATTTTCATAAATATTAGACATTTTTAAATTGCTACTAACATATGTAAGTAAAGTGTTGATATTTGCTAGTCTCTTGGTTTTATAAGCTAGTATGTGCCTTTTTTGTGTGTGTTTTGGTGACAGTACTCCGCAACCACTTGACTTCTGTCGACAAACACGGTACTGCAAGTATTCATTTCTCTCCTCTGTTTACTAAAATGTTAATTATCTTTTATATGTTTGATATAAAAGTTGTGGTCGGGGTGTAGTTCAAGTGGGGGCGCCATCATGGAGGATAGGCGCAGCATGCTGCTCTCTATGTGTGTGTGTGTGTGTGTGTGTGTGTGTGGAGGCTCGCGGGAGGGACGAGCCTCATCCAGACTGCTGCCATTGGCTCCTGCGACGTTATAAATACAGGCAAATGGCATTTACCGGCTCAGAGCAGGCGGAGACACAGAGGGGGAGACAAGGCAGGCAAGTTGGGGAGGCACCGCGACCGCATCTGTCGCTTTAAACATCTCGACGAATCACGCAACGCACGCACGAGGATTGGACTTTTTTTCTCACATTTAATCCCGGCTGAAATCAATGAAGGAGAGACGCTCGTGTCAGAAATTATCTCTGAAATCCGGCATGGATCCCAGTCAGAGTGTGAAGTGTAAGATAGTGGTGGTGGGAGACAGCCAGTGCGGGAAGACTGCCCTGCTTCACGTGTTCGCTAAGGACTGTTTCCCTGAGGTGAGACCCCTGCAGACCCTGCACACTGATGAACATGATGCCAATTAACCTGGTTTTATTAATACACAGCGCTCTGATCAGAAAACATGTCGTGATTTTATGGAGATGGATGAGACAGATGGGTTAATGCTCCAGTAATGATGAAGGACATGCACTGTATATGATGTATGTGTTGCGGCTGTACAATAAATGCAGGTTGAATGGTGGTAACAGAGCTTTAGTGTGATGGTACAGGTGATTACGCATTAGTCATTCTGATTATTTCTATTAAAGTTTAAATTATTGTGTCCTCCCTGCAGAGCTACGTCCCCACAGTCTTCGAAAACTACACGGCCAGTTTTGAAATCGACACGCAGAGGATTGAGCTCAGTTTGTGGGACACCTCAGGTAATTATGCTTCCTCTTCACCCCCCTCATGTCCTCCTCGTGCAAATCATTTGTAGTGAAATGTCCGGACACGTTCCAACATGCGGGTCATTTGCACAAACCGTCTCTCAGTCTGACCCTCCCTCTGGACATACAAGCTGCTCCCTGTCTGATTAGAGGTGATCTGATAGGGATAGAGGTCAAACCTGGCCACATCCTCGCACGTTGAGTTCGACGCTGAGGTATCTCCCCTCAAAATGTGAATATCACGAGATGGAAAGAGGCTCAGGGTTGCTTTTTTTTGAGAATAATGAAATTAATCTCTGACCCATTTTAATCAATAAAGCTGGGTTAATCCTTTCTCATAGTCAGGAGTTGCCGTTTGTACAAGCCGGGCACGTTTCCCCCCTCAGATTGTGACAGCGGCTCACCTTTTACCTACATAGAAATTGTTAGTATTGTAACAAAGCGTTAACGCAGAGATGCATCAAAGTGCTGGATTTGATTTATGAATTCCTCCCAGCTGAGCAAATCTAAAGCAGAACCAGGAAAGGGAAGATAATGACAGGCTGAATGGAGCACACACACACACACACACACACTCATACATCTGGAGAACACACTTTGAAATTCACCCCATTGCAGTTTTCGGGAAAGTTTAGTTGTGCAACATGTGTAACTGACTTTCTGGCTTTTATCGCCCTTGTTGGTTGGACTTTATGTTCAGGGTCCAAACCAGCTGCTGCGTCCCCTGTGTGTGTGTGTGTGTGTGTGTGTGTGTGTGTGTGTGTAAGCAAACCCACTTTTCCCATCCATCAATGCCCGAGCAGTGAATAGCACAGCAATCAGGCGTGAGTGAGGCGTATGTTGCGTGTGTGCGAGCATGTGGTGTGTGTGCGTGCGTGCGTGTGTGTGTGGGTGTGGGTGGGTGGGTGTGATGGGCGGGACAAGTCGACAGCCAGCTGTTGCAGGTCTCTGGCCTTGAATTCCTAGGCGACGTTTGAGTTTCTCGGGCGAGAAAGTCGATTTGCAAGTCCCAATTTGAGACAAATTTCTCGACAGCTGGGCAGCAAAAGTTCGAGTTTTCTGCGGAGAGGAAATGAAAATAAGAGCATCAGCACATAATCCTCATTTTCAGGCTTAGTAACACTACAAGCAAGCAAAACAAGGAGCTCACATTTCAAATTCCTCCACCCCTACAGTGTGTGTGTATTGTGGAAGTGGAAAGGCGAAGAAATGAAAGCAAGCCAGAGAGTGAGAATTTTGTTTTATTGCGCTGTGTTGGCCGGACGCCTGGAGCCATTTTTCTTTTTCTCTCTCTGCTTCATAAAACAGCAAGAAGGGGGGGGGGGGGTCCTATTAGATCAGTGGGTCTAAGATGCAGCCAGATACACCCCACCCACCCCCCATCTTCAATCCTAACCCCCCACCCAACACACGAGCAAGCACACACACACACACACACACACCCAGCAGGGCCTGACTGATACAGCTTTCGGCTTGACTGGTCCCTTTGTAGAGAGACCCATCGGCCATGGCCAATCCAATCGATCCCTTATCTCCTGAGGTGTGTGTGTGTGTGTGTGTGTGTGACCCCAGCATGCACTGGGACAAAGACCAGGACACAGAGGAGAAGGCAAACACTTTGCCCCCCCTCCCTCCCTTTCCTCCCTCACAAACACACACCTACACACACACTGTGGTGGTCTTTGTTCTTTGCAGTGATGAGTGGCCTAATGAGCAGCCTGGTGTGTGTGTTTAAAAGGGAGGGTGATGAGAGTAATTCAGGTCATTAAGGTAAACGCCTGCCAGTTGTGTAGCCTTCCATTTGTCCCTCCGCCCTGCTTGTCCGTGCTAGCTCTGCTTCCCCTGCTCAGGGTGGGGCCCCCGTCGGGACCGAGGCGCAGTCTTTGATGCTTTGCAATACTTTTACCCGCAGAGGAAGCGGTTTACGCTGTCTGCCTGCATGTCTAAATGAGCTGCAAAGGTGTTTGTTTGAGAGGATGGGAAGAGACAGGGAAGGTAAACAGAACGTCCCCCGCAGCTCAGCGCCCGTGTGCCTGAGGCCTCTTGTCATTTTCCTGAGTTAGTCAGGGGTTGTCTCCCACCACCAAGTGTGTAATCGCAGGCAGGGCTGCAACGAACAGCATTTCTTATTATTGCCAGTTTGGTTTAGTTTTTTTTTTTTTTTTTTGTTGCTCTGTTTTGTTTGGGAGTTCTTAAAATGTAAAGAGAGGCCCACAACATGTTCCCAGAGCCCATGGTGATGTTTTTTAATTGCTTGTCCTACAGTGCAAAACCCAAATATTCTTAATTAACAGTCATACAAAGCAGAGAAAAGCAGCAAGTCCTCACATTAGAAAATCTGGAACCGGCAGTTGTTATTGTTTGAAAATTGTTGAAACCATAGTTTCAGGCCAGTAGACCAAAACAATGAGCTGAAAGAGGCTAAAATGATCTGTAGAGTGGGACTGTTGTAGGGTTTACATTGTTTATATTAAAACACAGATTAAAGCAGCTTAAAAATAGCTGTTTTTTTTATTTTCTGTCAATCAACTAATGGTTTCAGCAGTCATGGAATGTTGCTTTAAATAGCTTTTGCGCCGTTGCACTGGGGAAATATTCGGACTTATTGAGTGAACTGCAGGAAACTAGCATCAGTAGCCTAGAGATATTTGTTGCAACTTTCCTAAACGACTTTTCAAAGCTTGGCTAAATAAAATCTGATCAGATAAACACAGGAACTCTCAGGCATTTTCACATCAAGGATTACCAAAGTATGTCAGGCCCAGTGGATCTCATTTGATAGTACTTATCCCGGAGAACCTCATGGGAAAGTCCTTGTTGTTTTTTGTGTGTAGAGCTGATTTGAACAGCTGCCGACTTTGCACTTTAAAAGATGACCCACTTTAAAAAAACAAGAAAGAAGTTTTAAAGGAAGATGCATAATGGCAGAGTTTGGTCACAGCAGCATCACTTCCCTCCTGTAACTTCTCGAGTGTGTTGCATGGGCTGTTTCCCCCTCGTAATGCTGGACAGCATAGCTGTGAAGCCCCCTCTGCTGCTCACACACACTGTGGCCCCTCCGTTCCTTTTTCGGCAGCCATTGTTGCGTTGGATCACATTTCTGGGCTCAGCGAATTGGAGACGCATGTCTGGCATTCCTCAGACTAAAGGTTTCTACTTCCTCCTCCACAAAGACCCCTATTGTACCCAGCAGGCCTAGATCCTCGGCGGAGTGAAAGAGAAGTGGCGTGGTTCACTAAAGCCCTACCTCGTTTCCAAGGGGAAATTGAATCACACTGGAATTTGCCGACTGCAAGAGAGCCTTGAGCTAACGGTGGTTATACAGTGTATGAACTGAAGGACAGTGGAACCCTGGAAGAGATTAATAGACTTCCTGTCGGCTAATGTCATGGAAGGACTTTCTGTGTGGTGTTACACCTGACATTAAAATCCGTGTCCGGTCTTCGTGACACTGAACACCTTCTTGGCTCTCCCCATCCTTCCATTCATCCGCCTGTTTAAATGCCATGTACTTCACTTGTGTTGTTGTCGTACTCGAGTACTCGTACTTTGAGCGTACAGTCCCATCTGGGTGTTTTTCATTCAGTGGAAATTGAACTTGTTTGTCTTGTTGGACACTTATTTCACTCCTGAGCTTCTTTTCATCATCATCATGTGTTTAGCAGGCAATCAAGTGGCTAGATTTACAAGCCCAACGTGCCGTCTTACTTGCCCCAGGCAATCAGACAATCAATACTGTCGAGCCCTACATAAGTGAAGCAGTGATGGACAGTGTATACTCTGGCAATTTAATGAGATATTTCCTCATCTCAATCATGACTTTGCTGATTTTAGAGGATCTTATTGAACCAAAAGTATTGTATGATTGTGTTAAAACATAAAATACTGTTTGCTACACTTTATTAAACAAAAAATATATATTTTTTCATACTAAGGTTGTGAAAAATGTATTTTTTTCAAAATACATTTTGTACATGTTATGTTGTGTAGCAACACTGTTCATTGTATCAAATCTGATGGTAACATATTGTATTGCAACGTTGCATCGTATGTTATTGTAGCATGTCTTATGGCAACATAGCATATTGTAACACTACATATTGTAATATATTGTTCATCAACATACACTGTAAAGATGTTATATTGATACATGTAACACATTATACCTTATGGTAACATATTATATCATCATGTTGTAACATGTGTCTCTTATCATATTGCATCCGCACACACTGTAATACGTTGTGATGTGTTGTATTAGCATGATGCAGCAACAGATATCTTGGTAACCACAGCAACTACAGCAGACTTGACTCCAGGTTACTCCAGTTTAAATTGCTCTCCGTCTCCTCTGTTTGTGTTGAACGTGTCTGGCTGGCGAGAGGTTATATATGTAATCTGGACGGTGTAGGATGGCTCGACGTGCCTGTCGCTGTTTGCTGTTTCCACAGGTGTCCCCGAAGGCTTAACGCCTCTCCACACATACACACACACACACACATGCTCGCCGCCCTTTAGCTCAGTTCTGCTCAGCTATGTCAGCTATGCAGTAAATCAGCACGCCTGCAGACCTGTTGCCGTACCTCCAGACTGTCAGACGCAGCTGGCTTACCTCAGGACTGTGTGTGTTTGTGTGAGATAAAGTAAATTTCCATGTCAGTAAAACATTTGTGCAAAGGAAAGTGGGCTGCCTTGAATATTACGGAATATTTTAAAACAGTATTGCAGGCAGGAAATATGGGGAAATTTCAGATTGTGTTTTTTTCATTGAAAGTTAGAGAACATCTGGGCAACTTGAATAATGAGTCACATTACATGGATAGGGCAGAATGTATTTCCCAACTGGTTTCATGTGTATTTATTACATTAAGTTGTGCTGAGAAAGCACATTAGCAAACCAGGAAGGAAGAACATTTTTACATCTTGGAAGAGTTTTTTACTTAGTCATGGAAAATCATTTGTCGTTTTTCATCAGGACCACAGTGGAGGTTTGGTATTGTTTCCCGTTTTACACACAACAGCGCTCATTTGCTGTGTGTGTGTGCAAGACACAAGGGAGGATATGTTTTAAGAGAAGGCGAGGGGGCTGGACGGTGTGTGTGTCACTGTGTGTTTAAAGGACAGAGAGGGTGGACAGGGTGTGTGTCTTCCTTCCAGATTTAGAGATCCTGTGGGAGAACAATGACAGGAGCTAATTAGATGACAGTCACCAGGTCTTTGTGTGTGTGTGTGTGTGTGTGTGTGTGTGTGTGTGTGTGTGTGTGTGTGTGTGTGTGTGTGTGTTTCAGCTGTGGGATTTCTTCTTATCTTTCCAGTTGGCAGGAAGATGACCTCAAAGCAGAGTTTAGTCTCAGACCTAAAGACTACACTAAAGAAAACTATTGACAGAGCTGCACCAACACTTCACCCAGATGTAAATTGTGATCCTCCGTGAGTGTTGCTGCTCTTTTCCTGTTTATGTTTTACGTCCTGAAATAGAGAGATGCAGCTATAAATACACGTACCTCCAGGTAAATTCACCAATATGCGCAGACACTTTAAAACTCAGACCTCACACACTGCAACCAGCAACTCTGATATGTGTGTTTCATCTCATTTGGTTGGTAAAAACAATCAATTCATTGTAAAATGTCAACCGTCTACAGCTTACCCTTTCAGTCGCGGGGTCTTATTTTTCCATGATTGGTTCCAGACAGTGAGGGCAGGAAAGAAAGGGAAAAAAAAACTTCAAACAATGCAATGTGGTCGTGATTGATTGTGAGACAGCCATGAAAAATGAGAAATAAATTCTTGCGGGGGATCCCACATTCCCTCCTCGCCTTGTGCTTTCAGCGTTGTGTCGATGATAGCCGCTCAGAGTCGGAGCCTTTTGTGTTTTAGGTGGTGTCACCTAACAAGACGGCTTTCCAAAAGATCCTCAGGGGAGTGAGTGGAAAAGCATAGAGGCGTTGGGAAGCCTGTTCCCATATGAAACACATTATGTTCAGATCAAGACATCAGAATAATTTATTCTGTGCAGTTCCTGGCGTTCACACTTCACTGAGTTTTTCGATATAGTGAAAGGCATTACCGACATTGTGAAAGTGTGTATCAACATTTGGGAAAGCGATACCATTGCATCACTGACCCCACTCAAAACATAAAATGTCCTGTCGCTATGACTTCTCTGCGCCAAATAGCCCCCCATAAAGTCAGGGGCTGTTTAACTGCGGCCTGTTAGCTTGTAAATGTGCATTGCAATTTACGCTTAGCCAAATGTGCAATGTGCTTCAGCGCAACTTCACAGAATTGTTCGCTGTCTCCGTCGGATGGAGATGATCTCTCAATCAGTTAAAGCTCTGACAACAGCGTCTTGAAGCGATGCTATGAGAGCGGTGAGACTGAACCAAAACCGTAGTTTCAGCCCGGTAAACCAAAACAACGAGCTGAAAGACGCTAAAATGCCCCGCGGTGCGGATGGGAGGCCCAAACTCGCGTTCAAACACTAGGAATGCGTGATTATGGACACAGATACGGTTCTGATTTCTGCATGCGGCGGTTGTACGTTTATTGTGCACACATCAGCTAGTGTCATGCTTTGTTGTGCGAGGCCCAGGCCTGGAAGGAAGCATGGGTTGTTTAAACAGTGTCGTCTCCCATCCAGACTGTTTAGATTAGGATCACTAGATTCCTGAGTGAGTGAGTGTGTGTGTGTGTGTGTATGTGATGGTGCATTCCTGGCTTTACTCCACAGCAGTGTTTTAGTGAGACCTCCCAGGGGAACCTTCAGTTACCAAAAACAAAATTCTCCAGATTTTTTGGCAGCTAGTTGTGTGTGGTCAGCTCTCGCCTGTCATGTGATCTTGACTCACCTTGACATGACGCCACCCTCTCCTCCCCTTCCCCTCCCCTCCCTTCCTCTCCGTGGATGTTTCAGTCTGGCGGAGCGATGGGCGTCTCCCTCACACATGGTTTCAATTTTGAGGAGGGAGTCATTTCCTCGCTCTGAAGCTCTCTGTTTCTCTGAGAGGATTTCTTCAACAACTGATCTTGTCGCAGTCAGCACATTTTTCCGACTGATGCTGCATATTTGTTTTTCTCGCCTGGTTGCCATGGATTACGGCTGAGCTGCGTTCATGTCATATGAGAATAACTGTCAGAGACGCTTTCGACTTGAAAGCGATGATTTGGCTGTGTTCGTGCATTCTAGAAAAGATATTTGAGGTTTTCTGTAGCTTTGGTCACTGCCCCTCACTTCAACGCAGGTATTTCCTGTTCAGTGAAGTCAAAATGTCTCCCAGTAGAAAAAAAAAAAGTTCTTGAATTGGAAAACCTGTGACACAAGTTGTCCAATTTTCTGTCTGTAAACCAGTGTTAGCAAGAGCTGGATCCCTATTTGGAGAGCTCCCAAAATAATGTTCAACAGCAAATTAAATCAGTCGTAACGAGAGTGCTTGAAGTGTTTCCAGTCTTAAATTCACAAGGATGAAGTTCTGTTGCATAAACCTGGTTGTGTGAGTATTTGTGTGTCTGTGTCCTTGTCAAAGAGCTTCAAAGACCGACCAAATTGAATTATGAACGTTGTATCAATACGCTTCATTTTTGTGTTTTCATTTTGTTTCAGGTTCTCCGTACTACGACAATGTAAGGCCCCTCTCCTACCCAGACTCTGACGCCGTCCTCATCTGTTTCGACATCAGCCGCCCTGAAACGCTCGACAGCGTACTGAAAAAGGTTTGTTGGTCTTTACTGACACATTAATCCCAGAGGCGATCATCATGCTCTTTGATGAGCTCAGTACAAGTCTTTAGCCTGTAAACTGTAAACATCCCTTGACTTTGATTTAGCTTGATCTGCTGACAAAGGCCGTGTTGTATTTATAGTCAGGAGATTTTTCTGTTGCCTCTGTCACGTCAGATCTTGTGATGTTGTGATGTGAAGTTGTAAAGCTCTAGTGTGACTTGAAGGTGGCTGGGTCAAGTCCCTTGAGCGGCTGGAAGAGGGAAGTAACACTCTCCGCTGACTTCTGAACCCATACTGAGGTGTAGCTACGAGTTACTCACATGAATCCGCTGGTGGTTACTGTCTGATGACTGTGATTGTACATGACTCCCACATGTCAGAGGGTGTACTAAACATAAAGTAGGACGTGCGGCATCAGACATCGGACTGATGGAAGGCTGTGGTGGGACCAGAAATGCTAAAAATGTAAACCTATTGTTCTCTACGGTTAAAACACACCTGGCACTTGCTCATCTTTTGTAAAGAACATCCTGTTCTCATGGTGTTTTATTTTAGCTGTCTATAAAAGTTACAATACGACCAGGTTTCCTAATTTAGAAGTCCCAATCTGAAACAGATCCATGGAAAACCTACATTAACTTGGCATCTTCAAAGGGGGCCCAGTCTGAAAGGAATTCAAGAAAAACTAGACATGATCTCATTTTGGGATCCAACAACTGGACCCAGTCAGACTTAGGGTGTTTTGAAACCTGTAGTCTGAATCAGTGGACGGGTAAAAACGGTCAACGGTCAACCAAAATGAATCACTCACAGGTCCTGTCACGAAGGGAATGTACTTTGTCAGCCCAGGTCAGACCTTGCATTTTCTGGTTAGCTGCTTGCAATGGTTGATTTCACTCATCAAAGTGTGCTATGGGAACCTATTTAGATCAAATTTGCAGATCAAGGTCAGATCATGCTTGTGACTGGACCAAGACAAGTCCTTCTAAAGAATCGTGTTGTGCTTTTTTTTTCTATGTTCAGATACAAATGAATCATACAAAGGGGGAATGCGAACAGGAGAGGACTTGGCCTAACTTTGATCCCAGGTCCATGACCTTTCCAAACCTCTACCCTAGATAGTGTCTGCAGTGATGCTTTCTTTGTGATCGACCCCCAACAGCTACAATTTTAGGAATTTTGAGGTCATGGGTAGAGGTTCCCCAATGACCCCTCAGCTTATTTATTTGGCCTAAAATGAGTCAAATGTAAACATACCCAGTCTAGAAAGTCTGGAAGCTACAGCCATGTGTGGCAACCATAAATGTCATAATGTCATAACAATCACGAACTGTTTCATTCTTTTTAATTGAGCATATGTATTTTCACCAGTCATCCAACAGTGCTGCTGTTAAATCATGTTAGCTTACCATCATTAGCAGTAATTAGGAATGTGCTAACCAGTTATTCCAGTCATTGGGCTGTCTGCTCACATGCTACAATGTGAGCGTCTGTCTGGTGGTCAAACTGTGGGTTATGTTCGTCAAAGGCCATGTCTCAGACAATGAGCTCCTAGATTGGAATTAGCGTTGGTTTTTGGCTTTTAGTCAAGTGCTGTTTGTGCAGACAGAAAGTGGTAGACTGTACAAAACAACTTCCTCTTTGGACGTCGATGAACTTGATCCCCTGACCAGCCAGCCAGCCAGCCAGCCCTGAGGCATATTAGCCTCAGATTAAATCCCCTGGAGAAATGCCATTGATCACAGAGCATTTATTGTTGTCAGGGAGGAAACATGGGGATTATTTGTAGTTCCTTTTCAGGGTTCTAAGCATGAGGGGTTCCAGGAAGTGGCAGCTGTAACCTTTGTACCTAATGGACGGGTGACTGGGGGTGGAAGTCCTGGGATCTTGTGTCAGATCATTTGGGTCAACATGCATATTTTATCAAATATTTGAACTCTTTATTGGGTTGAAACTTTGGTTGATATTTTGGGAAAATGGAGCAGAATTTTTTCACTGCTGTTGAATGAAATAAAGGTTTGTCTCATTACAAGCTTTTGTCTGTCTCCACAGTGGAAAGGGGAGATCCAGGAGTTTTGTCCCAACACTAAGATGCTGTTGGTTGGATGCAAGTCAGACTTGCGCACCGACCTGAGCACACTGGTGGAGCTTTCCAATCACAGACAGACACCAGTTTCTTATGATCAGGTATGCAGAAATTTAAATGAAACATACAAGTAGTAAATTAGTGAGTGAAATCTCTCATGAATAGCCACTCATTGTACTCTTTAAGCCATGTTTAACTGATCCCTATAAGAGCGAAAATCCTTTTCCGGTGGTGACCATATTTTACCTCTTCCTCCTCAGGGTTCCAGCATGGCGAAGCAAATCTCGGCGCCCTACATCGAGTGCTCGGCTCAGCAGTCGGAGAACAGCGTCAGAGACATTTTCCATGTGGCCACGCTGGCTTGCATCAATAAAAACAACAAAAACGTCAAGCGCAGTAAGACCGCCCGCGGCACCAAGAGGATTTCACACATGCCCAGTAGGCCCGACCTGGCGGCTGTGGCCACGGACCTCCGGAAGGACAAAGCCAAAAGTTGCTCGGTCATGTGACTGATCAGACTGAGGAGGATTAGACTGAGAATGAGGACAGAGCACAGTGCAAGCAGGAAGCAATGGGGCAGCGCTCTTTCCTGCATGCTAAAGACCCCTTATTTGTCCGGAAAGGGGTTTTATAAGCTTCAATTGATGTACATGTTACTGGAATACTCTGCACCAACGAAAACTCAATGCGTAGTAGCGTCCCAATCTATGTGGCCCCCCGCCCCACCAGACGAGGAAGCTATCTGTCAGCGAGCTACCTGCTCGGGGAAGTGACCTGCTTCCTCCGGGAGGACAAAGCGGATGTGGTCGAGGCTTTCCACACCAACAGGAAATGAGCAGGAGGAGTGATGTCATTAGGAGATGCTCATTTGTAAAGGAAGTGTTTAAGAACATGTGATCTTTTGAATGAGAGCCAAAGCCGGTGTTGGGGGGGGTGGTTTGCTGCCTGGGAAAAGAGAGGAGCTGCTGTTGTTTGTGCTGGATCAAAGACCTTTTGCTCGGAGGGCTTACACAACAACTCGTCACTGTAGTTGGGAACTGATTGACTCACCCCTGCTCCTGTAACTGTTAGTTTGCGTGCAGAGGTGATTAGAAGAAGAATTTCTTAGTCCTGCGCGAAGGAAACCTGACGCTGTTTGTCCCCTGTCTCTGATATGTTGTCGGTATAATGTGAAGTCATTGGTGTGTAACTGCATCGTTGTTTTATTTTAGCTTCACCCTAATGAGTTGCAACCATGATCCTAGGAGCTGAACGATCCCTCTGATCACGCCTGAGCTATTTGAGTTCATAACTGCACATTTGTATCAGTCAGACAGCCATTCTGTGCCCATTCATTTCACCTCAACAGCTCCACATACATAATGCCTCTCAGAAGACAGATTATCCTAACTGTTCTCCACACTGACAGCTTTATGGCGTCCCCTGTATTATACTGGAGAGCCATGAGTAAAACTCTAACAGCTGTATTCAGCCTCTAGAATTTGGCCAACGATTCCTCAAGTCCCAAATAAATGTAATTTGACCTTTCACCAATCTGTGACACTGTTTTGAGATTAGAACAACAACAACTTGCGTAACACAAAACCTCTTAATGGACCCGTAATGGGCCCAAAAGCTTTAATTGACCAACACTTGACTAAATTTGACTAATTGTGTAAAATGAGTATGTTGAAACAGACCGACAGCCAGCTTGAGCTATGAATCATTTTTCCACTGCACTTTCGGGAGGGAGTGGAAATGAAAGCAACAATTAAATTTTGTTTATTAGGCTCTGAAAACATCAGAGCTCTCTGCTGAGCATTTCCCTGAAGTGTTTAGACTCTGGTGTTGTAATATTCCGATAAAGGCCCGGTCACACCAGCGCTGAAAACAGTGTAAATTAACAGTAAAATCAGTTCTTTCCACCACATCAGGTCCTAATTAGATGAATTGACTTTTGCGGGAACAGAAAGTCCAAAATGGTGGAGCCCATCGGAGCTTTACTAGCTATGTTGTTTTTGTTGTTATTAACTACATAGTTGTTGTACACTTATTTACTCAGATCCACAAAAGAGAAACGATTTGTAGACAGTTACGAGACAGGAAGCCACGCTAGCTTTTCGAATAAACTGAACTCGTCCCGCTAGCGACCAAGCTAATGAGACTTCTAAATGATCCTTTGTGAATTTGCTTGCTCATAGAGCTTCCCCCCGCTTCAGTAACTGTTTATTGTAGAGTTGCAACAACTAATTAATTAGTTCATGAACAGAAAATTAACTACTAAGAGTACAGAAAGAGAAAATTGAAAGAAACTTAGGGAGCTAGCGTTAGCCAGCTGGCTAGCCTTTTAGCGGTTAGCTTACCAGCTGCGGCAGTTTACCAATTATCACTCACCTTCTCTAACAACATATTTTAAAATAATTTCCCTGTTTCTCTTTCTGGTATGAGTAGGCCTTAGCTCAAATTGGGTAATTTTGTTTTTCCTACATGGTTGGTAATGTCAGTGTTTTGGTTTCACGACCCTGACCTGAAATACGTCATAATGTAAACAACAAATGGGTGTCACTTTGAAAATTCGATTTTTTTTCTAGTCTTGAGAAAGTGTTTTAAATTTGTTTCTCTAACAACAGTGCAATTAAGGGGCTGTTTAAATATTAAAGGTATTGATGCACTTTTAATGTAACTTCCAGACTTCCCTGCTAGCTTGTTCAAATGCCAGAGACATGTCTCATTTGGCGGCTCAGCGGCTTATCGTTGTTTTCTAATCTGTCGTCACCTCCCAATGTACATTATCATGTTTTCTTGAATGTTGATGTCACCTTCAGATGTCTTTGCCAATGTTGTTTGCCGCAATATTTATTGAATTATATATTTTCCCTTTAGAATAAATGCAAATGGAATTAAAGAGAAGTGTCTTTTCTGTTCATTGAGAGAAAACATGCTGTATAAATGGAAAACATGAAGCTGTAGTTTTGTGATCGTTCAGTTATCACTCAACCGCAAGTGAGTGAGTGAATTGGTACTCATGGGAAGCACAGCTGTCTCCCATTTGAAGCAAAGAAATCGTTGATGGGTAGAGCCAGAGATTCAGATTCTCCTAATTTGTGAAAAATTCACTGCTCGGTAAGGACACATTTACGCCTTTGTGACAAAAACAATCTCAATGTGATGCAAATGAAAGCTCCAAACTCCTTTTGAGAAAGTGACTCAGCAAATTAAACGCATCCAGTCTGGTATTTTCAAAAATAAAATACGACTCATAGCAACCTGATATGTGGCAATGATCACATTTTCTGACCATTGCGTCACTGGATTCTCACCAGGTTTCACACTTTCCTCTGAACCGAGGTAACAGTAATCACTTCTGCACAAGTTCAGGCTGTTCTCAAGGATATTTTCTTTCTTTGTCACCTAAAATTGAACTCATATGGAAAGCAAGAGCTGGAAATAGCATTTCTTTCTATTTGAATTTATGAATTTGAGAAGGCAATTTGACTCACAGGTACACCAACGGATTCTTGTGTAAAGGCAGGGGTCAGGCAAAGGTCAAAGCAAGCACATAAATACATGCAAATGTGGATTTAAAGCACATGTGGTGTTAACAACTATGTATATATAGTACATAATGTTATCCTAAATATATTTAAATGATTAAAGTTGATTAAAGGTGATATGTATTTTATCTCACGTAAGGTATATTTTGGTTTAGATGAGTAAAATCTTCTTCAGTTTTACTAATTCAGAGGACCCACACCTGTGATTGCACAGGTGTGTCCTATTTAAGGCCAGTTAGTTTCCTGACCTGTAGCACTCAGACAAAGCCACGCAGCTAAAATGTAATGCCTTTGTTTGCTCTCTAACAAAAGCTTTTTACATGTGAAGTATGCAGACATGCCTGGAGTCAAATCTCCCTATATTTTCCAGTGGGTGTATAAGTGCTTTGGTGGATTATGCAAAGATTACATTTACCAGACTCTTTAGGGTGCTGTATTATATTTTTAAAGACCCATTTAGATGGAGATGAGATGTGAGCTTGTGGCAGGAAGGTTTATTGATGCCTGGGTGGGGGAAAATTTGGGTGTGGAGTGAGCACTAGTCATGTCAACAATAGTTTAAATCCTCAGCCTTGTTAGCCTTAGCCTGATCTAATTGTTGATGAATTGACACAAGCCTATTCATTTCATTTGGCTTTATGAAGCTGCTGTCATAGCAAAATACAAAACCTGCAAATGTTTAGTTTACTCACACTTAGCTGGGCTGAGACTTCTGTGGGTGTATTTGTTTAATTCTCACAATAATTAGTAAAATCAGCTACAGAATAGTCCACATGAAGAAAAGAGCTTTACTGTGAGCAAAAGAAATATGTGTATTCACACCCAACTTTGATTGTTAATCAGCTTTTGGAGAGATTTTGGCAGTTTCATAGCTGAATTAGCGTGGTTAAAGCAACATTGTGTAAATAAGTGACAAATCATCATTATTATTTTACTGATTTTGGTGCAGCTAGATCATATTTTATGGAAAGAAAATGTTTTGTGGTTTTCTCTGCTCCATATCAGTTCCCTGATTTACAGAGTTTCCTGATGCACAGTGAAGTAAACCTCTGCCAGCTGTAGCCGCTGATAGCTGCTGTTAGCTCAGAGTACCGGGGCGAGCGCTAGCGTTTGTACCACCAGGAAGAGGAGGTTTTTAGGCGGGAAGCAGGAGACAGTGTCGTGCCAGAATCGAAGCTGGGGGCAAGGAGGCAATGTAACTGGACGAAAAGACCAAAGGTGACTTCGACGGAGGAAGCTAAGAAGAAAAAAGGAGGGAGTGACCGAGCAAGAGCAGCAAGCGAGAGCTTGGTGAAAGACAGACGCCGAGCTGGGCTGACTGCTGTTGGACTAGTAAGTATTAGCTGGCTATGTCTTGTGTTGTTGACTTTGCTTAATGTCAGCTGTTACTTGCTATTTTTTTTATCATATGTAAAATAATACACCTTTTTCTGAGTCGCCATTTTGTCAGACACCTTAATTAGTATCATTGGCAACACCTGTGTTTACGCTACTATGTGTTGCCGTGGAAATGGTCTATTATAACATATACATCTTCTCATGTTGCCTTTATTATTATGGTATTAGAGCTAGCTTAATCCAACAAAACAAACAATTTAACTGCATTCAAAGAAACACATTAACTTGATGAGAATGAACAAGCTTAGTTTGGCTTGCTAATGTAATGTTAGCTTGACAAATGGGGCCCGGTGCTGGTGGGGTTGCATGTACAGCGGCATATAAATGAAAAAGCACTATGCTGCTTAGGGAACATACTGCCTTTAAATGGCTTAAACAGTTTAGTATTGCTATCTGTTAACATTCACCTCTCCAGCTCTTCAGTACAACAACAGTCTTCCCTTTCAGAAAAACAAGTTGAACTTGAGTCCTTGACTGCCTTGACATCTCAGTGAAAAGCAGGTTTTGTAGCTGCTGAATGGAACAAAAAGCTCTCTGTGAGTCAGGCTACATCGTCTCGTTTGCTTGAAAAGCTACAGTATCACTGGAAGCAGACAATGTCGTACAGGCCGTGGTAAATTCCCCGGGGCAGCCGAGCATGCAAACTGCTTTTCCTCACACAGCGAGCCTATATATCATGCAATGACTTCATCACGTACATAAGGCCTGAGATGTATGAGGTTGTCAGGGGCAGGAAAACAGGGCTGTCAGGTGAAAAAATAAATGTCAGAGATGAAAGACGCACAACTGTTCTCCTTATGGCTGCATGGAGGAGACATTATTTTTCAGTCACAAGCATTAATATTAGATTGACACCTCATTTGTTAAGTCTTTTTGTAGAGTTCTAAGTGAACTGTGACTGCAGATACAATTATCAACTATCAGCCCAAATAAAACAATGTTGACCACAAGTCTATAGTTTACTCTTTTCAGCTGCAAAATTAAAGGAACAGTTCAACATTTTGGGAGCTATGCTTATCCGCATTCTTGTTGCGAATTGACATAAAGCTACAGCTAGCAGCTAATTAGCATAGCTTAGCACCAAAACAGGAAACAGAGGGAACAGCCAACCTGGCTCGATCAGGTTAGCTAAGGTCAAAATGGGCAAGTTAATGCACCCCTACAAGAAATTGTCAGTCACATGAACCATAATTTGTAGTTTACACAGCAAAGTTTTTGTACACATTAAACAAACAAAATGAGAGTGAGCTGAGTGAGCTTTAGAGGTAATGGTAGGTGGATTTTGCTACGTTTTGACAAAGCCAGGCTAGGTTTTAATTTTTTGTGCTAAGCTAACCAGCTACTCACCTTAAGTTTATAAGTTGACCTTCTCATCGTATGTTCCAGCTTTAAATACTTACTGATGTCCCTGTGTTCATATGATTTGTGACATAAATTGTTGCTAAACCAGTTAGACAAATAAGTTTAAGCTAAACAGCTGTAATCAGGTTTTTGTGTCAGTCCTTCAAGCAAAGGCTTCTTTCTAGACTCAAGTTAACTAAAGTTGTGTTTCTATATTCGCCAGACACACAAGGGAGTAGTCTGTTGTGCAAGATGTAGATCATCTAACACTTTCTCCACCCAGAGTACAGCCTCATAAACCAGAATGTACAGTCTGGCATGCTGAGCTTCTGAGTGAAAGACACAAGTTTGCCGCTTTTCTCATCTGGAAAAATTTGTTTTCTCATTACTTCCACCGTCACTCCCTCTTACACACACACACATACACACATATTTGATTGGTGATGTTCAGGCAAGGTCTTCAAGGCTTGTTCAAATGCATTTTGGGAAATGTAGGACATAACTCGGGATGGAATAATGAGGCTGGGTGGAGACGAGGGAAACCACAAAAACTGAATTACAACACCAAGCAACCGAACACCAGGAATGTACTGCATGCAACATAGCCCTCCATAGTCACAGTAACGGAAGAGCAGAACACATGCAAACACATGCAGCTGTTCTTTCATGTATGTTTACACCTTGAGACATTTTACTGCTGACTCACTGTGATAAAGCGACACTGACCCTTACAAAGAGCACAACATCTTTGAGGCCATTTAACCTCAATTCTACAGCTGGGTCCAGACTGTAACCTGACCCACATACTGTAATAAGTAAGGAATTTTACTAAAGCGGAGCGCCTGAGAACAGCTCTGTTCTTAAACAGTTCCTATGGGTGGACTCGGCTGGCAGAGAATCAGTCTTTAGCAAGTCTGCAGTCCACCCTGTCCCGTACCGTATGTATCCCGCAACGCCTCATTTTATCCAGCCATGTTGTATAAGTATGGGAGGTGAAGTGAGCTAATCCATTGATTGCAGATGTGCTGTAAGCGATTTCCGCCATTCTCCCAAGGTTGTGTCCTTATGATTTGCAGCTGGTCAGACACACAGAGTATGTTGTTTAGCCATGTTAGCTTGAAGGCTTGTGGAATGACTGTTTATTGGTCCACTTTGGTCCAGAGTGAAGAATCTCAACAACTACTGGATGGCATGAAATTTTGTACATTCATAGTCTAGAGGGGATGAATTGTCAAGACTTTAGTGATTTCCTGACTTATCTAGAACAACCAGCAGGTCATGAGGTTTAAGTTTTCTAAATGAAATGCTTCAACAGCAGTTGGATGGATTGCAATAACATTTTGTACATGGACTCATAGTCCCCAGAGGGTGAACCCTACAGACTTTGGAGAGCCTCTGATTTTACCTCTAGCATCTCAACGAATTTGACATTTTTGGTTTAAATGAAATATATTGACTATTATTTGGAAGATTTCTATGAAGTTTGGTTCAGACATTCATGGTCCCCACAGGGTTTGGTTTGGGTTAGGTTTGTGACCAAATACCAAGCGGCCAGCCTCTGTGGATGTGAAGTGAAGCCAACACAGAAGTGCCAAAAATTGCAGTTCCCTGAACAGCCACTTGAGTCTGGCTACTGACGTGAGTCAGTCTCCATAAGTCCCCATGTTAAAATGTTTACAACCTGGTACAAAAAACAGTTTTGGACTCTATAGCTAATTTCCCCGTTCATGACAACTGTACTGAGAGTGAATCTTTATACAACTCACCCTTTCAAATTATATTAAGGCTTAAAGTTATGCATAATTAACAGTGTGGGCACTTTGATTGACAGGTGGGTGCCGTCACCTTTGGCTTGTTTGAGGCATCATTCAGCTCCACCCATGCTGCATGACTTTGCCTGTTGGAGGACGCACAGGCAGGCCTGCAAAGATGGCGTCGGCCAGAGCCACCACACCCTGAGTTTCACAACGACTCTTCAGAAAGCTGTGAGTGACGTCACGGACACTACATCCATATTTTATACAGTCTATGCCAAATACCTGCATAGCTAATTACGTCTCCATCAGTTCCAACTTTACTTTGTGTCTACTGCTAATTAGTAAATGTTAGTATGCTAACACGCTAAGCTATGGTTGTTAACATAGTTAGCACTATACCTGCTAAACATCAGCCTGCTAGCATTGTCGCTATGAGCTGGTTGGCATCTTAATGTTTAGCTTAGAACACCACTTTCTCACAGAGGCGTTAGCATGGCTGCATACTTTTAACGTTGTTTCATATAAAACTGTGTCCCACCCACTGACAAACTGGATGACAGAGACATGACTCACACACACACACACACACACACACATTCACATGCAGTGTTGGCATTTATGTGAGAAATATGACAAGAAACCATTCCTATGGCACATGTGAAAAGGTTGAGCTCCATTGTAGCCTTTGGCAGCTCAGTCCCAGAGGACAGAAATTGTTTGAAGAAAAGAGATTAAAGAATCCTGTTGTCATATTCTTTTGTTTACGCCGGTCCATTCATGTGACAGGTGACAAACTGTGTACTTTAAAACGGAGCTGGAAGGTTCTTTTTGACAGGATTCCATGGGTATTTTTCTTAATTTCACACAAATAAGTTTTGTCATTTTGATTACTTATTTGACTTTGATTCATGAAGGGCAAACCTGTAAACTATCTTTAGACCCTTTTCAACCGCCAATCAGGATTTTCACGTGTGTACCCTTTTGATAAATAGTTTTAATATTAAGGCCAAGATCCTTTTCTTACTCTCCAGTGCAAAACAATACATTTCTTACTCTGTCCGCAGTAACAGGCTTAGAGCGAGGACACTCTTCATCACCATCTTTGTAGGAGCGTAGAAGCTCTTTTTTCATCTTGATTAAGAAATAAAATTGCTGGGATGGAACTGTTATGGCAAAGGCAAAAACTCGATTGAACAGGCGTGATCATCTATCACACGCATATTGCCTTTTACGTGCAATCGACTGTCTGATATTGAACCGGGTGAAGTCGAGGCTGAGGTGGAAACGGGCTGTTGTGTTTCAGGCAACAGCTCAATAAAGCAGAAGTCGGCGGTGCTCACCCACAAGATATCCCCACGCACTTTAACTCGTCTGAATGTAAATATGCAGGCTTGCCCAAGTTGTTGGTGTGTGTGTGTGTGAGTGTGTGTGTGAGACCAGCCGCTAACCTCAACCCCCACACAGTTTGCCTATTTTCCTGCAGGACCAGCTGGGACGGACACAGACTGGGAGCGTGTAGATCAATAGGTCTAAACTGGTGATGCATTGTCCCCCCACCCCCAGTCCTCCTGCCTCAGACAATCAGTCATGCACAGCTGTAAAATAGAGACAGGCTGAAAGCGAAACAATGGGCGATTTTACAGAAAAAGCTTGTGTTGGACTCAGGCTGAAAGTCTTGAGAAAAGAGGATGAAGAGAAGAACGTGTTCCCTGTGGTTCTGGGGCAAGCAAACAGCTTGGGCTTAGTGACAAGCCTTTAGTTCATTGTGAATGAACTGGTGCAACATAGGAAGAATGTGATCTAAAACGCTGATGCAAGTAGGCAAAGTAAGAAACTCAGTATGCAAGAGTTTTACTCAAAGCTTAAGCAAAAGAAGGATTTTTTTTTAGCTTAAATTTAAATTACAAATACATACTGTACTGTACAAATGAGCGTCCACATGTTCAAATCTGCATAATCAAATTATATTGTCGGTCTCGGCTGTTATTATTAAAGAGAACTTCTAACAGAAAATCTGTTATTTCATCTTGGAACATAACGGTCAAGATGTTTTTCTAATAAGTACCACTTTTCACTTCACAAATAGCTTCTTTTCCACCTTGGCTCACTGCTGCCCTCCATGGGGGATTGAGTTTGGAGAAGACTGTGGGAACAACAGGAAAACCTTTTCATGCGTCTTGGTGGAATTTTTCTGTGGTGAATTGCAGAGCTGTTTCCAAATAACCAAAAGTCCCGACTTGTGTTTTATTGGACGCATGGTTTGCCAGTAAGTTATCCACCGCCAGATTGTTCAAGTGGATTTTGGCACCGACCGAGCCGAGACCACAAAGCTCAAAGCTATTTTGACATTTAAACTTTACGTTAAACCGCCTTTAAATATGTGACAGATTTTTATATTCCATATAACTGGATTCCCTCATCTTTCTCCAACATCCTCTCCGCTCTGGTTTGCCATATGTCTGATCCTCACCGTGGGCTACATCCAGACCACTGACCTCCTGCATCTCTCCTCTCCTTGCCATCTGCTCCCCGGTTTGGCCTTTTTGGTCAGAGGCCAAATGTTGACTGACTCGACACATGTCTGAACATGTTGTCAGGAGAGAGTCCTTCTCGGCTGCTTGAGCTCTAAATTTATCTCCTTCGTAGCAACAGTTAACATCATGTATGCTGCAGTGGGCAGGAACCAGTGATCTAATGGGGACACAAGAACACTTGTTCTTGTATTCTTGCCTGTGATCATAGTTTTAGATCCCAAAATCATCATGATCCCAGCAAGTAGAGCGTTATCATGTAGATTTGTGCATCATTTACAGTGGGAATTTATTTTAAAGACCCCAAAACCTCAAAGACTTTGATTATTTAAAATGAACATGCCTGGATTTCTAACATACAGTTTTTGTCAAACACCCATTTGTTAGAAATCTTCCTGCCTACGTATCCTATCTGTGACACAATGCAAGGTCCCAAACTCAAGGTTATGAAACTCTGATTTAAAGATATTCAACATAAAAAAATACTTTTGAAATTTATTTATTTATTGCTAAAGTGATAGCCACGACAGTCGTTCCATCACTTTGGCTCAGAACTAAATGTTACTCCATCCAACAGCTGATGGATTCAATTTTGTACCAACATTCGTGTTCCCCAGAGGATGAATTATATTTATTTATCTCATAGCTTTACCTGTAGCAACATCAACGCGATGTAATTTTAATTTAGTAAGATGTTGAACATGCTAAATGTTGTACCTGCTTAATATCAGGATGTTAGCGTTGTCATTGTGAGCATTTTAGCATGCTAACGGCACGGCGGTGGCTCAGGAGGTTCCACTAATCAGATGATGGATCACCAGCTCCTCCAATCTGCATGTCGAAGTGCCCTTAAGTAAAGTACTGAACCAAATTGCTCCCAATGCTGCGCTATCGGTGTGTGAATGTGTATAAATGGTTCCCAAAAACGAGCGGCTGGCAGTCAGTGCCATCGGTGTATGAATATGTGTGAATGGGTGAATGAGATGTGTAGTGTAAAAGCACTGACATTCTTGTCTGGTGATGGGGTTCTTCCAGACGTATTTAGTTTTGCATTTTTAGTGTTAGAAGTGTTAAAAGTAATGATGGAGCCTTGACTTGGAGGTCGATACCTAAAGGACCTCAAGGAAAACTTGTTTTGAGGTATACAAAAGAGCCACACTCAGTTTACTTCTAGTGATTAAGCTAGCTCACTTTTTATTTAGCTAAAATATACATGACTAGTCCACCTTAAGTTGGCCTCAGCTTAGCTACAGAGAGAAGTGCTGTGATTGGTCAGCTCAGATCCTTCTGTTTCCAATGCTGGTAGAAGTTTTACCTTTTCAAATTAGTATTTTGTGTTCTAGCGAAGCCATTTCCTGAGCAAACTTTCCTTGAATGAAAGAATGTAAACACGATTACTTTGGGTATATAATGATTGTACGCACTACTTTCCCTTTCATTAGCTAGACAAATTTGTATTTTGTGATTCAGCCAGCAAATCCATTTACACCGCATTTCTTCTCCACTCTTCTCTCCATCTTTTTAAGCAGCCTCTCCTCCGGGCTTTAACCTCGTTAACCTTGGCTACAACCACTTCCTGTTCAGCAGCCCCCAGACTTGGCTTTGGTTCCCCCTTCCCCTACATAAAAACACACACTCGGGTCACAGCTCATCCACATTTGAGCTGTTCTCAATGAAGCATTAACACCCGTGAGTGTGTTTATTTATTTATTAGTTAATTTACAGTATCTCCATGAGCCGAGGACCCCCTAAAGATTAAAGAAAGTGGAGCATCACAAAAATCACTTTGTGTGTGTGTGAGAGAGACACACACAGAGTGACTCCCCCCTCCTGCTGTGTGTGTTTACTTCACCAATAGTAAAAAAGCACCCATGACTCCCACCTGCCCTGATTAGCATGAATCAGCTCCGGATGGGTCCCTGGCATACTCGCCACCCCATCAACACCCCAACAATCACACCTCCCCGCCCAAACCCCCCTGCTGTGCCACTTATTCATCATTGAGCCAAAGACGCTTATCAGTTGTCAGCCACTCCTGGGGTGCTGCTGAAATCCTACTGTGCGTTTGTTTTTGCTGAGCTGCAACTCAATTTGGTTAAAATTTCTTATTTGTGCTCATGGATGTTGTTTTCTTCTGATGAGCTGTGAAAGTCTTAAGATCTCATTTTGTCAGTAAAAACTGAAACTCTAACCAGTTTTTATTGTCACAGAATGAAATTTTTGTCCCACGCAAACAGCCTCGCTGTGCAGGTGTGTCTGCGCATGCTTTGATTTGTCGAATCAGACAGTGTGTGTGTGTGCGGAAAGAAATATGCTAAATCACGCTTTTATGAGATTAGAGAAGCATCCTGAGTGGGAACATTTGTTGTGGTGTATAAACAACACACGGATAAGGTTTGAGGTGAAGCTAAATGTAGTGTTAATGCACATTTCAAATATAGTTCACACTTAATGATCAACTTTTTAATCAAACTTGCCTTATCCATTTGCTCTGTCTCCTGTCTCAGGCTATTAAATCACAATTACGTTCCTGCTGTGGCTGTTTGTTAATGGACTGTAATGTACTCAGATGCATTAGCTCAGCAGAGACCCTCTCAAATTGTTCTTGTAGAGAGAAGAGAAGGCTCCAGAAGGAATAAAGAAACAAAGAGGGCGAGATTAAGATATTTTATTTCCAAAACCGTGATTATTTTCAGTCCAAGCCCCGTGCATCTAGATTTAAAAACACACATAAATAATCGTGGTGGTTGATTACAGATAAAAATGCAAATGCAGGTAGTAGCATCTCCACACGGCTCTAAACTGTAGGTGTCTGGTGTCTCAGCAGGGAGGAGACCTCCTCCGGGATCCTTCATGTGCTGATGGAGCAGCAGGCGGAGATGCAGCATCATTAGCATATCTGTTTACAAAGCCGATCAACCTCCTACCAAGGTCAGATATGGACCAATCAGGTGTCAGTATCTCTAAATTTTGTTTTATTTCCATAGTAACACAGTTTTACTTTGTGAGATCAGTACTGGGTTAAATTACAAGTTGTTCTCTTCTCAAACAGTTTGGTTTCATTTTAGATGTCCAAAGAGGAAAAAAATATTTTCTCTTGGTAATTATCTGCTGAACTTTTATGAGCATGAGTCTTACTGACTTTGTTGATCCTGATACTGATCCTTCGCTGACCTTTCCTCTAGCGCCACCACCAGGTTGAAACTGAGTAAGTTTGGTTTGTTAGTCCCCAACAGGATGAATTGTAATCACCCTGGTGATTTTCATCTAGCCATGACACCAGGACACCAAAATCTTAATTTGTCCAATAGTTATTAACATTCCCATCAGCCTTGCGGTCTTAGTGTTTATTAGGAAATATCAGCAGTGTTGCTGTCTCTCTTCCCACTTTTGTAAAGCCGTGTGACGACTACATGAAGAGAGAGTGGAGATTGCCTTGTCTGTTATTACAATTACAGCAGTGAAACAGAGGGATCTGAGTTCTTTCTTAGGCCAACAAATCAGGAGGAAATCAATGAACCAACCTGAGCACGTCTGAGCTGCTGGTTGTTGCTCCGCACGACCTGCCGGTAAAACTAATCATCACTCTGAGCCGCTTATCCTGTCTGCTGTCCGCCTTATAATCATTCACTACCCTTTGTTCTTTTATCCTTTATGCTTTTATATAGCCTTATTACCTTTTATTTTGGGGATTGTGCATGCCTTTATACATTTATAGATATTTATTAATGTATTTATTACCGATTCCACATAAGCCTACAGTTGTTAAACTTGTAACCTTTGAATGTTCTTAGCTTTGTGCAGTCTTTTCCTGACTACTCCATGATTGATGGGTGTCAAGCTGCGTACAGTTGCACCAATATGAATATATGAATAATTCTAGGAGGCTTTGCTGGCAGCCACATTTATTGCAGCAGGTGTTGAGTGGAATTGCTTTGCAAGTTGTTACTATACATCGAGACTGACCACTTAATTTCATCAGTAGGGCCAAAGCAATCGCTCCTAATCACTTGTGCTAAAGATTTTTTTCTGAAGCCAACTCAGTGAGTTTGAACCCAGTGGCTCTGTTTATAGTCCTCCACTTATAGCTACCCAGCTAGGTACTATCTGTGGTAAAGAAAAGGATAACCTGTCAAGGTTAGGTGGCCCAAAACACACATACATAACCACACACTTACACAAGCGTAAACTCCAGAATCAAACTGTGCGTGGAGATTAGAGGTGAGTCCATACGGCTGTGCAGACTTGGCTTATCAGCTGTGTGCAGCCTTGTGACTCTTCACCTATCAGTCATCTCTGAGCGAAGATTGAGGATGGATCACAGATGGAAGAAGCTACAGCAACACTATTATTAGAAACCTTATTAGAAACATTCACATGCATGCTACCAGAGAGCAGACGGCAGCTTGCTGGGTTGAAAGGGAACCAGAGTGCATTTTTTTTTTGCTTTTCGCTCCACCAAACCGTTCAAGTTTGTTTTTTAGCGAATGTGCTCATTCGGATCAAGGTGAAATGGGAAAGCTGTGGCACTCCTTTGTGCACTCGAGGAGATACCTCTGGTGATGGCATTGGTGCTGAAAAGACTTGGATAGCCAATAAAAAAAATAAAATAATCAAGGCTCTTCTTTTAACAATAGCACACACAAAGGAGTGCAGCAGCTTCTTTATTCAAGCAGAAATTCACAGGAGAATAAAGTGAATTTGAGAGAAAGAAGACTCTGCATAGCTTTTCTGCTATGTAATCATGATGGATTATGTGGGTTGAAAATGTAATATAATTGTCTTGTTAATTTGCTGGTGCATGCGGTAGAGAACAGACGGAGAGGAAGGGTTTGACTGCACTCTCTTAATAGTAAAAATTAACACTTTTGACACCCTTGTGTGAGTAAAGAGATACTAGTGGCACTACAACACATTTGGATTGGTGTATCCATGATGCACTTTGTTAAAATCTACTTATTCTCAGCATGATGAGTGTAAAAAAAGCCTTTTGGTTCAGTTAAAGTGTGTCTGAGTACCTCCTAACAGAGGAATCCTGTACAGCTGCCAGTTTTCTCCCCGAGGTGTTCGACAGCCAAAAGCAATTAAATCTCAGCGAGGTTATGGATGACTCAAAGTCCCTGTGAGGTGGGGGCCCAAAAACTGAAACGCAATTAAACAAGGGGAACGCTGTACCTCTGCTGTCATTCTGCATATTTCAAGGCAAACTCTCGGGATTTCCCCACCATCTGGAAAATTAAGAAATAACCCCCCCTCTCAAAAAAAAAAAAAACCCTGTAGGAGCTTAGGAACATCCTGCATTATCTAATCAGGTATTTTAAAAACACCTGAAAGATCATGAGTAGGTCATTTTTTTTTAAAGCACTACAGATTAAGATGTTTGTTCTAATTAAATCCCAGTGATGGATATGGACACTGATGGGAAATGGTCTCTATCTCGAAGAAGCAACAAAGGAGGAAACCTCAAAAAAGAAATAAAACATTGCCTCTATCCAAAAAATCGTCCGACAAAAGATGATGCAGCTGCGAAATAATTCACTATCTTCGCTCCCTCAGGCAGCAAAGAAGAAATCTGGGCGTTTGATATGAGATTTCTAACTTATTATTACATGACTTCTGGGTAACAAAGCTCCAGAAAATGGGTTCTTCTGGCTGCAAATTGGGGCCACCAAAACTGTAAGACTGTCTTGGAACAGCATCACAAACATACATAAATTTCTAGAGCTGGACCAACATTAGACCTTGTGCTTCGATTGTTCTTTCAGTGTACTGTATTGGCTAAGACGAGCGTACCAAGCGTGGTTTACTGGAGTCACACTGTTGGATTTCTGGTGACTGAAGTCATTACATTTCAAACACTTATCTTTTGCTTCCATTTGCTGCTGCCAGTATGTGAAATTGCCTTGTGCTCAGACATTCAAAGAGGTCCCTTAAGAGATCTCTTAATGGTCCCATTAAATTAAAAATGCCTTTTCACGTTCTTACTTTGTGTTCCACTGTGAACGGTGTCATTTATTTTATGCCAAACATGGTTTGAAAAACGGCATTTTCTTGTGTTTTTATATCCTAATTCATCATTTTCCTTCAGAGGTGTCAGATATAGGGGGCAAGATTGGAATATCATCTGCATAACTGTTTCCATTAGTGTATATTCACCTGAAAATAACATTTGGTTTGTCTTTGTCACCTTAGAATGAGCTTTTATATTCTCAAGGTGTTCCCAGGTGTTCCAAGTTTGAACTGTTTTTTATACATGGACGTCACATCTGTGATATTTAGCTAATCTAAAATTGTGGAGCGTGGGAGGACCTGAGGTGGGCCAAATGAAGTCTGGCTCAAACAAACCACCTATCAATCCCACCTGTTAATCAAAGTGTTCACACAGTTAATTCTGCTTAACTTTAACCTCGTCATGAACGGCGAAATTAGCTATATAGACCCAAACTGCCTGTCAAAATAGGCTGTAAACATGTTTATTTCTGCTGTGAAGTTGGAAATTTTAACATGGAGGCCTATGGAGACTGACTCGTTCTGTTGCCAGCCTCAAGTGGACGTTTGAGGAACTGCAGATTTTGGCACTTTTACATTGGCTTCACTTCACAGCTATGGAGGTTGCTGCTTGGTCTGAACCCAGTGACCTAATTTCAATGTTAAATCTGCCACCGTTGTTGTAAACTGTATGCAGCATTAGAACTGAAAGCGTTGTTTCTATCAAACATGGTTTAAAATCATAAAAATCTCTCTGCACCACGCTAGAATTTGTTTTGCTGCTCTCTCCTCTTGTACCAAAGTGAGACAGGGACTGAGTCAAGCATCTGCATGCACACAGCTGATCCTTGGCTATTGTTTACCTGAAAAATTGATTCACTGGCTCGTGTTTACCCACTCCAAACAGAAAGGTAGTCACAGCTTCGTTTTTTGATCACTGATTTTTACATCTTAAGAGGATCAAAAGACATTTTTCGATCGCGGAGGCACACCCATGTCATATTTTAATGGCAGTTGTTGCTTTGTGGGATTGAGCACTGAGTTAATGTGTTCACATAAAGCAGGTTAGACTGATTTAAAACAGATCATGGTGACACAAATGGACAAAGAGCTCCCGATTCAACATGAAAATGATGACAACAATGATATTGATGATGACTTTAATGGCTGCAACGTTCATCTGCAACTACATTAATAAGAAGCCAAAATGATGACACTAAAATCTTGTTCCAGGAAATTTGCCAAGGACAATTTTTCTTGTATACTGCCAATAATATATGCTGTGTGCACAAAAAATTCCTCTGAGGAATCTCTCTCTCTTACACACACACACTCCAAACACACTAAAAAGCAGTGGCTCAGCATTATTAATAATGGATCAAAGGAGACTGTGTAACCCAGCAGTCATCCATGTTGGGTTTGCATTGATCCATGTAAAGCATTCGGTACATGGAGGGCACTGATATGTGACCTTGTGAACTGGATCATAAAAAAATATATATATTCTCACATTCAGCATTGATCCATGAGCCCACACTGAAAATTGAATGATGTGTTCTCAAATGCATCAAGTTAAATAAATATAAAAGAGAAAAGCAGCAGGATTAGTTTTGTTTCCTGAGTTTTATTGAGTAATGATATGAAACGGACTTAGCTGTCGCAACTTCTTAATTATTTTAGATAAAGCCAGCTTTCATCTTTTGTTTACAATGCAAGCTTAAGAGAAGCAATGAAACTGGAAGCCCTTTGTCAAGTTATGAAATGTAATATTTGGCTCTGCTGCAAAAAGACTATAACCACAGTCCAGCTTTTATTCAAAATATCACATCCGGGAAGCTGAAAGGTTTTTTTCTTCTTTTTTCTCTCCGTCCACTTTGCCTGAAAGCCTTTCTGTGACAAAAACAGGTCAAACCTTTGTCGCTTTTGTCAAAATCTTTGAAAACCTTCAACTTTCAGTCCATTTTCAAGCTTCCTTATCAAGGGAAACAATGGTATTTCAACCTGGACTTTATTTCCCCATATTTTTGCCTTGAAGTGACTAATGGGGGACAACAATTTTTTTAATTGGTCCAGTATTCTGGAGCATGCTGTTGCCGCAAAATGGGCTGCAATGTGTAGATCCTGTGGGGCAAATGTGCACCCTTGATGAGCACATTTTCTCGTTTTGCAACTGGCATGCTCAGTTTATTATTATACGTGTCTGACAAAATTATGGAAAGGACCCTACAGAGACAACAAGTACATTGCTCTGTTCAAATCAACCAGACTCCATTGGGAAAAATAGTAAGTTTGTGGTACAGAACACGGGCGTGTGTACTACTGCCGTAATTAGCAAGATTGTTGGTGTTATGGCTTACTTTGGTTTTGTTGGTTGGTGAGTTATTCATTTGAATCATGATTGCCTCATCTGCCCTGAAGCCCGTTCTTTCATCTTTATGGATATGGATATGCAAAGAAAGATACTTAGACACCCAAGTAAATACCACATGAAAAAAACTACACAGAGAGACACACAGAGGTATCAATACAGCTGCTTCCTCCAACCAATCTCCTGTATCAGGTGACAGCAGTTTGACCACATCCTGCCTCCACTCATTTTATCTTTTGCTTAAGATCAATATTTGTACCCTGGAGGGAAAAAAAAACATACAATTTATTTAATAACAGAAATAATTGCATCGTCACATCAGAGAAGCATTTGCTGTTACAGATAACAAAGATAAGACGTTATAATTAATGCGCTTAATGTCAGCAAACGTTTAAGTCCTCCTCTGGCAGTGGCAATTAAAAAGTGTCTGAGCTGATAAAAGCAAGTAATGCACAGACTGTCTCTAAAAAATGTAAATATCTAAAGTCTAAAGTAATGACACAGAGGTGACATAAAGGTTAAGTTTTATTGATTTTGAGGTAAACATACAAGGTGACCTTACAGGAAAATGTGTCACTGCTATATTGTCAATCTACGATTGTTTATAAAACCCTTGACCACTGAATAAAACCATTCAAACATAAACCTTGTGTTTAGTGCTAGAGATGCCAACTATTACCATTGTGTGCATGTTGGCATGCTGGCATTAGCATTTAGCCATACCTGGACCTATGCATAGCCTCAAAGAGACACTAGCATGGCTGTAGACATACTGCAAGGAGAATTTTAGAGAAGAATTGAAAGCGAAAAATTTGCACTAATCCCAGAACAAACAAACAGAGATAAGTGCAAAATGGAGAGTTCAGCAACAGAAAAATCTGAATTTCTAGCAAATATCAGAAGCTCCCACAGCTGCTTGATAGCTAGCTCCGTCCTCTGGCTGTATGTGGCAAATAAACATGGACTGCACAAAAACTCAAGCAACTAAATTGAACTTTTTTTACACAGAACAGAAACACTTCATACTTATGTCACTGATAGGCAGCAGGGCTCTAATGTTCAGGTGTTAGCATGGGACATTTGACCTTGAACACATGGGTGTCTTTAGTGTGCATCCTTTTTCGCTTCACTTAACAGGGGCAATCTCCTGGATAACTGGATTTATAACTTTAAGACCCTTGTTGCAGAATGTGTCTCTTTACACTTTGACCTCCTGTGTAATGGAACTTTCCAGCAGCGTGTCCGCTGCCTGAAGGAGTTCATCTCCTCTCAGATCCTTAACTGCTGGAGGTATCGCAGGAAGTGTCACCCCCTCTCCCACTGTCCCTCCCATCCTCCTCCTCCTTTAGCGCTCCTCTTTCCTCTTCACTCCCTTTGTCTTCGGTTCCTCTCAGCTGGGACTTGAAACTGCTGGAGTTCAAAAGGGGAAACAGAGGAAGAAGAAGAAATAGAGAAACTAAGAGAAAAAGGGAGGGCCGGTCTCTCTAAACATCCTGGTTAGCTGCCTTCCCTTTAAAAATACATTCGATGACATCCTCACATACCTCACAATTCTCCTGATACAAACAGATTTAATTAAACACCTTTAGCACTGATAGCATATTAAATATATTTTTTATCAATGTAGCTCATGCAATGCCTGACAGATTCTGTTCAAAGGAGCTATTTCTTACATAAACTAATAGACTTTGCAGCGATTATTGGCCCTGATTCCCTGAGCTTATCTTTAGAAGCTGAAATAACTGATTTGATGTGTGCATAGCTTTCCAATTATTTTCTCAATGTTAAAAATGGAACAAACTTGTTGCCATTGGCAAGACATTTGCACCTCATCTCATCTTTTCGCGCTTGATGTCCCTCTGATCTCCCTTTCCCCCGTCAAGTCATCTGTAGGTCAGGCTAATCAAGCTAATGTCAATACCATTGATTTCGTGATTTGGCGCGCTACACTAGAGTTGAGCAAGTCAGCTGTATAGATAATACTTTTGAGTATCACCAGAGTAAAATATGTCAGTATCCTCTTTCTAATAAACAATAAATATGGCAACAGCAACTCTGAGGCTGGCTGCTCTCTAAATAGTTTTCTAATAAACAAGCCTATAGCAACTTTTGATCAACTCACATTAAGGTCGAGGGTGATGGAATACAAAACAGGCCGTACTGATTTGAACGCATTTGAAATTATAAAATAGAAAGGCCTTGGAAGAAGAACTACTCAACTTTGCTTTAGTTTTCAAGGGTACACTTGAAACTCTCACACAAAAACTTCATTCAGATGAAGTGAGGCCGAGGTGATGCTTGCCAGAGTAAAGACAAAAGGAACTGTCGTGCTGTCGTTCCTCCATCCCTCTACCTGTTTATATTTATTGTCCTCACATTCTCTGTGTAACACCCATGTGGGAGTGAAGAGCTAAACATCAAGAGACTCTAGCATCGCTCTAAAGATTAGTCTCTCTAATAGCGCCTCAGAAAAATGACTAATTAAAAAACGCTGCAGGTGCGCTCAGGCTCTTCCCTCGCCTCTGATATAAACACAATTAGTCTTCAGTTGCAGAGAACAAACTGGAAGGCAATTAATTGCTTTTAGGGATCCCTATGTACAACCACAGAAGATCAATTAACAGCAAAGTCCCGCAATGCTGCAACTGGAATTTGGAAATAATATCCCATAATTCGACTGCAGACATACAGTGCTTGGAGTTCAGTCTGGTTCGACACAATGCTGAATTACTGCCATGCAAGGATTTTAAGCTTGTCGGGTTCAGTGCAAGGCTAATGTGAACATTTCATTGAGAACTTCTGTGGATGTTTTGAGCTCTAATACGACAGCCAACGCATTGCATAACATATAAATTCCCCCCTCTACCTATCTACTATGTTGGTAGGAAAGTTTCTTGTCAGTCGGGGTGCTTTGATCTCGCTCCAGGTTTGACTGGTTAGTTATCTCCTGTGTGTTTTCCACAAGCTTCCTACACACTGTTAAGGCAAGAGGGGGGCTCTCTCTTTCTGTGTGTATATGTGTGTGTGTGTGTGGATGTGAAAGCCAGAGGATGGCAGTGGGAGTCTATCCAGGGGCTTAGCAAGCCAAGTCGCAGTCAGACGCTCCTTTCAAGTTGCTCTCGATAGAGCGGTGATGGGCAAACTTGCTGACGTGTTGGAAAAGTATGCATCAGAGTTGAATAAGCAACAGAGGGGAATACAGTTTGCGGGAAGTCTGTCTCGCATGTTGAACTGTTTTATGAGGACATTCATTTGTTATGAAACCAAAATAGATTTTGTAATTGTCAACAAATCAATCGAAAAGACCACTTTTAACCTCCAGAGTTTGAAGTCCAGCATCCCTCAGAATCACATCCATATTGGACAACTGTGCACGTTGCATGTTGCGTTTACATCCTGTGCTAAGTTTCAGTACCAGATGGAAAGTAGTGTAGAAGTCAAAGTGGTGTTTGGGTGTGTAGTAAGTCAGACACTCATGCAAGAGGCCAGAGTTTGCATCCAACTCAAAGCAGTGACACTAACAGCTTCCTGCATCTGTGAACGCTCGAGCATCTTAAACCTGCATTCTTTCTAATGGTCAGCAGGGGTAGCGCCATTGGCTGCAACAATAAAGTCAGACTGCAATGAGCGTAACCCTCTGGGGTCCTAGCAATCACCCAAGATTGCAATTGCAGTTGACAGGGCCATTGCTCGGACCCCAGAGGGTTTATGTAAGAATGACCCCACTTCTCACTTGATTTATTACCGCAGTAAACAGTTTCCTCATGGGTTGATGTTCTCAGTTGCTAGTTTCACGTCCTCTTCCATATTCATTCAGGATGAAGCACGATATGCTAACAGTTATCGGCAGGTTTACACTCGATGTTCGCCTCTATTAACCAAAACCACGATCTACAAAAAAAACCCACTGTAATCAAGTGTTTAGTTACCCTATCTTGACCATCATTAATTTGTAAAAGAACGTATTGGATTGGTTTTGCTGTGACGTTCATGTCAAGGGATGTGCTCTGTCTGTGGCACCTTTTCTCAAGCTCATTGGTTCCTACCGAAGATGTAAATCTCTAAAAACCAGTCGGACACATCCAGTTTCCATTTCAAATAAAGCTAAGTCATTCATTAAAACCGGAAGGCACTGTGGGTTTTTGGAAATGTTACTCAAACAGGAGGAAGTAATGCATTTGTTGGGGACTATTTTTAGTCAGGTATTGATACATATTTGGTGTTCTGGTTAGCAGCAGGATGGTGTATGTGGGATGGAGGCAAAATAAACTACAGTGTCCATGGTAATGAAGGAACAGATCGCCCAGTGCAACAGTGTGACTCAGGGATATTATTTTGGACAACAATACGGCGAGAGAGGAATAAGATATGTCAACCATTGGGTGATGTTGATTGATTTTAGGCCAATGCATAAATTAAATATTCATCATTTCCTGACTATAAATGTATTCCTGGCAGTGTGTAGTGCTGTTGGCCGGTGGAAACTCTAAATTGTGCTTTAGCTCACGTCCAAATGACCTACAAAATGAAATATAAATTCAAGATTGACTCATCATGGTGGACAGACACACTGGTCATTAATCAGTTCATATTACAGTGTGTTCAGGTGAGAAATAGACCTCTGTGCGTACATGATCACATGACTGTCACAGCAGAGTTCATCCATGAACTTAAGCAGGGTTAATACTAGTTTCCAGCTTCGACTCAGACCCCAAATAACCTGAATATGCCCTCACTTTGATGGATTTTATTTCCTTGTGAGGACATTTGCTCCCACCATCCTGTTCCCAAAATTTGTAAATATGTGTATTTTTACTACACGCAGCTAAAACAGGATTCAAGAAGACTTTTTAAAGCTGTATATTGTGCATAGTAAGTGTGTCTAGAAATAGCCGTAATGTGTATTTGTCAAATCATACGACACAGCAGGAGCAGCTTGACTAATTTAAACCTGAAATCCTAAACACAACTGACTCAGTAACGGCAGCACGGAGCGGAAATGTGACAGCGAGTTGTTGTGACTTCACGTGTACGAGTCTGAGACCATTTTTCCATTCTGGTAGAGACCCAGATATGTCATATCTGTGATGTGTTTCCTAGAAGACATAGCTTTTCAAATTCTGAAGCGGCAGACTTTTACTCCAGTGGCTGAGCATTTTTCCTCCGCTATAGATTTGCTTGTCAGATTGTGTAAACATGACGCGTTCCTCTCCTCACACACCGACACAGTTAGATGTATTTGCGTGGATACTCACACACGCTCTTTGACCTTGAGTTGTCACAGACAATGTCATTGGAAGGACCTGTAATGTCGCTATTGGTGTTTTCAATACCTGAGAAGACAAAGTGTTTGTCTTGCCAAGAATGTTGTGCTGGAAATTCTTGCTAGTCCCCAACAGATGTACTACTTCCTCCTGTTTGAGTAATTATTTCTAAAAACCGAAGAACCCAGATGTTTAATGAAACTGAATTCGTGACTTGTTCTTAAAGTTTTACATCGTCATTAGGAAACAGTGAGCACCAGACAGACGTCAGAAAGGACTGGAGATGAACGTACATGTTGGTTTTGGTCTTTTTATCCTTTAACCTGCATCTCACATTTATTTTGATAGCTTCATATAATATTTTGTGCAATCTGGAATATGATAGCAGAGTGGATCTAGTTTGGCAGCAAAGATGAATACAGCCCCTCTCTGTTCCCATAAGATCCATTGTCTCATAATTCATCCATTAGCACCAGATGTAACATTTACAGTAAATGTGCTGTTTTGTTATTGATGCATGCATCCTGCAACCCGAGCAGGGATTGCTAAATCTTATCTCCCAGGCTCTCCGAGGAGTTTTTACCCTGCGATGATGCAATATAAAATGTTTTTGGAATTGATTTTGATCTAATTTGATTAAATCAAGGCATGCAGACAAAAAGCATGATTGCAAAGCCTATTAAAGAATCCATTACTTTTGTAAATAATTCACATCATATGGAATCTTTTGGCCTGCAGCCATGACATGTATGTTTTGGCTCTTTGTCAAAAAACTCTTGTAGTTTCTGAACAAAAGTCCAGTGTTGACATCAATGGAAATCTGAGGCAATATTTATAAGATTCTTTCGCTGACAGAGACTGGTGGTGAAAAGACATCAATAAACTATAACTCATTGTGACCAAAGGACAAAATTTAAGCTCTTAGATTTGTCAGTATTGTCATCCATAATAAGTAAATGTGCAATATCGTATGTGTCTGTAATCAGTTTCAAGTCCAGCTGCAGCCTTTTCATGATAAAAGAAAGGCTGCTTTGTTGTTCTTCTTTCTTGTTTGGGCTCTTTGTGGTTTTCCTTTGTTTTGTAGTTTTGGGGCAGTAAAATGGAGTTTTTTCTGTTCCAGGCAGAGTATAGCAGTTCGACAAAAGCAAGCTGGATATCTCCTCAGAGTCGTCACAGTGGCTTGTTTTCTGGAAGACAAACGAAGCAGGATTAAGTCAGAGAGAGGGTTCGCCTCGCTCTGTGTGTCTGGCATACAGTACATACCTTTAAGAGGCCACAGAGACACACACAGAAGATGTTAGTCAGTGTAACTGAGCCAGCAGATTGTCTGAGTAACAGACAGAAAAAAAAACAGGTGCTGTGTGGGAGTTAAGCATCTTACAGATTTACATGTTTTGGTGCTTTTAACCTCCAGTGTTTTGGCATCTGGAGCTCCAACGTGACGGAAGAAGATATACATGTAAAACCTTATGAGGATTAAAAAAAAAGGAAAATGTACTAATCAACAGTCACCTTATCATACGAGACCTTTAAACCGCTTTCTCCTAAAATGTTATGACATTTTAGCTTTGTCAAATAAAATCACACTGATTATTTCCTCTAAGGGCGCGCGCTCGTCCCCCCGCAGCTCTGCAGAGGCTGCTGTCTCCAGGCTCCACGGCGTCCTGCTGAGCAGCAGACCTGCCCGTGAAAAAGCGAATGGTCTTCTGATAACAAACTCATTATCGGTCCAGGTGGTTTCCGCAGGAAAGAGGAGCTGCAGAGAGAAAACAAAGTGCAGTGCCGTATCGCTGCTATTAAGGAAGCAACTGATACTGCAGGTCAGTGAGATCTGCAGATTCCTGATAGACAAAAATAACCAGCTGCTGTTTGTCAGCCAGAAGCTCCTGGAAAGCGCTCAGTGTTGTAGAAACCTATCATAAGAAAGAAGTAGAAAGGAGGGTGTCTAGCTTGCATTAGCCCCTTTCTTTAATAGGTCCAATGACAAACGACCAGAAGGACTTGTCGTATTACATTTGATTCAAATCCTGACATGGAGAAACCAAAGGGAAAGATTCCCAGGTGTACGACTTAATAGTGTTCCCATCACAGAGCAACTCGAGAGCCCAGATCAATTGAGGGTTCACTGGCAAGGACCACGCCACAACAACATTTCATTTAAAAGTTTAATGGAATTTTTTAAGGTTTTGAGGTGAATGAATGTAGATGGTGAAGGGTCATCGGTTCGGCTGGTCTGGGAGAACATACTCAGAGTAGGGTTGAGGGAAGGAGGGAAGAGAGGATCAAGGAATATGGGTAGGGACAAGGAAAGGAAGTGAATGGATGCAGGGAAGGGGAGGCAAACATGGGTAGGCAAAGTAATGCCTATTGCACAATGCCTCATACAATGGATTTAGGTGACTATAAACTACTTTGGGTGCCCGCCCGCACAAATTTTTTGCACCAATCAAATGGTCAGTGCAGACATCATCAGACAGAATATTAATAACTTTTTTTTCGATCTGTTGCTGCTTTGTGGTGAAGCTTCAGTGGGTATCTGCTGTAGCACCCGGGCAAGATGGACCCCCTTCAGGACCCCGTGAGTAGTGGGCAGGAGAGGAAGAAATAGAAGAAAGAAATGGGGTGATGCAGAAACCGGGAGTGAAAGAGGAGGGTAGTGTTAGGAGGATATTTATAGGAATGGTGGAAGTGCCATGGTTGAGGTGTGGTCCTGCTCCTGAAACTCTGCTAATAGCTTCAATTAAAATAAACTCTGGAGTGTTTTTGAATAAATGAAACTTTACTAAAGCGTCACAGCTTTAAAAGTCATTTGCATCTTCAAGAGGAAATTGAATCTCCTGGTTTTGTACTTTATTGCTGCACATCTGGTTTGGCTCCATTTAATCTATTCTCATCTCGAGGGAGTTTAGCATTGTGGAGCAAATTAGATTTGGAGATGAAATTTCCTGAATTTCTTTTTCGTGCGAAAATTGCAGAATCTGAAACACAGAATTCCCAGTTGCTCACTTTTTCTCGTCCTCGTGATATTTAACTGAGGGAGCCGCCGGAAGCTGAAGTGGTATGACAAGCAGATATGCTTCAATTGAAAGAGCACGAGCTGCCTTCTGTCATGTACGTCACATACGAGTCGTGTTCAGATAACTACAGACTTTTTCCTCTTTCTTCCTGTCCTGGTTCACCTGCCTCCAAAGCTCAAACTCAGTCCTGGAAATGGAAAAGTTTTAAATTAAATATACTGTGGCAATGTTTTCCTGGGAGTTTTATGAATCTGAGGAATCATACAGTATATTGTTCAATGCTTTGCTTGGTTTCCAAATAATATTATAAAAGAAATGAAATAGTCTTCACAGCTTATAGATTTGGATTTATCTCTTGTTTCTTAGCCAAAGCCAAACCGCTCATTCAACTTCTGATCTATGTTTATAATCACAAAACTTTTAGAGAGTGTGTCAGTTCAAGTCCTACTTTCAACAACACAAGAGTGCTCCAGAAACTTAAATCTCCTCAGTGTGCTTAAATGAATACTGAAACACTGGCAGCATTTTATGTTTGTTAATTACTTCTGAGACAGGATGGGAGATATTGTTTCCACTCATAATTGAATAAAAATTCAAGACACGTCGCTGTGCAGGTAGTTTATTTAATAATTTAATTCCCAAGTGAATTTAAATAGAAACAGTCTTCACTGCATATTTTGGTAATGAGTGATCACAGAGCTTCAGACAACGTTCTGTTCCATGGCTGCGGATGTTACAGGATGAACATGACATGAATATACCTAGATTTTCTGTTCTTGTTCACATATTTGAACATGAAAGATTTTAACAGTTCCCACAGACACAATCTGACCTGATAGATTCAACACTCAATATGTCCCAGTTCATTACAAAGTAAGTCAGTTCATTTTACGCTTTTTATCTCCCAGCGTCTGATTCTCTGTGTGTGTCTGACAGCACGGCCCGAGCGATCTCGCTGCAGTTAAATCAGTTCACATTTTGAATTAATTTAATCTTTTGATAAACGCAGACCCCCGACTGTGACGGTGATAAAGATAAGTGCTGAAATTTAATCGCCATCACGCACTACAGTCCTCACACATAAACAAGAGTCTTATCAGGCAATATTGAAGAGTGTCTGATGATTGTCTGACGATTTATGGTCTCGGATGTTTGATATTTTAGTTGTTTAAAGCAGATACATCATAAAGAACTAGAACACCTAGCAATGTTAGCATTAAATGGGTCAGTACTCCAGTAGTCACTTTCATTTAACTCTAACAAACTCCAGAGAAAAGTATCTGGCTTTTTAGCTGATAGTCACTACTAGACTAGTACTCCTGGAAGTATCCAATGATGAGACATTTTAGCAGAAAACAGCTGCATATGGGTGAAAATGACACTAATGAGAGTGGTGGGAGTGAAGAAAAACATTGTAAAACCAAAACAATGAGCTGAAAGATGCTAAAATGCTTCCTGGGAAAAAGCTGAGTTGGTGTTTCTATGGAAATGTCACTACAGTAGTCCTTTTTACATGACACATAGTCATTACTAGACTCATTGTTAATATAAAGATATTGATTGATGCTGCTTTCATGCAGGATTTTTGTTCAGGCTGCGTCAAAGCAGTGTTTTATTTCATCTCTTGGTCATACTGGAAGTGTTGTGTACTTCATTACATGATGACAGCTGTTATTTTGTCCAGATATTGTCCAGACATGTTGCAATAGTCTAGTTTTTGCTAAGCTTTCAAACAAACAGACACAAACCAGAGCAGTGTATATCTATCTTCCACAAAGAGCTGAAACAAGCTAAAATAGAACCATAAAGTGTGACAGTGTGGATTAAAAGAATAGGTTGATAATGTGGGAAATGCTTTTTAGCCAAGAGTAAGATGAGAAGATTGATACCATACACACATGTACATGTGCTAAATATGAAGCTAGAACTAGCAGGTAACTAGTTTAGCTTAGCATAGAGACTGCACCGTGAGGTTGCCAATTCACAAGAGTTCCACTTGTTGCTTTTATATTTTGGTATTCACACAGAGATATAACGTGTTAATTGGTGAGCTACCAGGCAGATTTTGTTTGGAGCCAGACCAGCTGTCTCCCGGTTTCCGGTCTAAGATAAGCTAAGCTAAGCTAGCTTTATATTTAGGGTACAGACATGAGAGTAATAGCAGCAATACCAAATCCTACAACAAGTCCTGCTCCTGTTCAGCAGCCTGCCAGCATTTTGAACCTGGTCATCAGAAAAAAGACCAGCCATCGTCTTGTGACCCATAAAAACAGTGACTGGTGGTGGCACCAGATGTGGGCAGGTGTTGCCATAGTTGCTTTATTTCCCCGCCGAGCAGGTGCTTAAAGGCAGAATAGTGACAGGCCGCTGTAGGGAACAATGAGTGTCACTGCAGAGCACAGTGGTCTCCTCAGCCTGCTGTCACATCTAATGACACTCAGTGGATGCTGCAAAGCAGAAATGTCTTTGAAATATTACAAATATCAGATATTATGACCTCATTCTGGAGTGATTTGACTGAAAAATGGGGCAGAAAAAGCAGAAAAAACTACCACATTTGGTCTCTTTTTGCCATTTTAGTGGCTATATTTCCACCTCCTGTGTTTTTATGTTGCTACTAAATTATATTTTAGCTAATTTCCCACACTTTGCCACCTTTGGAAAACCTCTTATGTTTAATTATCTCCTAATTTCATCCAGTCCCAGTCATAAAAAAATATAGATTCTGCTGCTCAGAAGAGCTGTTTCTGTACACTGTTGTGGCTTTTAATCAATAAGACTGCGTGTTTACACTCTCTGAACGTTGAGAAATTGGTAATGAATAATCAGCTTTGACACAATATTGATGCGAGTGCACTTTTACACACACTCACATTCGTTTTTATATGCGGCAGCTGTCACTCAAACAGAATTAATATTAAACCTCCAAATTACAAGATCCCTATCCTTCAATTTCTGAGTCAGTGGATAAGAAAATGGCAATGTCGTGTTCTGCATTGATTGCTTTCTGGTTTCCCACTGATTTAATGAAATATGAGTTGTGTTTTCCTTTCTCTCAGTCCTCTTTGTTTTCCGCCTCTTTGAGGGGAAGTGTTGCAGGGAGCCACAGATTAAATGAACAGTGGCACATTCCCCCAGGAAGCTGAAAATGATATCTCACTGAGCCAACATTCTGCAGACTCTGTAAAATGTTGATAAGGCTGCTTATTGCCTTTAAATGAATTTGTTTCATCAGTTCAGAGTGAATTTGGTGCATGTCGTGCTTTATTGCACCGCAAGAAAACAATATAATCTACTCGTACAAAATGTTAAGTGATACTTGTTTGTAAAATTGCATATATTTGCAGACTGTTCAAGACTTTCAAAAACAGTGCTGCGATCTATTTTATGAATGACTAACTCAGGAGGGGTGACACAGAGGCCTCAGGGTGTCAGTGCAGCACTGCTGAACAGAAAGCGACTGTATCAAGGCTCCTTATTCACAGTCACAACACAATGACACACCAGCAGCTGACATATTAAATATGGAGCAGTACTTCATTAGACAGTACACAGCGATGACTTGACGCTGCTCATATCGCTGCTCGTCAGCGCTGAGGTGCACGCCGCACTCTGATCACTGTCACCGCTCATCAAGGCATCATCGTTTAATGTTTGTGCAGCCTGAAGCTATTTGGCGTGCGATAATGTGAGGAAGTAGTAATGAAGTGAGTCTAATGGCATAAATGTGGTCTGACTGGGAAAACTCATTTAGCGACTTACTGTGTACAAACACGGTTATGATCGAGAAGTTTTCCGAAAGAAGTCAAACAGTTTTACAAAAGAACGCTTGGCTCGTAGTTCACTTGTTGTATTCAAATTTGGAGAACGCTTCATGAAAAAAACTGTTTCCTCGCCTCAGAATGAAGCAGGTGATGAGTGCTGTGAGCAGCATTGTCAGTAACAATGGCTCTCCGAGCAGCTTTCTATTATCTTTGTTCGAGTTCTTTATTTGTCATGTGCACAGCAATCACAGTGAAGCAGTCACTGTTCTCAGGCTCCATTCAAAAATGTTCATATTATATGCATAAAGAAAATTATGCAAGTCACTGAAACAAGAGAAAAATAGAATCTGGGACAGAAAATAGTGCAGTGGTGGATAAAACAGAATATATATAAACTGGTGTAGAGTAGTGATAAAATAAACTGTGAGAGACAGGTTGTAAATGTTTGTGTGCATGTATATTTATATATAAAACCTTGATAGATATTATGCAATGCACTGCAGGTCAGCTGACCATATAGAAATTACCGGTGTGGAGGATTTAGTGGCATCTAGCAGTATCGACTGATTGCAATCCCCTTGCGTCAGAGGTAACAAAACATAACAATTATTATTCTCTGGTGATTATACCGGTTATTCTTATTATATTCAGTTTCTTCAATATTCCGTAAATAAAGCCCCTAAATCTGAGTTCTTAGTGGGAAATTCCTCTTCAGATCAGTTTACAGCCAATAACTCTACTTGTGTCCTAAATCCACACGACACACTCAGCGTGTTTTGAGTAGGTAGTGTGTTCACACTGGAGAAGTGACAATATTAACATCCAACAGTGCACATATTGTATCATCTCCTGTTAGTATTAAACATTCAAGGATGTTGATGTTCTTGTATATCTACTCTAAAATCATATATTATAATAAATTAGCATATATTGTATGTGATTATGTGGAACTGACGCAGCCTTCATCTGCTACTTCAGGCCGACACTGTCCAGATAATTTACTGTGCATGTCCAGCCTTCCTGTTTTATGTTTTGCCTCCCGTTTCTTGTATTTTTGGACCCTTTTGCTTGCCTGCCTATAACATGTTTTGTTTTCTTTCACTTGTTGTGTTTCACACACACAGCACAAGTGGTTTTAATCCAGCCTACTTACCTCTCATGTCATGCTTCTGAGTCTGCAGAACCGACCCTTTCTAAACTGCTTATGCACTTAAAGGACATTGTGGAGAAATGTCTGTCTTTCCCTGTTTCCGGACTTAATGCTAAGCTATGCTAAGCTAAGCTAAGCTAAGCTAAGCTTCATATTCGAGAGTGGTATCAATCTTGAAATCCTGATTTGATTAGAAATTAATAATATAATCATATCCAGGAGAATTAAGAAATTAAAACACTGCTAAAATGTTAATTCTTCTAATAACTGCCTAGTTTGCAAGGTAGAAATGTTGTAGAAACAAGGTAGGTGTTGTTAGCATAAACATAACATTTACCCGGACATAGCCATGTATAAAATAGTCGTACAAATCAAACATTAAAAATATTAAATAATCATGACGATGAGCTGCGTTCATGACCTCCACATATGCAGGTGCACGTGTCAGGGTAAACCATATGTGCCCCAGATGACTTTGGATGCCCGTTTGTTTGCTTGTTTCTCCTCGCTCCGTTCACCTTCGTTAATGAATGGGATTCTATTTTAAAGCTCAGGTGTTCACCGCGGTCTACAGGTCAGAGTCCAAACGTTAAAGGAAGCGAGACGCGAGGCGCTTCAGATAAATGTTTCCACCTCGAAGCAACTGCACAATCAGCTCCCTTTTTGTTCCCGACGCTGCGAGCAGAAACATCAGTGAGCTCTCTGCAGTCATGTAAACAGCCTTGCACATTGTCAGCAAAGCATCGTGTTTGTTGGAGGAGGAAAAATAGACTGACTTTGAAGCAGATCAAAGATCATTTGACCTCATCGTGCATCACAACTTCCTCCTCCTACGGCATAAACAAGAGAACGTTTGGTGTAGGTTATCATGAGCAGACGATGAAAGATGCAAAATTTATTTTGTTGGCTAATCTTATTAGCATGGGTGCTTGGAAAAGTCGCTTTTCATCGTTTCATTCTCGAGGAATGTTCTGAATTTTAAGGGAATACAAGAAAACCACCTTATAATGATGACACTGAAACTCAATACGCTATAATTTACACATAATGGTGCTAATATGTGTTCTTGCCGCCCTGTGTGGGGTTCTGTTCACTTTGTGGCATTGATGAGATGTGGTTTCAGCTTGACATGTTTTGCATGATCACACAGATTTAGAATTTGGCATCTTTAAATGATCCTGCAGTATAATCTGTGGTCGTTGCTCTCAGCGAGCATTCGGCACAGCTTTGTTCTTTAGTTTCTCTTTATGTTCCTGATTATCTAACACAAGCAAACCGAGTCTGTGTGTGGTTTAGTTAATATTAAACCAAAAACCCATTTATCCAGATTGATTCAAGATGTGAAAAATCTTCAAAATACAATAAAGAGCTGGAAATATGTAGCACCGCATGAGAGATGAGATGCTGAAATAGAGACTTGAGAATGGATTTGCTGTCATCCTCGTCTAACGTGAGGTTATGCGTCTGAGGCATCAATCAGCTCATGCTGTGATGGAGGACTCGCCGTTCCCGGGGAAGAAGAGAGAGAAAAATAAAGAAGAGGAGCTCAGTGGGACGGCGAGGTCATTACTATCTTGTGCAAGGTCACAAAAATGCCACTGGGTAATTGAGTGAAGCTCGGCTGGTAGCTGCAAATCGGAAAAAGGCGATTCACCTCCATCTGTCGGGGGAAAGTGAATCAGAGCTATTTCATATTAAGGCTGGTTTTTGTGTAGTGAGGGGAAAAGAAGCAGAAATTTTCATGTTTATTTTTTTCATTCAGGATGCTCAGCAAAAACATGCAGGGAGGCAGCGACGGCGAGGAAGACAAAGGCGGAAGTTTATCTGCCGGTGCGGCTGCTTCTCCCGCCAACCCTTGTTGCTTTGCGAGGCGACAAAGGAAAGCACTCTCGCAGGAATCAAAGTGTCGCAGTGAGTGCATCGGTGAGGAAGTGAATTCATGTTATTTGCCCATTACCTGAAGGCACAGAACTGCTGATGGCAGGGCTTTCTATATTGGTGGAGCCTCTCTACCCCATCAGTGCCTTGTCACAACCAATCCAGCTGCTGCTTCTGATAGCTTTCTTTCATTTTCCACCCTCTCTCTCCCTCTCTGCATCCCAGCCTCTGTGCTTGTTTTGGAGAGGCCATCAGCTTACAACAATGTCTCTCTGAGGTCCCACCTGTCCTTGACCCTCATCTTCCGCTGCCTGTGTGTGCGTATGAATAAGCAATGGAGGGTGACATTGTGTGTGCACAGGCAAAAGGGTAGAGTCTCTTTTTTAACCTTTGCACAGCAGAGTGCTGAATCCTGGTTGGTTCAGAGCATAGACAGCCACAGAAGATGGAGGAGTGGTCCATCACAGCATTCACACCAACAATCATTCGAGGCTCCTCAGAGCAGAAGATAATAGATTCCACACATGCCTGCACATCCAGACGGTCGACTTGATTTGCTCGGAGCAGGCGAGGCGAATAGGTGTGACCTTGATCAAGTAACTGTCACCAGAACGAATCAAGGGACAAATGTCTGTCGAATTTGTTGTATTTTGTTTCAGGGGCAAGTTTTGGCAGCAGCGATGTGAGCTGAGTGTCATTATAAAAATAAAAGATGCAATCATAGAGCAGTGTGTCTCTGGCTGAAAGTTAGGTGAGGAAAAATGACATCACTTGTGTCTGTGTGCTGAATATAAATCTAGAGCCAGCATTTAGCTTGACTTATCCAGCATGAAAACAGGAAACATGCATAATTAAGAGCGTGGCCGCTTTGATTGAGCAACCAGACATCATTTGACCGCCGATGATCCACGTCTTTGCTGATTATTAAATTAGCCGAGAAGCAGAAGAGACAGGACAGCCGAGATTTTGAGTACAGTCCAGTCTTTATACTGTCAGTGATTGTCTTCTAACTAAGCTAACTCTGGGCGTGAAAATAAATAAATGCATTTCCCAAAATGTCAAATTATTTCCTTTAAAGATTTAAACATTTTTCTTTGCTCAGAAACACGCTGCAGGTAGCATCTTTTGAATAAGAGTATGTCTAACGGCAGAGCTAGAAGTTCAAAACCGACATATCCAACTGGAGTGTTCCTATCTTGGCAACGTGCTGCATCTGTACAAGCTTACATTGTATCTGGATTATGGAAAGACCCTGAATATAGATGTGTCTGTCTGTCTGTGTGTGTTGTGTGTCCTTCACCATCCTTTAAAACACACTATGCTGCTGCCGAGCCCAGCCGAGAGGCTTTGTAATGTGCTGTCAAAACCTATTTACCTCCTTCATCCGGCCCCGCTGCCGCACCATGAGTGCACGGTGGGGGTGGTGGGCTTGGTACTATCTGTCACGGCCTCTTACTGTGTGGTAATCCACAAGATCGGCATTATATATTTTTTTATTTTTTTGGAGTCCATTGTTGCTGGTAATGTGGTTATTGCTGTGGTGTTTCAGCTTTCCAGAGATCACTTATCAAATCAAATTGATTTAGTTTGAGTTTGTAGCTGGCTCTGCCTGTCGTTCCTCTTGCTACCCTGTCTTCTCCTGTTTACTCCAAACAAAGCACATCACTTCCTGTAAAACAACTAGCACAGCTTTCTTTGATTTTCCTGTTGTGATTCTGTCAGCCATAGCACACAGCAAAAATGGCTTTATTAAAGGTGCTCTAGTCAATATTTTTAGATCTCAACAATTATCACCAACTCTGCAGTTCCCCCAGCTCTACAGAGTTGGAGGAGACCAAAACAAAGCCAAAAGATAATATAAAGTAAATAATGGACTTACATTTATAAGTTGGTCAAAATAAACAGTAATTTTGTGCCATATCTGCTGGATAGAAAACCATTTGCTAACATGCCATATCAACTTCATAGCATGATAATATGTCATTGTTATGTTTACAGTATTTACGCTACCCCCAAGAGGCCTTAAAACTAGTTAATGCAGGTTTAACTGTTAAACCGGTGGCCACAGAAGAAGAGGTTTGCTAGCTTGTATCAACCCCTCATCAATGATAATCAATGGGAAGGATTGTTCTATTCAGCCTACACAAGTGCCTTGAGGGTGCTTCCGCTCAATAGCCGAGCTATTGTCTTTATGCACTTAATCTGGTCATCGTTATAGACTTAGAGACAATGAAAGCTTCAAGTATTTTGCAACATCTCAAATTGAAATGTTTGTTTTGCTCTTGCTGCAGGAGATTTCTGTCCATCAAACTTCGCAAAAATGAGAAAAAGCCACAGCTGGATCTTTCCACATAACCTCCATCACTATGTCCACAACAACCATGAGATTATGATCGTCTCGCTGGAAGAGGATCGTAACGATCACCATTGCGTGCATTCTCCATCACAGCTTTCCTCTCTCAGAGTATTGATTTTCAGCTTCTACCTCAGGAGATCCTGACCAATTTGGGGCTCAGTTATGAGTTTTATGCTGCTGGTGAGGATGCAGTGTCATATAGGATAGATGCTGGGTTGCATGTTGTGAAGGAGCTGTGGCGAGATTAAAGCAGGTAGGCCTATTGATTGGCAGATAGACAGTAGTAAGGCGGTCATTGATTGGGAAAAACAGCCAATGTTTGACCTCGATTTGCACTGGGTGAATCAATGGCCTTAATCCAGTGGGAGAAGTAAAGAATGAGAGAATTGGTCCAAAATGTCCTCTAGTTTAGTATTATTTAACAGTTTTTTTTTTTCATCTTTTTAATAGGAAATGTGTAATTAATAATGAATTTCTTGATTTAATGTTTCTGAGGTTAATTAATCTGTTCTGGCTCTATTATTTTAATGTTAATTGATAACTTGGAAATGAGCTTGACTGGGTAATTATTACTGTATACACATGCCAAGATAATCAGATTCAAGTCCCTTCCACTTGTCTTTGTGTCACACAAAAGCCCCTAAACGCATGCATTTTTCGATTTAGTCAAATGAATTCACTCTGACTCCTGGTCCAGATGGATTATTTTGACCTTTCAAAATGACTGGCCAATCAATACCATAATAGATACAATTCATCCCCTTTTATATTCATGAGGGGCCCAAAGAGTGGAGGAACAGTTCCTGCATGATATTATTGAGAATCAGCGTAATGTAGTCGTACCATTGTTTGACAATTAATGCACATACGAGTTCATAAAATGACTACAGAGTCTAAAATGTGCGTTAGTGAAGTGAGGGTTAGTGCACATTTCTTTGCAGCGACAAGGATTATGTGACAAACAACAAAACTAATAAGACGTAAATTCATGAATTAGTCATCATGCGAAAAGGTTAGCGCTTTGAGCTAAATGGTACGTCCTGATTAAGGTTGATGTCCATTATCGTTATCTTAGACTAGTATGGTAACCTTTGCTCTTATATTAGTGACATATTAACTACTTAAGTCAGCTATATGCTGTCTGATCTGATCTGTCTGGTCTTGACTTGATCTCAACCCCTCAAAGTCTTGGTCTCGGTTCTGATACAGTCTGGTTTCGGTCATGACTTGGTTTAGGTGGACTTAACTACAACGCTGTACAAAGCATGGCTAAAAGAATGATTAAAACCAAAGCTACGTGTTACCTGGCTTGCAGTCTTGAGTATGCTCGAAAAATCTGGATCATACTTTCAGCAGTGCAGCTTAACAGAATCTTTTTTATTGATCTTCCATGCCTAGTAAACTTCCATGCCTGGTCTCTATGATTGTAACGGTGTGTTTTCCTGTAAGAATATGTCATCTGCGAGCGAGAAAACACTGGTGACATCACCACTTCTTGATAAAAATGCTCCCCCGGAGCCACGGATGACATCATACAACTATTTTGACAGGCCACGCAGTACTCCACATGACGAGGGAAGCGCAAAATCAGTGTCCTTTTTAAATAAGAAATGAGCTATGAGAATAGAAAGTTCACCGACGGAAAATGTAAAAGGTGAAGATAAAATCTGATCAGAAATATGATGGAAAAATGTGTGTTTAAACATTTTGAGATAGATAAAAATTCTGCACATTTTAAATGTTTTTTTAAGATTAAAATAACAAAAAAAAAACAAAACATATTGTAGCCATTTTGTTTGTACAAAAGCCAGGCTTTCTAAAAAAAAAAAACACCTGGATCACCTAACACACATCCTTTCCCCACTTACTGTTGATTTCCCTCCACCTGTCAAGACTAACAGCTGCAGGGAATTTAAACGGAGCACAGGTTGCTGACGGTAACGTGACCGGATCAGCGATATCCCGCCAAATTAGGTCAGCAGTGGTCGGATCATTGCTCCTGTCTGATTGAGAGAGGTCTGCGCCCTCACCTTGTCTTGGCACGCCACACGTATACACGTTCCCCACACTGTACGTGGGCACAAAGCCAGGAGACAAAGCCAGCAACAGCAAACGCAATATGGTCACGCTTCAACGCTCCCCGCTGTAGCCCTGCCCGCAGACTGGAAAACACAGAAACCCAGTGAAGTGTGGCAGCGTTCTGTTTTATAGAGTGAGTCATTAAAAGAGGAAAGGACATGTGCACACTTTGATATGTCACAAGGCTTTTATTTAATGATGTTGCAGAGCAAAGGTTACCAAGACTACAGGGCAGCAAACAGTGAAGCGCTCGGACAACATTATTAGAACTAAAAAGACTGGATTTGTGTGTGATTCCCAAGCTTGATTCAGTAGAGTTTGTTGAGGTTAGGGTGTTTAAAGCTGCACTTATTTTTATGGAATATCAAACAATAGACCATCAAATGACTATGGAACGTCCGAACCAGCAGTGGCCAGTCTGGGAGGGAATGCAGTAGCCTACCGAGGTGGTTTTCTTACTGGGTTTGGTTCTTGGCATCCCGAGGCTAAGTCAGTTCACTTAGCTATACGGCTGACCGAGCTAACGACAGTTAGTGGTTCACTGATTTGCAATCTTTTCACTGGGAAAGTCCATAAATCGTTGTTTCTTGTTGGTCTCCACAGATTCAGTTAGAAGCAGTTAATTAGCACTTCGTACTTTAGTAAGTAATGAAGCGGAGCAGCCAGGAAACCAGGAGGAAAACCAGCAAATATTTATATCTATAAAATCTGATCCAACTTCACCAAAATCACTGAATAAAGTTATAAAGTTGTAGTTATAGTAATTATTGAGGCCCGGCCATAGATACATGTCGCATCCCTGTATCAAACTGGAATCACTCCACTCCGACAGCGCCAGACTTCAGAAAGGACTTTGGAAACTATTCTGCAAGGTTAGGGTTAGTTTTGTCGTCATGTTACTGTATATTTGGTTTTAATTTATTCATGTCACTTTGTAATATGTGTAATACATTGGGTGTAATTGAATCTAATATTAAAGAGTTCTTCATCTTTGCCACATTAGGCCATTTAACATTCTGGCAAGGTACTGCACATAAAAAAAATCTTGGCTAACTCTGATTTATTTACATTTTAATTCATGCTGAATAATATAAACTGTGCTGGAGGAACACAGGATTTGCAGCCAATTTGTCAAACTGCAAAAAAATGCCGCCTACCAACACAAGGGCAACAAAAATGAATGAATCCATAAAACACACAAGTTTCATTTGTAAAGGAGCAAAATTATTGTGTATGTACACCAGCGCTGACCTGAAATGACAAACACATGCTGATACTGTTAGGTCCTTGACCTTTGAGAGATTTATCTCAGCTTGTGTGGTCACTATTCTGCATGCTTCTTAAAGGTGCTTTGCCCCTCGGCGCAGTATCATGCTGGTGTGTGTAATCCAACCATGAAGAGTTAAATCAACCCCGGGGTGTCTGATGTGTGATGAACTCATTGGAGCACCTCCAGCTGTCCGCTAACATTATCTGCCCTCCTGTTTAATACTGTTGGTCAGTTTTCTGGAGGCTAGTTCACACATTTAATTGTTTTAGCGCTACCTGGTTGGTGTGCATGCAAATGCGTGTCACGGATACATTTTCTTTCACGTGTATGTTGAAGATCCAGCTGCAGAAAACGCTCACACAACATGAACTTTCGAAACAAACAAGAATTATTTAACACTGACATCCTTCCATCTTTTCTCCTTGCCACATCCTCCTATACATTGTATAAGTTCACTATTGTCTCAAAGCTCCATGCAGTCTGTGTAGGTGGCTCTGAGGTGGGTCTGACGATCGTCAGCCCGTGTGACAAAGCCAAAGAGACAGCTGACATGAACACATCAATACACATCAAGCTCCACACTGTGAACTTGTTTAGCTCCTCGCTTGGATGTGTATCCACCAATTGCATTCCCTATAGTACGCCGATGTCTTGAGAAAATCCATCAGAGATTTGTGTTTCTGTGAGGAATTGTTTCATCCTCCAGTGGGTTGACAAACATTGTACACTGAGATCAGCTAATACATTACCGTTGGGCATCGAGTGTGAAAACCCGTCCCCTCGATCAAACTGTATTAAAATCACAAGACCGTCGCCTTTCGCGCAGGGATGCCACCCTCCCAGATCTGACAAGGATTATGATCTTCTGTTGTTTTGAATGGAAACTGAAAGCACAGGTTAGCGGGGCTTCATGAGCCGTGGCATCGCCGAGCCCTTTGTGCACCGTGCAGTCATTGCAATGTGAAATGTGAAAAAACATTACAGTGAAACAATACTGTATGCTTGCTCCTGTATTTGGATAACGTTGAGGTTTCATTCCAGAAGATCTGCACTGTCATTGCAAATAGTTGCTTATGAGATATTGCCTCCATCTGGTGCCTGACAGGCAGATATCTCAAAACCTCAGCACATAAAACAAAGCTCTCTACATGATCAGACAACACAGTGCAAAGCAAACTGTACTTTATCAAGGATTTGGAGCCATCTTTGAGCCAAATCTTTGAGAATAAAGTCATAATTTGGAAAAAAAAAAAAAAAAAGCCAACTTTGACAATAAAGTCGAAATATTTGAAAAATACAGCCTTGACATTTCAAGTATGAAACTGTAAAAAAGAAATTGAGTTAGAAATTTACGAGAAAAGGTCATAATTTCCAGAAAGTCTCTTTTTCCCTTAACAGCAGCTCTTTCTTTAAAACAAGTGACAAAATCTGACATTGCAGTAAGAATATTTCTAGAAAACCAGAGAAACTAGTGTCTGAATTTAATTTTGAAACAAGAAAGAATAACTAGAATGCAAAGGTTAATCTTGATTTAATCAGTCTGAAACACGTTGATTTACACTGAACAAACCACACAAGGGTTGAGCTGCAAAATGTGTTTGTCTTTTAATTTAGGTGAAATGATCCTTTAACTTACTCTCGGATAAATTAGCTTGTGATTCCAAAAGTGCCGCAGAGGCTGAAATTAAGTTTAAATAAAATATGCCATAACTGTCAAGTTGTGGATAATCGCTTCATTAGTATTCAAGCTGTTTTCCTGCTTTAAAACATCAAATAATACACACACAATTTAACATAAGCTGGTACGCAGCAGCCGTCTTTAATACTCGCTGAAGTCATGTTGTCTATTTTCATTTCCTGTGCATCAGACATGACAGGAGTTGGGTATTTTTACACACTTTCAGAAAGCTCTCCATGTCGACACACACTGCACACTGCCACTGTAATCCAAACAGACAGTGCTGTGAGACAGCGGCAAGGTTTTACGTGCCTTCAGAAATGTCATCGCACCTCTGGTTCCTGAAAAATGATGAGCGCAGACAGACACACACTCACACACATACTTCTCGCACATGTGGATGTACACGAGAACTGAAGTTTTAGTTATGAAAACATTTCTTGCAGGCTTAGCCGATCCGGAGGCAGACGTAATCTCATTGCCTGTTAGATGTCAGCGGGAAGGACTGAACCGCAGTTTTTCCAGCTAAAAAAAAGGTTAGATTGAGACCTGGTTTAAAAGGCAAAAGATAAGAGAGGCGGAAATATCAATTGCTTCAAACCGCAAACACATAGCCTGTCATAAATTATCCTGTTAACTCGCCAAGCTGACCTTCAACGTTTCGTCTTGCTGCAAAGCTTTAGTGACCAAAGGCTCCCGCTGACCTTACAACACCATGAATGCTGTGCTCGTTACTGAATGAAAAATGATGTAATTTAATTCATATTTTCTGTTCATATTTCTCTTTTAGGGCAGTATGGTGGTGCAGTAGTTAGCACTGTCGCCTCACAGCAAGTCCGAAGCCCCCCAGCCATTCTGCACCAGGTACTCCTTTAATGAACAGCCAAATTGTCCAGGATGTACCCTACCTCTTGCCTAATGTCAGCTGGGATAGAATCCAGCCCCCCATGATAAGTGGTTATGGAAAATGGGCATATGGCATCCAGTCTGTATTTAACATGAGTTAAATGTGTGGGTTTACTGGATAAGTTAGAATAAAATGGCTGGTTTATTGAATTATCGCTGTACTTTTCCTGTGTTGACCTCAACATTGCGCCTTGGGGACTTTGCCCTCTACACACTTATATACCAGTCATCATGGATTGTGTTCATATCCCTGTGGGCAGCCTAGCCAGTGATCCAACCACTTTTGGCACCACACTAAAGTGATGTTCATTGGGCCCTCGAAGGAGTGATATACTGAGTACTCAGTCTCTTAGCATAACTCAATGTATTTTTTACAGGATTCTTGTTTTGGAGACCGTTTTGAACCAACTCTTGGATCTAACCTTAGCTTGATTACCTAGCTAGGTAGTTCATAAAATATGTCGTAACGTGAAGCTGCTTTTGTCTACCTTGGTCTGAAATCAAAGACCCATTATTTCAAAAAATTATGATGCATTTTGATTGGTAAATAAGCCACTCTTCTCTTTGTAAACTGCACAGCTGTAGCAAAACCTGGTCTTAGTGTAGGGTCAGTTGCCTACAGCCTCGAAACCTCCCGGGTGGACGTTATATATCCTCTAAAACCCGACTTTCTTCCATCTGGAGGAAGATGCACTTTCCATTGGACCAGAAGATTGATTTTCTACTGTGGTTTTTATCTGCTTCACAGACTTCTTCGTGTGGTTATGGACTCTTCCAAGTCTCTCAATGCTTCCAGTTGTATGGGTTTAGCACACTCTGGTCTGAGCTGTGGTGCAACAAGTAAAAATCCTTACACATCAGATGACGATCAACTCAATCATGAAATTCTGTCAAGTGTAGACACTCTAGATGCGAGATACATTCAGGTATAGGGTATGCTTGTCGTAGAAATCACACACACAAATACAAAATATTAGATTTGGGTTACATCATAGATTCATCCTGAGGTTTTAGAGACTTCAGAGGAAACCTGATGGAAAAGCAATTTGGGGAGAAGAGGCATTGCTTAAGAGTGAAAGCATGCCACGTTTTTGAAAGTTAATATCTTACCAGGACGGTCAGAAATACATGTGCAGTCATATTTCTATTTTTAACTGCTACCTCCATCTTCTCAGGCTGATGAGAGGAGAAGCAGTGTTACCGTTTGAATCAAAATGCTATTAAAGCACTTTGCGAGCATTTGCTCTGTAGGCTCGCATTCATGATATGTAAAGATATGTAAAATGGCATAAATGGCATAAATGATCAGGGTGCCACATGCTTGAGTGGTCTCATATGCAAACTGTGTAGTAATTATCTTCCTCATAATTACTACTTGCCTGGATTTTAATGAACCCCTTGCCTGCATAAAGGAGCTGTTTTCAGGTGTGACGTCGGACTGTGACTGAACAAAGTAAAGCTGAGCAAACAGTGATCTGGAATCTCAGGGATGCAGGAAATTTACCAGCATATCAGACCACCTTAAACTACCACCATTCACTAGTATAGTCGTGCCGGTAGTGCAGCTACACCTCAGGGCCCTCTATACATATACATAATTTTATGCGCACAGTGCAACAGCAGACACACACCCACTGCTACCTCATTAGTGACTGCAGCCCCCAGGCTTACAACTGGGAGAAGGCCTAATTGCACAGTTCAGCAGGACTGACATCGCTCAGAGCGTTTTGGAACAGACTTTGACAAATGAGCATCAGGTGCAAGCACCTACAGTAATATTCTGTTATTTCTGACCCTTCCTGTCACACTTGGCGCTGCCAAGTTGAGCTCATAGTAAGTCACTGGAACTTTCTGGAGCACCGAGGGACCAGACAAGCTCACTGGAGTTCCTTGTGAGTGAACAAGCCAAGAAGTCAGACTGATTAGATGTCAGTCAGAAGACCTGTTAAATGTTTTAAATGTTCCTACAAATGTGGTACAACAAAAATGTGTGTTGTACTATAGCTAATACTGTATGTTTATAAAAGTTTTGCTGCTAGCGTGGCTAAAAATACCAGTCTGTCAGCCGGTTCAGTGGCTGTTAGACCACTTTGATCCAGATTAAGTGTGAAATATGAATGTCATTCTATCCACACAGCATTGTGCTGTTCTTATATAATGTGAAATGGTGCACTCAGCAAACAAAGCGAGCAAGCTGCTATGCTAAAATAACCTCCCGTCCATCAAACCTTTAATAGCACAACGTAGAGTTGAGGGATTGCTTAACTTCTAGCTTCAGTGGTGTCGGGCCAAGCTCTGTTAAATTAACAACTAAGTTAGTAACCAACATTATACATGCTAACCATGCACATGTTAGCATGGTGGCTGCCTATCTTAGGCTGATCTCTTGCAGAAGTTGGCTTCTGTAGAAGAACATCCTGCAGTGGTTTATTGCACTAGCTTGAGCCTCTGTGCTACTTTCTTGAGATATTATTATAAAATTTAGTGTCCTTCATACTTGCACCTGGTGCTTATTTGTTAAAATGGATTCCAAAATGCTCTAAGCGTTGTCAGTAGTGCTGAACTGTTCAATTATTTCCCATGTGCAAGCCCGGGGTTTACAGTCACTAATGGGGTAGCACTGCATATGAGCTGTTATTCTGTATTCATATAATTATGTATTTTTCAGGAGGGGCCGTTCATGCATTTTACATCAGTGCCCACTGTGACTATGTTCACAAAGTTAGGTCAACCACAGAGGACACCCCTAGTAAGAAAATGAGTGTTGGGTTTAATATAAGATTAACCTCATCAATAAAACCAAGATCCCACCCCGGAGAGCCGGAGATGGGGCCTTGACACTGATGATAGTGCTGAAGTAAAGGACTGGCGATAACAGGAAAAATGCAACAATAAGATGAATAATAATTGAGCTTGGTCCTGAGAAAATTAAAATGATAATTGCCTTAATGAACTTTAGCTAAAAGATTTTTTATTTGTGTTGTTGCCTCCTTTTGATATCTTCTCATAACACAACTAAAAGTTCCACAAATGCTTCACTTCATTTCAGTTGTTCCTTCTCTTGAATTGGTCTGAGTATTTCCCAGAGGCTGCTGGGAAATACTGACAACTCCCAAAGGTCTGCAGAGATTAACTTTCGGTTTTCTTTTCCTGGAAACATACTAAATGGTTTACTCAGTTTTCCTTTGCTATTATAAAACAGTATGCACACACTAAAAAAAATCATTTAAAAATAGCCCAATAATAAAACGCAGTATCGTCATAAACATGCATGTTTTAGCTTTTATGCGGAGAAACTCAAATTCAAATCAATAAACCAAGTGGAAAATCACAAAAAGAGTCTGACCGAGTAGACTGTTGGAAAAAATCCAGCCACTTCATGCGTTTGTCTTTATTCATTCAGCTGGGAAAGCCTCCATAGTGGTGTTAGGAGGCAGTTGGTGGCCAGATGGTGAAGCCTCTGCAGACAGTAGCAGGTTCTGATCACTAATCTATGTGTTAACCTGTCTGTCTGAACGATTAAGGGTGTGTGACTGCTTCATGGAAAATAGACTACAACATTAATAATTTATTCTTGCTATTAGATATAAAAGAAATAGAAACTAAGGAAGTATGCCTTTTTACTTACTTGAGATAGGAAGACTGATACCACTTTTAAATAAGTACGCTAAATGTGAATTGATGCTTAGCTTAGCTTAGCTTAGCTTAGCTTAGCTTAGCATAAAGACAGGGGAAAAAAGGGGGGGAACACCTAGTGTGGTTTTGTCTAAAATTAATGAAATCTGGCAGCAACCTCTAAAAAAAAAAAAAGCATCCTATATCTTGTTTGTTTCTTGTAGTATTGTCATTACTTTGACGTTGCCAGGCAACCAGCAAAGACTCTAGGAAATCACTGCTCCCCGCCATTAAATAGTCCGACATTTATCTACTGTAAGACAATAACTTGTCACTTTTACTTTATTTTTTCTACTGATTAAACAAACAAGCTGAACTGTGTTAATTAGTCAGTTATAGAGGTGCAGGTCGGCTGATTTTGTTTGTTTACAGTCTTTATGCTAAGCTAAGCTAACCAGCTACTGGCTGTAGTGTCATACTGGCCCTACAGATATGATACTGGAATAATTTTTCTTTTAATCTCACTCTCAAGAAAGCAAGTAAATGTAGGTCCCAGTTTCTGCATCAAATTCCAAAGCCCTGATTTCATTTTAAATGGTAATGCCACATTTCTGTATTTCATACATTTTGCATTTAATCACTCTGTCCAGATGGGTATTGGTTACAGCTGCAAACTTGAAAGTAACCAATTATAGGAACGTATATGTCAATGTAATGCAAATGGAAATGCCATGGGGTTTGTGTTTCTTGTAGTGGCAAAGAACAAACAAGGACTGACATTGAGAACTGGACCGCAGCCTGGAGATATAGAGGATTTAAAGCACAAGGACCAGTGTTAAATCCTGTAGGAGCAAGCATGGATAAACAGTCAGGTGGCGGTGGTGGGCAGGAAACATGACCAAATCCAGTAACTCTGCAATCCTAAGAGGTTTGTCATCCACACATGCACAGGAAATGGGAAATAGACCTTTAATGGCTCTCAGTAAATCATTCGTTAAGGAATGAGCACAGTTGATAGTGTGCTGACACAGGCAGGTAGCTCAGAATGTGTGAGATGGAAATGTGGTTTTCCAGCATTGGATGAAATGGCAACAGAAAAGTGCTGATTCCAGACAAGATCTGGCGTGGTCTGACAGCGCAGCAATAAAAAGACCTCGACTGACTCATGGCTTCGTCTGGAGGTCTCAAGGCTTTGCTGCACTTAGGAATTCCACTCGTGAAAACACTGCTGTCCAGGGAAAAGTGTGTCAAAGAAACAACTAAGAGCCTCATACTGGACTATTATTTTACACTGGATAAGTCTATACGGATCACTGACCACAGTCACAGACACACACACTGAAAAATACATGGTAAATAGTATTTATTTGATCATTTCAGCTCCAATATTTCGCAGCCCTCTGGCTGTAGCTTCACATTAAGCGTACCAACTTGAAAACAGTATCAATCTTCTTGTTTAACTCTCAGCAACAAAGTGAATAAGCATATCTCTGCAAGTGTCAAACTTTTCCTTGAAGGTTGAAAATCAATTCATTAGTTTTAGCGTCTCGTCATCATTCTATTGTGAGAGTTCACCTTCTTTTATATCACTGTAATATTTTTGTACAGTTGGTTTGACAAAACAAAAAATTGTGGTTAGAGTTTTGCTATTTTTCTTATTTCTTATATTTTTATTGACAAACCAATATATTTTAAACACAACTGACAGGTTAATAAATAATAAAAGAAATATTAGGTGCAGCTTTAATGTCAGCACATCTGCATATGATCTCACTATAAAACAGGATATTTGCATTTCCACCACAGCCAGCCCATCTTGATTCCAGCCTTTTCTTCAATGCTCTTCACCTCCAAACAACAACACTGCGGAGGGAGCCTGAAGTGAAGAATTCATTTGGTGGCTGCTTCCGGATGCTGGTGCATATCAGTGAGTGTGTGTGTGTCTACATCCCACAGGGGCTACATCGAGGGTGGATGCTGTGTTGCTGTTACAAATGATCCTGTGGGAGACTTACTGACAGCCAGGCTCGGTGTGGCTCCAGATGCCTCATCACCACACACACACATCACATCGCTGCAGCTGCCCACGGTGAGTGAGGCATGTTGGTCCCAGAGTAAACTCCCACTACATATCCTGTCAGCTCAGAGAAAGTGTCAATCAGCTTGTCCAAGTCAGCTAAAGAGATGTGTCTACGCCAGCAAAATGTACTTGACTAACTGTCCTTCCTGACTTCTGACAGCAAATAACACTGTTCTCGACTGAACAATGCCTCTGTTCTAGTTTTTAAACTTTATCGATCAGTGGATGGAGTTTTGCTGAGCATGTGTACCTTTTCTCCACAGCTTCCCACCTGGGAACTGCCCACTGCAAACACACTCCGCCTTTGAATCTGGACATTATTTAGAGGGTTAGCCAAGGTAAAGTTCAATACAATTCAATGACTTCTGGGAACTTCCGGGAACGTACCACTCATTTATTTCCCTCCTCTGAATGTCATGATTTACACGGCACCTGTCCGCTGACTGTTGTCTTTGGGTGTTGTGGCCTGTGACATCATCAGCATAATTAATGCAGCTGAGCAAACAGCTGCCACACCTGGCATTAATCAGCTGTTGTTTAACACCTCTACCTGTTAACAGCGGATCTAACATAAGACAACACAAGGCACCATTATTATCATGCTGGAGCCAACAAGTATCAACAAAAGTAGGTCGTTTTACCCAAGAGACAACATGTTTATGATGAACAACATGACTAAACAGCTTTATGATAGATAGATAGATAGATAGATAGATAGATAGATAGATAGATAGATAGATAGATAGATAGATAGATAGATAGATAGATAGATAGATAGATAGATAGATTTCAATTTGATTTCAATAAGTCCAATAATATCAATATTTTAATTTTTTTAAATTTGATATAATTATTAAAAACAAGTTAAAAGTCAGAAAACATTAGTTAACATGCCACTTTAAGGGCACAGTACTGGTGTTAACGTCTGATCCGTGGCGCTATAAGTGTCACTTTGCCGCCACCTTGTGGTGGAGTTTGGTCAACGCAGCCTGTCGTGTCTTTACACATAACATGAACGGCGCTGATTTAAAACGACAAAAAAAAGGTGTGTGGGGAAAAGTCAGGTCAAATGGTGACCCTCGTTTCAACAACACCGTTATCACTCACAGCAAATACGGCGAGAAAAGGAGCGTTTGTAACCGTTATGCAAACTGCGCATGAGCCCCCTTTTTTGTCCCTCGTCACTTCCCGTCGTTGTTTTGCGAAAAAAAAAAGCGTAGCAGCGGACGTGCAAGTCGACAGGTAAGAACAACATGTACTTTTCATTATGTAATCCTCTTATCGCATTTATATCAATGTTTTGTTCGTGAAGAAATATAAACGCCTGCGTGCTCCGCATGTCCGTGTGTTGTGTGTGAGGTGGATGTCAAATGTGAAGTTACCAAACACCGACAGACAGGAGAAAGTGTCAAAATAAGATCAGCTGACTGGGCTAACTGTAGCAGCTAGGAAGCTAGTTAGCAGGATAGCTGTTTTGTTGTTGTTGTTGTTGTTGTTGTGTCGGGTCACGCTATGTTAGTGTTTACGTCTGCTACAAGTTCACTGCTGTTGTTAGGTTACCTCTGAACCAAGTGTGTGAGAGTCGACCTCGCTGTGTGTGCTGGCCCGTGAGTCATAGAGCACATGTAGGCTAACCATTGCATCATGGCACTAACCTTGGCTAGTAAACTAAAGTCAATCTAACTGCACACGGTTTTCGGTGTTTTTCTGTCACACCAATTGTTGTCGCTTTTGATCCAGCAGGTTAAAAGTTAAAAGAAGACGGAGAGGAGCCACGATGACCAGCAGTGTAAGTGACATAACAGCAACTTTCCCCGTAGTTACGCTAGCTAGCTGCACGGCTACCTGCTGCCATGTTTTCTACATGAAGAAGTGTCAGGAAAACTTCAGGAAAATTTCCAGTATGCTGTTTACGTGTGTGAATTACACATAATACAAAATGTTTGAAGATGTAAAAATTATCAGGGTGATTTAACTTAAAAACATAAGTTAAATTGCTAACTTAAAAACGTACAAGACAAGTAAGAGCAGTTGTTTAATTAAATATAATTTATTGTTATTGTTAAAATAACTGACTGTGTTACTGTATACATTCAAGAAGCGTATATGTTCTCTTATCTATTCTATACTGCGCCATCTCACATTTTCAAGTGAAGATAACAAACGATATTCACACCAGTTACATTTTAAAGTTATGTCAGCGATCGAACCTACGTTTTCAAATTAAGTAGGCTAGTGTTTATAATTTCTGTCTGTCATCTGCCAAAAGTGTACTGAAAGGAGATTGAGACTATTCAGTATTCAGATCATTTTTTTTTTTTTGAGAAGATGAGTTTTAAGTTTGTTTATAAGTGTGTTTAACATTCAAAAACTGTTAAAGAAAATCATTTGCCTGAGAGAGAACATATTGTAACTCACTGTGTTGACACATTGAAATTTACTGACTGAACTGACTTGCAAACCTGAGTTTTAATACTGATAACTCAAAGTTTAGTTGAAAAAGTAAATTATAGAAAGAAGCTATTATGACTAAATGATCAGATCCTTTTTTACAGTGTAATATTTAACACATGGTGTGCTCCTTAACTTGGTGTTTGATAAGTGTATGAGGCATAATAGCGTTTCACTTCCCCCCCCAAGTTTTGCTGCCTGTTAACGGGTGACTTTGTTCCCGTGTAGGTACTGTGTGGTCTAGGCAGGTTGGTTCTGTCTCAGACCGCTGCCTATCAGGCGTTTATTGCTACCCGTGTCGGCAGAACCAGAACCTTTTCTGCTGCGAGCTCAGATGAGCCTTACATCGCTGCATCACCTGCAGACTCAGGTGAGTCAAGCATGGTGCTTGTGACTTAGATTTTAGTTCGTTGTTTCCTTGTTTTTGTTTTAGTCTTTTGTGTTCATAAAGCAACATGTAGAGGCAGGACGGTGTGTTGAACAGATAGAGTCACGGCTCTGGTTTTCAGCAGTAAACACAAGGAAGATGAAGGCAAGCACACCAGGGCTGCTGGAGTTACCTCAGAAGTAGAGAAGCCAAAATGTTTTTGATATTGTAGCTCATTGCATCAGGTCCCAAGAATGATAACAGCCCCCTAACTAAAGATTAAAGCTGTAAAGCGTACTCAGTCTTGGGCCTGACTTAAAGTACATTAACGCTTCAGTAACACCTGTAAGACACAGCCGAGTCACTACTTAAATTGTGGGACAGGGCTGACAATCATGGGGGCCAGTGACCCCTTGACCTCTGTACTTCCATGAAACACGCTCAAATTTCTTTGTGCCGTCCCCTCCAGGCCCCAGGACAGTGTGGCCTGATGAAAACATGGGACCATTCGGACCTCAGGACCAGCGCTTTCAGTTACCGGGTAACGTCGGATTTGACTGCCACCTGGAGGGCATGGAGGACAAAAAGAAGACTCCAGTCCACAGGACAGTCCCTGACGTACTGACGGCCCCGTGCAGCGCAGAGAGACAGCAGTTCATATTGGCCCAGTTTGTTAATGAGTTCCACGTAAGTGTTAGAGTAGTCTTCTTATTTGCAGCAGGACTGTTGCTGCGACAGTTCCGTTATGTAATTTTTTTCTTTTTCATTCATTTGTGAGACATGCGGAACACTTAGCATGCTGTAATTAAAACACGGTGGACAAGCTGATTTGAGCATTTTCAGATTCAGTCTAAAATATCAGTGTTGAAAGAGTGTTTAAAGGTCTGCCACCAGGCAGAATAATCTATGTGCAGAGTAGAAAATTCAGTATCTGCATGTATCCAGAGTGTAATTTGCAAAGAAATTCATATTAGTCAGAATAAATAATTTCGATGCCTTAAAGCTGCTTTGTTAATGTGTCTGTGTTTGCTCCTCAGGGAAAACTGGGTCCTATATCTACGAGAGTCCACAAAGCAGAGCAGTACTTTAATCAGACGGCCACAGACTGCTCTGTTTCTTCCTGCCCTGAGCTGTTGAAGAAAGGTAAGGCGATGTTTGTTGGCATTCATAAATAAATTGTAAAACTGTTCCTTTGCCTGAGATCTGCTTCCCACCAACGTCAGCCAAATTATAACCAGATTTTCCTTCAAAGAGTCACTAATACAAAAATGACTCTCATGTGGATGTTATTTAGTTAATGCTGTTTTGAAATGTATCTTTTGGTGTGTGTGTGGTGACTTCTTAATGTGTAGAGTCAATTTATTTATTTATATCTGGCTTATAGTTTCTTGTTCTTCTTTAGCGACCACTGACGTTGAAGCTAACAGGGAACCAAATGAAGAATTATGAATTATGAAGCCGTGTTATCTGTTAATAGCCTTCACTTACCCTCAGTAACAAAGCTGTGTGTGCGTGTGTGTGTCAGATCTTGAGCTGCTGTTCCCCTCGGTGCCAAACACTTCCATCACAGTTGTGACGGTCACACAGAGGAGCAGTCGGTGCGAGGAGGCAGCCGAGCAGGACAGAGAGCAGCTAATTCACAGAGTGAGTCCCGTCAGATTTCATTCTCGTTATTATTAGTTTGGGTTTATGAAATAATGCCGCAACAGCTGCTGACAACATTTTCTCCTCACCACAGTTTGTGAACGGTGCGAAGGAAATGTGCTTCTCTCTGTGGACTGCAGGCTACTGGGCGGACTTCATTGACCCAACAACCGGAGCAGCTGTGAGTTCTTATGTGTGATGATGTGATGATTTCTTGAACTAGAAAAGCAGAGTGAGTGAATATCGTGTCATTTAAAGCTAGACCAACAGGTCTTTTCCACCAAAGGAAACTTAAGTAGAGCTTCCCATAATGAAGTCTTGTTGCTAGGCTCTCCCTTGTTTCCCAGTTTTCAGGTGGAATATTAGAAATGCCTATGAATATAATGCAATCAAGTAAAACACCACCATCTTATGTTCCCCAACAGTTCTTTGCATCTCCGTCGAGTCAAACTACATTGTCAACAGAGGAGGAGCTGAGACATTTGGGCTTCCACATCGAAGCGTCGGGCTCCTGCACGGTTATTCGCCACATCCTGAAAGGAACACCTTTGTTTGTGGGGACTGTTTTCACTAATGCACCCACTGAAAGCGCAGCTGTCGCAAGACTCCAAGGACTTTCAAACGTATTTGATGATGAGGAATAGGCTTTTTTTTTTAATATTCCTCAGAACTGAATCCAAACCCAAGGCCTCTATTTATGGTTTAAAGAAACTTGGGACTTGATGTATGGTAGTGTTGGTACATGGTTGTGTCAGCGAAAGGTTGTGCAGAGTTTGTCTTACTGTAACAAGGACTTGACTCTAAGGTCGACCTGGATGCTGCACCTGACATGTGAACCCGGCTTTATCTTGCACTACAACCGCAGTGAAACACACGCATACAGTGCAGCGGAAAGGGTTCTGACTATAAATAAAAGGCTTTTCAAATGTGATATGTGCTGTGTGCACTTTAGAGGATAACATCTGTGTTATGACCCTGGAACCACGGACATGCAATGGAAGCTCCCTCAAATGGTCTCAGGTAGCTCTTCATGGGGAGAGATCCCGATTCCAACAACACCTAAAGATTCTTGTTGAATGATAAGTGATCGAGAACTTGTACCGCATTGTTTTTCTGTTGCACAGGTTGTAAAGAAATGTTTCTGTTGATGCACAACAGTTGTGACAGTCCAAGGTGCTGGATGAATAAAGTGATTTCCCATCAGGCTGCAATAATGCTGTGTTTGCTCTAAGTGTATGCACCTTCACAGAGATGTTAACAAAACGTACCACTATGGCCGTAATGACATATAATTTACCATCAATCCCATGAACGATGATCATGCTTTCAGCTCTAGACTCAAAATGAGACCACGCTGCTTTCCCAGGTAACTGATCAGCAAATCAGTCACAACAAATGTGAGTAGTGTCTGGAGAAACAGGCAGGCTCCTTTACCTTCAACTTGAAAACTGTCTGAGAGAAAAGACTTACTCATTGATCGTAAATGACAAGATATTTATGTTTACGTTTTTTATTTTGTTAGTTTATTGTATATCGAATTGATACATGGCATACTTACCTCATCACTCAGCTCTTGCAGCAAGTGAATGGCTTCATCAGAATCTTACCCGTGGAAGACAACATCCTCATGATGGCAGACTGCTTGCTGGATTGCGTTGATCCATTCTCACATGTTGGAGTCACTGAGTCCTCTGAGCAAAACTCTTCAACTTCTGTGATTTCATCTGGACATAAAGTATTCCTGGAAACTCTGCTGTGACTTCCTTGAGCCTCAGATGTGGCCACTTCCCGGAGTAACTTTGCTCATTTTACTGCTGAAAAATGTCCTCAGTTTGTGTCCAAAGCTCCTGTTTTTTGGGGGAGACTTGTTCAGCAGCTCACTTGATATATTGTTAACAACAGTCTCTGCACACGAGTGAGACACCGATGTGTTAAGGTCACAGGCTGGGGTGACTTTACTCGTATTTATGTTGAAAAATGTCCTCAGTTTGTGTCCAAAGCTCGTGTTTTTTCCTGACTTTTTCAACCTCTGCTCTTTTGGTGGGCTGGTACCACCTTCTTCATAAGATGCCATGGAAACCTGTTGGAAGCTTCCAGTAGACTTTGGGGAAGAGGGACCGAACTCTTCCAGATTCATATCTTCCATATTTTTCTCATTCTCCATGTTTTGTTTCTCTGTACCCTTTGGCAGAACGAAGAACCTGATGATCTGAATTTTGCATCTTTGGTGCAGGGCACATTGGAGTGTCCTGTGGGCTTGAGTGTTCAATATTTGCTACATTGTTTGGACAGCAGTCCTCACTGGTAACGGCACAGGGATTTTCTTGATCCTTTGATGACTCAGTGTCCTTTTTCAACAAGAACTTCAATATACTGCCTGCCTGGTAAACCATTTGTGTAGTATCAGAATCATAAGATTCAGTCGATTCTATCTGTGGGCAAGGTGCTGACTGTCCAGCTGAACTGATGAGTCCAGCAAGTGACTGGTTCACCCTCTTCTTCACCTCTGCTGCAACCATCTCCAGTAGTATTATTGACTCATCTGACCTCTCCTGTGGGATTCCTGTTACCTACTGTTACATTGAAAAAGTCATGAAGTCATGCTGATGTTAAAGAGTCTGACAGCTGTTGGAATGAACGACTCAAAAATTACATTTTGTACATATTTATTTGATTTCACAAGCAATTTAACATTGGCAAAACCTACAAAAATGACACACCAACAATAAATGATAATGGCAATAGCAGTTTTCACATTAATACTGACACTTAGTATAAACAAATTACTAAAACAATGGAAATACTGTCTGACACAAAGAAGCAGACCTAATTCAAATGGACTCTGGTGCAGCAGTGACAGGTTGGACACCTCAAGGTAACTTGTGTTTCTCTGTGACTCAACTCTCTGGATGTATTTGTGGAGTTTCCCTCTCAAACATGTTCATCTGTGAAGATGATGATGATGGTGATGATGATGTAGCACAGCGTTGCAGGACCAAGCCTTGTGCTCGAGCTGACCAGAGGCGAAGTGGAGGAGAAAACGGCGCTGCTCTCGTTTCTCGGCACCAGCATGTTACAGATGTTCCCCTCACAGCAGGACGAGCACACCTGCCGGATGAGATTGAAATCATAATGAGTGTCAGGTTGTGGACGTTGATGCAGTTTAATCCAGAGGCTCCACACACCTGATAGCCGTTATCAGTGACTTCAACACAGCCGGTGAAACGACAGTCCTCCAGGGTCACACATCGCTTGGTCACAGACACACTGTCTCCATGGTTATCCATCATGTGGAGTGTGTAACAGTATCTGGCATCTGGAAGACATGACATTAACTTCTCCACCACACAGAGAGTTGGTGGAGTTTGATGCCCCAAAAAACTCACATAGAAGCAAATGAGAGAAAGCTGATGTACCTTTTGGACAGTAAACGTCCGGTGCCCAGCGGTTACACTCATAGTTATCTGCAGCGTCTTGACATGTGAAGCACTTGAAGCCACCAGGATGAGGTGTAGCTGTGGAGGACAGACAGGCAGACTTCAGTACTCTGAGTTTATGGTGTCTGATTGTTGTTTTTTTTCCATTTTAATCACCTGCTGCAACAGTCAGCAGTTAATTCTAATTCATTCATCCGTAACTGCACACAGTAGTTTGTTCAGCAGCGTATGGTTTTAAAAACACACGTGATGGAGTGATGATTTGGGCGTTACAGCCGTGCGTAATGACGCCCGATCCGACACAATCCAATCCAAAACATTTCCATTTAGTCATTCAGGAGACGCTTTTATCCAAAGCGGCTTACAGAGAAGGGAACAATCAAGGTGCAACACAGACAAGGTGCAACCAATCCTCTGCAAACAGGTGCTAGGTGTTAGTCTGATTAGTAATCAACACACACATTATATTTCAGGTGTTTAATTTTAGCGGACTGTGAAGCGACTGTGAACATTTTATTTCAAGACTTTTATTTCAGTGGCTGCAAGATAAATGGACACACACAGACAAACAGACACAACACAAAGTAGCTGATACAGACAAAATAAAAGTATAAGAATTTACAAAACATTTAAATCTGCAGAAAAGTCACATTACAAATGCATGACAAAAAATGAAGTAAAGTTGCAGGGGAATTTCTACTCTGGCGTGTACCAGTATTCACCACTAGGTGTCGGTAATAGTCTACTGCCTGCACCAGTAAACAGCAGCTGAGGCATTTTTGTGACATGCCACAATGTGATTTGCTTTAACAAAGGGAATAAAATGCTGACAATCAAATGTATGTCTATTTTTCCAGTCAGACTTCAGACTGTTTGAACCACTTGTATCAGGCCTGTAGCTCTCATCGAGGACACGGAGGTGTTCATGTGCTTTTTCAACATGTTTTGGAGAGAAACTTGCATTCAGCAGTAAAAACACTAACACACAAGGGCGGAGATTTGCAGAAGGGGGCACCTCGTCGTTCACCTGCAAAGAGACACACACCGACTTAAAACACAGCCCAAGCCGTGGTAATGAACTCGTTTTAAAACGCCAAACTCACCGCAGCCTGCTGCTCTGTCCTCCCGAGCTGTCGCGCCAAAAGGGAGGCCCGGCTGCAGGATCACCTTAAGACTAGTTCAGGTAGCGCGGCAGGGCGTGGGAAATGTGAAGAGGGAGGTTTGGGTGGTCATGTAAATAAGTTTAATTATGTACATTTTGTTGGTTGCCATATAAATATATATTTTATTCATCTTAACCAAGTATGTGAATAATTGTATATATTTCTATTGGATGTTTTGCGTAAATGTTTATTTATTTATATATGCAAATTTGAGAGAAACCCTACCAATTGGTATAATCTAATTGGTCATGTGACTGGTAGGATGCGTATATAACAAAGGCAGGAAGGCGTGCCTCAGTGATGCTGATTTGAAGATGATTGCTGTTTGTCTTCATCAGCTGCCCTGATGACTGCAGTGACTCCTGAGACTGACCCCGTAAGTGTTGCTTGAGTTTTAAGTTTTAAAGCAAGTACTACAATATGTGTATCGTTTCATCAAATCAAAGTTTAATGAAGCTATCAGAGTTGGAGCATCCATGTTTCTCTTTAAACTTATTTCAGATATAGAGATAGACAGACATCTGTTGGGTCAAATGAAGGAACAATCTTTCACGTCTTTCATGTATCTTGCCTGCAGCCCTTCCGCCTCCATGCCTGGTCCAGGGTCTTGTTCACTTGCTGCCTAGTCTGAAATGGTGTCCAGTACCTTGTGCAATGGGAGTGATGCAGCCCTGAGGAGCATTCCTGTATTTTTCAGCATCACATTCCCAACCCTGATGTCATCTGGGAGCTGCAGCCCCTGCATCCAGGCCGTGTAGTCCAACAGGTGAGAGTTGCTTGTTGAGAGTGAAGGGGGTTTCCCTTTGAAAACATTACATCATCTATGTGGTGTAATGGTAGATGATTATGATAATAGCTTGTGATTGGATTGCTGACAACTGAAGGTATTATAATTTTTAGATGGATGGAGCAGCAGTTGCTGCAATGCAAGTAAGTTCCTGGTTTATGATAATACTAACATAGTGACTGAGATAAAATGGAACTCTGGTATTTACCAAATTGATGTGTGATGCCATATCGGGATCTATCCTGGCTGAGGCACACGGTTCTTATATGGTCGATATACGGAAAGAGGGGCTCACGCACCGATGAACGGTCGCACATGATGCCCACTCACGCGGTACGTGCTGTGCATCATTTGCCCCTTGGTTAGCCGTATTAGGCACCTGTCCGTCAAATTCCAAACCATGCTAGGTAGATCATCCACAGCATATCTAAGAGGGAGGTGCTCCTCTGTGACGGCTTTGCTTCAGAGGGTGTGTGTTCATCCACTAGGCCTAAAGTTGACCATGGGAGTTCATCTGTTCTCGAGACAGACCCATAGTCCAGATGATGGTACGTACACAACAAAGGAAGTGCTAGTATGTTCTGTTGCATTTTGTCACTTTGTCACATTAATGATTTCAGGAACAATGCTTTCAGGTGTCAGCAATCCACTCTCATCACCTCCAAGAGTCTTTACTTAGGCACTTTGGGGCTACACCCCATCCAACTGTTTTGCAGATCTTATTTCTTGATACAGGAGCCAGTCCCAGCCAGTGATTGATAGAGATATCAAACTTGGCTCCTTTTTTAGGGATTTGAATCTTTCTGAGTCAATCACTAAACAGAGCTGTATCTTATGAGTCATTCAAATCAGTTTGTTCATAAGCATAAATTCTACCAGCGAAACACAAGCCTACGTGTCTTAGATTACAAATAGGCCAAATAACCGCTACTGTAATCATACTATCATTTATTGTATTTCATTGTAATTGTACAATATGTTTCTGTTGATTTGTTCTGTACACGTGACATCCATTGCACGTCTGTCCGTCCTGGGAGAGGGATCCCTCCTCTGTGGCTCTTCCTGAGGTTTCTTCCACCTTTTTTCCCTGTTAAAAGGGTTTTTTGGTGGCCAAGTTTTTCCTCACTCGAACCGAGGGTCTAAGGACAGAGGGTGTCACTCCCTGTACAGATTGTAAAGCCCTCTGAGGCAAACTGTGTTTTGTGACTTTGGGCTATATAAATAAAATTTGATAACTTCAAGAGCTATTGTACGAGGAGGGTAGTCTACTGCTTGTGCATTTGAAATTTTGATGCAGGAAATAAAACTTTGCATTTACATCTTATTAAAAATTCTCTAACATTAACTATGAGGCTTTAAACAGTAAAGTAGTTTACAATATTTTTATTTAGCTGGCATTATATTGAACTGACACAAATGGAGTTATATTCTCATAACTCAGTTAGCTTCACTCATTCAATTGAATGTACAGTGAATGACAATAGAAATGTGGCAAATATAACTCCATAATTATTGACGGCACATTATACTTGCACAAAATGCTGCAATTCAAATGCTTCTCAGTCACATGCTTCTCAAGCAATCCATGGGTCTTTTGTTTCTTTTGATTCTCAGGTGTTTCTGTACAGATTTACTCTGCATCTGAATCTGAGGGTCTGTGCTTCTGTGCTCCTTTTTGCTTATGTCACTTTCCATTTTAACTAGTTTGATTCAGAACTAGTTTTTCTGAGAAAAGACAAAGTAACGTTGCTGTTCATGGCGAATGATTGACTTTTCTACTTCCTCCAGATCCTTCACAAGCTTTGGTCTATCTTGCAGTGGGTCCTAACATTGTCTTGTGACATCTGTCATCTCTGGATCATCTGGAGGGATTTTGATCTGATACTTTAGACCATTCAGTTTCCTCTCTTGACAGGATCACTGCACTCCTACTCTAAACTCCTACGTTACTACACTCCTACTGGTAACGTAAGTACAGAATAATTTTGTTTAGTTGTGAATGCATTTCAGTACTGATGTACTGTCTGTCCAGAAGGTAGAGCTCTCCAGTTTAATCTGCAGTTTCCTCTGTAACGTCCTATCCACTTTCACAGCAAGTGTTGCAGCTGTGAGTTCAAGCCTTGGAATGATTTGTTTCAGTGGAGTTACTCTGGATTTCCCCAGAACAAAGGTAATGTGAACATCTACTTTGTAGTTTGTGGCTTACAGTCCCATATCTTGACTCCATCACAGAAGTGATGTAGCTCAGCAGTCCTTACAGCTCCAAACCTTGAGACTTTTTCCACTTCAAATCTGCTCAGCTGATCTAGCTCTGTAACCATCTTTGTTGGAGCTTTGATATTTCCTCTGGGCTGATTTCATACCATCCGCACTTTTGGGCACAAAGCTTCTGTAGGAAGCCCAACGGGTCATAGATGGAACTTACTGTGGAGAGGATTGCTTGGCTCGTGAGTTCTTCTTTGGACGACCGCCATGAAGGTAAGTGTCCCATTGGATGCTTAGTACTTGTTCAAGAGGTGGTATCTCTTACCAAATCAAAGGTAGGTGTGTTCATTTTTGAAAACAGTTGAACTTGCTGCCAGGTCCATGAATTTCCTGTCTTCACACTTTATTTTTTTCATCTTTATATTCCTTTTTAGGAAGCAGCCCATTGACCACCGCTATCCTAGTATTGTCTTGACTGCAAATGGTTCATTCCCTTGACTGTGTATCACTTGCCAGTTCCATTGTTTTTAGGAACATCCATTCCTACCAGGATTTCAATGTCCGCATCAATCTCTTTCATTGAGATGAGGCCATTTTTCCAGATCCGGTTCAGTAAGTAAATTTTCTTCTGAAACCCCTGCTCTGTAACCATCTTTGTCAGAGCTTTGATATTTCCTCTGGGCTGATTTCATCCGATCTGCACTTTTGGGTGCAGAGCTTCTGTAGGAAGCCCAACGGGTCATAGATTAAACTTACTGTGACGAGGATTGCTCGTCTTGTGGGAGTTCTGCTTTGGACGGCTACCATGAAGGTAAGTGCCCCATTGGATGCCTAGTACTTTTTCAAGAGGTGGTATCCTTCTCACCAGTTTGGCCCAGTCTCATCTGGTACACTTCCACTTGCTCAGTAACACCCCCTTGTGGCCACTTCGATGTCTGCCTTTATTGCAATCTCTTCCTGATAGAACCTAAGCAGGATGCCTGGAAGTTGGTTAGCCAAATCTGGACCTTGAAGTGCCTCTGTATAATTAACAGTCAAACACAACAATGGTTTCTTTTGCTTATGATGCACACCGTGATGACATTATACCACGCATGCTATCGTTCCTTTGGAGCTGTTCTTGAGGCACTTATTTTGCCTTTTGTCATCCATAAAGATTCTGTATTCTGCAGCATAAGCAGAATCTTTCTTGAATTTCTTGGCAAGGTTCAATATATGTTGAGCTGTTGCCTCATAGTTGTTAGGAAAGCCCACATTTTTATCTCAAAGGTAGGTAGAAGTGTCCATTTTTGAAAACAGTTGAACTTGCTGCCAGGCCCATGAATTTCCTGTCTTTACATGATGACTTTTTTCTCCTTTATATTCCTTTTTTAGGAAGCAGCCCATCCTAGTATTGTCTTGACTGCAAATGGTCATTCCCTTGACTGTTCATCACTTGCCAGTTCCATTGCTTTAGGAACATCCATTCCTACCAGGATTTCAATGTCCGCATCAATCTCTTTCTGTTGGATTTCATTGAGATGAGGCCATTCTTCCAGATCAGGTTGGGTAAGTAAATTTTCTTCTGAAACAGGAATTTTAGCTTGGCTAAAAATTTTAGGCATATGCACTTGATGTGAGGCGTTATCCACCGGATTGTTGCTGGATCACTGCAATCCTACTGGTAACTTAAGTATAGAATAATTTGTAGTAGTTTTTTTGTAATAGTTTGGTTGTGAATGCATTTCGGAGTTCTCCAGTTTAATCTGCAGTTTCCTCTGTAACATCCTATCCACTTTCACAGCAAGTGTTGCAGCTGTGAGCTCAAGCCTTGGAATGGTTTGTTTCAATGGAGTTACTCTGGATTTCCCCAGAACAAAGGTAATGTGAACATCTACTTTGTAGTTTGTGAGCCTGAGGTGGCTTACAGTCCCATATCCTGATTGACTCGCATCACAGAAGTGATGTAGCTCAGCAGTCCTTACAGCTCCAAAACCTTGAGACTGCAAATGGTTCATTCCCTTGACTGTTTATCACTTGCCAGTTCCATTGTTTTTAGGAACATCCATTCCTACCGGGATTTCAATGTCCGCATCAATCTCTTTCACTGAGATGAGGCCATTTTTCCAGATCAGGTTGGGTAAGTAAATTTTCTTAAACACCCATCCAGATTGCTAACCTCTAGTCAAGAGGTAGTAAGAGACTTTCACTGTCACCTTTTGCAACTGGAACAATTGCTAGCATACACTCCTTACCAGCCCCTGTTACTTTATCTACTGAAACTAGTGCACTATTGATTGTTTTTGGTTCTGTAGGAACAATATTTCATGGAGCTTCTTGTTTTAAACTCTCCATCAATGTGCAGCAGTGTGGGAGTCCAGTTTTCTTTTGCAGTCTTTGTTCTTGTGACCTATCTTTAAGCATCCAAAGCAATAACAATTCTTTTTCAGACATTCAACTTTTCTTTCCAGTGCCTCATTTTGAGTCAAGTGCATGTTTGCCTTGACAGAAACTACATAGGGCTGAAATAATATGGGTGTCAGTTTGTTGCTGCTCTTTACTTTACTTTGCTTTGGTATTGTGTTAAGCTGCTGCCACAGTGGTAACAAAGCTACTGCCCCTTTTTGGTGTCATCAAATCCGTGATTCTGTTCTTAGATTTTTTTTTTTTTTTTTTTTGTGGGAACGAATTTATGATTGTCACCAATTTTCCTGTCTATCAGCATTTATCAGTTATTTCTATTATTGACTTATAACTTGAGATGAAATTACCTTTTTGTGACCATTTTTGTCTCTAAAAGCATTGTATCGTTGTATTGAACTATTTCTGTTTTGGGAGATTATCAGTTGTCTGTAATTTTAATTCAAATGTATGCATGCTTATCAGTGTTTTGAACACATTTCTATTGCTCTTTAGGTTGCTTACTTAGTCAAGACGGAGAAGGGTAAGTACTGATCCGTTCACAGTTGCTAAGATCTTTGGCTTTTTTTTTTTTCTAACTTCTACAGGCATTTCACTCATAACGGTTTCCCCTTGAACAGTCTTATCCTTTTTTAATTTTGCCATTTCAGTGATCTGTTCAGACAGAACAGGCATTTCTTGTAATGCCTTTCTGTAATTCAATTAATGTAAAACCTTCCATGCTTGTCAGGTAAGTTTGTTCGTCCACAGTCATTTCTGGGGTTAATTCCTGCAACAGAGAGCATTCACTATTTCCATCCAGTTTGCAGTGCCTTGAACGATCTTTCTTTTTAAACTTGTCTTTTCAGTGGTCGGTTCATGCAGGTAAGGAATTTCTGGAGCTTAAACATGACTTCACTGCTGCACCCATCCTAACTCTTAATCTGTTTTTTTTTTTTTTTTTTTTTTTAGGTGGCGGTTGATGCCACATATGTGAACGTAAGTCAGTGCATTCCCAAAACTTGTCCCATGCCTTTTTTCCTTCCACCTTATCTCATAGCCCAGGCTCTGCCTAATCAGTTTGAGGCTGAGGAATCCACTGGAGAACTTCTTGATCACTGACATGATCACCTGGGACATCAAATGTCAGGTAAAGTGGTCAGCAATTTCACCCCCCAGTGGGTGTTCTGCTATCTCTGCTATCTGGCTCTTTGTCCCAGAACATCTCCGCTTTCAGGTGCTTTTTATTCCTCTGCCCAAGTTGCTCACTCACAACATTTGGTCCGCCAACCTGGTCTTCCCAGGTATTGTATGTCAGACTAAGACCTCCAGTTCACCTCCTGCTTCTGGAGAGAGTTCTGCAGTCTTCTTTGTACTTTGGTTAGTCTCTCCTCAGGTTTCCATCTTCATCCAGGATCTTGCTCTGCCACAGGTCTGTCATCTTTCCATTGTCCATATGGTTACCAACCCTTGTTTCCTGAGCAGGAAATGGGAGGTCAGCTACTTACTATGTTATCATCTGCACTTTCACCTGCTATCAGTGGGGCACTGCCCCATGTTATTTTTCTTCTTCTCCCCAGGACTTTGAGGATCCTGCTCACTTCAATGTCTCCTTGGGTCAAGCCTGTCATGAAGGGTCCACTGTTGTAGCTGCTGTATGTTTGAGCTTGGACAGAGGTGAAAGTTTACAGTGTCCACTTATTTGTCCACTCCTGTCATACTTGGATCTGTAAATCTGAACAGTGTGCAGTTTTCCCATGTTTCATTGGTGTAATTACTCAGTGACACTATGGTGTTCTTAATGTGATTGCTGATTCAGCAAGAAAATCAATAACTCTGAAGTCTACTGATGTGATGACTATGGCTGTCTCAGTGGTTGTTGGAAAAATGAACTCTTTACCATTCTCATGACCCATGTAACAAATGTTAAGTTCTTACCGTCTGGAAAACATTACTGCAAAATCTGTTTACTAAGCTGCTCTGACACAGTGATCAAACAAGGAGTTGTTTGGCTTTCCCCATATCTGTATAACCATGTCGATGTCAGTGACTTTTCAATCACAGGACAAAGCCTGTTACTGAGATCACAGATCTTGTCTTAAAATCCTGTTGGATGCATATTTGAACAAATGTATTCAGGAATTTCTAAAAGGCAACCTTTATCATATCTTTAATCATGATTTTGTGCACACATTACATAGTTGACTTTCTCTCATTGTTGCTTTAATTGGGCATTAAAACTGTTTTCTCTTCTCTTTCATGCATTGATGGCTGAGTCCATGACGGAAAGACGCTTCCCCAGTGTACAGGATGGAAGTTATACAAGGAATAAGACTGAATCTGGTAATTAATTTTGACTATAACTAAATAGTCTTTGTATTCTGTTAATATGCATTATTAATTCTTTGTTGTCCTTGTTTCTCTCTAGGCAAGCCTGTGTGTGAATTGAAACCTTTGCCGTTGACTAGTTTTTATATTATCATTTGCTACATTTGTTGCATCTCAATATTAAATAAATTGACTCTTGCTTTCCAGACCTGCGGCCTTTGAGTCTTGTTTGATCTCTGGCAATGTTAAATTATTGATGCAATTACCTTTTCCAAAAACAGGACCACAAATCACGTTAGCGGCTCTGTAAATGACTGTACCTTTTGCACAGTGGTGCTTTGACCTAAATGCTAACAGTAGCCTGCATGTTAACAATGGCGATGTTGACATGCAGGTAATGTTACCATGTTCACTGTCTGCTGCACTGAAACTACTGCTGAGATTCACTTTCATCATCAGGTCACTTGTTCAGTGGTTTAATGACATTAAGTGGAAAGTTAAGCAATCGCCAAACTTAATACAATTCATGTTCACTTACTTGAGGGATGCAGAAGGATGATGTCCGTCAGGGAGAAGTCCCTAGACTCCACGGTTTTTACCCATTCAGCAATGTTGGTCATTAGCAGGACCCAGGCCAGTGTTGGCCAGGGCTCCATCATCAGGCCACAAATAGTTTCATGCACTTTCCTGTTTGGGCAGGAGAACACTGCGGGGGAGAGAGATCATAAGCAGCTGAAATGCACAGCAGGGGTAGTTCAAATAAGTCCAGGAAAGGTAGCTTAAAATTGAATTAACACTTGATAATCCAAATTGCAGGATGTGTACAGTAAAATTAAAATTGAATCAAAAAGGTGTCAATATTTCATAGCTGCAGTGATTGGATAATGATAGCAAATGTCATATTTTAAGTAAGTCTAACAACAAATGCTCTCTAAAAGTGACAAGCTGTTTATCATTTAAACTGTCTACTGTAGGCTTTAACACTGAGCATCCTTGGGTTTGAATAACTGACAAAATATCTTAACATCGTCACTTCTGACAAACATTAGTCATGTTTTGGTTTATAAGCCCCTTTTGACCTCTGGGAATTTGTCCATTAATCCTTGCTTGCCAAAAATCCCCCCCTGAACATGCATTGAGTCATTCATTGGTACAGCCCAGTCAGCAGGTGCATTGTCTTTTACTTTGACTCCTTCAAACTGGAGATTGTAACAGCAGGTCAAGGAGGAAATGCCTCCCTCCAGGCCTTCTTTACTTCCAAATCAGTTCCTGAGCTAAATAGATTCACTACCCCATTAATAAAGTGCCCAGTGTTTTCAAGAAGAAACTTCAGAAGGATCAGAACATTAAATGTGGAGACATGTATGCAGGTCTAAGTAGCTAATAATGCATTGCACCATAATTATGTTAATGTTGCTTGTAAATGTATTAAATTTGGAAGTCTACAGCTATGCTAGTGGTGTGAGGCTGTACTTACTTACTGGTGCAGTAAGTTGATTTTTCACCATCTCAGTTTAGTGTAGTGTTTTTACTAATTGGCATTAAATGTAAAGTATAGCTGAGGCTGAAGGATAAAGAGGATAAAGAAATCCTTTTGAGAGCAGGCATTCCTTATCATGAGACTGACTTTGAGGAATTCAAGAAATATCCGCTAAGCTGCTGTGCTAATCCTTGGAAACATCTCAATCAGGTACAACTGTGGCCATCTTTATGCAGCAGGAAACAATTTGTTTTCATTCCAAACTCCAAAGGCAGATTTGACAAGTCAATGACTGACATGTACTGTCTCTCTACACTCAATAGCCTGAAGGTTTAAACCACACTAAGAATATCCGACAGCTTATTACTTCAAAGAAAGCGTAATGGTTCTGTGACACACGTTATTTTTATGTCTTGAAGAGGGGGCATTCCTGTCCGCAAAAATGTGACGTTTTTGTCACTTTTAGTTTGATTCACATAATCTTTCAGTATTAAGAGATGACACCTGAATGCCCATGTTTGCAAAGGTTAATTGACATTAATGTTGTTTTTCTCTGAGCTTTGGTATGTGTTTCAACAATTATGTTCATGACAGACTTGTATAAGACATACAAAGGCTATGTTATATTATTATACTGTTTGGTAACTTCCTTTTTAATTGAAGTTGTTTTCCTTGATGACTTCTGGTCTTCAGTTACAGTGCAGGCAGAACACTCTCTACCAAATGCTCTTCTTAGATTCACTGAGATGTCAATCAATTAAATACCAGATGACCTGGTTTTTCCTTTTGAACTGAGATCAGTAGATATGTGTAAGATCAAGACTCTATCTCCAGTTTTGTCCCCAGGCATTGTGCCGGCTGTGGTGTTGTAAATGCTTGTTTTCTTTGCATTATGCATGCCCCAATAACACTGATCCATGCCTTTACTGCAGACAGAATAACCATACTGTACTACAGCACAGTCTGAATCTTTATCAAAGGCTCTGATTATTCCGTTTAAAGTCAAACTTAAATTAAATCAAATTGAACACATAGACAATGTGTTATGAAGGTATGTATTTAGTTTTAAGAGCTAAATCGCTTTGAATGCTCTGTGTAGACTGATGGAATGTGATGGATTCAGAGTCATTGGCTAGAATGCCAAATTTTGCTTCTCAGTTGAGAAACTTTGCAAAACAAGGCATTTCACTATTTTAATTTGAAACTTGAGCATAGTTCTCTGACTTTTTAGAGACCAAACAATCAGTTTATTGAAGAAATCAATCAATTTAATTGCTTTATCACTTGCAGCCCTAATTGGATCCCACTCAACCCCGCACCTGAGGCATAATGTGTCAATACTTCGATGAACGTTAAAGTAAGTTGAGGTTTACTGCATTTGGAAGTTAGTACTGAAACATTTGGCGCCTCTGCTCCATATTTGCATGTCTTTGGTCTGGAACCCAAATTTGTGACCCTGTTCGCATAGTGGTTGTGTTTGGATTTTTTAATCCTTGCTCGACACTGAATTAATCTGGAACTGCCAACTAATTACATGAGTATTATTTGAAATGATTCAGAGAAGTCTTTGAGTCCATGGGCTTGCATTCGTTAGAGCACTTGTGCTACAGTATAGCTCATAATGATATGCTGCGCGCTGAAAAGAAAACTTGAGACTAGCTCTCCAACTTTGAGCCGCCTGGAGTAAAATTTAGTTGGAGTTTGAGAGGTTGGACTTGGGAGGGATTAGGTACAATGGCTTCCTGTTACAACTGGAGTGGGATGGAGAGGGTTTATATCACTCAGGGTTCAATCAGCACCGACCAACTCCTTCGGGTCCCGGTTAAAAGGCCACGCAGGGCTGAAAGAATCTGAAGGAGTGTAGGTTTTAAATCTTTCTGTCTCCCCTGACGACTGGAGATCAAGTTTGCAGTGTAAAAGTTGATGAACTGTGCAGTTTCTCAGACATGCTGATATTATTCGTGATATACTGTAGGACACAAACATAGTATTTTGTAGACACTGTTGCAAAAGCACCTAAAAGTAGTTCTTTCAGGCATCGTGTGACTCTGCCATCTGAATGAAGGTGTCACAGTTTGTTTTGTGTATTCTTTTATCCAGAAAATAAATTTTTAAGATTTACATTTAACATACTGTTTGACTCATGACCCCGCTTGTGACCTCTTCATACCAGAGATAAGCTGAGTTTATACAACGCTTTAAATCAGGCAACAGAAGTTCAGAGGTTAGATTTTCTGCAAATGTATTTAAAAAATGAATAACATGATTCAAGTTAATGAAAGAAGAAAGTCATTTCCGAGGAGGACTGAAGTTATATTCAGACATACTTGTAATTACTTCTCACCTTCTGTCTGCAGGCGGTACTATGCTGCCTTCAAGTGCTGTCAGAGAAATTATATTTATGACTGAAACGCACAAGGATGACCCAAAACATTGTAAATATTCCTGGAAAAAGTCATCCGGAACATTTCTTGTAAAGCTCTGTTTGCATATATTTCATGAAGTTCACGGCTGACAAAAGTCAGTAGTTGTTGTAGGAGAATATGTGGAACCAATAAAAGCAGAGATTACTGATAGACCGGAAAAAGAAACAGAAACGGTTCAATACCCCGAGGCCCCTAACTCAAACTGGAATGTGTCACATACTGTATGGTAAAACAACATTGGCAGCTTTGGGAGAGAGTTTGACTCTACCAACAAAGTCAAATTGAAAGTTAAAAAAAAAAATAATCACGAGTGATCTGGGGTAAAACAAAATGTCAGAGTTGGACTATTTGGTTCCTTAGTTGAAGGATAATTGCTCAAAAGAATATTGTATCAAGATTTAGGCCACCAGGGTTGCCTTTGAAGCTGAGCCGATATCCGGCAGCACAGTTCTATCGACCAGACACATATGGCAGGGGCTTAACTTCTGTCATAACACTGCTAATGTTTTTGAGTCTGACATACATGACTGGACAAGAGAAATTATAGCTGTGTTGCTGAATTCTTGTGTCTGAAGCTGTTTAACACTTCACTGATGACTGAAACATTAATCCAGTGCATCATAACTTCAAAATGTAATCAAACGTGTAATGTTAACTCATGAAGTTCAGCCTCTCATGGACAGAAATGCACATCCTGCTTCCCAAGCCTCTGCACCTGGGTCCACTGAGTCACTACATGACTTTTATGAGGTCCTTGCTGAGCTGGCATCTCATAAAACGCCTGACATCTTGTTTTTATACAGATGGAGAAGAGATGGAAGACAGACCAGTGCCCCTTAATAAACACGTATTTACCCTTGTAAAGAAGTACTGCTTAAAGATCAGTCATTCTTTTTGTAACCAAACTATAGTATCTCCTTCACACTAGGAGAAGATCCTCCACCCTGGTCCTCACCGTTGTCCCTTCAAGTGCATGGGAGAAACTACAATGAATGCGAAAAACACAAAAACATGGTAAACCTTGTTTAAAGCCAGTGTTTCTGTTCTAGGATGCTGTAGAAACATGGTGGTTCAACATGGCGGACTCCACCACAGATGAAGACCTGCCGTCTCAGATATAACAGGCTCACCCTAAGGTAACAAAAACACGCCCATGCATATTTTCAGCTGATTCTACACTAATACAAATGTATGAATATTATATTCCATTTCTGCAAGTAGCCCGTTTTAGACTCTGGATACAGAGTTTAAGTGCTAACGTGCTAATTATGCAGCTGTGTGTCCTCTTAGTGTTATATCATTATATACTATTACTGGATTTCTATCTGTGTAAACAGTATTTTGAAGTGAAGCTACCATTAATGTTGGGTAATAATCAGTTATACATATTCATTTTATACATAGTCTATAAACTGTAACAGTAAGTAAGTAACAAGTAGCTGTTGTTGTAAAAGTAATGCAAAACATAATAAAACATAATGCGCAGTGTAAATATGTAACGCCATACATGCATATAGACAAACGTATAGATACAGCAGGCTTCAATGTAGTGACATTTACTATGTCAGAAATCCACTCTGCGCACTCAGCGTGCATGTGATTGAAGATGTCTACTACTGCTTCAAATCTCAGCCGCTGCGCGTTAATTAAAACAGCTTTAATAATTAAAAAGCCTATTTATGGAGCGCAATAAACACTTGCTCCAGAACAATAGCTTTTATTTAGAAAGAATCTGTTGTCTCAAAACGTGTTACAGCATTGAGCTGTATTCGAGGAGTTCTCACTTTGGTGATTATTAAACCTGACTTTCAAATATCATATCCTTAATTAATCTTAAATTAGCTCCGCTGCGGATTAATTAAACCGATCTGCGAGACACTTTAAAAAGCGCAATCAAACAGACTTTAACTTGAACATTACATAAGTAGTGTACAGGTACTTTATAATGCAACTTACCGGCTGTGTTTCCTCGATCACCCCGCAGCAGACCTTCAGCCTGACTGTCCGCAGATTAAAATCAAACAGCGCTGCGCTGCTCGGTGAGCCTGCTGGAGGAGGAGGAGGCTCCAACGTCACTACAACTCCCATCAATAGCACTACGCCTTACCAATAACAGCATGGTTTTATTATGCAGAAACTGTGTGGATCCCATCACTGAGTGGCATTATCATCATAACACAGTGATGGGATGTAACTAAATATACTCAAGTACAGTCTTTAGGTGTTTGTACATTACAATTTACATTTTATGCTGCTTTTTACTTCCACTACTCTTGTTCTTCAAAAAAACTTCAATTTTTGTCAATATCTTTACTCTCTGTATACTTGTTTACAGCTGTCAGAGGAATACAGTAGTAATTTGCTTCGGCAACACACAGCATCGAGTGCTATGTGCATTCAATACATGTTTAATGGACATAAACTTAATTAAGAATATCAGTGTCTCTTGTGCAAAATGAATGCTTAAGGGCTCTGGATCAAAGGAGATCAAACAGCAAACCTTCTCTGCACCCTAATGAGCTTTCATTATTTCTGCAGGCAAATTAGGAAAAGACCCTCCAAACTGTGCATGCCCTACAAACCTGCTTGCATATTCACATTCCTTGAGTGAAACACATGGCATGCATTCTATGTGGACAGACTGAACATTGACAGGCAGCAGCCCTCTGACCTGTCTGGATATGAGATCCCTGACAAGAAAGCAAGGAAGAAGAGTGCAGCCCCTTCAGGCCCTTGTCACACAGAGGTATTTAAGTAGCACATGCACACAGATGTGCCATAATATCTGGACAGATGGCTGGTCCGTCATGGAAAAAGCTTTCAGCGGGACCTCAGGAACTTTTACTGTGATCGAATGACAAATGTTGGAAAAAGGGCATGAAGGGTAGTAGGTCTCCTGGATTCGTTCTTGTTTGACTTGGGAGCTTTGAAGTATATAATTGATCCCGTTATGCAAATTCAATGAGGGGCAGAGTGTATGTTGGAGAAGGAAAGGGGGAGGTGGAGAAGTATTCCGCGGTTCTCCATGCCTTGAAGTTGATCTAATATTGTCATTATATTTCTTCAAAGTGTGTTTTTACTACCATTATATCTGCCTATTTTTTCATACAGCATTGATTGCGTTTGATTTTTCTTATCCAAACCGAAGGTTTAAACATGAATTAAATGAAGAGGCGCTCATGCATATAAAGAAAGGGCAGCCATTTGCTTTTGTAGCGACTTAAATGTCTTAAATGTGAGCATTTGCTGCGTTTAATCGGTTTTATATCACTGTAGATAATATTTTGTACTGTTATTTGGACAAAATGAGTCTGAGACGTCACCTTGGTTTCTTGTAAATTGTGATTGACGCAATCTATGCAACAGTTATTTAAGTGATAATTGATAATGGAGAATATCTTTAGTCTCAGCTCTGAATTCAGTGTGTGTCCTGGTGGAAGTTGTACCGCCCCCTAGCTGAAGGGGGGTCAAACAGCCCCAGTGTCCACATTTTTTTGTTTACGCCCCTGGTTAAATCCGGGTACTGTGTTGCGCGCGCATCCATCGCCATCTTTGAAACTAAGGTGGCGTGCACCACCAGCAACGCTGACCCAGGAGCGACTTCCACAAACTTTTAAGTTTATTTGACAGCGTTGGACAAACTATTCTGCTACAACATGGCTAACCGAAACATGCAACAGACGAGCATGCAGAGCAGTAATTCTCCTCAACCAGCGAAAGGCGGCACGGACTCCCCGGCCCTGGAGCAAACACCGGCAAACAAAGACAGCCCAGCGCCGCCGCCGCCGCCACCGCCGCCGCCGCAGCAGCAGCAGCAGCAGCAGCAACAACAGTCCCCCTCGGGTGAACAAGCCGGGGAAGGCAGCGAGGAAGGCCCGTCAGAAATGACTCTGAATTTTACAAGTTTCCGTAAACCCGGGGAGAAGACGTTCACCCAGCGCTCACGGCTGTTTGTCGGGAATCTGCCGGTGGATATCCCGGAGGAGGAGTTCAAAAACATGTTCGCTAAGTATGGGGACGTCAACGAGGTCTTCCTCAACAGAGAGCGGGGGTTCGGCTTCCTTCGCTTGGTTTGTACAAAGTGTTACATGTTGGCTTTAAACTGTGCTGTTGTTGTGTGTTTTTAATCTCTGACTACACCGACACGTCGCGGCTAAGACTAGCTAGCTAGCTAGCTGGCTGCTAGCGAGCTAGTTGCTAGTTGTTATGCTAGCATAAACACCAGGTGCAGGTTGATTAGACATCTTAACGCCGACATGTTAATTTAACTTACAGGTTGTATGTTACAGAGCAGGTTAAGCAGGTTGGTATCTTTAACTAGAAGTGTGCCAAAGACTTGTTTAGTAAGTAGTATTTTAGCATAATACAAATTAAGGTTATTTTAGCAGAGGTTTTCCACTGAGCCAACATGCAGCACATTGACTCTGTTTGTTAGTATCACTGATAACACCTGTGTCTACGTACTGTTTCATGTCAAAATGGCTGCTGTGAAAAAGGTCTGTTATGTAGTGATATGTAGTTAAAGTATGTGACACACCAGTTCAGACCAGTATGGATCAAAGTATGTGCCTGCAGGTGCCAGTTCACCTCCTGGGTGGCTGCGCATCACTCCACCATCTCTCTCCACATTTGCATCTGAACCCTGTGTGTGTGTATTTTGGGTTATAATGCATGTAAAACTGAGTGTATGTACATGTAAAACTCTATGAACACAGGCGAACATCCTCACTGTCACACAGGTTTTTAGTGAAGATGACAGTTTTATTAGTTTATTTTTAATGTGTCTCACTGCCGTTTCATCACTCTTTTCCCTTTCCTTCCCCCGTCTCACAGGAAACCCGTACGCTGGCAGAGATTGCTAAAGCTGAGCTGGATGGGACTATGTTGAACAACCGGCCGATCAGGATCCGCTTAGCTACACATGGTGCTGCACTCACTGTTCGCAACCTGTTGCCTACAGTGACAAACGAGCTGCTCGAACAGGTAAGCTGAGCTTTCAATCTCTGCTGCACCGTCGAATTGCTCATTTCCTCGCAGTGATATTTAACCTGAAGACCATCTTCTTCTACCGTCAGGCGTTCTCTCAGTTTGGGCCGGTGGAACGGGCCATTGTTGTGACAGATGACCGCGGGCGTCCCACCGGGAGAGGCATTGTGGAGTTTGCAATGAAGGGAGCTGCACGTAAAGCCCTGGAGCGCTGCACAGAGGGAGCACTGCTGCTAACCACGTAAGTAATGTGGCTATGAATAATGTGTAATGTGTATGGACCGCCTCTGCGGTGTTTGAGATCAAGATGATTTGTGAATTTCTAAGCCTCATTTTCACAAACCGTCAGTCAGTGCCATTTGTCTCTCATCAATGAGCCGTCACTGATCATCACTTTCTTATAATATCTCAAGAGCTTTTAATCATGTCGTCTTCTCTTTCTTCAGCACACCGTGTCCAGCCATTGTGGAGCCCACAGAGCACTTTGACGATGAGGATGGACTGCCTGAAAAAATGCTGCAGAAGATTCCAAAGTACCATAAGTAAGTGTTTTCTGAACATCTTGAGCTCCACCCTGCTCTCTGCTGTTTGTTGTGTCTCATTGACTTTTTTCCCCCCTCCAGGGAACGGGAGCAGCCTCCACATTTCGCTCAGCCTGGCACGTTTGAGTTTGAATACTCGTCTCGCTGGAAAGCTCTTCATGAGATGGAGAAACAGCAAAGAGAGCAAGTGGACAAGAACATTAAAGAGGCCAAAGAGAAACTGGTGGCTGAACTGGAGTCAGCCAAACATGAACATCAGCTCATGTTAATGAGACAAGGTAAGAAACTGCGGCTTTTACTGTGCTCCTTTTGGACTGGTGTTTTAATAAAGGTTAAAAGGTCCTAACCTAACAGGTCTGTTGTTGTGCACGTTGTCTTTTTGCTTTGATTCTCAAAATGTGAATGTTTGCCTTTGTTATTCTTCATATATCCATCTGTTTGGGAGGTCCTTTGTAATTATGTCACCTTCCCTTTCTCTTTTGCCACCTTCCAGATCTAATGAGACGTCAGGAGGAGCTGAGGAGACTGGAGGAGCTCCGCAACCAGGAGCTGCAGAGACGAAAGCAGATAGAGATGAGGTGTGTTTTCTCTATCGAGCAAACTATTAGGAGAATGAGAAAACTGCTGAGAAATCCAGTTAACATTTGTTTTGTGCTTCAGGCACAAAGCAGTTCCTTTGAAGCTCACACACTCACACGCTCATTGTGTTTCTTTTTACTGTCTGTAGGCATGAAGAGGAGAGGAGAAGGAGGGAGGAGGAGATGATGAGGCACAGAGAACAGGAGGACCTGAGACGTCACCCAGATGGCTTCAAACCAAACTACCTGGACAGTGTGAGTACAGCTGAAACACAGACAACACACTAAAGCTTGTCAGATTCCTTTGACAGATATTATAGTGGATTATCGCACACATACACACATATACACACATATACACAGATCAAGTTGTTCTGTAAGTTACTGGATCAACCTCAGTTATTGGTACTGCAGCATTGGTGTCCAGTTTTCTGTCTGACTGGGCTCAGACAGGACAGTCTTGTTGCATCTTTAGACTTACAAATGAATTACTTGTTTGCAACATGTAAACCTGCCTGGTGATTAAGTCTGTTTCACTGAGGCAATCGTTGATGCGTCTGGTGAAAGAGTTTTTGTTGCCTAGTAAGTGGCTTTTCTTCATTTCTGAATCCTTTACACCTGAGCAGCAGCTCGACTGACTTGTGCTGCTGTGCAGGGAATTTATATTTCCTCAGTTTTATTGCCACTTTCAGTAATTTCTATTTGTTGTGCCTTTCCTGTATTTTAAGGTCAGGTTACCATAGTAACATAACTGTCATAATGCGGTTCGTTTTGCCAAATTACTTATGAGATAGGACAAACACACACTAAATATTGTTTCACTTATGCTGTTTCTATTTATCAATATATTCCATGTAGCTTAACTACTAAATGAACACTTGTCACCTCTTCTTTCGACGTCTTTCCAGTCACAAAATGAGCCAGTTTAGTTTTGATGACGATGTTCAGCACAGTACTGCTGCATTGAATATCACCTCTCAGAGGCTTGATGACGTTGTCGCAAAATACTAATTTATTGGTTTGCATCATATTGCACAGGTGTTGCTTTATGTTTCCATCACCTGAACAAATAAACAGAATACATTTTGTGATCACAGATCAGTGCTGGACTTTCATGACTCCACAGACTTGTTTGCAGTTTCTTTCTTTGTGCTCCGAACAGATTTCTTGTACTGACAGCTTGATCTGTTAATTTTGAATAGAAGTGGACACAAATGACGACAAAGGAACAGATAATCATAGACTAAGGAAAGAAATTCAGTGGTGTTGGTCAAGGTCTGGGGATGAGAGTAGAACAGTGCTAAAGATATATCGACTCTAACATCATTGTTTCACACAGTTTTCTAGTGGGGGCTTCATGTGCACATGGGAAACACTGACATCCAACACTTGAGTCTGAGGGTCAGCTTAGGAAACATTTAATCTTTATGACACCATTTGGCTGCCGAAGTTAATTCCTTCAGTGTGGAACAAAACACACATGAACTCTTTTACTAAGGCTGGTATGAAGGAAGTTCGAGTGACGTCTAGGGTGACTATCAGTTTGAGTGTCTGTTGGTGTGATATGTTGTTGAATTCTTGCCATAACTCTTCTCTTCAAATCCTTTGCTCTGTTTAGAGGTCCTGTTGGAGTCTACATCTTTACATGCATGTAGCACAAGCACACACACACACATACACACACACACACAGACCTTGAATCTAGAGCCATCCATCCAGTTCATACTGACTCCATTACTGTCACCAACGGCCCTCAAATTAACATGTTTTTCATCAATGAACACATGTAGTTTTCTGTTATCTCTTTTATTTTAAACTGAGTGGCTGCATGTGTGTCATACAGTTTGTGTGGATTGTTTTATGGAAAACTTTAGGAAGTACAAGTAATACACATAGTGTGAACTCCACGTTTACATTTCCATAAATTTAAAGGTCTAGCTTTACAAATATTGGTAGATTACTTGGATATAAGAACAAGAAAGCGCACTGATGCAGAAAACACTTTAGGATGTAAGAGACTCCTTTATGTTACTCATAGCTACTTTACTTGTTTACTTTATACTTTGTACTTTGGTTTGCTGGGAGGAAATATTTAAGAGTGAGGACTCCCAGAGTATAAATGATCTCTGCTGCCATCTAGTGCTTAGTTTTAGCTCAGACATCACTATAGTCTGATCGCAAACAGAATCAAATGCTACTGTGACAGTTATTAGGCGTTCATCACACTTTGAGCACATTCAGTTTATTAATTTTCTTATTATAATTGCAACATATTCACAATTCATCAGGTAAGTATGTAAATCATACAAAGATATCACAGTATCTGCAGTATTTTAACATGTTTTTCTTCACAATTTACTAGAGGTTTGGTGTGTGTAGGATGTATTAAACTTGTATACTGACCATGGAGTTTTAGTACGATCTTGATATATTCTACCATCAGAATGAACAGCATACATATATTTACATACAGCCCCATTTCACCTCTTATTTGTGTGTAAGATGAACATGTTTACATTGGTGCTAAACTCTTTGCCCATTGTAGTGCCTTTATAATGTTTCATGTAGAAATATTAGGTAATCCATGTGCAGCTGGTTTCAATGATCTGGATTAAGCTTTGTCTAGATGTTGCATTGGACATTTTTATGTAAGTAATCCTAAAGCAGACTCAGTCCAGCTCAGTGAAATCCATTATTGTTGAATTTTATTCACTTTGTGTTTGTAAGATTAAGTTTGAAAGAGATGGAGAGAGAGGATTGTGTGTTAGTTAATGTATGAAAGAAATGTATCCCTAATTGTGCTGTCAGGTGATGTATGAATAAATGAATGAACAGAGAGTGTTTTATGTTTCTGGGCCCTGAAACACCAAACTGACAGTGAGACAGGCTGCTGTAGCTATGTGATGTCCAGCACCATAACCACAGTCAGCCCTTTTCAGCAGATATTTGTCTGATAATCAAAAGCTTCCTAGTTTCCTCGGTCGACTTGATGTGTCGGGGCCCTGTGTGAAAGAGTGAGTGAATGTTGGAAAGATTGTGACATAACTTTGAATTTGTCTGTTGTCAAGCTGACAGATTCTCAAAACTTAAAACACGTGTAAATGAAAAATTATGAAGCCCATTTTATGTGGCTTATTCTTTTCAAGCTTTGCTTGCACAGCTAATTTGATGCAGACTCAATTTGCAAATGAGATTTTCACTGTGACTGAAATTACTTTGTCTGTTAGGAGTAAATCTACAGACCAGTAGGAGGCTGGAAAAGGTTTCTGCCTTGCCAAAGTTTAAATGGACACAAGGGAGCATTGAAACTCACCTTTTCTATCAATACTATGAATGATGATCATATTCCAAAAGAGCAGTGGGCAATTTATGTAGCAGTCATCAGTTTGGTGGAGAAAATCAATACCTCTACAGTGTGAGTGTTGTACGGGAAGCGATCTACTGAAGAATTACACTTCAGTTGAGTTTTTTTCTGAAGGCTCTTCTTCACTTTTTGCAGAGAGAACAGGAAATGAGAGTGGGTGAGCTGGGCCCTCGTGGAGCCATTAATATGGGAGGTACGGGCATGATTGTGTAAAGACTGGTTGATACAAAACCGACGACGATACGTGAATTATGATTTATGCCTTAATGTCATTTAACACTTTTTTTTTTGTCTTGCATCCCAAGTAACTTTTCAAGACACAGTCTTACATTTGTTTGCATTATGTATAATTTGGTACCCATGTTGGTGTAAAATGGACTGACTTTGGATGCATTGCAAAAAGAGAAAAAAACACGACACCACATGACAGCATAAAGTTTGTACTAACAGTTTTTACTACAGTGGCACTTGTTGGTAAAGTTTCATAGTTTGAAAAATCTTTGGTCCCTGAGCTCTCATCCACACAAAGCATAATTTTAGCTCTTAATCGACATCCTTTTTAAATGAATCATGGAAAAGACAACATCTGTCTCTGACTTAAATCAGGAATGCAAACGATATTCCCAAAGTAAATATTGATCTGTGGAGTGCAGGATGAGGGCCTAGGGACTGATGTCTAAGTCTATAATATGGGACAAACTGTTAGAGGTTCTTGGTGGCTCGTCACCATACAAAGACGACCTAGGATTGCACATCATCTATATAAATGAATCTGCCGTGTTTGACATCCAAAATACACTAGCATTTACTTAAATTATTTGTCATGAAGGGGGAAATTTTCTCTCTGGCTGTTGGTCTACAGTAGTATGTATTGTGTGTGTGTGTGTGTGTGTGTGTACTGTAAATGTGCATATGTTGAAAAGTTAGTCACGTTTCCATTCAAATGCACCCTGTGTTTACATCCACCACTCTTGCGTGACTTGTTAGGAGGCATCGAGATAAACATTTGGTGGTGCAGATTCTTCTGATGGGTGCTGTTAAACTGTTGCATAAGAAGAGGGCAGAATAAGATTATGTAATTATTAGATTACAAGCCAAACCTTGAATGATCTAAAACAACCCGGAAAATGTGACACAGATATGTTTCTGTTTGATTCATATATTAATGTGAGGAAAGTTAAATCTGCTCATCGTTCCACAGATTAGATGTTTCTTTTTTTTGTCTTCAGTGGTCACATGCTTTATTTGATTTGTCTGTTTCCATTGAGCTTGGTCACATTGTTGTTTTGATTAATACATCAACTTTTTGCCTTAAGCCACGCATAAAAACCTCGTGCGATATTTGACTTTTTATGAATTTCCAGTGTTTGCAGTTTTTTTTCTACTGCCATGTGTTTTTTCTGTGCTGTTAAAGTTCTTTTGCTTACATGGCTACGAGTACATTTCAGTCATGTTGCAGCATAACGGCATTTTCTGAGTTCTAATTTTTGATTAAATTAGGTGAAATAAGAGAGGATATATCCACTCAATCAAGTAGATATTTGTGACAGTGGAGGATTGGACCTGTGTACAGGGCTGCTTGCTTTTTGAAATAGTTTGAATCATTCTTTATACTCCAAGGTGATGTGCAATCCAAGGTTTAGTTAGCAAAATGTGAATATTGGCACTTGGCCTCAAAGTTTAGCTTTAAACGTAAGAACCTCTTATTCTTTTACTTACACAGCCTGCTGTCTGTCTATTCTGCCTGTAAAAATGTGACTTTTAACATCTACTTTGACATAATATAGCACCACTTTAATTTAACGTTGGTTTTTGGTTATGTTGGTTCAACAAACAGGATGTTACCTGATAATAGAATTGTTTTTGTAAAGGTTTAAATGATCAGCAAAATTGCACAAATTATAATATCGTATTAGCTGTTGACCAAAAGCCAACGTTAACTTTTACTTTGAAGTCAGTGCAATTAGTTGAACGTCCAGCTACAGTTCTTGCGTGGCGTTGGGTACGTTACCCATCAAATGACAAAGCGATGCTCCGTTGTTTTACGTGTAGATGGCTATAACCGGGCCTCTCCGGGGCCCAGTGCTAACCAGGGTCAAATGATGAGCATGAGTGGAAGGGGAGGAACCATTGGCCCAGAGGGAACTACAAATATGGGGACACCATTGATGTCAGAGAATGGAGCCATGGTAATGTATCAGGAAAAATAAATCTCTCAATTAGTCCATCTTTGACATTACAGCAGTTATCATTATAGAATATACTACTTTGCCTAAAAACAGAATAAATCATTTAGCTTCAGAGGAGTTTCCAAATTTAATAGTTAAACCTTTGCCTACCTGTAGAAGCTTTATTTTGAAGTAAAACGTAGTTGAAATTTGATCTGAAAACTGTAGACTTAACTAATAGTCTTATTCCTCTCTCTCCCTTTGTCTATATGGTTCACCCATCTTTTTCTCTCGGATGGCAACACTTGGATCAAACTAAACCCTGACCGATGAACTTTGAAAACGTCATCACTTTTCTGGATACTCTGTATTCGTGTCTGACTGCCAAACACTCTCCGATGGCTCTCCGATACAATTGCTATTTCGGTTTCACACCATTCTCGTCTTTTTTTTTTTAATGCCAACCCGACGATACGACAGCGAAACGATAGATACCCACAGGGTGGGTCAATGGGAGGGCGACCAGAAGTTGAATCCCCAAAGCAACAGCAACCACAGCCGCAACAGCAACCACAGCCGCAACAGCAACAACAACCGCAACAACAACTGCAACAGCAACAGCAGCCAATGGGCCCTCAAGTTGGACCAGCCCCAGGATTTGGCAGGGGGAATCCAGTAGGGGGAGTCTTTGATGGGCCAAATAACAAGCGCCGCAGATTCTAACTTCCCCCTGATCATGGAGACTGTTCTCATGGATCTTTGTTACCGTCCCATCCCGAGAATTTACAATTCTGTTTTCGCCGACCCGGTTCCTGATTGCTGAAGAAAATCAGACAGATTTTTGTCAGCTTCGTGTGTATATATATATATATATATTTCTTAGTTTATTTGAGTTCTTTTGTGAAATGCAAGTCACTGAGCGGGATTTCTTTTGTCACTGATGAAATTACAGGATGATGCTTTGAATCACCTGCAGTGTTTACACATTTTTTCACAGCATGTTTCTCCTCTGAAGTCTGAATGAAACAGTTTGTGCTTTTTCTGTGTACTGAAGATTAGGTGTGCAAACAGGTTTCATAGCACGCCGAGGAAGACCTTTGTGGTCAGACAACATTGCAGTCGCTATGGCTGTGATGCTCTTAGATACACCTGTTTTTAAAGCTGCTTTAAGTGAGTAATGAATTTCTAAAAAAGATGAATTTTAGATTGGACAATGATGAATGAAAACATGATTCCTGACCTTTTCTGAAAGGTGGTGTAACACAAGAAATTTCTGGGAGTAAAACATCTTATTAAATTCTACATTCAGTCGTACTTTGTAGATGTTTTGTTCTCCCTTTCAAACATACTGTTACTCTTACTGTAGCTAAACGGATACTAGGTCACAGTGAGTGAATGTCTCAGCTGCTGTCGCGGCTTCAGTGCATCCTGTGTTTGACAGTTAAGAGAAATAAACATTTTGCAGGTAGTTTCTTTGTGATTTAAAAGAATTATTATTGCCTCCATGACCTTGACAGTAAAATCAAATAACTTCCAACAACTGTCCAACGCCCAAACACCCAAAGCAGTCAGAAAATTGAAGTGAATGGCCGTCTTAGATGGCATATTAATAAAATATTTATTAGATCAACTAGTACTTTGATGTTGGCTAGTGAGCATAGAAGTTGGATACAGCTTTTACAGAAGATCAAGTACCCATTTGTAATTCAACATAACATAGTTTACAGTATATGCCCACTGCCCCCTCAACTCCATGTCAAATGGAAGTCTTGCAACGTGACTGCGCTGACTAAAGAACTGAGGGTTCAGCTGAATCACAGAAAAACTGCAGCTTAACAGCTAAATCAGATTTACTATTATTAAAACTTTAATTCCTCCATTAAATGCTAAAATAGAAAATGTATCTCTGTAACTTTTAAGCTTCTAAGCCTCTGATTCTGTTTAGTATTTACTATGAGAAGTCACTTTGTACGCCCTGTACTCATCAGAAGTTTTAATCCGATCTTTGTTGTTCTTGTTCTTATATTTTGATATTTAAATTTTTATAAGATGCAATTCTTAAAACTAACTCAAATTGTTCTCCGGCATATATAAAAACAACATAATGAGCATAACAAAACCTTAAATCACTAGCTATCAGTACAGTTTTTGGTTTTTTGGTGTTTATTTTCTACAATTTCTGTGTGGCACTTGCAGTGGTGGTGGGTAAACTTCTTCTGCGTGAAAGTCGGACAGGCTTCCTACCTGACTTTGTAAAGGTGATGCTGCTTCCTACGTTCCTGCTTCGGGCGCTAAATAAATTGTGAAATCATCCCAGATGGACATAATCCCCAGGACACTGGTCCATTTAAACCAAATGTGTAACAAGTTTAACTCACGTAGATAATTTCTCTTGACACAGCAGCAATAGAGAGTGTGAATGCATGTTTAACCTGAACTTCTGATGGACGCACAGAGTGTGGCTCAATTTTGAAGATGTGCTGACTCAGTCAAGTGTATTTGTGTGTGTGTATTTGGAGTTTGATGCACTTGAAACACACATTGTAAATGCAGTTTTCTGACTGGTCAAATAACCATTGTTGTCTAATCTTGTGACTCCACATGGCATGGACACGTTCATTTCTAGTCTGTCACAAAATATAATTGAAAATTGACTTTCCACTGATGTTTAGTCCTTGTGCCATACATTATTTTTAAACTACTTGTAAATTTCCTCTGATTAGGACCACAAGAAGACAACATGCTCTCTGCATAGTGTTTATGTGAGTGTAAGATATCCTTACAAGGTGTGTTGTGTGCAGAATCAAACCTGTGTGCATGTTGCATCAGTTAGAAAACAAACACTGCTCCTTGCCCTCTGTTTCTCTTCCTTTCACTGGATCTGGGAAATGTGATATATCCTGACCAGGTGTCATGGAATCTAAAGAATAGTTTTATAACAGGTAAATACATTTCATTTTCTCCTCTCTTGTAGGTTTGTATTATAAAACACACGAGTGTTTGTGCATATTTCTGTTTTTCTGTGCTTTCATGAAGTGATGGTGTGTCGTGAATCAGTAATCAAGATCATTTTATTTATACGGCGCAACACTTTCCATATAGAACAAGTCTATATCGTACTCTTTAACACTTCCCACCATGAGCAAGCAGTTGTCAACAGTGGCAGTTTCTAAATCACTACATATACATCAATAATAACTTCAGCCAGTTTTACCACTGCAGCTCTGACCTGTCCACTGTGATCTAGTTTTCTCCTTTTTGCACACATACATCATTTCATAGGCTAAATAACAAACAGTTTATGAAATGTCGCTTTTAGTTGTTCGCTCAGCGTTGAAGAATATTTGTCTAAAATATTCTTTCTCATCTCTTATAGGTTCTGTTGGTGTACTGCCTCCAGTGAACAAAAAGGTAAATCTCAACACACAGTCACTACACAGAGCAGAACATTTTTATTCTGCTCTGCATGACCATGAATGTTACTATTAATATATTTTCAGTGCTCTTGCATGTTTAAGTAATTGAACTAGTGTCAGATTTGGTGTTCAGACAATTAATAATACATGTAATAAAGTACAGCAATAACTATATGAGGATAAATACATAAAAAACAAACAATTACAGACAATATGATTAATGCTGTTGTCACTGTCTATAGAACATTTTAGCTTTGCGGCCATAAAGATTTAAAAGAGGAGGTACACATCACTTTTGTGCAAATCTCCAACATGTAGAGAAAGAGAGAAAATGTGCAAAGATAACTTGGTGAAAAAGATAATTGATAACCTCAGTGCTTCGTGCTCTAACTTTGCTGAAGCATAACTTCAGTAGAGACTCTTTAGAAGAGTCGAGAACAATTTTTCTTGTCCGGTGCAGTTTTGTTACATTTTTGATCCAAGAAATTGCTGCAGAATTTTGTCTCTGTGGCTCGTAATTAGTGGCTGGTTTAATTAAGATGGGTGAAATCTATGCAACATTATTTAACCACATAAAAAAATGTTCAGTTTGACGAGTGCGTGATCTGATACAGGTAGGTTTTCAGAGATTGTATTGTACTTACACTAAATAAAGATGATTTTTGAAACAACAGTGCTTTCACTTTTTTGTTTTGTTTTTTTAATGTTGCTGATGTCAATGATTTACTGTTGATGTAAATATAAATCTGACGGTGATCCAGAGAGATGACGTAATCCCTGAATTTGAGATGAGATAATTAAAAATAGTATTTTCTGTTTTGTCATGTCATAGTTTAGATTGGCTTGTCCTCTATTAATATAGAAATGAGATAAGATGCAGTTACAGTCGCTAAATTAGAACCTCAAACATTTAATTTGTTAATTGGGTCGTGGCTGTAATTGGTGTGCAAAAATAATTGTTGTCCTGTGGCAGGATCGTTGTTTTTCAGACTTTTTGGTCCATTTGTAGTGAAACGGAACAAGAAACAACTTGGATCGTGGTATAAAATCCAGTATTTGGGACGACGGCTGATGTTGATGAAGGTTATTGATCCTCCGTTGAGATCTCTAAGCATCCAACTTTGTTTCGTTTAATAAATAGGTGTTTCATCTCGTAGACTCACTGGGCTCTTGGCCGATTTTTGACTGGATGATTGATTTATAAGCGACCAGCTGCCCTGAGATGTGAGACGACTCTTATCTCCAACATTTGGATTACCTCTGCGGTCCAATCAAAGCAAACTGATTTATGTTTTTAGTCTGGAAAAAGTGTTTGTAGCGGGGCGGTTGGGAGCCGGTGAGGAGGGGCGCGTTGCTTTTCTTTGCCATGCCCAAGGCTGTTCATTATCAACACGAGGGAAGGTAATCATTGAAGTGATCCAGTTTTAACGGGGCTGATTGTGGCCAATTTGGGGAATGAATACTCACTGTCTCTGTTCTTCATTTTGTGGCCTGGTTCTTCTTTAGCCCAGTTTGTGGCCCACTTCTGTTTCTAGAAGGACAATCGATTTTGGGGCAATAATTTTTCCTTTTGACAATGAGCCAAATTCGGATGCTCCTGTCTGAAAAAAAATCAGATTTCCTCCGTCTATATGGTCAGGTGTACCTGTACCCATTAGTGTAGGTACTGTATATAGACCTACAGTCATGTAATTGTTCACTATAAGTCCCTTATTACAGCTTTGGAGCGTCAATATCTGCTTTACAAAGACAGTGTCTCTTTGTAGGATGAATTGAAGGAGACTGGCTTCATTTAAGGTTTGAATGTGCCCTACATTACAACCTTATGGCCTAGATTGCAGTCAGTACTATTCATGACTGTTTCCCAGAGACGCTGGAATCTAATAATGTGGCTTGACTGACTGATGGGAGAGCCTGGAGCTACTGTACTGACAGTGAGCATCAGACCGACTCTGTTGACCCATAATCTGATAACGCTTGAATATTGGATCTAAATAACTTCTTTTAGTGTAGAAAATGTTCCCAGCATGCCTTTGAATTTGTTCATCTACACAGCTAAACGTTGGCGCTACTCTCTCATTGTTTGCACTCCCGCAGACACCAACACTTTATGTGAATGCATCAATGCCCAGAATGTAGAAAAGACTTCAGTGGTAATGTACTTTGCCTCAAATGGACTTAAATGTTAATAAAATACTGTAAAAGGAGGAAATTCAGGTATTTTTCTGGTCTCTTATGTTATCACATCTCCTAAAAATCCTTCAAATGTGACTATCTGAGAAAACAAACACGCTTCAACTGCTCGCAGCCTGTAATGAGGAGTCACTTTGATTAAATGTCAAAGCTAACCACTGCTCAAAGCGTAATTATAAAACCAGATGAGGAAACATTTAATGTAATAAGTTTCCTAATTTAATTTGTTTGCCAAAAAGTCACTCACACAATGTGCTGTATGTTATTCTAATTTGTGACAACACTAATGTTTGAGACCATGGAGGTCAGAGTCGTATAAACCAACTAGAAAAATCCTAATAGACATATTTTGGATTTGATGAGTAGTCCTGTGTGAAAAGTACTGTCACATACTGTGTATAGCGCACATCAATGTCCCTCGAAACCCCAAACAGCTAATGTGTCATTTATTTCAGCAGACTTCAGAAACATCTTGTTAAACTAGGAAAAGTCAAAGGTGATAAAACAATGTTTGAGTTTTTGCTATTGACGAGTTCTTGACGTCTCCCAAACCAGTGGCACAGGATGCTTTTACTCAAGTAAAGTCCTGCTGTGACAAGTAACTCAATTCCTGCAAGTAAAAGTATAATCAGGATAGCTATATATATATATATATAATATAATTTGTTATTTTGCGTTGATAGAGGTGGAGCTCATTTTAAACCTTTTTTTACAGGACTAATGATTATTTTAATTATGAATTCATCTCATTATTTTCTCGAATTGTTTTTGGCACTGATGATGCAAAAAAAAATCTAAAAAATACATTTTAATTATCAAAAAAAGCAGAAAAAATATTTAATGTGGGAAAATGACATTTATCTTTGACTAATTGACATCACGTCAGCTTGTTGATTTATTTATGAGATGTATATGCGGTTTTGTGCAAAACTCTTGTGAAAAGACTTAAAAAGTACTCTCAGAACTGCAGTAAACAGTACAAACTTTCCCTCTGAGGTGTGCTGGAGTGGAAATAATGTGTGTTGTTGCAGGAGTTGTCTTGTTTCTGCTCGTGGACACAGGCTGACACGTTGATTGACGCGCGGTGAAACTTTTCTTCCATCGGTGTGGTGTTAGACCAGACGTGTCCTCTCCGCTAGACTCCTGCAAAACATTTGAAACCAGCTGACCCCCTCCAGACAAACAGCTCTTCTATTCTCAGCTTGCTCGTTTGTTTCGGGGTGGTTCTGATCGTGTGTTGAATGGAGCGATCTGGTTAAAAATAGGGAGTCCTATTTTTTGCAGCGCGTCGGCGCCGCCTCCATCCCGTGCGTAAAGGCGTATTAAGAAGTGCAACAGCTACTGATAATCCAGACAGGAGGTGCTTTTAGTTACAGCACAGCCGTTCATTGATGGTGAGGAGAGACACGCAGATCTGTGGATAAGCTGAGCTTGTTTTTTTTTTTTTTTCCTCCTCTGGTCGCGGGCTGAAAGTTTTTAGTGACTTTTAACGAGCTTGTGATGAGATGTTTTTTTCCTTCCGGAGATGGAGGTTATTAATGGGATTTCTCTCTCCTCTGCATCACCCGTGGACAGTGGGACAGTGAGCCGTCGGGCGTCTGGAGGCTGGATGGACAACATGTCCCCACAGCTGCAGCAGCAGGACAACCTCAGCCGAGGCGGCGCACAGCAGGAAAATAAACGGGTAGGACATTTCTCTCCATGCTCTGAGTTTGATAAAGTTAATGGATGGTGTTGATTTTAATTGTAATGTTAGTTTAAATTGGTTAAATGGACGCAAGTTAAGTTTGTGTCAGGATCATGAAGTTTACCAAATGGACGATTTTGTTATTTTGGAGCGTCTTTTTTCCATTTGGACTCGTTGAACGGAGTCAAACGGAGCTAACTGACATGAATGAGTGTTTTGTGAACGCGGTGCGGTCGGGTGAGAGGTTAGTTCAGAGTTCAAGGCTTTATCCAGGTGACATCCGCCTGCAGAAAGACAGCACAACAACTGTGCTTGGAAACTGTTGGGATGATGGTGTGCAAAATACCGCAGACTGCATCCAACAAGAGGAATATTATAGTGGAGCGGAGACATGATGTCCAGTGAAGAGGCTGTAAGCAGAGCTGAGATTAAAAACAGCTAATACACTGACCAACAGGAAGTCTATCACCACAATATCATTAATAACTATGAAATAATTAAAAGAAATATCTCAGTTTATCATCTTATTTTCAAGTTTGGTAATATTTTATTTTGAAATTTTATCATTTAAATAATTTACACGTAGCATTTATGTCGTGTGTATAATTTATGAAGGCTTAATACACTGTAAACACTGTAAGGATTTATGCAGTTATATATCACTTCATATGATCACATAATCTGTTATATTATCAGGCATTCATTCATCGTGTGTACGGTTATTAGTTATGCTGTTTCATAAGGAGCTTGTTTATCATAAAATACAGATTTACCAACCAAATAATCATTTTAATTCCATTTTTGCCATATTTTATTCATGATAATTTTACAAATTACAACAAATTACCAGTCCACAGTATCACCACAGTAATTATTAGCTTAAAGTTCTCAATCTGTCTGTAGCCTCTGAACTGCTTTTCTGTTTGTCACTGTAGTTTGAAGGTATCTGCTTCATGGTTTGTTGTCAGAGTCTGAACAGCAGTGATGGACAGTGACGCAGAGGCTGCAGCGTGTGCTGTGCCCCTGTTTTCATTCCTGATTGATCCCACATCAGCTCCAGCTTCATCTGCAAGTTCTGATTTAGACACAGTTTATCACCGTCATGCTAATGCTACTCTAGGGAGGCGCAGCTCCCAGTTCTGTGTTTGCCTCTTCTTTTACATGGCAGGCGCAAAACTTTGTTAAAGTTTACAGCAAGTTTGGTTCAGACGGTCAATCTCAGGACTCTGAGTACTGTGGCACCTGCTGGCAGTACGACAGTCTGCCTCTTAAGCTGCTTTGTGTTGAAATACAGTCAGGAATATGAGGCTGGGCTGGTGCCGGTCAGAACATTTGTTTCCCAGCATAAAACCCATATCTGCATGTTAGTTTATTTTTAGGACTGAAAGGTAACATTGTCGTGTCGAGTGTATGGAATGTTTCACCACAGTGTGACCCTGCTAAATCAATCATATTACATTGTGAAATGTCAGAAATGTGTGGATGTGTGCGGTTGGTGCAGAGAAGAGGTGATTGATCTTTTGCTTTTGATTTTTTTTTTTTTTTTTTGGTGGCTGTAAGGTCATAAAGGCCTGCAGACAAATTGGTGACTAATGTCAGCAGGTTGGTTCAGCACTTTGGCTCAGACTGAAACATCTCACCAACTATTGGAAAGTCTGCCATGAACTTTGGTACAGACATCCATGTTCCCCTTCAGGATGAATTATAATCATTTTGGTGATTCGCCGAGTTTATCTAATGTCAAACTAAAGATTTTTACATCAGCCTCGGCTGTACTTTGAAATAATTATTATTAACTAGAAGTTATGTTTGCATGATTAGTCATAATGGACATAATGGGATAATTTAGCTAACTACCAGTCATGATCAAAAATGTGCCGCGACTGGTCACTCATTATATTGAGAGGTGTTTCTAATATTTACATTTACATACATGAGAGGGCCATAAAATATGCAGCCTCAACATTAAACATGATAGTTAAATAAATACCTCTCTGACAGGGTCAACAAAAACTGGATGTTTTTCAGTCATGTGGCCTTGCAAGTCGTTGTAGTCCTTTGTTAGCTGTCGAGAGAGCTTATTAGCGAAAATTACTAAACATACTAAACATCAGCATGTTAGCATTTTGCTCAAATAATATAATAAACTTTATACTTTTCTCAGCAAAGTTCTGAAGTGCAAAAAAAAAATTGGCAAGAGTGGGTGATAAAGCCCAGCAGGATATTAAATATTCATAAACAGTCTCCCATGAAAGAGGAGAAATTTAAATTTAAAGGGCTGACAGTGAAGTCGGTGGAGAAACTGAGGCAAAGTTTGAAGCGGGTGATGACCTCAGGGTCACTCTGATTTCTGCCATGCTGGGGAAATGTGCTGTACCGAGGTCTGCTGTCCAGTTAACAAGCACGCCCACAACCAGCCTCTCACATTCTCATTAATCAGATCATCATAATTATTATGTTTCATTTCTTTAAACCAGAAAAGAATCAGATTGATGAGGTGAACACGTACTCTGGCCTCTCCTGCAGTCACCGTGTTACTTGCAAACTGCCATTAATCTAAAACGTCAGCGGCTGCAGTCACATTGATCAATAGTGTTCTGTACTCAGGCTTATTCATGCTCCCCATTAAGAGTTCAATCACAAATGTAAAAGTTACATTAGATTAGATTACTAATGAACCCTGGCCAAGAATAACTGAACATGTTTAGTACACACATAATAACTCTGAGGTGAACGTGCCTTAGTGTGTTAATCTGACATACAATGAATGAACTGTGGTTATGTAATAGCTGTTTGTCACCCCGCTTCACACTCACAAATCCATCTACGATTAGATTAAATAAAACTTTAATGATCCACATGGGGAAATTCAGATAATAGGATCCAGCAAAGAAAAACAGAATATGGCTGCAAGCGGCAGCTGGTGGGAGCGCAGTACAAAGAGAACAACAGATTAATTCATTATTCAAGTGCCATATTTTTGTCTAGTGTTATATCATTTCAATTTAAAAGACTTACATAAGGTTTGGGAATGAGAAAGACATTATCTAGTTCTGAATTTGCACAGTTTTAACACTTGAATAGCTAAAAATATAAAGAAACGACTTTCCAGCTCGCTTTCACTGAGTAGTCGAGCTGTGAGAGAGGTCAGGAGTGTCACGGCAGAGACGGATCGAGGCTGCTGAGCGCTGAAGGTAACACTGACTGTAAAACGTTGTCACCTGGCTAATCTTCATTCCTCTGTTTAAATTCTCCTGCCTCAATGTGCTGTTCCTGTCCGTTTGGAGGCCACGGTCTTAACGATGTGATGAATGTGTAGAACATTTGCTTATGTAACAGATGAGGAAAGTGTGAAGGTGACATAAGCATAGAGTGCTCACTTTGTGAGTTTTAAGCCCTTTTAGAGGTGCAGGTCAGTGCGGTCGGCTGTGAAGCAGTAGATGGTTTCTTTAGGATTATTTTACAGCACTTTCTTTGTGTGTTATTAAACATTTGAGTGGAGACTAAGAGGAGATTTGGAAAGATGGGAGTTAGAAGAGGTGTACATGGTGCACAGCTACATTTTTAAGATTCTGCTTCGAAATGTGCGCCTTATTTTTTGTGTGAAATTGACATGAATTGGGGGGTTGTTGATTTTTAGAAAAATGCTCCTTTGATGTACTGTAGTATACATATTGTTTATATCTAAAGATAGAAATGTAATGCTTTCCCGCCTCCAAAAACATTGTTTAAGTAACTTCAGTTGACTTTCTGTTATACCCTTGATATGTAAAAGTTGTACGTATCATGTGCCTCTGTTTCTGTCTCTTTTAGAGGATGAAGTCTCAGAGTTATCGGCGTCAGTCCGCCCCGTCTCTGGTCATCACCAAGGCTCTGACCCGGTCCAAGACTCTCTCCAGGTACTGTGAAATACACATAAAGGCTTGAGACTAGACACACTGAGTAAATAGTGTAGTTCATATGTGTGCTGCTGTCCCAAAAAACAAAACAAAACAGTAGAATACTTAATCAACTTGTGTTCACATGTCCAGCGTTTTATTTGCACATCCCTCCCTTAATGCATAAGCAGTAAGAACATACATAGTCTATATTGTCCCAGAGGGACACAACAAAGTACTGTCTGTATCAAAGGTCATACAGATGAGTCTAGGTCTCTCTAACAGTGTCAGCAGAGCAGTTTGTTCGAGACAAAACTTTTCTATTTTAACCTAGAGATGCACCTTGCAGCAGAAACTGTGACTCTGGCCTGCTGCAACTGATCCAAAACACCAAACGAGCACTTAACACGACGATAATGAAGAACAGGAAACAGAATGATCAGCTGAGGGATGTCAAGCATTTTCATTTAAGCCATCCCATCAACATCATTCATGACATCCTCAGAAAAAGTCGTCCAGTTCTCTCACACTGAGGTCTCTGAGGTCACGCCACCCTGAAAACACACACACTCACACACGTGCATGTGCATGCACACACACACAGTCGAGTGACACATTGAATCCACTCGATAGATAATCCTCCTGGAACTAGACTTATCAGAGGATCAGACGTCTATTAATAGCTCTGCCTTTGAACGTAGGGAGAAAGTGAAGAAGACATAACCTCATTAAAGAGCTCCTGCAGAGGGTGGGGCAGCTCACAGAACAACACCCACCTGGACTGTTGACAGCGTGCACGTCCTTGTTGTGTGACACACTCTCACTCCGAGTGTGGACATTGTTAAAATGATACACCACTGACATTTCAAGTCACGTCTCTACATAATTTCCAACCTTTGTTCAGGCGATTAAATATTTTAATATTATATATTTTCTTCTTCTTCAGCTCGAGCTGTTTACCCCGTGTCTCCAGTCTTTATGTTGAGCTTGGCTAACTGGCTGCTGGCTGTAGGTTTATATTTAATGAACGGAAATTAGTGACATAGATCTTCTCTAGCTAACTTTCAGAGAGAAATCAAATAAGTGTAATTCTATATATGTCTAACAATCCTTTTAAATGGTGACCTGCTGGTGAACTAAAGAAACCAACAAAAATAAAAATTCAAACGATAAATATTGCAACAATCAATAATTTAGGAACAGTAAACACATTTATTAACCTTAAAGAGAGCATCAGTTTAAGGAAGCGAGTACTGTTCTGTTGTGACTTAACTTTGTGAAACCTTATACTGCACTCAGCTCTCGACCATCATAAAATGACGTAACAGTTTACGTAATGAAGAGTCCTTTGATCTCTGATCAGTCTCCGTTGAATCTGAAACACAGGTCAAAGTGGATCATGCAAACTCAATATGTGAGTATGGAGAAGATATTTTGTTGGAGGATTTCAGAGAGAGACAGAGATCTGAAGTGAATAATCAAATAAAAGAGGCACTGACCACTTATCATAAGAAACGGGGGATGACTAAGTCTCTCTGTTTACACTGGAACATCACCACCAAACACCGTAAACCTCCAAACATCTCCTTATAAGATAGAATGGTTCGACCCAATGAGTTAGCAGCTGCTGAGCATTATCGCGCAAACACTAAGAGTATAGTAGAAGTGGTAGCACGGGTTGGTATAAATCATGTCACAGAAGATGACAGGTAAAGTTGGATTGCGCTTTATCAGAACAAACCAACTTTAATCATCCAGACTAAAAGTGATTTGGTGCAAAAATATACAAACTAAAATGTTTCTAATATATTTCTCTGTAAAGAACTTATTTAATTTAATTTAAAGTGCCGCAAAAATGTCTGTAAGTCACCAGAATGTGATTCATTTTTCACTGGTTAATCTATCCATTCATTGTATGCCACTTATACACACCCATGTTTTATGAATTTTAGAGTGTTAAGTTCTGAAAAATATGATATAATAATACATAATGCATTATCCATCATGCCTTCATACTTTGTCTAGTATGATCCTGAAATTCAATTTAAATGATTAAATTGCGTTTGACGTGGTAGTAGAAAATGTCTTAAATGTGACTTGGTGCATCCAGAAACATCTGCTCCAACATTTCAATAAAACTTTTGGCTGGAAAGTTTGTTCTGTGTAAGATGACGCAAAGGGGTTCATGGGAAATGTGGTCCGATTCCCAGTTGTCTCATTTTAGCACGGTGTGGCAGTGAATTTATTGATGCCTGAACGAGGTGCACACATTTAAAATGATAAAATGTGTCAATGATTATTTGTTTTCCAGAGAGAGCTTCCAGCTTCCTGTCTGCCCAGAGAGCTGCCCATTGGTCCAGTCCTTCCTCACCGGCTCTGACAGGTCGTTCCTTCTTCACGGACATGCGCAGCTGAAGACCGGGATGCAGAGCCAGGACCGACACCTCTTCCTGTTCACTGACATCCTGGTGATTGCCAAAGCCAAGTAAGCACAAGTGTGTGTGTGCGCTGTATTTTTATCCTCGCGTGGAGCACTTTAGGAACATTCTGGCTGCTGCTCCTCCTGTTCTTTGGTGGTGAATTAGGTTAATGCCTGTGTCGAAGGTTTAAAATGAGTGTGAGGTGCCCTGTTAGCTGACCTGGCAGAGGTTAAAGGCTCAGTCCTTGCTGCAGTGGCCGAGTGTTCGATTCCGACCCGTGGCCCTTTGCTGCTTGTCATTCCCTCTATCTCTCTCCCACTTTCCGGTCACTCACTCAGCTGCTACTATCCAATAAAAGCCAAAAAAATAATCTTTAAAAAATGAGTGTGTTTGTGTGTGTTCACTCCGGCCATCATGTCTCTCTCTGCATTTCCAGATCAGCCAACCACTTCAAACAGAAAGCCCAGGTGTGTGTGTGTGAGATGTGGACTGCAGGCTGTATGGACGAGGTGTGTGAGGGAAGCACAAACCCAGAGAGGAGCTTCGTCATGGGCTGGCCCACCTGTAACTGTGTCGCTATGTTTAGGTAACACACCACACACTGAAAAGTCTCCTGGTGTTGTCATTATTTATGTTAAACACAAATATACTGACAGGAAACGCTGGAATGTGTTTAGTTGATGAACACAGGTTAACATCTGTGGATGTTCGTATAAACACACAAACTAAACATATTTAGTCCTGTCGGCTTTTTTGTTGTTTTATACCGTAACGTTGGATGAAGGTGTGGACTGACGACTGCAAGTGACTCAAACGGGTTTCTATAAACTTTAATGGTTCATGCTCTCACTGCTGTGCTTCACAGCCTGTGAGATGTGTTTGCTTCAATAGTAAATATATTGCTGTTGCTGTAAACTTGACCTGAAACAGCGCATGCACAGAATACAGACAGCATGGCCCATAAACACTCGTACGGAGAACAGACTGAGCGTGAGCTCACCATGCAGATGAACGCATGACGCATTCACCAGCTCACAGTATCCTGAGACTAACCTGGCTTTAAAATCCTGCCGGAATCCATTAAACGTGCTTAATTCTGATAGAAACACATTAAAAGATTAGAAATGACCCAAACCAAAAGGTTTCTGACAGCACAGAGAACACGAGTTCGTGTGTGTGACGTTCGTCTCTGTGTTCCCACAGCTCAGCAGAACAGAAAGAGAAGTGGCTCTCCCTCCTCAAAAGGTAAATGTTGCCTTCACACATCAACATAAAGTGTGTAATAATGTGTGTGCAGAGGGAAATCTCTCACGTCATGTTTCTCTCCCTCTTTTCTCAGTCGGATTAAAGAAGAGAAGGAGAATGAAGAACCTAAAACTATTCCTCTGAGAGTGTACGGGAAGGGACTCAACAGTTTTGCAGTTGTAAGTTTACTTTATGTGCATCTGTAATCTTAACACTATGGACATTTTACACACAAACACTTGAGCTGCCTGTGACATGATGATTTAAATGATGATCTGTCCTTCCTCGCTGCTGTCTTCTCCTCCTGATCAGACCAAGACGCTTCCTGTCAGCAACTCCGATTTAACCAGCGAGGTGATCCGACTGGCCCTGCAGCAGTTCAGCATCATAGTGAGTGAAATCCGCATGCTAGCACAGAGTTACACAAACGAGATGCTGTATTTACCAAATGAGTGAATGTGGAGAATAATTTAGTTACAGTTGAAAGAAATCTGACGGCCGCAGCTCCAGGTGGTGCTGTGACTGTAAAAACAACAGACGTGAGGGAGCAACAACAACAACTATATATACTTTAAATAAAATATATAATGCAGGCATAGGAGGTCTGTTAGCAATGATATAGGACTGTGTATAACTGTGCACCTGTTCGGGTCAGATATTTGCATATTTAGCTACTTTATTTGTCCTAGATGAGCCAAGACGCATTAGAATTAAAGTTAAGGGAATAAAAGATTAGTTTAATCTATGCATTTGTTTTGATGTAATACTGTTCGTGTCAGATCATATATTGCAGTGTTTGGTACGTCCCCCGTTGCTTAGCATACACTTGAGCTGGCATGAACGCCACAGGTTTCTGTAAAACCTGATGGCCCGTGTGATCCATCGTGATGACACAGAACTCTTGGCCGGAGGGTGTAGCATGTCTCAGGGTCAGTTTGGTGAAGGTGTCCAACTCCAGGATCGGCAAAACTCCCCCAGACTTGATCTCCTTATGTACGGCATTTTATTACAGCCATAAATCTTAGTCTTGGATTCATTAGTCTAAAGGACAGAAATACTTCATATTGAGTCCACCCCAAGTGGCCTTGTTTCCCCTCCTGAGAATCCTACAAGACAGCTTTCTTTGGACCTTTACTGATTGGAGTCTTGCACTTTTTATTCAGCAAATCTTGTATCTGTGAAGTTGCTTTTATATCTCTCAGGGAGCTATATTATATTATTATTATTATATTATTTCCCTTCTGATGTTCTGAGCACTTTTGCTCTGCCTCGTCGTGCTTTGGATCCAACTGATCCAGTTTGCCCAAAGTTGAATGCCCTGCCCTGTTAGGAGGCTTTACCGTGGTTTGACACGGAGAGAGCTCCTCTTTGTTCAGAACAACAGTTTGACTTCTTTCACTTATTTCTAATCATCAGACCTTTCAGCTTTATGTGACTGACCAATCGCCAAACAGCTTTCCATTGAAGGGGTGGTACTTCCTCATAGGATACACTTGTACTTCCTCTGTACTCATGGAGGATGGTGTTTACACAGACGCCTTGTAGTCTAACCAACTTAGCTTAGTAAGCTACATGTGATGTAAACAACTCTTGAGATTCTACACATCTCAGCTTCCTAAAATACATTTCTCTGTGCAGGACAGTCTGATGTGGTTATGTTACATCCTGTTTTCTGAGGTCGTGTTGCGTTTTTTTTTGACCGTTTCTCTCTGTTTGTCTCAGGGAAATGTGAAAGACTACCAGCTGTGGGTCATCTCCAAGAGGGAAAACGGCCCCTATCCTCTAATCGGTCAGTGAGTGAGTGAAAGATCCAGACCAGTTTGACAAAATAACACCCGGTCGTGTTGTACGGTATGAATAAGTTTGAGAATGACTGCTCTAAGTCCTGACAGAGTGGTGAGATGTTTTATTTAGGCACACTGGCCCCATTCATTCCCAGAGAAGAGTGTGTTGTGTGATGTAGCTCCTGCAGGGAAGAAGCGAGAGGTCACAGAGTGTGTGCTGACTAACAATGTGATGTTATGGTGATGTTGATGCTACACCAACTATAACAAGCCTTCAGGGAGTGACTCTGCCTCCTCTCCTGTGTCTCAGGTCATGAGTTTCCCTTCAGCATCCAGATGAATCATGTGAGACACTCCATGTCTCAGGGAGGAAAGGACGCTGCTGCACCACCTGCAGACCGACAGAGGGCCATGCAGGTGGAGCAGCTGCAGGTGTACAAGCAGTGCCAGTTCATCCTGAAGCCTCGACCCACTGAAACACTGAACGAATCTGCAGGTGAGATTATTTCTCCTTTAAAAGGAGTTAAAAACAGAAGACTGAGCGTCGATGCTGATGCATTCTGGGATGCTGTGTTGTCTTTTCAGATTTTTCTCAGAAGCCGTTCAAAAGGAGGCGTTCTCTCATCACCTGGGCCTTCTGGCGAGGCTCCTCCTCTCACCTGAATGAACTGTCCCTCGGCGCGCCCCACGGCTGCCTGTTTGGTCAGCCGCTCAGCGCCGTTTGCTTGGAGGACGCTCTGCCAAAGCCAGTCATGGTGAGTCAGTACAGCGACTAAATAAATTGAGTTATTGTCTCAAAAGTCTTTAATTTGCACAAAATATAAATGTCAGCCAGTCAAATAGTTTTAAATTTTTCTCACCTTTTTACATATTTGTCACAAACACAACACAAACCGTCGTCCTCGCTCTCGTCTCTCACCAGGACATGCTGTCGTTTCTGTACTACGAGGGCTCATGGACGCGGGGGATCTTCCGCCGGCCAGCGGGAGCTCGGGCTGTCAGGGAGCTGCGGGACTCTCTGGATGCTGGAGAGTTTCAACTTCCTCTCACAAGAGATCACGTCTTTATCATCGCCGGAGTCTTTAAGGTGTGGTTGAGCGACTGTATCGTAGTTAAACCTCAACAGGTGGATTTGTGGGCTTTAAAAACCTCCCTGTACACATTCAGGTGGAATATAATCTCACCTGTTTTCTGTATGGTGCATCACTGTTGGTTACCTTGTTGACCCGCATCTGTAAGCACAATATTAATCTGCATCCATCCTACTCAGCCTCTCAGCAGGACAAGCTGTTCAGATTGGCTTGTTAATGTGATCTAGATTATAATCTCTTATTATCTGCAGGGATAACAGAGAGCTTCTGTTTACGAGTGCTTAAAATGTGTCACGTCCTTAGATGGCAGCTCTGAAGATTTGTATTTATTTGTTTTATTTGACAGAATCTTAATGTCTGTCCGTTTTAATTGCTGGATCTGTGAACGTTCATTACTCTTATTTATACCAAGTCATAAAAATGTCTTACAGTAACTGAAAGACTGAACAAAGACCAGTAACAGACATTGATTTAATACACTTTGCGCTCACTTTAGAGAAACACTGGTGTGATTTACTGTTGATGTGTTTGTGTTCAGGATTTCTTGCGCAGCATCCCAAGCAGCTTGTTGTGCTGTGAGCTGTATGAAGAATGGATGGACGTGCTGGAGGAAGATGAGGAGGAGGAGGAACAAGTGCAGGACATAAAGAGGTAACAGTACACACTTTATACTGTTACTCTTTTTTTTTTTTTTAGCTCTGTAGAAGTCTGACACACATATTTCCTGGTTCTATATGTCTGTAGGATGATCGGTCGTCTGCCCAAAGAAAACGCCCTGCTGCTTCGCTACCTGCTGGCCATGCTGCACGGCATCCAGGGCAACGCCCAGGAGAACCAGATGACAAGTTTCAATTTATCAGTGTGCATCGCTCCCAGCATGCTTTGGCCTCCAGGAGTTCCTTGTAGCCCCGAGGTGGAAGGAGAAGGAGCTAAAAAGGTAAGAGAGGGGCCAGCTTCCATGGAGCCCCTACGCTTTGCTGGAATTATCCTTGTTTGGTGAAATTATACAGACCGAGAGCAGACAGGGCAGTGATGTGAGAATTTTAGAAGTATTATCGTCCGTGTTTGACACGCAAAAATATGGAATACCAGTTTAGCATCTAACTCACTGTGGAATTTGACCCAGACAGACTTGACTGCTGGAACTTTGGTCTCTACTGCCGTCATGATTTTGTCACCCAGACATGACTAAGCTGTGTAACAAAGAGAGGTGTGTTAGTTTTCTCTAAAAAAAAAAAAAAAAACACTTAGGAAACAATGGTGAACCAAATAGCCGTCTTTATTAAGCACTGCTGGCCTGGGATCAGGACAGCTGCCTCTATCTTCAAAATGTTTTATATTTCTGTATTAAATGTAATACAATATATTTAAGTATAAAGTATATTGTATTTTTCTGTATCCACACAAATGCTGAGCTGTTATCAACAGGCATTAAAATATCTCTAAACCACGCTGAGCTCTCCTCATAGGAATGTCTCAGATCAGGAAGGCTAAAACGTCTAATTTTAGAAGTTTGACTTTTTAAAAATATGACAGGATGTCATTGATGGTGATGTAACGTCCAGTAAAAGCACTTTGTTCCAGAGAGTATTAAGCTTTGTAACACCAGCAGCTGCTCGGAAACGATGATGCACTTTTAATGCTGAAAGCACGGTGTGTCCAAGAGCTTCCACTCAGCCTTGAATGTGAGAAATACTAAAATAATTGTTACACTTGTTTGATAGCAGTCTCTCTCCTCCTTGTGTCGGCTGCAGGTTTGTGAGCTGGTGAAGTTCATGATTGAACACTGTCAGCAGATTGTGGGGGAGGATCCATGCTCCCTGTTTGGAGGGCTGCCACAAAGACCCAACACTGACGAGATGGTCTCAGGTACAGAAACAAATAAAATGTGTTTGTCACGGCCTGCATACATTCTGCATTATTAGATGAGGAGGAGGGCTCAAGCCCACTGTAACACACTTTTGGCAACTGAGATCCAAACCCATGATCCATGAGGCCACGAGTCCAGCACAAATCATGAGAAACGTTTGACAGTGAAGAAGCATTCTGACATATGATTCTATAAACGACACCAGGACACAGTTAAAAGTTGAAAAATGTTTTATTAAATGTTTCTTTAAAAGCTCATCATGTAAATGTTACCTACACGACAGACAATTAATTCTATTATTGTCATCTTTCCTTCTGCATCCCCTCTTCAGACCCCTGGATGTTCCCTCTGACTGACTCGTCCTACGACAGTCTCGAGAATGAGTTGGACAACAGCAGCGGTGGGTCACCGGGCTTCTGTAACAGAAGGCACTTCAGACCTAAAGCGCTACAAGGCAGCCTGGAGTCCATCCTCACATTCAGCGATGAAGAGCATGACACGTACGCAGATACAAACCAGGCTGAAACCGGCACTCCACACGGTCTGAAGATACGACTGGGGAGAACCAGAGGCAGGAGACACGACCCTGACCTGTCCTGCCCTAGCCAGGACACACAGACCAGTCAGCACAGACTGCGACGGTGCTCAGAGCCCGCTATAGCCTACAGGGCCGCGTTTGGGCCGTGTATTTCAGAGAGCGCTGATGGTCTCACTGGTGAGGAAGAAGACGGTGAAGAAGAGCTTTTCAAGAAGCCTAGCAGCCACACACAATGTGCTACGTTGAACATACAAGACGTGAGCTCCTCCAGCCTCTCTTCCAATCCCAACTCCCCTGCACCAACCCGCTCCTCCCTGGACTCTCTTGACTCCCTGCACTCCCTGGGCAGCGAACACACCTGGGTGACCAAACGAGGGCTTCACCCAAACAAGACACATCTGCCCTCCAACCCCTCTACCGTGAGCCCTGCTCTTCCCTCTGGTGGACATGCAGACCTGGGGACTTGTCCAAAAGGCTCTCCACCCAAAGAACCTCTCAGCTGGGGGACCTTGAAAGGCTACAGGGGCCTCCACCCAAACTCTTGGCTGAGGAAAGGCCGGAGGCTGTCACTAACTCAACAAGACAACTTGGAGAAGGAGGAAGAGGACAAGACTGGCGTGAGTCTGATTAATATGGTTACTTTAATTAAATTATATGCACAAATGTGGATGTAAAACAGTTTTATGAATGTGTAAATATGTGTAAAAAAAAAACTCAATTATTAGTTTAGTTTAATAATTGGTTGATTGTGTATGACTGTCTTTTAAAGTAACATGACAAATTGTCTTTTTGTGCACTTTGCACTATTTTGACATTTAATGGAGCGATCCTTCCAACTGTAGTCTACATCCACATTTGATGCATTTCTATCATTGTTGATTCCAGTGTCTTATGTATTTGATTATATTACTTCACTAAACTGTAAAGGCCTTTAAGCGCTTTACTTATTACCTGTTTTAATTAGTTAATGCAAACTTTAACTTCCTGTTTACATCATAAATTCAGCGCACTAATTTAATGCCATGTCATGCTGTGTTTTTTATAACATGTTTTTCATTCAGCATCATTGTCATAATCAGCACAGTTTGTTTTTATTTAGACACTCCTTGATTTGAATGTGTTTTCTTGACCAATTAAGTTAATGTCAAGAAAACACATTATTCAAATCAATGTGTCTAATTTAAAAACAAACTATGCTGATTATGACAATGAAGCTGAATGAAAAACATAAAAGACAAACAGCACAGTTAGTGCTGTAGAAATGTACTATGCTGAATTTTATGATGTAAACAGGAAGTTAAAGTTTGCATTAACCAATTAAAAAAGGTAATAAGTGAAGCACTTAATAAAAGCCTTTACAGTTTAGGAAAGTGATATAATCAAATACATAAGAGGCTGGACTCAACAATGATAGAAATGCATCAAATGTGGATGTAATTGAGACTACAGCTGGAACGATCGCTCCATTAAAGGTCAAAATAGTGCAAAGTCCTTTTAAAGTAACATGACAAATTGTCTTTTTAAGCACTTTGCACTATTTTGACCTTTAATGGAGTGATTGTTCCAACTGTAGTCTACATCCACATTTGATGCATTTCTATCATTGTTGATTCCAGTGTCTTATGTATTTGATTATATTATTTACTAAACTGTAAAGGCTTTTAAGCGCTTTACTTATTACCTGTTTTAATTAGTTAATGCAAACTTTAACTTCCTGTTTGCATGTCATAAATTCAGCGTAGTACAGTTCTACAGCACTAATGTAATGACATGTCATTCTGTCTTTTATAACATGTTTTTCATTCAGCTTCATTGTCATAATTATCAGTTTGTTTTTAATTAGACACTTCTATTGATTTGAATAATGTGTTTTCTTGACATTAACTTAACTGTCTCTAAATTGGTCAAGAAAACATTAACATTATTTTATTTTTAACTGAAATAATGTTATGTTAATGTTTTGTTATAACATAACATTATTTCAGTTAAAAATAAAATAATGTTAATGTTTTATGTTAATGTTTTCTTGACCAATTTAGAGACAGTTAAGTTAATGTCAAGAAAACACATTCAAATCAATAGAAGTGTCTAATTAAAAACAAACTTAATTATGACAATGAAGCTGAATGAAAAACATGTTATAAAAGACAAACAGAATGACATGTCATTAAATTAGTGCTGTAGAACTGTACTGAATTTATGATTTATGACATGTAAACAGGAAGTTAGTTTGCATTAACTAATTAAAACAGGTAATAAGTGAAGCACTTAATAAAAACCTTTACAGTTTAGTAAAGTGATATAATCAAATACATAAGAGACTGGACTCAACAATGATAGAAATGCATCAAATGTGGATGTAGACTACAGTTGGAACGATCGCTCCATTAAATGTCAGAAAATAATGCAAAGTCCTCAAAAAGACAATTTGTCAAATACATAGGAGACTGGACTCAACAATGTTATAATGATAAGAATGTGACTGTGTGCATGTACTGTTTTATTGATTACTATGTTGTAATAACAGACACAAGGCATTGGGAATTCATTTTATTTATTGGAGTCTGGATCAGATGGTGTCCTTGATCTTCCTCTGGCTGTCCTGATCCTCTTCCAATCAATCCTGTCCTGGTTTGGTGTTCCTGGCAGCTGTTGCAAATCATGCCATATACCACTCAATTCTTCTTTACCAAGGAGACCCGTCATAGCGTGTGCCAGCAGAGAAGTGTTGACTCCCTGTCACTGACACCACCCAGTGTCCTCCATTCCTGTGGAGCCCCCTGACTATGGGCTGCCGTTTGTTAAGCAGCTCATGCTGAAAATAACCGCAACGTTATGTCACATTTAGAGTCAAACAATGTTTAAAAAACTGGTGTGAATGAGTTGTTTTTTTGCACATTTACAACAATATTTCCCAACTTAGAGACAGTTCAATCTAAATGTTTCGGGTGAAACTAAATATTTAACTAATATGCAAGTTCAAATGCTGGTAACAGGAAGTACCAAAATAAAAGCTCAACAAGGTCAGAATGTGTTTATAGTGGCAAATGATGAATATAACCCATCTTATCTGGGAAAATGGGCTCTTGATGATGGATTACCATGATAACTACCTAAAATAACAAACACGTTTGGAGAAACTTTATTTGAAGAGTACTCTGAGTTCTTAGTGTCACTTTTATGAATGGTGCGGGACTTATGACCTGTAGCCACTACAGCCAGCCACAAGGGGGCTCACTTTGACTGATGTGTCATGTTCGCTTGCATAAAGGCCAGCAAGATCCTACACCTGCCCGCCTCCACCCAATACACTCTGTCGGCCATGGTCGCCCTGCAAACGTCAATGAATGACTCGGTGTTAGCGGAGAATATCAGCAGAGCCGTTCTGGCGGCAGTACAAAATCTTTCCACAGCAACAGGTCACCTCGGTAAGTATGTTTTCCAAATCATGTAGCATTGGATTTGTGTCAAGGCTAACTTAACTAAACTCTCTAATGGTAGCCAGTAGAGATTTGCTACTACACTAATCCAATGCTACGTGGAAAACATACTTACCAAGGTGACCTGTTGCCGTCGCTGTGGAAAGATTTTGTACTGCCGCCAGAACGGCTCTGCTGATATTCTCCGCTAACGCCGATTCATTCATTGACATATTTGCAGGGCGACCATGGCCGACAGCGTGTACCGGGTGGAGGTGGGCGGGTGTAGGATCTTGCTGGCCTTTATGCAAACATGACAGATCAGTCAAAGTGAGCCCCCCCCCGCTCATAAGTCCAGCACCCTTCATAAAAGTGACATTAAAAACTCAAAGTACTCTTCAAATAAAGTTTCTCCAAACATGTTTGTTATTTTAGGTAGTTATCATGGTAATCCATGATCAAGAGTCCATTTAACCGGATAAGATGGGATTTAATCATTATTTGCCACTATAAACACACTGACCTCGTTAAGCTTTTATTTTGGTACTTCCTGTTACCAGCATTTAAATTTGCATATTAGTTAAATATTTAGTTTCACCTGAAACATCTAGATTTAACATTTAGATTTAAATATCTCTAAGTTAGCAAATACTGTTATACATGTGCAAAAAAGTGACTCAGATTCACAACAGTTTTTTAAACATTATTTGAAGCTAAATGTGACAAAATGTTGCCGTTTTCAGCGTGAGCTGCTTTACAAACGGCACCCCATAGCTGACATGCTGAAACTTCTGTTCTCACACTAAATATTCTGCTCTGTGTAAGGAGGCGTTGATGAATTTCCTGTACACTAATCTTGTCTCCTTGATCACAGGTGTCTAGGAAAGGCAGTTTACCGTCTTCATCCTGCTCACCGGTCAAGCTGATGTGATTTACTACTGTGCATGTGAATGTGACTAATAAAAGCATCTGCCCAAAATGTACTAAGTACTCTACAAATGGGAAAAGATGGGAGACCTCATGGCTGCCTCTAGTTTTTTAAAAGTTTCAGTACACAGACATCTCACAACACCACTCCGAGGGAAAAGTCTGCACAGCACATTTTAATTTGGAAATTGACTGGATTCTCTGTCCTGCTTGACACAGTCCGACAGCCACTTCTGGTGGAATCACAAACATTGAAACCTACCGGACACAGCTGTGCCGTGGTTGTTGGCGCTAATCACAGCCGCTCCAATGAATGATTATGACTCCACCGGCAGTAGCATAGAGAATCCGGTACATTTTCAAAATAAAACGTTGACTTCTCGCCGTAAAAACAGACACCAGGGAAACTATTTAACCATGTAGACAAGCACAAACAAAGGTAAAAAGAGCTAATTAACAAAGCCTAATGAAGGTGTGTGGAGAACAGACCAAAACTGCGTCACAGCTGTGCACCAAGCAGCCAATTCACAATCTAATATTGAACCAGTACAACAACAACAACAACAACTGCCATAAATTGTACTCTACAAGGTTGTAGGTTATTAGTTATCAGTCCAGTTTAACACATCTGCAAACTACAACAAGACTGCATTATACTGAGAGGTGTTTCTAATATTTTGGCCACTCCATGTACATAAAACAAGAGGGCCATAAAATTAGAAACACCTCTCAATGTAATGAAGTCCCGTACAACAGCACCCACTAAGATCTCTTGTATTGATCACAATGATTGTACTAGTGTACCTAATGAAGTGGCCGGTTAGTGTATGTCTAAAGACTTGGAAGTGTCCCCCTCACAAAGTCTGGATGTAAAGACAGTTTACTAGTAAACAGACACAAAACAAGAACTCTGCAAGAAAGCCTTAAATAGAATAGAGATGTCTTGACACCATAAAACTATAAAAACAAACTACAGACATCCATGAGTCATCCGTCTCCCCTGTTGTAGCTAAAGTGTGCACCGAATATCTTTAACAGACGACACAGTCACTAAACTGCGCTGTTCCAACATCAGCAGCTTCACTTAACCTAACTCAAACAACAGGTCAGTGCTGAGCAGGGACGGGGCGGTAAACTGCAGATCCTAGACCAGTGTGACAGGAAACTCACCGACAAAAATAAACGCCTCAGTTTACACACAGAAGAATATCTAGTCCGAGGACAGAGGGGCAGCATGTCTGGAGGAGCTCCACGCAAACACGAAGGAGTGTACTGAGTGTTTGAGTCACAGGGAGCCAACACTGCTGGTACACGCTAAAACAGGACTCTACGGTAAAGAAGAATGAGGCCGTATTTGGCATTACTTACAGCAGCTGTGGGGAACTTCAGACCAGGACTAGGCATCGACTGGAAGGGGGGTCATCAACAGCAGGAGAAAGATCAGTGAACCCTCTGAATCCCATGACCATCCTGGAAACAAAACCAGAGTTATGACAAAATATCAACATCATTCATAAATTGACCTTTGAGTAAAGATTCTCTTCACTTTGTGTTTCTACAAACAGGGAGGTCCCACTGATAAGTCAGTCACAGTTGGAAAAGTGGGTGAAAAGGGAGGCAGAGGAAAACTGATCTCCATCAGCCAACCCAAGCCATCCTGCAAAACCTCAAAAGATGCAGCAGGTGGAGGGGGCCATGTAAGTGGGAGACCTGGACAGGACAAGACCAGATATCTTAAACAGGACTCATCCAGCCCCCCTTCTCACCACCGCTCTACAGGAAGTCTTCACGTTCCCAAATCCGCTTGGTTCCAACCCTCAGACACTCCACTAACCGCCAAGCAGCTCAGTGACGTCCATGCCAACACTGGAGTGAATGAGCAGAAGAACCCATCACCATCTTTCTTTAACAAGCACAGCGGGCCGTCTCTGTCCCTGTTCAAGCGAAACAAGTCTCACTCTGTGGAGGAAGAATGCAAGCCCTCTGCAAGGCTCTTCCAGCGCCGGGTATCAGAACCTGGACAGCAGATTGTGGAGCGAGTCGCCACCCTCACACGGGCGAGGCTGCCCAGCGACCCAGGACTGAAAGTTTCTGAGGTGGATCCACAGGGAGGGACAACAAAGACTCGTTTCTGCCTCTCCCCATATGCCACCAAAACAGTGAAAGACTACTTCACGTCACACCCATGCAGTAACCCAGCCCAGAGCAGCCAGCAGGTGGCGCTCGCCCTGGTGGAGAGTCACAGAGAATGGCTGCAGAGATGCAGTGACCCCGCAGCAGAACCAGACTTTGACCAGCTGCTGTTTGCTGAAGAATCCTACGTCTGAGTCTGATTAACAAATCGACACTACAAATACACGACTTCAATTTTCAACTTAAGTTATTAATTATACTCTCCACCTTAAATAAACTGATTGGCCTCTACCATGCATTTTGCCTGAACGTAACAGGGCTTCAAATTAAATTGGTCTGCTGCGGTAGAACAAACAGAAAACTAGATGCACGCAAGGCTAGGTACTTTTTAAGAATAATAAGGACATCTTAAAGTTTGCCTAGAGCTTATTGCCATTAAGGGAATGTATGATTGTATTTTGCTTGTATGTTCTCAAGGCTGGATTTATACATGCAGATGGACTTTATTTATATTGAAATATCATCTCAGTCTAAGCAGATGGATTGTCTTTTTAAACTATCGGGCCAAAGTTGAAACCTGCCAATTAAAACTACCTGGTGTTGCCTTCTTTCAATATGAATAATAAAAATAAATCTGTCAGCTCATTTTATTGCCCGATAGCAAACTTGAGCTCTAAAAACTGATTTTTAGGTTTTAACTTGATTTCTGCTCCCAGAGCTGCGTTATGTTTGGATATATAAAGCTGCATTGTATGGACTGCCTCGATAGATTATTGGCAACATTTAGTGACTATTGCTGTACAAAGCATATGCAGTTATTTTGCTTATTTCATTCTTAGTCATTTAAACACAACAGCTAAAGTAAAGAAATTGTTAAGGACTGTACTCTGTGTCTAATTACTGCTGTTATGAAGCATGCTTAAAAAAAGCCGACCACTGCCCTACACAACTGTTGTTAACGCTGTATGGGAGTCACTGTTTTTCTGCAATGGTACTTTAAGAAATGAGCTCATAATATTTGCACATTAAGATAATTAACAGTCGAAATTATTGGATATCTTTAGAAAACGTGCTATTTTTTAAAAAAAACATTTGGCCTGTAGTGTTAATGCAGCCTGTACACTGTGACTTTGCTTTTTTCTGAGTAATAATTTCTTAATAAAAGAACCTATTATACATGATTATGATTAGAGTGCAGTTTCAGAACTGTCACTTCACGTTACTGTTAGAATCTTGATTAAAACAATATGTTCCAAGTTTACATAGTTAAGTTTTGTAGATTAAGGTCGTGATAATTCATCATTTACAATTTTAAATGGTAATTCTGAAAAAACATCTGCTTTTTTGTTCATAATGCTTTTTGCCAGCTGTAGTGTCTATGGAGGTACTGAAATATTCTAACTGGACTTAACTAGACGACAGAGGATTAGGTTTAACTGGCTGCAGAGCGTCTGTGCTCTTTAAATATAAACTGTTACACATTTTGACGTTACATGCTCCAGCACACACATGCAGTAGATTTGTAGATATGATTTTTATTTTCTATTTGTTGCCAATAATGTTTTGTTTTCACACAAGCCTGTGTTGATTTGAAATCACGTGACCTGTCCTAATATTTATATTATGTAAATATGATCCTTCAACAAAAATGGGTACATTCATGTTTTTATAGCTTTGTATTTCATGCAGCTCAAAACTCGTTTGAATAGACTGTTGCTTTATTTTATTGTCTGACTACTTTCTATGTATTCATATGCTGTGTTGATAAGCCTAAAAATCTGCTTTTGCAAATAAAATGACCTACGTTAAAAACGGTTTAATGTCACGTAATTATTGGCTTACAATTGTGGCGAGGGAAACAGAATACGGTGTACATAACAAGTAGAAACTGACAGTTCAACACGCCATTAGAAAGGTTATTTCTCTTTATTACATTATACTTTTCACTCTATACACATATGTATGTGGTCTATGTACAATCATATGACGAAATTACATGGTTACATGGAGGATTCGATCAGACCAACAATAATAGGGGGTATACATATAGTGTGGAATAAAATAAAGTCTCTTACAATCTAAGGCGTTCAGAACTGTTAGTTGCATTTGTTAAACGTTCAGTCGGCTGTGTCTTCTCTGCACACCGGATATGACTGAATTAACACAGGAGAAGTATCTGATGGTGCATCTAGACCAGATCTGCAGTCCCTGAGCTAAAAGAAAAATATATCCTGCAATGGCCACAAGTCTTGTCACGGTGCAAGCAGCTGTGTGAATTCAGTCATACTTACAAGATAAGAAAAAGGCTGATAAATGAAGGCATAGACACAAACTAGAGGTGTACAGCAGTGATGGGTTCTGGGTATCTGGACTATAACCCTGCTGTTTTAAGCTGACGTGTCCATACAAAGAGTTACATTGATTAAAATGGACAAGCGTTTATAACTAGATCAGATCACAGGTTTGACTTAGCTTTGAAGTTATCATTGTACTGTAAGTCACTTTAGAGGTACCTAGTGTAGTTGTACTATGAACAATGATTGTCTTTAACATTGTCAATCATAGTAACTGAGCTGTCTTGAGTGGTCTCTGACTTGGAAGTTTGTTTCGGTTTTAAAATGAGGAAGTGACATGACGGCAGCCGTGCTGACCGTGTTGGACCTACCAATCCGCTGTCCCCATGCACATGTGCACCCTCAGTTCTGACGGGACACAACTGCACTGTCCGCATCCACGGGCTCCCGGTTAAGAGGATCCATCTTGGCTCTGTCGGATGTCCGCTACGCTCTCTGGAACTCGGGCCACGATGCCCTCCAGAGACTTGGTCAGACAGACCTGGCAGCCCAAACGAGATCTGGTGGAGGGGAAATTAATTATTGTTTACCTGTCAGTTTCTAATCCCTATAGTAGATCATGAAAGGCTGCCTGGTCTCCAACTACTTAAGAAAATGTTTGGCTCTTTAACTGCTGCAAAAAAAAGCTCTGTAGGACCGCCTGACTGATGATTTGAATCGTCACTGAAGAACCAGTCGTATATTGTCAAGGACAAAACAGAAAATTGTGATTCACTCATCACTAGACTGTCTTTCCTAAAGTTGAAGCTTTAGTTGGACTTTAAGTTGTTAATCTGTGATGATGTGGACAACATTCACAGCAGCTCAGGTTGATGCTTTGTTTACTCATTTGTTCCTCCACTGATTAACTGATCAGCCCTGACAAATCGCATTACCTCAGGAGGACGATATCATCGGCGTCCTACTGTATGAGATCACTCTCTCAAAAGGATTAGGCTGACACTGTGTATCATTTTTTATCAGCACATTCCAAATAAAAACGTAACAATGAATAATCCAAATCAAACATTCAAATGGAATAAACGCCTATGTTTTTATAACTACCAAATGTTTATAGTTTCTATAAAAATCCAGATTAAATGAATAATATGTAACAAATCTACTGTATTATATCTTAAAATGACCATGCTGTGTCATCAGAGATTAAGGAAACATGCCAAATTGAAATACTGGCTTGTTGACAATAATACTACAAAGGGACACAAACCAAAAGAAGCTAGTTTGCTTCAGACTCGTGTAGGAGCTGGTCTTTAATCTGAGGTGGAGGCAGAGATGACACTCCAATATTTTGAATTTGATCTGTAGGACCCATTTTAACCACTAGCTGGCAGTGTTATACACCGTGTTAGCTATTGCCCCTTATAAAATGCGTTGTCAAAATGTGTATTTACAGAGGCCTGTGTGTGTGTTACTGTGTGTTTGTGTCCTCCTTACGTCTCAGTCAGGCCGTAGGCTAAGTCTAACATGTCCATCTCCTCATCTGTGACTTCCCCCAGCTTCTTGTACACGTCCTCGTCAAAGATCAGATGGCAGGTGGAGCACGCCAGGGTCCCCTCACACGCTCCTGAAAACAAACACACGCACACACATTTTTAGAGCTTTGACTGATGGAGGAGGTTCAGCTCCGTCACAGAGTCTCCGTGTTGCTGTTAGTGTTGTAGGACAGGTCTAATCATGACAGTTAAGATCTCTGACTTGGATTTAGAAACGGAAAAAATGTGATGAAAGAGTGAGCAAGAGAAGAGAAGAGGGAGGCTGTTTACACCAACCCAAACCTCTAAGTCATCATCTATAAAGTACCCCGTTTCTATCACTAACATTAACATTCAGCAAACCATATGGACTTAATAGGATTCAGTATTTTCTTGCCCTTGGTTTATCAGTTCTTTAGTTGTTTTAACTTTGTATTTTTAGAATGCAGGACAAGCAGAGAGTGAGGCTCTCTGAATATAGCTCATGTATCTCTCTTAAATAATCATCTCAACTTTAGTTTTCTTCACAGAATGTTATGCTGATATAAGACAATTGTATAGTTTTTAAAAAGTTATCTTTAAATAAATATAGATATTTTTTTTAACTAAATGAACTAAACTAAATAAATAAATTGAACTAAATAAATTAACCTTACTGGGGATTGAAACCCCCAGCAGTGTGTGTGTGTGTGTGTGTGTGTGTGTGTGTGTGTGTTTTCATACCAAAGCCATCAAAGTCGAGGTCCTCATTAATGACCACATCTAGCAGCGAGTCTCCAGGTGAGCCCTTCACTGTGATCTTCTGTCCGTCTCTGTTGATGAAGTGGACCGTCACCTTATTGTCCGACCTGACAGAGAGAGAAAGAACACATGTTTAATTCACCTTTTTATTATTGTTTTTATGATATTTTAATCACTGTATGGACAAACTATTTATGTATCATCTATTTTTACATTTGTTTGCATTTTGACCTTTGACCTCACAGGCACTGTACAAACTGAGCCTCCACTGCCCTCTGGTGGAATAACTCAGCATTACACTCAGTCCAACTGACCACAGATGGCAATTTATAAAAGTTTTAGTTGATCAGTTTACTCCCATATTAGACCAGATCAATTATTCTTGAACAGTCAGGAGCGTAACTCCAATAAAGCTGCACAGAAATACACCAAGAAATGTTCATTCTCACTGAAGGTTGAGCTGAAGAGGTAAATTCTTCAGACTAAAAATCTCCAAAAGCGGCAACAGGCAGAAATCTGTAACTGTTTTGACAAATGAGGGAGATTGCTTCAGGTTTTGGACATTTGGTCAGACAAAAAAACAAAACAAGTAACTGTAACAGGAAGAAAGAGGTCAAATAAGTCAGAAGTTAGAAGACCAGTGACCAATTTATAAAAAAAAAAAAAAAAAAAAAAAAAAAAAAATCAATGATGCCTCCAAACACAAAAGCACAGGAGTACATGAACATGAACACAGTGTAGCTGAATGAAAAACTGAAATTCAAAGCCTGCTTAGACCATACATTTGTCCACTGTGTAGGAGCTGACAATTCCTGACTGTGTCCATCCAGTGAATGTTTCTGTTGAGCCGGATAGAGATTTAGGATAAACATTCCTCGTCCGATTAGCCTCGCCAGTCCTCAGTCACTTTCTTGGCGGTGGATGTTTAAGTCTGAATTAAATTAAGATGCCAATCCTTTCAGCTTTATAATGTAGATCATTCCATTCCAACCTCCATTACTCCCTACAAATGATCAACAAGATGGATTTGTAAAACTCCCTGAAACTGTCTATGAACATGAAACTCTGGAGCTCCTCTGGACCTGTTGGGTGGGCTTGTATAATCTGCTTTAAAGAACATGTCTCTGTGCTCCACACACTCTCCTGCTCTTGCACTACATGACCCTCAAAGTGGGACATGAGCACACGTGGACGGGGTTACCCGGTTTGAGGCCATCCTGGCACACCAAACCTTCAACTGTGGATGGGCTTCATGTCAGCAGTCATTATGCAATGCAACAAGTTGTTTGGCCCTGAGAAGGCCCGGCCTTAGGCAAAGCCTTGTGCGTGAACAGAAAGATGGATCACTTTGGCCTTGTGGACATGTGAAGGCCTCAATCAGCCAAGATGGTCACACACACACACATACAGACACACACATATCCAACCCTGTACCTGTTTAAACACTAGCATGACAAACCAAACTCCATCCACAAAATGCGACACTCCAGTGATGCCACACATTTGAATTTTGACCCGCTTATGTACTAAATCAAGCAGCGAGTTTGTTTCAATTAAAGCCCGAGGATTTAAGCTGCAGTGTGTTCACCACGGTGAGCTAAAGAAAGAAATACAGAACAAACAGCCGAGTTAGAAAATGTCCTCCCTGATTGTCTACCTGATATGCTGCGAGGCGTGTGCTGCTAGTAAAGGTCACGCCAAACTACCTGTTTCCTGAACGCAGTTCGCCGTGTGGCTCTGTCGTATTGTTTCAAACAGTTTCAAACATTTTCACACACTTTGCCTCGTGCTTTAGCTGTGTTGTCTCACCTCAGAGGTTGTAAGCCGGCGGTAAAACTCCTTTGACCCGTCAGCCAGGTACCTGAAGTTGCCGCCGCCGCCGTCCTCCGCGAATATTCTCGTAAGCTAACTTGAGCCAGTCTTCGCGACGCTGCTACTAAAGCCATTTGAAGTTACAGATAAGTTTTTCTTTTTAAAATAAGAGTAAAAAAACTATCGAGCACGCCGGGTTACACGGTGCTCCTTGGCGGAGGTCTTCGCTTCTCTCCGGAGGGACGCCGAGAAATGTTTGACTTAGCCACCGAGCTAGCTGCCCGAGCTAGCTTGTTTTTATCGGCGAGGAGTCACTCCGTCACTGTCACGCTCATTGCGTAACGTGCAACGTTCGGCGACCGTTCGTCGTCTGAGCTCCGAAAATAACGAGCCGCCCGTCTCGTGACAAACGGCCACAAAACACAAAACAGGCAAACGCTAACGGCTGCGGACACGCTGCCTAAGTTCACGCCGTCAATCGATAACTGTGACGTACTTCCGGGTTTACAAAACAAGAGAACATCCTGTCAGGACTTTCAAAATAAGAGCACCAGCGACGAACACGGTGAAACATTTCGGGGAATACTCGGTGCATAATTTAAAATGAGGTATCTACATTACAGGAGATGGGGAAAAAACGTTGTTCGGGATACATACGTTCTTATTCATGATCAAAAGTGTTACTTTTATTTTGAAAGCTGGACCACCAGTCTTCCTTCCTTCCTTCATTAACCACACGCGTGCTTGCGTAAGTTTGCAAGTGTTCCTTTACGTTTGACGACGTCAGAACACCGAGAAACAGGTGTCAATCAATGAAGGTCAACGCCTTCCGCATGAGGACAAGAAATTAGATGCCACACATGACCTTGAACTTGCGAAATGTTTGAATATAGGGCATACCTGAGCTGGTCCTGATAGGAACGGGTTGAACATGTTCATCAAATCTAGATTTGATGGTCATTTAAGTTTTGGTAAACTTTCCTGATGCTGGATTTAAATTGGGCGTGGTTATGCCCTTATTTATTATCATAAAACATCCATATCAGCTGTTCCACAAAATAAAACCTCTCTGCTCTCAGCCTGTCTCAAAGTCAAGACTTTCAGTGTGATCAACAAACTCAGACTGTCAAGAAAGGAAATATTCTTACACCTGATTTCATTATTAAACAGAAAAATACAACAACAACCTGCTGAATTCAAGTTTCTGTCTTAATGTTCTATGTTGACGCACATAAAAATAAAAAACGAAATTAAAATGAATGTTTTTGTCAAGGCAAACACAACAATGTCTCATTGTTTTCTGAAATATTGTAAATCGGGGCCCATCATGATGACCTGTAAGACACTCCTGTCCCTCCCAAAACAACCTTCGGTGACCACGGTCACGTTTACTATCCGTTCACATCTGTTGTAATCTCCACTGTGACCACGTTCACAAATATTGATTAAACCAAGTGTCATTCACCTTCAACATATTTAGGAAACCCAGAAAACAGGATGTGTACAGTATAATAACATGATGGCTTTACATCAGAGGTCAAACTGCTGGCAGCCTGCACGTCTTTATCAGGCGAGAGATGAGGGGCAAAGTGCATCAAATATCAGTGATCAGATTTATCTACAATCTCGCTCAAAGTGTTATTAGCAGGGTTGGGTTTATATAACGTAGCCTCTTAGAGTTGCTCAGTGAACAACACTGCTGTCTCAGGTAAGCACCACATACAGCACAGCATAGCACAGCGGAGAGAAACGTACAGAAGCTTAATCCTAAAAAGACGTCTGTCTGTTTTTTCTGCCGTTTACAGGATGTTGAAGTTAGTGCTGCTGTTCCTGACGCTGTCAGGTAAGATCCCAACAACTTTCATTGTCGCTATATTCATTGCAGATGAATAATGATTTTTTTTTTAACTTAAATCATGATTTTATTACATTATATCCTGAGAACGTACCATAATGGCTTTGACAAGCATCAAAATTAACAGCTTTTCTTGTGATCATCAATCTCAATAGAATAACCTCATGTTGAGATAATAAAATATCTTACATGTAATTTTTTTTTTACCTCGACATCACAAAATTCTTACTATGACAATAACATCTGGTTTAAATGTTGTTCAACTTAATGAACAACTGTTTATAAAACACTTGATTAATGTAAAATGTAAAAAAAAAAAAATAATCATTTCAAAAATTCAGGACAGACTACCAGTTATTGTGAAGATGCACAATAAAAAAAAAAGGAAAAATAGTATAAAAAAACAATCTTTGATCATTTCCATGCCATAATTAATAGTGGCTTTGTTGCTGTGGCGGCGAAGGTGTTGACTATATCAAAGAGCACTGTAATCTGAGCAGAAATTAGACTTTGGCCATTATTGATTTATTACACTGCGAAATAAAAGCTGTGGCCTACTTATTATCCTGGCACAATAGTTAATAATTGATGTAAAAGGTCAGATAGTTATGTATCTGTCAACTGGCAGATTAAGTGTGTATTCAAACACCATTAGGTCGTTAGGTTTACCTCTCTGCCTGCATGTGAGCATCTCAACTGAATAAGCAGGATCATGAAGATCCTCATTGTAACCCTGCAAAAAGACGGCCAAAAAACCTAACTCTAGAATAAACAACATCCTTCACAGGCCTCCAGGCTGCCCCCCTTGCAGTTCCTGGAAGTTTGCAGAAGGGATCTTCAACCTACCAGCTCCCGCTAATCCATGAACGCGTTCCTGATGACTTTCGACAAGGTACGGAGCCCTCCAGGAGATTCCTTGTTGACCTCAACACCGGCCTGGTCCAGGAACACATAAGTGAGATGGAAAGGAGAGCGGGTAAGTATATTAACCTAAATGAAGAACTATTTACTTCCTTTGGGTTATCTGTCTCATTTGGGAAGCTTATTAAATTGAACTACACATATATGATTGTACCCATATAAGACAGTTCATTAGCCACAACAGGAATCACAGGAAATGCAAGACAATTTTATTTTTTCATTTGTACATTCTCTTCTAGGTTTCATACCTTCTTCTCAGGGAAATGGATTTGGAGAGATGGAGAGAAAACACTGGCTGACAGATGAGGGTGAGAAAGCTATAAAGTAAAATCATCACAATTCATAGATTTTTTCATCCCTCATCCACGAGAAACATTGGCCATGCTAGCCTCATGCATCATCCATTGGTTGGTCTACCACTTTAAAACTCTAAATATCATGATCCCCAGACTATAAATCCTATCTAGCACTAACAGAAGGTTGACATTTTTGATTGCTACTGAAATATCTCAACAACTATTGGATGGATTTCTAAGAAATTGAATAAGATAGTGAACATTAAACTACACTCAAAGCACAGCTGTGCCAAAGTACAGCCTCACATATAACTGTATGATCTAAATGCCTTCTGTCTTCCAGTTCTTGACGATGTTCCAGCTCAGCAGAATGCTGATGGTTGGGTTCGCGTGGAGGAACCATCTGCTCCTCGTCTTCCTGATGGTTTCAGACAGGGAACTGAACCCATGGTGTCGATCCCAGAAGGTTTTAGACAGGGAACTGAACGCATGGTGTCGATCCCAGATGGTTTTAGACAGGGAACTGAACCCATGATGTCGATCCCAGATGGTTTTAGACAGGGAACTGAACCCATGATGTCGATCCCAGAAGGTTTTAGACAGGGAACTGAACCCATCAGGTCGATCCCAGCTGGTTTTAGACAGGAAACTGAACCCATAATGTCTATCAGAGAGGGTTACAGACATGAAACCAAACAGATTTCGTCTATCCCAGATGGTTTTAAACAGGGAACTGAACCCATGATGTTGATCCCAGAAGGTTTTAGACAGGGAACTGAGCCCATGATGTCGATCCCAGAAGGTTTTAGACAGGGAACTGAGCCCATGATGTCGATCCCAGATGGTTTTAGACAGGGAACTGAACCCATGATGTCGATCCCAGATGGTTTTAGACAGGGAACTGAACCCATGATGTCGATCCCAGGTGGTTTTAGACAGGGAACTGAACCTGTTGCGAAGGTGCCAGAGGGATTCAGGCAGGGCACCGAACCCATTGGTAAAATCCAAGAGGGCTTTAGGCAGGGAACCGAACCCTCCACACCCGGGCGCCAAACACAGACAGTGGCATGTAAGGGAGAGATCATTAATGGAAACTGCTATGAGTTCAACCCCACACCACTGGCCTTCCTAGATGCACAGGTTAGACACATTACAATGATAAAAAGTTAAATTTTCAGTGGAGTCCATGTCACCAATACAATTTTGTTTCTGGCTCTACAAATTAAATCTCATTGTATCAAACTTTCTTTGTCCTCTGTCTCCAGGCCTCATGTAAAGCTCTTGCCCCAAACGCTGAGCTTGCATCTGTAACCAGTGGTGATCTACATTCCCGTCTGGTCTCCCTGGTAACCAAGGGGGGCGAGAACAACCCTGTGTTGACCTGGCTTGGAGGCACGGTCAAGGCAAGTTTCTCTCGTCATTTTGAAAGAGACTAATGTTTTTTTTTCTGAAATTACAGACTGCTGTAGAAATGTAGCAGAAGTGAAATCATCCTGCCATTACAGATACCCGGGCTCTCTCCCCAAAAACATTTTGAAAAGTTTGTTTATCCCTCAGAGAAGGGAATACCATTAAACTTTTACTACCTCATTGCCATTTTTATTTATGTGCTTACCAACTGTGACGCCAGGAGTCTGGTCCTGTACTGTAGCACAGAGTGGAGGCCAAGGAGAGTGTCATCAGATAAGTTATCAACAGGACAGATAATGTTATTCTCACCTTGGTAACACATTCATCTTTGAACTTTTAGTCTAAGATGTTCCATCTGTTTCTCTACTTAACATTTTGCTGATAATACTTCTGTACTTGTACTTTCTACAGTATTTTTAAAAATATGTTAACTGTTGAAAGGTTTAATCAAGTGTATACGTGTGCATATCTTTGATATACTGTATGTGTGTTGGTGTTGCACACCTCAGAACCAGCAGGCATCGTGGGTAGACGGGTCAGAGTGGAGTTACAGCGACTGGATGCCAGGTCACCCCAACATCCACACCGATAAATCGGTCTGTGTGGAGATGTTCAAGATTGGTAAGACTGCGCTCACGCACAAGACACACATTAATGACTGAATTGTGTCTGAAGTCTGTGTTTCCCCATTTTCCATGATCAGACAGACCACTAACTTATGGTGACTAACGTTACCAAACTTCACATAGACTACAGTACATATTGTACATATAAGTGTTTAATAATCAAATCTGTCATTAAAATGGTCCTTTAAAGTCAAATTATTTATACAGTAAGAACTCCGGGATCTATTTATTACTTGAGATGAGTTGATAAAATGCAGACTAGTCTATGTGTTACACATTACATAACAGTGCTTTAGTTGCACTGTTCAATAATTAAGGGGTTGAAGGGTAACACACAACACACAGCTGATTATCTAATAAGATATTCTAATATTAACTTTAAAGAAGGCATCTTTGTCCTGTAGTGCAAATCAGAAACACTTCTTGGAAATATTTCCTCTTTGTTTGTGAGACATCATTTTTTGATGGCTTAAACAGCAGATATATTTTATAATCTGGTCATATTTTGACTGAATGCTCTTAGAAATACTGTGATGTTATGTCTCAAATCTGTCCCTACCGCTTTTTGCAGATGAGAGCTGGTGGACGGCAGCTGACTGTGACTTGGAGAGAGCGTCCATCTGCTCATACCCGATCACTGCATGAAAACCACAAAGAATCACAACATAAGAGAGCGGCCCTCGTGATTGGTCTCCTCTCGAATATCTTAATCTTTCTTACAGACATACCATTGCATGTATTTGTCCGTTTCCTTGAATAAAACATGGCATATTGCATCTGTGTGTCTGTTTTATGTATCTGTGAACAAAACTGATATGAAGAAAACAAACTTTGATTTACCTCAATCATGGCAGTCATTCTTCTTTTGAAGTGAAGTCAAACCACGATTCATTTGTATGACGCATTTAAATTTAGACAAGACTTTAATGATCGTTTTTCACTTGTGTATACAAAGCAGTTTTTACAGATTAGGGAGCCAAGTTAAAACAATTTGTTACAATTTAGTACCTGGAAAGTGCAAAAGTACATTTCAAATACGCTGAAATAAAAATCATGCTGTACATTATATACTGTATTCATAAATAATCACAGATATACACACATCCATTTGGTGACAGTCACAGAGAATGTTGCTAAGACACAAAATAGTACGTTTTGATTTTGCTCTTGAAGTCCTACAGTATATTCTTGGTTCCTGTTGAACCTGTGGAGGTTAAACTTCTGGAATGCTGCGTTCATTTGATTTACGGTAAAGTCGGGGAAGATCTTAGGTGATGAGAGAAACCTAGCTCTACGTTAACACCACGCTGGGATAAAGGCACTCCGTTTGTTGCAGTCGTGGAACAACTCAAACAGTGGTCTTTTGTCTGAATGACAAATGTGGATGAATGGAAGGAAAAACTGCATTGACAAACATTTTATGCATCTTTCACAGAAATCTCTTGAAGAAGGACACAGATTGGTCTTTGCACTCCACCTTGCTGTGACATTTAAATAAAAACTAAATACAAAAAAAAAAAAAAGGGAACCACTAGAGCGACCCTGTGTCCAATGACGAACCCATGACTGAGTCAAAACAGTCGAGGGCTGCCACGGTTTACAGAATCAGAGAAAACATGTACGAAGAAATCAAGAATTTGGCTATAAAAAAATAAACATGCATCATTAGCATGTCCTCACACAATCTCTCTCTCTCTCACACACAGGTATGGTGCAAAAATATAAATCACACATCACGTCTCATCCACAGGAGCTTCGTACTGTGGCTTTTTTTTTTTTTTTTTGTGATTCTAAGATTACAGAAATCACGTTCACGCACGCGAACAACAAGGCAGGTCTACCTTCTCGATGCCCCGTAAAAGGAAAACTCCTCTGAAATCAGTCACTTCACAATGAGCAGGAAGAAGAATGAGATGTAAAAGAACAACGAAACATGATAGATTGAGGCAATGATGAGAGCTGAAGGCAGTTGAGGGGATGTTGGGGTGCATTTACTGTCCCGGTTAAGCTATAGGAAGACTGGAGATAGACTGGCTGACAGAAAAACAGGAAGAAAGCATCGACAGCCATCTGACGAAGGAGCTGTATTGCTGTTAACACTGACATCTCATAAAGCCCTTGAGGATTTCTTCGTTCTCCTTCTTTTACTGAACAGTCAGAAGAGTTTAAAATATGCCATAATTGTGTCTGTAATCAAGAAACAAAATGTGATTTAAAAAACTGCTACGTTTACTTATAAATAAACACGGATTCAAGTAACTTAAAACATTCGATGAAGCACGGAGAGCGGTGTGTGACTTCAAAGTCGTTTTTTTCTTCTGTACTGCGGTAATAAATCTTCACGTGGAAGCTTCTTGCTTTCAGACTGTAGTGTTTTGTCTGTAGTGAGAATTTGTTTTTACAAAACTACATCTTCAACGATATTAACATTACCGACAGACACTACAGATGATCTTCTGTTGTGTGTGCGATGTTTCTAAAACAAAACAAGTCAGCTAGATCCAAGCATTAAGAAAACTGTGTCTGCTACCTAATCTCAAAATGGACCAAAAACGCCATGCATACAAACTGATGCCAAGTTGCTGGGCACATGCATAAATCTGTCAATAAAACAAAACATGAAATAAAAAAAAAAATAAAGACAACAAAACTAAAAAAAACAAATGAAAAACACACACAATCACACACACATATATAAAACACACAGGAAAGGCAGAGAGTTTGGTCTTGTGAGTGATGGAGCCGTCTTACTGCATAAGGCTGCTGTGTGGCAGCTTTGAGGCAACCATGAAAAGTCTCGGCCTACAGAGCACAGGCCCGCCTGTCTGCACCGAAGGCAAACTAAGGGGGGACAAAAAGGCCACTTGAAACTATATTTTTGAGATGCAGCATGGTAATATGCTGCACATACACACTCACACTCTCTCAAACACACACACAAGAGAGCTGACCGATCCTGTCAAACTGAAGCTGAGCAGGTCGGAGAATACACAGTGCCTCTGTGAACGTTAGCATAACCGCGTAGCATCATGTAAAAAATGTCGATGAGTGGCTGACACGCCGTGGTGTTTGGGAGTGGTGTGGCGGTGCTGAGGCTGGCGCCACTTTTGGATCTGATCTGGCGCCAGCGCCGTACGGTCAATCCAAAGCAGAACACACACACACACACACACACACATAAAAACATAACAGACAGATGGACATGAAGACAATGTTTTTAGCACCGCCAAAACAGCCACCCATTAGACTGTGGCAAGGTGCTGAAGAGAACTGAAGGTGACCGACAGGTATGGAGGCGAGCTGTGTGACAGGAATGTGGGTGGATGTGCGTGGAGGGGGAGGGTTGTGGGCTCTGGGGTGGGAGGGGGTTCTGGGACAGGTCAGTTGTGGTCGCACTAGATGTTGTACACCGTCTCCCCCGAGGAGATCTGGGTCAGTCTCTTGCTGGAGCCCCACAGCTTCCGTGTGATCTGGCCCGAACGCATCTGAGAAGAGTGGAGGAAGAGGAAGAGGAGGAGGAGGAGGAGTAGTAGGAGGAGGAGGAGGAGGAGGAGGAGGAGGAGGAGGGAGTGGGGAAAGAAAAGTGTGAAGTCAAAGGAAACGGGGAGGAAAAAAAAAGGAGGAGGGATATGATTCATGAGTGATTGATTAGTTCATTGGAGCTTGATTGATTTGTGAAGCTTGTGAGGCATTAAAGAATAAATCAAAGCTCGATTCACGTCAGTGAGTCAGTCTGAACGAAAAAGATGAAAAAAAAACGTGCGATGATAAAACTACTCAGAGGGGAACTGCCTGGATCAACCTCCGACATCTACGCTACATACTACATTATCAAAACATTAAAGTCTATCTTGGCGTAAGATTATTAGATTGCACTATTAGATTGTAGCTACACTGTTAATATGGCTTGAGTTTGCAGAAGCGTTAATTAGTTTCACAGCATATTTGTTATAGTCGTAGAGTACACTCAAACACGTAACATAATGACACTTCAGGTAAACAGCAGGGGATGGAGTCTATCCCAGGTCGTTGGCCAAATCAAGTCAAATATTGCACTAGTGTAATATTTAGGAGAAAAACAGAATGAGGTAAGCACAACAAGTTGTTTTCATGTCACAGTTGTGGCCACTGTTTCTGCTCAGCTGTGTGCTGAAGGAATGTGTTTAATCTGTGTGGCTCAGATGAAGGTGTGTGTGTGTGTGTGTGTGTGTGTGTTTGTTGACTCGGGAAGAATGAAGCCAAATGAGTGAATGTGGGCGACAACCATCCCTGAGAAGGAGAGGTGACTGTGTGTTAAAAAGATATTTGAGGGCACTGCATTGCAACAGGTTAATCTGTGTGTGTGTGTATGTGTGTTTCTGAGTTTTACAGCAATGGATGAAAAAGGAGGGAGGGACTAGGAGATACTACGGTTTGTGGGAGCTGGATGTGGGGCTGAACACCAGTTGGTCGCGCTGGTGCAGCAGGCGGGTTGGCGAGCGAGCTCGAAGCGGGGCCAGCAGGGGGGAGGCCATGAGCGGCGATCCCTCCAGACTCTGAGCGATGTAGTTCCTCAGCGAGTTCTTTACCTCCGCCGGCTTGCCCACGCCCACGATGATCAGCTTGCCGTCCTCCAGGCCCACCAGGACGTGACTCTGCTCCTTGGTGACCGAGACGCAGCGCACCGGCACCCGCATGGCCATGGGCTCCGAGCACAGAGACAAGCTGCAGAGGGGAAAGAACTTAGTCTGTTACGTCTACATTATACTCAGGCGAGTCAAGGTTTAGAATGTAGCAGAATTATGAATAATATTACAAAATAATGACAGTTTTCCATCTGATAATAAGTTGGAAGATAAATGGGAGTTTACCTGTACAGGTCACGGATGGACAGGTATCCCTGCTCGCTGCCAATGACTACATACTCTCCTGAAACGCACATATCAGTCATCTGCTCCTTCAGGGGCTCACTGCAGAGGTGCTTCCCATTTACAGAGTAAAGATGTAGAGCGTTTTTATCCTGAGAAGAAAGAGAGAGAAAAAAAAAAAACTTTAACAAATCTGAATCAAGTTCCAAATTTTCTCAGAATCCTCTTTTTCGTGTGCCTGCACCTTTAGTGTTGCTTTGCCCTCGACGCAGGTGTGGACCAGCAGGTGACCCTCCCAGGAAACGGCCAGGTGGAGGATAGAGAGTGGCAGGGAGCTGTCGCACGGCGGTCGTAAGCAGCGCATGTACTGACCCCGACGCACCGTGTGGATGATCACTGTCCCATCCTGGAATACAGGAGCACACCAGAAAAACAGTCAGCTGTAAATGTTGGCTGAGAAGCCATTTCAAATCAAAAGTATTAGAACCTTACAAATCTCCCTGAATCCAGGCCATCAGTTTTCAGTCTAAACCCAACTTCACAGCTCATTAACTCAGCATGTGATTGAGTACTTTTTCAAAATCACATATAATTGGAAATCCAGCGTGGCACAGTCATTCTTTCACTCTCTCTTACCCGTGATCCAGACACAGCCATGTCGAGCTCTGTGCTGATACTGACACTGACCACCTCGTCCGTGTGTCCATACAACACCTGAACTGGTTTGGGATAGAGACCCACAGGAGCTCCACCCTGCACAACAGAGCAAACAAACAGACTGAAGAGAATGTATCCAGTGCCAAACAAGTTCAGGCAAAAGAAAACGCAAGTTTCACAATATTGTGACTTTTTTTGTGTCTTTTTAAAACTTAATCTAAACATGTGCATAAAAACAGATGGACGAAAACACCGGCAGTATTTGTATTTAATTAAATAGCTGATAAATGAATTATAGTTCTATCTGCAATTAATCAAACAACAACATCGTTTCTCTATGTCTTCATATTTTATGAAGTTAAATCCATCACTCTATGTGCAGATCAATATTTGTCCTGGCTGTTCTAACCTGCTGCAGGACCTGCCACACCATGCAGGTCGTGTCTCTGGAGCCTGAGATCAGGTGGATGCCGCAGTGGTCTGTTGACAGGCAGGTCACAATGTCTGAAGGACAGGAGAACAAAACCACTGATTATTACAGGACAAACACATATAGTATAAAACTTAAACTGTGTATTTATCAAACGTTCGAACATACGCAGGTTGCTGCCTTTCAGACTAGAAATTGGGTGTGTGCTTACCCATGTGTCGGATGTGCTGTCCCACTGTCTTGCCCTTAACCAGGGAGGTGACCCGGAGGCTGTTGTCCCAGTGGCCACCGCTGAAGAGCAGCTTGCCGTCGTGGGAGACCACAAACAGTCCAGCAGTGACTTCCACACCGGGGGCGAAGGGTCCGGACAGGAAACGCTGAGTCCTACGTGAAGAGCAGAGAGGAATGAGTTGACCACGCACTTATACTGTGCTGCAATTGTCTGTAGTGGCACGTGTGCTGTGGGTGTTCTCACTTGGTGTTGGACACTGTGGGGTCTTTAATGAAGGTGAAGTAGTTGGAGATGTTCTTGTTGTAAGGCAGCCACCCATGGGTCCCAACAAGACAGTTCCGACTAACCGTCACCTGAAGACAAACACCATGAACACCACGATCAATTGTTTGTTTTGTTTATAATTAAAAAATTATAATGATTATTTGTATGAGCACCGAGGCTCACCATGGTGTCAGGGCTCCCCTGAGTGATGAAGGAATGGGACTGATTCTTTGGCACCACAGCTTTAACCAGCGGCACACTGTCACTGATGCCCTGCAACAAGACGGAGGAGAGAATTGATTGATTGCTAAGTTATTATAGAGGGATGTTTTCATGATTATCAAAAAGTCACGGAGCAGTAGAGACGTCAAACCTCAACAAAGAAGGACTTGAGGTCGCTGAGGTGTTCGAACATGCTGAGAGGACATGAGTCTAGCTGAGCCTTCCTCTTCTCCACCTCCTCCTGAGACAGACGCACTGGATGGGGCTCCTGCAGTCACACACACACACACACACATACAGAAGTCTAAATGTGATCCATCAGCACAGATACAGAACTTCATTACCTGATTGGTTTCAGTCTTTCTGTTAATTTCTGTTTAAGCTAAATGCAGTCTCGTGTGTGTCTGCACCTTGAGTAACTGGCAGGGTGTCTGTCCAAAGTTGCTGATCATGCCTTCGAGGGCCTTGCGTTCCTTTTCATCAGTGATGGCATCCAGATCCACGGCCCCTGCAACACCAATCAATCAATCGATCGATCAACCTTCCCATTTGGGAATTAACATCTAAGTAAGTCTGTTTTTATTGTTATTACAATACTGATTAGAAAATGTCTGATGATAAAATCCTGAATGTCCCAGTTTGTGGGTTGTCTGAACGGTTTGAATAGAAGTGATTATTGTTTTTGATCCATGTTTACGTGCTTTTGTAACCAAGCTCTTGACAAAATCATTTCATACACACAGTACTGCAACTGCCTGGATGTTTTACCCTCATATGTGCAGTAGTAGAAGACGTTGAGGGCCTCCACCGCTGCAGGGCCCCTCTGCTTGTACCCAAAGATCAGATCGATCCACTCATGGAGGTGAGCTGAGACGTACTCAGACTCCTGTCAGAAAGAACACATACACACTGTGGTCAGTGAAAAATACAAACACAGGGAATAATAAACAGACATGTAGCACTAAACTACACCTCAAATATTCAGATATTACTACAGAGTAGTACTAAACGTGCTTCTCACCAGGGCTTTGCGGTGCTTGTAGATGAAGTCCTCGGGGGACTTGGCCCATTTGGGCAGAACAACATCATTTACCCTTTCTTTGGAGATCTGCAGGCGACCCAGATCAAAGCCTGGGAGACAGCAACAACAAAGGACAGGGGAACAGGAAGAGAGAAGCCGGGTACAGAGAAAAAAAGAAGAGAGGCACCAGAGAGTGAATTCAAAAGACAACATGTATTCAAACATGCTGCATCAAATCTTTTGCCCTCAAGATGAATAACAACTTCAGTGATAGAAGTCATATTTGAAAGCCTTCAAAAAGGATAGTCAACCCTCAAACCTCACCATTTTGATTCTCAAGGAATTCTGGGAAGTAGAAGAACTCTGGGATGAGCTCCTTGACATCATTGGGGTTGTCCATGAGGGTCTGCCATGTGGCAGGGATGGAGTGGAACTGGCGGTCGGCGCAGTCAAACCTGAGCCGAGGCGGGATGGAATGGATGAACACCGGTAATAAAGACAACAAACAGCAGCTGTGTGCTGGCACATAAATGTCCAAACTATAAACGCTGAGGATATAAAAGGGGAAAGTGGAGGAGGAGTGGCTGTAATTCAAAGGCCTCCTTACCGTCCACTCTGCAGCTGGATGTGCAGGGAGGTGAAGGGCTCCACTCTGATCAGGTAATGCATCACTCCGGCGGCATTTGAGTAGTGGGTGCCATAATGGAACCTGTCGATGGTGCCTGTCGGGTCCTCGAAACTTTCATACCTGATGGATGCATTTAAAAAGTTAACTCCTCGAGCTGCTGACACATTTCCAGATATATCATTTATCATTTATAGTGTTTCTTTAATTGAATTGAGGAACAAATGAAACATACTTCTCTCTAACAGCCTTTGCGTTGCGTTCGTTAAGAACTGCCACTGGCTTTGACAGATCCCTGAACACTCGAGGATCAGACAGGTCCAACTCCTCTGAAGTGTAGTCTGCTAGGATCCAGGGAAACTGGTAACACACACATATAAATGAGTTCAAATACCAACATTCAGCACAGTTGGACAGTAATGTTCTTTTTGAAGTGAAGAACGTACCACTGGATACTGAGCCAGGTTGTTGTACGTTCTTCCTGCGATCGTGTTCAGTTGCATCAAGTAGTCAAAGTTGGAGATCTCCCTGTTGACCCATTTCTGTGCAAAAGCAGGAGAAAGAAATGAAGAAAGGAAACTGTTAAATCTGATCTACTGACAATAACTATGTATGTATAGTATCTTATTAAGCCTGTATTTGATTAGTTTCTATCCAGACATCAAATAAAAAACAACCTCAGAACGTGGTCTGATATTCAATATTCTATTTGCAGAGATAAATTCCTCAATTATGTTCTGATGTTTGGAAAGTCTTCTAGAAAAGCAGCTGGCATCAGGATCAGGTTTAGCAGGTGTACATATTGATCTAATTCAGAAAAATGATTCTTTTAATTCATTAACAAATAAACAAGAATCTCCCTTATATATCTCTTCATGATAGATGCCATCTGTGCAACCATATTAAATTTAAAGTAACTGAAAGGAAATTATTTTTTATTGCACCTCTGACAGAATGTCTGTGTGTCAAAACTTCAAACACAAAACTTATTTTTTATGGAATAAGAGCAGAACACGGGATCAAATGAGAGACCAAAGCTCATCAAAAACTCTCTTTGAAATTAAATACTTCAAAAGCAGAAAACATTGTTTGCATTACTGAGAAATAACACAAGGTTGGTAATTGACTGGATTGACAGACCAAAGGTCATTTAATAAATCAGCTCCCACGCAACAAAGCCGTGTATTTCATTAAAGTATGTGTGTGTAATAGTTAGTGAGAGGTCTGCTTCTTTGTTTCCTGACCTGTGTGAGTCCAGAGGCTTTGAGGAGCTCCTGTGGTGAGCGGGTTCCATAAAGGCTGAGCGATCGCAGCAGCAACATGCGGCTATAGACCTTGTTCCTCGCCTGTTAGGAAGAAAACAAAGATATTATGATTATTAGATGATAATATAAAGTATTTACAAATGGGATCAAATATAAGTTACATCTGTGACTCATTACCTCTTTCTTGAAGTTGAGGAAATAATTGGTCTGGTCGATGAGGAAGATCTCCAGAGCGGAGCGACGCAGGTTATAACGACGCAGGTGAACCTCTCGGATCTGAGACAGAGGCCATTTGAAGTCGTGGCCCACTCCTTCAGGAAACAAGCAGGCCGTTAATGAGTGAAGCACGTTCAGTGTTATTTTTTAGCACCTTTTTCTCATCCACCTGTCTCAACGCCTGCTCACCTTCCTCTTTCTCCTGGCTGCTGTCATAGAAGTAGATGTGTTGGGTGGTGAGCTCCAGGCGGCCGGGTACCACGTCCACGATCGTCACCAGCTCACAGTCCTCCCACAGCACCATCTTCTCCTTCTGGCCCGCCTCCTCTGCTTCAACTCTGGAGGACAGCGACAAAGAATGGAGTTTTAATTCTTAGTATCTATTACGGGAACGTGGTCGATCTGTGGTTGTTGTATTTGGCGACTGACTGGTTGTTGGCAGCAGCAGGGTCGTCCTCTGGCAGCTCCAGGATGTCATCTTCCAGGTCGCTGACTTTGACCTGCTTCACAGCCTCCAGCAGCAGAGACTCTGGATTTACACGTTGCTGATGGACACCTGAGCAAAGCAAGAGAGACGGGAGATGATTAAAAACAGAGAGGAGGCGTCCAGAAATGATTCGGTGGATAATAACATGGCAGCGCTGGAAATTAACTTCTTAGCACGCTTGTCAACTTTTGACAAACTGCAAGAACACCTCCCAAAATAACAGGAACATAACACCAGACTTTTGTTTCATTAATAAAAGATCTACAGTTTAAACTCACTCACAAAGACCAAAGATGAAAGACTAGACAGATTAGTTACTATATGATATGATACATTTGAGAAATGAACAACACTGATCACTATTTTTGAAAGAAAATGCTAAAAAATAAAAGACTGCTGAATTCCTGATTCTGCATCACCCTTACACATGACTTAATAAGGAAAATACCAAGCAGAGTGGATCATCCTCCTCATAAAGTAGATGGGAGGGTCGGACATAAGATCGGCTTAAAGAGGATTTTCAAGGTCAGTCCTTTTTAATCTGTTTATCAAGGACAGGCTGGATGAGTGTGCTCATGACATACTGTACACACACTCATGCCTCATCGTCACATTCACTCACTGAGTAAGTCTGCTGGAGCAGGTACTCTTTGCTGCCAAATGGAGACACAGATGTGCAGCTTTCAGCCACAGGAGGATTAAATTCAGTCCAGATATTCAAGGGACATAATGAAACTGTACCAGGCTGCGTAAACCAACACCAAAAATAACCCAATTTAAAGCCAACAGAGAGGCAATGCTGTCTCACCCAGGTTGTCTCTCAGAGCACTGGCCTCTCTGTGTGGGTCGAAGTTGTAATTACGGACCAGCTTGAGCCTCATGCGGGAGAAGTTCTCAGCGCTGGACACCCTCCAGTGCATCTCATCCTGCTGCCTGTTAGAAATAGATACATAGACTTGTAATACTCCCAAACCATCCATTATATATATATATATATGTAAGTATTTACTTGCAACTGTTTTCCGTTTTATCTTCGGAAGTATAAACTTTATTAGTATTAGTAGAAGGAGAGAAGTTGATGTCAATACCTGTCAGCCCAGGGCCCTCTCTCACACACCAGACCCCGGCGTGCTGCCTTCCACTGCCTGAGGGAGGCACTGTTCTGGCTGTGCTGCTGCTTCAGCATGCTGTTGTAGCGGAGGTTCTCCTGGCGGCCTCTGCGAGAGAAAGGCTCCACAAATTGCTCCTTAGGGGAAAGCGAAGAGGAGGAGTTCATTAGAGACGAGGTTTGGACCAAAGCGACATTAGACAGAGACAGAAATAGAGGAACAGTGGCTTCAATTATTATGAATCCAACTAACCTGGAAGCGGATCTTGCTCTCACCCCTCTCCCTCTCTCTCTTGTGCAGGCTGACCATGAAAGCCTCGTAGCACTCCTTCCAGTACAGAGCCATTGTCTCATGGCCCTGGCTGAATGTTTCGATTTCATACTGCTTCATGTACGGGATAATCTGAAGACAAACAAATTAAGAGAGAACATTTCCATGACATTTTCCAATAAATTTGTATCTAATATAATTTAAAACAACTGACTCTGACTCTCATACATATTTGTCGAGGTAGACGCGCCACTCAGGTGAGTTGCAATAGAGCTGGAAGTCCTCAAAGAAGGACGGGCTTCCGTTGGTGTCAGGGAGCTGGGGGAGGTGCAGCTCCATGTAGAGGAGGCGGTGCACTTTGGAGAGCAGCGTTCGCAGCAGGGGAACCAGGAAGGAGTACGTCTCCTCTGTTTGCTCCTGGATGGAGCGCCGCAGGATGCCCTCCACCTTGCCTAGCAGGTAGCAGGCCTCATCCTGGCTGGAGACCTCCTTGGTCTGCAGGATGCCATTGAGCTTGGCGGTGGCCATGGCACACACCTAGGACAGAAGTAATTTCTTATTGTGGACACCTGGGGACAAGAAAAACAAGCCAAAAATGGTAGAAAATAAGAGAAAAAGCTCACTTCAGGATCCTCTTGAGCCATGAAGCCTAGCAGCAGTCTCAGTCCAACTTGGGACAGCTGGAACCATTGCGTGCCTGACGAGTACCAGACCATGAGGCTGTCCATCAGCGTCACAGTCTCTTCCAGCACCTTCTCCGTCCATAGGGCTGGATTAACCAGACCCTCCGCCTGCAGGAAGTCTTGTACCATGTGAAGCAGCCGCACTGCGTTCTCCGTGTGCTGCGGCAACGTGGCGGCTGATGCCTCGCGGTTATCGCTCACCGCCCACTCCAACATACGCTCCATAAGACTTCAAGGAGAAGAAGGAGATGCCGTTAGCATGTTTTAATCTCCTCCTACATCCAGTCCTGTCCACAGTGAAATGGAGGACTGACCTTAGTTTGATTTGGTCGACAGGAAGTAGCAGCTCGTTGGCGGTTCCCAGTTTGGTCAGAGCTGAGAAGACCTGGCCGCGCTCCAGCCACGCTGAGTCATCTGAACCCTCCACGCCACGCCACATCACACACAGCACAATCTCCAGAAGCATGCTGGACAGCTCCTCTTCTGCCCGCTAGGGGGCGACACAACACCAAAGAGACAGAAGAGATTAGATTGGATGAAATTTAATTGATCCCTCTGGTGTACAACTGCAGCACTAGGTAACAGGATACAGCAAAGGAAAAACAAGGACATTTATCAGGAGCTGACAAATATAATGTCACCAATGATTAGGACAATCTTAAAGATATCTGCTGCATGTCCAGATACTGTTACTAATACTACTCAAAGCCTTAGAATATTCAGTGTCTCTTCATATTCACTGCTCTGTCTTTAATGTAGATCCATTCATACTGGCTAAATTTGTACTGCCAGGCTGATCAGACACACTCCCTTGACTCGTACGTGACACAAATGACATATCTAGTTCCATAACTGACAGACTCCTGCTGTGTGAGGAGGCAGGTTGTCACTCTTCCACCTCTGCCCTCCAGTGAGTCACTGAAATGTCGATAAGAAGGCCACTAGATTAAAGTCAGCGATGGGCTCCCCATTGCGGTGGCGACATTTCACCCACTGAGTCGGAAGCTCTCGCTGTTAAGTGACATTAAGGCAACGATGGCATATAGACGGTTATATGAAATTGGAGGCACGGTTTCTTATCACCTGCTTACATCAAGAGGCTTTGCAAGGCACTGTGGTTGAGTCTATCTCCCACTGACAAAAATACTCAATAAGGCACCAAATGCAGCTGAAAATAGTCCCCAACAAATGTAATATTTACTCTTGTTTGAGGAAGTATTGAGAGACAGGTCTGGTCCTTTAATAAATTACTGCTGTAAACAATGTAAAACTTTCTCAGTGACTCGTCACATCATCTTCCATCTCACCTCTGTGTTGTTGAAGGACTCCCCCAGTGAGATGTTATCACTGAAGAGAAAGCTGTCCTCAGTGAGGGAGGAAGTTGCATCTCGATCCCCGGAGCCCCCTGGGAAAGGCTTAGAGGTCTCCAGTGGTGACGGTGTGCTGGGCATGCTGCCAGGCGTCTGGCTGCCACTCTCTCCGGCCTCATAGGCCTGCAGATGGGACAGATCCAGCATCAAGCCCCCTGACTTTCCCACTACCCAAGGCTTGACGTGTAGCTGCGGCTCGGTGGAGGCAGAGGATGATGGCGTGTCTAGCAGCGAGATGACGTCGCCGTTCTCCAGGCTGTCCACGGAGCGAGAGTCACCTATGCTGAGCCGGTCGTCATCCAGCCGGTCCAGGCGGCTGGCGCTGCCTGCCCTTGCCCTCCTCTCCAGTGGCAGCTCCAGACGGGTGCTGCTGCTGCTGCCACTGGGCCGGCTCAGGTCCAGGCTGCAGGTGCTGATGGTGTCTGTGCCACGCAGTGGCAAGGACCCTTCCCCCCGCAGGTACAGCCGCATCAGAGTGTCCTGCCAACACTGCTGCCTTGAGATCTGGATGGCAGCATCCTGTTGTGATTGTAGCAGCTGGTACACCTGAAGACAGATGAGGAAGAAGATTAATGTTTAATTATTCCTGCAGGAAAACTTAGTGATGTAGCCTCAAGAGGTAAAAGATGAAAAAGAAAAACAATGACAGCTCAACTTCAAGTGCTAATGACGGAACAATTAATTGTTTTTTTTCCTCCAGCTGTTGCTCTCCAAGTGATGTACTTTGATCAGTGCTGGTTTCAAACGCAGTATTTTTAAGTGTAGGTGTTTACTCACCCTCTTGCAGACAATGAGGCGTACGCTGGGTCCAGCCCGGTGAGTGAGCTGGACGAGGGACATCAGGTCCTTGTAGTTCACCACGTTATCTGCAGATTTTAGATACACAAACACACAATTTTACATTTGTTCAACTGTATATGGTATCGTGATGATGCATGTGGAGCATTTCTGGCCACTGCCTGAGCTCTATGAACGTATTTGTTAGACATTAGATTCTCTACAAAGTCATTCATGTTATGCTTTGGCGTTACAGAAATATATAAAGACTGACTTGAATTCAGCCCTGTGTTGTAATGTGTACAGGAGTGGAATGATGTTAAATCCACACTGCTCCTCTGTTCAAAGAAGACAGATAATGAGTACTGGCTGATCGCTCCGTGAGGACTCATGAAATTGATTTCATTAATTCAAGCAACGGCATGTAATGGTATTTGCCTTAATGTGCAGTGGAGAATGAGGTGGTAGGATATAAAAAAGAAAAATCACCCCTGTTCACTGACCAATTGACTAAAAGCTTCAAGCTTTATAGATTTGTAGTAGCAGGAGAGCTAACTGGCAAAAAGCCAGGCTGACCAGCGACACTGTACTTAACTACTTAAATTGAGCAGTGTGAAGCTCTTCAGTACCTGTGTGGAGGACCTGGTTGAGGAGACAGCGGATCAGGGTGGGAGTGATGTGAAGTTCAGAGAAGAGCAGCGACAGGCCGGCGTAGCCCGCCTCCCTCAACCGCAAACGCTGCTTATTCTTCTCGTAGACGCGGTCGCAGCGCAACATACGCTCAAATAACTGTGAAGAGATGAAGAGAGATTTCATTTTTAATGACTGTATATATGATAGCTGATCATAACGGATACTGAAGAGAGTTTATTTAACTTTCCTGAACTTTTCTAGAGTTCAAGTTACTCAAATCAGAATGTTCCAAGTGTAGTTGGCTGTAACTCACCTTAAAAACAAGCTCTCGGAGTCGATCTGAGTGCTTGTTATTGAGCAGGAGAGCGTAACAGGAGTCGGCCGCTCCGGGTTCAAAGAGGAGCAGGAAGAGCTGGTCTCTGGCCGGACTGCTCTGAAGAAGGCTGAGTAACAATTCCAGCAGCCCGCACAACTGAAACACACACACCGCACGACAAGGTTGCTTGAATTCAAACAGTCTTACATTGTTGTGAGAGGGAAACACTAAAATATCAGGCAAGTCATATTGCTCTGTGATTAATAAGCAGCGTTTCAAACGCTAGGCAGACTATTGTATCGCTGTGTAAAACTAATTATTGCAAGATTCATTTTTCATAGCTTTAGCATAATTCATCAAGTGTGGCATTTAAAGACTCAGTGGCATTTAAAGACTCAGTCTGTCTTAATGAATGGATAAATAGTATCAGAGTGATGGCAGATGCCGAGCAGTGGAGGAGGATCATGAGATTATATTGACCATAGAGTGTGATGTAAGCTTCCACATATAGAGCTGCGATGTAAGAGGATATGCAAAGTGACAGGCAAAATGAAAAACAAGACGGCCATAAAAAAAAAAAAAAAAAACAAGCCAGAGAGGTGCTGTGGAGGTGTGACAAGAGGAGGAGATGGATTTAACAAAACAGGTGAAAGCTACCGAGTTGCGTGAAATCTTCATCGAGCTGGTGTCGGAGCTTATAGGAAAACAGTCAAAGAATAAAGCGGTTTGTCTCAGCCAGCCGTCACTGATGGATATTGCTTACAGAGAGGAAAATGTTTAAAAATAATGCACAGAGAGTCAGAGATGGAGGCTGGAAAAACAGCTGCCAGGCGGGAAACAAACTGATAGCTTCCTGTGCAGGCATCGCTGCAGTAAGTCTCAGAGGGAAACAGAAAATCCTGTAGTGAAAGGTCATCTTATTTTACAATGAAATCCTCAGATGGAAAGAGGCTGGCACTAACCTGTTTCACAAGATATGGGTCATCCGGAAAGTATGCACTAATAATAACTTGGGGGTATTCTTTTCTTGCTCAAACATGATAAACAGGCGTAGAAAAGGATGATTCATGTTCATATGATATTAAAAGATTTGGTAATCTACTGTTGAGATGCATTTAAAGAGCACATAATATCTAACTGAACCCTCTCACCTGGTCCTCGTCTCCAATGGCGGCGATGTATCCTAGAATGCTGTGCATCTCCTCCTGCGACATGCCCTTGCTGATGTAGTATTTTATGAGGCCGCAGAGAGACGCCCGGATGGTACGGATGTCATCCTCGCTCAGGTCGCTCTCTTTATTACTGTTCTTCCTAAAGCACAGAGCAAGTGACGATGATGATTTGCGGGAAAAATGACTTTTTTGGACTCTTAGATGGATATGAACTTTGGGAAACGGGGTCTCACCCGTAATAAAGCCGTATGGTGTCCAAAAGGAACTGAACTCCGTATTTTTTTCGGAACTGCTTCCTGTTATCTTTGATGACGGTGGACATGTACTGAATATGACCTTCATTGGACGGAAACAACAACTTAGAACCAGTAACAGTTTAAATCAGGGATAAACACACACACACACACACACACACACACACACACACACACACACACACACACACACACACAACTGAACTTAAGCACATATAAAAAATGCAGGGGAATTGTGACAATAACGAGCGATAAACTAACATTAGCACTAGCATTCCTTCACTTCAAGAGTGAGATAAGAAGATTGATACCACTCTTAGATCTGTCTGCTAAATATGAAACTGGAGCCAGCAGCTGATTAGCTTAGGACAGCATAATCTAGAAGCTAAGGCTCATTTATTAACATGTTGTATCTTGCCGTTTGATTTTACAGCAGGTTATGTGCTGGACTATTTCTCAACTTCCTGGAGTCTTGTTGTTGCCAGGCAACCAGCAGGGTCTCTGGGAAAATCTCAATTATCCTCTCCTAGTTGCTGGTTGCTTCACGTACAAGAACCCCTTTTTAATAACTCAACTACCTGTTTTACTTTACATTTAATCTCACACACACACACACACACTCACACTACACATCTATAGAGATCTAACCTATGCGTAGAGGGAAGTCTCCTTTGTTCCAGATGTTGAAGTTGAACAGTAGATGTGTGTGGAGCTGCTGCAGCAGGGCCTGGTTCTTCTCATATGTCACCTGCTCTATCAGAAGCTGCACAGCAACGAGCACGCTGACGTCCACGTGACCTGCTGGCAGCTAAACACACACACAAACAAAAGATTGTATTTTGCTGCTATTAGTTCAATTATATGCACATTTACTGGCAGGCATGCAAATAGATCAGAAACAATGTAAACATGTGGTTATTATGTATAGTTCCATAAATCAAGATAAAATAAAGTCTGGCATCCATAACTCACCTCTACGACAGATAAGAGACATGTTGGAATGGGGAAATGCATTCATGGTTTATTTGCATTTCTATCATATACAGGGTGTGGTTACTCTGCCTCGAGCAACTGTTACCACATCTAAGACATTTTCTTTTATCTCGGTCTCTGTGGAGGCTTTTATTTTCCCATGATATAAATGCTGACTAGAGGTATTTCCCCCACCGCCCCCGATAAACAAATAAATACTGAGGCAATAGCACCAGACAAAAGATAGAAGAGGAAAGGGGGGAGTAGGAGAGCTGAGGAAAAAACAGAATGAGCAATCAAGGGAGTCAGACAGACACAAAGGAAAAGACAAACACAGACTCACAGAACAAACAGAGAGAGAGACCTACAGACCAAGACAAAAGCCATCTGAGGTGAATTCATGTGACTGAGGATATCCAGCAGTATTCATAATTCTCACACCATGTGAGTCTCATAAAGTACGAGCAACGTAATAAAAGCTGTAAGTGGTGTTTCGCAGGCTGCCAGCAGTCAGTCAGCAGAGATCCTTAATTTGTCCTCTACAGAACCGAACTAATCCAGTTTGAATAGCCAGAAAAACAAAGGAGACTTTTGTGGAGCTCTTTGTGAAATGCACACTACCACACTTCTAGAAAATGCTTATAAAACATCCGTCTCGATCACCTTGTAACCACAGGAACAAACAACACACATCTGATGGAAGAACAAACTTTACACCCCCCTCCCTAAAAAAAAATTAAAGCCAAGCTGAAATTAATTAGCGTGTGACTCATGCAGGATTAGTATTATCAGAGGGCCTGTGGTAATTAGGTAACCTGCATTGTAATAAGGTCACAAATTGCAGCGAGGCATGAGATTTCTGTTCCTGCTGTAAACTGTCTCTTGTGGTCCTCAAGTAAACACGCCGGATTTGTTTTTCAAACTGGTTCATGACAAAAACTCAATTTCTAACAACTATTAAACAGCAAAACTATTCTCCTCTGATATATCTGAACAGAAGAAAGTGATAGAAGCATGATGTTTTCTTAATAAATGTGTTGATTTGTGTGAGTGATGTTGAATAAATTAGATCTATTTCGCAGAAATTGAGCGATGCCCAAACACATTAGTGCACAGTGCCTGAAATTCCTTCCTGACACTGTGGTAATATCAATCATGTGTGGTATTGGACTTAAACAGACCTTCTGCAGCAGGGCTCCCAGTGTACCGACACCATGCGAGTGGAGCAGATTCTCCTGATTGATGGGGTGTCTCTGCAGGAAATGCTTCAGCACCAAAAGGAAGGTGGCGACCAGATTCTTCTCCAGGCGTGCCTCTGAAATTAAAAAAAAAAGAAAAAAAAAGAAAATACATTTGAATAAAGAGAAACAAGAGAAAAATGAAATGTATTATTGCGGGTTGTGTCGGAGCAGACCTGAAGCCCTGTTGGAGGGGAGAATGACCCAATCTCCATCAGCTGGCGTGGACACATCTGGGGTGATGAAATCTGACCCAGCTGCCGGATCACTGGCCTGTTGATCAGGGGTCACCAGTGCCAACTGCTCCAGGATAGGTAAGAGCACCGGCAGGCCGCCCACACAGTTGATCATATCCTGCCACGCAAATATTCAAACATATATATTCAGTACGTCCGTGCAGCTCAAGTTGTAACATTCCTCTGAGCAGCTCTGAGCTCGATGTTCAGCTCACCTTGATATCCCAGTTAACGACTTTATTCCCAGTCAGGCGTCCATGCAGCATGTTTGGAGACAGATCGAGACAGATGGGGTTCCTACACGCCTGTTGACAAAAGCATCACGTCCTCATTTAGATAATAAGACTGCTGTAAAAAATATCATGTTAACCTGAGAGAATCCTTAATTTCCACTCAAAGATAAATTCCCCATTCCTATAAAACACAAACTTGTATCACTGATGAACTGATGCAACCCAGAGAATCACATCCACTGCACTCCACACTATTTGTGGCTGATGTTAAAGCTTTAAGAAGGAATGGTCAAAACCGCAGTGGTCAGTCACCTTGGGTGAGTAGTGCAGCAGCAATTTTGTTGAAAGGTCGCCGAGTTCGGACTCCTGGGCTTTGAGTGGAGAGATGCAGTTTGGACCTGCGTAGAAGACAAATTAAGAGTTTTAATTTTACAGAGTTTCACTTGATCTATGATTCATACTCTCTTCTTCCTCCTCTCCTCCTTCTTACCAGCACTACAGATGGCTTTTATGTGGTTAGGCTGCAGGGGTTCATGGAAGACCATGACGCTCCCCAGCTGGCCCTGCAACGACGTAGGGCTTCCCCACTCGCTGTCCTGCGTCCCTGCAGAGATTAGCTTAGTCACGGACTCAGACTTTCCGCCAAGCAGCCCACCCCAGGTCTGAGGTGACAGGATGCCGCCCAGCGATGAACGAGTGGTGGGTGTTGTGGCAGAGGAGAACGGTGGGTCTGGGATCTGCGAGGGCGGGGGAGTGGTGGTCCGGTGGCCTGCTGAGCCGATGCAGCAGGAGATGAACGGCTGTGGGTGGAGGATGGCAGAATAAGTTAAGGGAGATTTAAGACAGCTTCTTACTTTGAGGCCTGCTGAATCCAGCTGTAATCTATTGGGTGCAGGTCTCACCTCTGTCATGGTGGGGTACTTCAGCGGGGCAGATAGTTTCTGTTGTCCGTCCACATAAATGTACACAAGACTCTGTCCAAAGGGCCTTTTTCCTGGTACATGCACCACGCCGATGCTGTGCTGTAAACAGAAATTCAGACTTAGTCCCTTTAATCCTTACTGTGGCTCTCTTTAATCAGTCTTCAAGACTTTAGGTTCAAAGGTGTTAATCTTCTAATTGTAGGGTGCTATCAGAGTTGGCAGACGTTAGGATATTCATTTAGCCCAACTGTGCTGTGTTCAGAGTTTTTCCCTATGTTATATTCAATGCCACTGCCCTTTGAAGCTGACTCACCCAGAGAGAGTCACAGAAGCAGTAGTCGGGCAGCATGACTGTGACGTACTCTTTCTTTGTGCATACAGCCACCACCAGCACACCGGCTGAGCTGATGAAGGCCTCAAACCCCGTCCCTCCCGGGGTAAAAAAGCTGTATGGGATAAATACAAAAAAAAAACTGTTTAAACAAGTGTTGGCATACAGACATGTCTGCAGGGATAATCTCTGCCTCTGCAAGACTTGTCAAGAGCAGACATTATGATGAACATTTTTCTGTATCTCTTCTCTTCTCACCTGTAGAGCTGCTTCCTCTTGTCCTTGCTGGGCTGGCCCAGCTGGTCCTGATCTAGTGACAACCAGGCGAGAAAGCTGAAGGCAGAACCTGGCCAGCGCTGCACTGTTGGGACTACAATGCCTGCCATGCTGGGTGACAGGTCAAAGTACTGCATGGCACTCTCCAGGCCCTGTTTCCGTACCATGGCCAGGAGGGCTCTCAGGGCAGGACCTACATAGGGGTGTGCCTGAGTCGCCTCTGGTGGCCTGAGAAGACCCAGGAATCGCTGCACTTCCCTGGCACTTAAGGAATGGGAGCCCAGTGAGCCCAAGAGCGCCAACAGGCTCTCGGCGCAAGCTCGGTGTAGCCGTTGGTGGCACTCCAGGGCGGCCAGCGCTCGCATTACCATAGCGGCGTTCACGCAGGTGGCGCGGGTCTGACGGTTGAGGCAGCTGAGGCGGCGGAGCCAGTCGGCAGTAAAAAGCTGACGCTCCGATGAGTCCAGCTCTGGGAGCCACTGGACCAGTAGCAGCAAGGGCTCCACGTTACTGATGCCCAGGAGCCCCACTGAGGTGTGCTCACCCTCCACCGCCTACACAAACACACAGAGAAATACACATAAACACCAACACAGATGAAGACACAGAACACTCAACTACCAAAAAATGCAGGAGGCCGACTGCATGAGCAACAAACACCAAACACGATCTTTCTCTTACCATGTTCATCAGCTCTTTGAGAAGGTGCCGCGATGGCTGGCCAAGTGAGGTGAGAACTTCATACAGGTGATTGTACCCAATCCTCTCCTTGAACACCTCCTGCAGGGGTGGTGGAAAAAATAAATGAAAATGAATGTGCCGCCAAAATCTACAAAAATAGTGGATAAAAGGCAAATCTTACTATAAACTACTTTGCAAACCTCTCAAACCAGTTCTCTTCTCTCCCTCAATAACTCAATAATCATGTTGGAATGGAGGTTCCAGTACTTGGCAGGTATCTTTCTATCTTTCTGTGAAACTTGGTAGCTTCAACTTTTAACTTGTGACCCATTTTGACCTGACTAAGACCTGCCCTAGATCGAAAACGTGGTGCTCGGAGCCAGTGTGCAGGTGTTCACTTCTTTTTTTTTTGCCTTGTTACCTTCAATTCTTTATTAAAATCTTAACTGTGAAAACAAAGTCTATATTACATCAGCTTAAAACTAAATTTGTGTCTGCCACCTGGAGAAAGTTATTCAAGGCTTGATTTTAACCACTCTGGATTATTTTAATGCTCTATATATAGCATTTTACATACATGTATAGATATATAAAAATAAAAGCACTAAATCATCTGCAGTGTGTCTAAAATACTGCTGATACCACTCGACTTTTAAGTGGAACACATTACCCCAGTTTTAGCACCTCATTGCTTACAGAAATTTTATTAATCAGTTTAATGGATTCGCTCCAAGCTATAAATATAACCTGCTAACATAAGCCTATATGTGCAAGGATGCATACTGAGGTCAGCAGAAAATGCTCTTCAATGCTACTTCTGTGTTTTCTTTTCAAACCTCAGATACAAACACACCTTAAAACGGCTTGTATGATTTTATCGGCCTTGACACAGTAAACCATAAATCCATAATAAAGCAGAGCTTTAAAATTCAACAGGACTGTAGGAAATACGTGTGTTCCTGTTACCTTTGCAGCTGGTGATTTGTGCATCACTGTTGTCAGGGCTTTGATGGTTGCTACAGCGAGGGAGTCGAGTCGCCCTTGAAACACCTGCAGGAAAATCAAACCGGTCAGCCACTCACCGCAGACAATCACTCGCTCTGTTAGCGCTTTGTTGTAACAGATGATAGGTCACAAAAAAAATCTCCTCTTATTCCCGATGAATGTTATAGCATGCGGACAATTTAAAGCCACATTCATTTAAATGTTTATGATGCTAAGATGATCACTGATTGCAACATGCATCGCACTTGGAGGAATAAAAAGGAGACTTTAGTCGATGCCTTGAAGTTTGATTTAATTCTCATTAATGTGTGCATGAAACGTGAGTAAAATCATCGATGATTGTTAGAACCTTGTTTTGTCACTGCAGTAGGAGCTGGCATCAAAGCTCGTACTTCAGATGTTATAGTGCTGATAAAGAAAATGTCTTCCTGCTCCAGGTAAAACAAAAATGCACCTTGTGATAGCATGATGATCTTACTGGAGCAGGAAGAAGAAAAAAAACAAATAAAACAAATAAAAAAACAAATTAAAAAAACAAAACAAAAAAAACACCCACCTCCGCTCACAGACACCCACAAACGCTTCACTCTTTTTCCTCACATTCACAAAAAGCATGCAACCCATAAAACACAGGCCAAACCATGAGAAACAAACACAAACACATCTCCATCCAGCTCTGTCCTGCTCATGTTTCCGGGTCACTGGACCCATTATTCCGGATAAACATGCAGCTGTAGACCGGTTGATGCTACAAAGAGTCAAGGACTAGCTGGAGAGGGACTGTTGCGAAAATTAAACACTTAGATCATCGTCACTGAGTCCAGATCGCCTCAAACCACTGAACTCTGTGAGAACACACACCAGGCCAATGTGACAGCATTCCAGTGGAACCCATAATATATTCGCAGGAAAACCAGGACAATATGGAGGGGAGGGGAAGGGATGAGGAAACTGAAAATGGTGATAAAATAAATGAAATGACACAGCTGTGAAAGAGGCAAAGTAGTCACTCCACAGCAAGACAAGATATGTGGCGGCAATTCATTTTTTGGAATTTCAGTTTTGGTGGGGTTTTTTTGGTGTAAATGGGTTAAAAAGCTGCTTAAATAACATGAGGCTAAAGTTCTACAGGTGACCTCACAACAACAAAAGCTTCATGTGTAAAAACCAGCCGAGCAGGCTGCAGCATCTGCCACTGCATCGGGTTACAGCTGCACAACAACAAAGGCACAAAGGTGTATGTGTGTGTCTCCACGTCGGTTCGTCCACCTGTTTTCACATTATCCAGGTCAATGGAGGGATTATACCTTATAAAGGTGGCTCTTATAAAGGCTATGAAAGCTGGTATACTCTGAGGGGAACAAGTGACCTTTCTACCTTTTTGTGCTCACGAGATGATTCAGTGAGAGAGCTAACACTGATAGCTGACACTACACCATTCAAAAGACAGGGCTCAGACACTTCAGAGAGATACTGTAAGTGACAGGCTGTCTTGGAGCTCTTAGCAAAACAAAAAGTGTGCAGAGAGCAATACTTAATAAAGTGAAGGCTTTTAAGCGTGGTAAAGACCACATTTGTTCTGTTTTTTTTTTTTCAGGTACATGCTTAAGTGACACTTAGACTTTATTATCGACTAGCTGACTTGTTGCACGTGTTCTGACCTGCTTGAAGCACCAGATGGATGCCATTTTTTGCATCACGATAATTCTTATATTGCTAAAGGAACAGTTTAGACATAAACTATTCTTATTTTTGGACATTTCAGGAAATGCTTTCTTGCAGGAGTAATATGACAGCATCGACACCACAGCTAACCTGGCTCTTTGACAGATGTTTATCTGTACAAAAAAAACAAAAAAACAAAAAAAAAAAGAGGTTGTGGTTTTTTGTTTTATAGCATGTTAAGTTCGAGACTATTTCTCATCTGGGTGCACTGACTTCCTCAAGTCTCGAAATGGAAGTGCCAACTAAGAAATAATGCAGCTAGGCAGCTTTTGCTACCTTTGGACAGAGTTAAGCTAACTGTTTCCTGTCCTTCCGCTAGGCTGTAGCTTCGTATTTAACAGACAGACATGAGAATGGTAATATTGTAAGTCTCGGCAGGAAAGTGACTAAGCATATTTTCCAAAATGCTCTTCCAAAAAAGAGGTCAGCAGACTTCAAAAAGTACTTCTGCAAGCAAGTAAACAGAAAGATCAACACCTTGATGACATCAAACTGATCTTTGCTCTAATTTTTGCTGAACCACAAAAACCCCAGGCTGTTAAAATGAGTGAAAGAGGCCATCAAGTATAAATGTGAAAACCTTAAACAGTTAGAGTCTATTAAATAAATAACACACACGGCTAATAGTGTGTTGGCTGCCAACGCTCTGACAGCCCAGGACTCTGTGAGTGTTCTGTTGAGACATGATCCAATTACAAATAATTATCTGGGACAGAGCAGTGTAAGTGTCTTGCTGTGGAGTGGCTCCAGTGAGGTGAGGGTTGTGGGACTTGGCAGCAGGGAAGGGCGAGGGGCAGGTGTTGGGGGTTGAGGGGTGGTAGGATTGGGTGAATTGAGGTGGGGGCTTTCTCGGTGGTACCTGAGTGTCCCTCTCTCCTGTCAGTAACCTGTTGTTGGTTATATCTTTCTGGTCCTTGTCTGCCGCCGTGCACCTAGCATTAACCAGCTGACACACACAACAGGCAACATGTCAACATAGCATGTAGGGAGGGGTTGATAGAGAGAGAGAGGATGGAGACAAGGGAGAGTCAAAGGATGGTGCAGGGAGAGGAAAGATGTTGTAAGTGGAGGAGAGGGTGAGAGGTTAAAAGCCATGACCCTTGGCAGGGGTCACTGTGTGGAGGCGTGTTGGTGATCCAGCCTTGCTGTGGGGAGGTAAACATGCAAGGTGGGCAAAATGCTCTTTCTCAAACTGAAACTTTAAACCAGACCTGGACATAATGAGTCCAAATGACACTTTAAATAGCTGGGACCATATTCACAAAACACCCAAAGGACAAAAATCCTAAAAATAAGGGATGTGTCAATCCTAACTTTGAATTTTGGTAATTCACAAAGACCTTTAACTCTAAAAGTCTCTGCGAGAAGTTTCTCCTCAGTCACTAAGACTCATGGTCATAGTCACTCAGCTGCTGCTGATAATGTGTGTCATTACTCTAATATTTAGGAATATGCAATGATAATACACTTTTAAAAGTATATTCTGATGGTGGTGAGTTAATAAATATTAAAATATATATGTGATTTAACTCACAACCTGATGTCATACATAGCAACAGGGTCAACCCTGCCCCTTCTCTTTGTTCCTTACTAAAAGTGGCACACAGCAGCTCTGTGAAAACTTTTAGTGACATTTAAGATGGTGAGGCTCTTTGTGAATACAGCCCCACAACTACAGAAACCCATTTACCAGAGATGGAAACAACCAATCCAAGATATAACTCTAAAATGTTTACTTGAATCAGTAATAACTGTTTAAATAGTATAAATACAGACAGGAGCCAAATCAGTACTTTTTATACTTCAAGTACATTTCTTGCTGACAGTACTTTTGTAGTTTAGTATTTTTACATTGTGGCATTGCCATCACAGTTTATCTAAAATAAAATAACACCTTTTTCTGTCTTTAAAGTAAAAGAAAGCTATTTTTACTCGTTTATAGACAGAATAAAACACAACTGCCACAAAGCAGTAAAATGTACTACACTACTATACTGCATGGTGGGTCCTTACAATATATTTTAGAACTGATGGTGTCTTAAAAAATTCGTAAGCCTCCACATAAATAAAAAAAGCAGCAGCGGCAAAAATGGCATATTGGGGGATGTCATACTGATATGAGATTACAACTTCAAACAGCCTTAAGATCTCCTAGTATCAGATACAAGATATGATCAAGGGGAACTAATATCTTGAGCTCAGGATGATCAAACACCAGATCAGCCCCATACACTCATAACTGAGTCATGTCAGGTTATGCTTCAGGTTATATTTAGACAGAAAGGTCTGCGCTGTTACCTTGCTGTTCTGCAGCAGTCGTGTCAGATGCTCGAAACAGTTACTATTGAGGAAGATGGCTTGTAGAACTGGCCTGTCTGAACACAGGAACATGTCCCTGATAGTGTCTGAGAGACAGCAGGACAGACAGACAGAGAGACAAAGACGGAGGGGACACAAAAGACAGATATATAAAAAAAGAAGTCAAATCATTCAACAGCTCAAATAATATAGTTTGTGTCCCTTATCGTCAATTAAGACCCTACCTAGCATGTTTACTTGCAGCGCCACAAATCGGCTCTCCCAGTGTCGGCCCAGTGTCGGCACTCGGCCCTTAGCTTGCTGCTGCTGCTGCTGTCGGGCAGCGACGACAGCCGCAGGATCAGAGTTGAGCAGCTTGAAGTAGTTTTCCAGCACGGATGCAATCTCCACTTGCCGCTGGTCAGAGCTTGAGGCCAGGAGGCGCTGGACCACCTCCCGCAGGCAGCCCAGAGTCAGCAGAGCCTTACGGTCAGGGGCCTCACTGTCCCAGTCCTCGCCCTCATCTGAAGAGCAGCTACCCATGGAGCAGTCAGCCAGCACCCGCATCAACACCTCCATGGTGGCCGGAGAGATGGCAAGCAGAGCATTCCTCTGTCAGAGAGAGACAAAGTGAGGTTGGAGAGATAAAGACAAAGGTATGGGGGTTAGTCAAGACATTGAGAAGACCCACCGCTGTGATAAGTTAAACAGCTTTCATGCTAAATATTTTACTGCCTCTTAAAGATGAATGCAGTGTCCTGCTAATATAACGATGCTGATGGTGGGAGAATCCTGCTAATGGAATTATTTGGATGGGAAATATTAGGAAATACAGTTTTTGGCTTTCTTCCTGTTAGATGAGACGATCAATACCACTATCTGTTTGTTTAGTATGAAGCTAGAGCCAGCAGGCCATTAGCTTATTCCTTTAGAATATATATATATTACAATTTTTGGTCTTTTTTCTAATTGTTTAAATATTTCAGCTGACAGACTGAATGTCCTGTTTTGTTTTGTGGATTAGCTCTAGTGTCTCTACTTTTGTTTCTCAAACGGTCTGATCAGTCATCGTATAAAGTTCAGTTTGTGAGGACAGTTTGCTCTCTTTGGTTCTCTTCATGAGCCCTGAACTTTGACGCATATTGCATATAAATTGTTTCTGTCACATTGGGGTGAATAAAAACTCCTGTGAGTCATGACAGACAGCTAGGTCCTTCAGAAATGTAAAGTTGTGGTTTTACTGAAAGTACACGCTGGGACTATTTCTTGGCTCAGCCAGTAACTTCCTGGCAGAAGTTCACAGTGACAAAAAAGGCTCCAGGGAGTCATTGTGGCCGCACTAGTCACTGCTCTGGCTTCATATATAGCAGACACATATAAGGGTGGTATGCTATAAGCATATTTCCCAAACGGGCCAAACTATTTCTTTTTACTCTTTTCCAGTAATGACTGGATAAATAGATTCTTTATAGCTCCTACTGAAATAAGGACTCAGCCTTCATATGTGGGGCACACGCTTTGCCAGGACGCCTATTTTGATAATCAATTGTTTCTTAAACAGAAAAAAAGCTTCTCAAATGTGCTGCTGCTTTTCTCTGTTATATACATAAACAAATGTATGAATTCAATATTTTTCGACAGTCGTTTGGACAAAACAAAATACTTGAAGACGTCACCCTGGAGTGAACTGTGATGGGAGTTTCTTTTGAGACATTTTATAGACTAAATATAATAATATATAAACAGCAGTCAGCAACAAAACAAGCCCTCAGGAAGAATGCTGGGTTATGTACACAGCCTGGTCACAGTCTGAACTGCGTGCCGCTGTTGTGCTCGGAAAGACATTCACACGCACATATCCACTGATGCTCTATTATTATATGTCTTTTACTATGATTGTTTAATTCTGTGGACAAATGAAGACTAAAGGAACGACATTATGCCACAGAGAACAGCTATAAAAGACTCTGAATTACTCATTTAGTCCAATCTATAAAAAGCCACCACAAAGCTTTAATGAATACTAGACTTTAATGACTTAATAGCCAAGAAAGTGGAAGCAGCTTTCACTGTAATGAATGTATGTGGTGCCATCTTGAAACAGTCTACATACACATCCTGCTGGCAAGAGGGGATGAGGACACGTGTTATCAAAGGGATCAAGCCTGTGACCTCCAGGCCATCCAGGGCGTACCTGATCACCAGCTACTATGGCCCCAAACAGGTGCAGCAGGCAGCATTTCAGACTCTCCTTCAGGTGCTCACTCTCCTGGAAGCACTCTGGAATGAAGACACACAAACAGACAGTTTGAGCAGTAGGCGTGACATCTGCTATGCAAACACGACATAACCACATAACGAAAGTGTAGCTCACAGCAAACTGTTGGAGTTCCTGTATTTTTGTCTATAAACAAAATGAACGCACGCACGGCCACACCTTTATTTGTCCTGACTCTGTCATATTCATGCACACTCACACAGAGCTAAATGAAATCTGCAGAGGAGATAAGATAGCACACACACACACACACACACACACACACACACACACACACCACACACACACACCACACACACACACCACACACACACCACACACACACACACACACACACACACACACAGGCATGTGGCAGCTCTGCCAGTAACCTCTGGGTCATGGTGGCCCCAGTCATCCATTAACTCATCTGTCAACATGTCCGATTGGGGAGAAGAAGTGTGACATCTTGGCTCCGTGATGTCTGTTCCCTTAATCAAATACATGCTACAACTAAATAACATTCTGCTATCATGACATCACACTGATGACGCCATTACCCAATTAAGCTTAATATAAAGAGAAAAAAAAAGTTCTGAGCTTTGGTCTTCACCAAAAGTCTTCCTACTGTTTTTCCACAAACCACTTCTTTGCACAAAACACACACACATGTACGAAAACACACAGTGTCTGTCAGGTTGGGCCTCGGGTGTTATCTTTGGTGCCAAACCACAGCAGCCACACACAGGACACAGGACAGAAGGGAGTATTTGTTCAAAATGGCCACCAGCGTATAGCTGAAGTGGCTTGACAGACACCATTCACTATCGGCTCATCTCAGCGCCTGGCGAGCAGAACACGGGCACAAAGAGTGGATTCAACTGGACCAAGAGAGGGAAGAGGACGAGGCAGCAGAGCAGAGAGGGAGAGAGAATGACGGCATGGGAGATCTTAGAGAAGAGAAGAGAAGAGAAGAGAAGAGAAGAGAAGAGAAGAGAAGAGAAGAGAAGAGAAGAGAAGAGAAGAGAAGAGAAGAGAAGAGAAGAAACATATTCTGTCATGACCTGCTGGCTTTTTTATGATGTACAAGTTTGCTTCCTCATCTACACCCAAAGAGGCTATTAGAGCAAGAGATGCAAAGTATGGATGAGACACAGGAAGCACTGTAATGCTGCCAACATGCCAAGTGTGTGCAAATAAGTTTCAGTTGCATTTGTTTATTAGGGCCTGGTTAACTGATCATGTGCAGCTGATGTTTATATCTAGATCTAAATATTTTATTACAGTAGTTTTGGGATTTTCACCAGCATGCTGCAAACACTGTGTGCACATGGAAAAAAGAGTGTGACTGACTTACGGTAAAAGAAAGGAACAAACTCAACAGTGAGCGGAGCTGCCTTGTACTTCTGTCTGCTCCTCTCGACTGTACCCAGCTGCTCCCTGGGGGAAAAAAACAAATCTAGTTTAGGTAAGACAAGACTTCTGTGCATTATTTTGTAGTCTTGCTGGTGCTTGACAACTTGAGCTGTTACCCGCAGGTTCGATGCCTCCAGTTGCGATATGGGTCGTAGAGGCTTTCGCAGAAAGCCAGCGCATGACGGACAAACTCCTCTGCCTGGCTCTGGTCTGCCATCTCCTTCTCTTTGGTCTTGCTTTTCAGCTGTGATACACAAACACACGCACACAGGTACACACTTTATTTCATGTGTCTCATTCAGACTATTACTACAAACTTCATGCGATTCAGGTGATAACATTTGAACCTCAGTGTGTCTCAACAGTTTTTTCCCGTTGCCAAATAGAAGAAGGACACAGATGTCACTTCCTCATTTATGTTCCTCCAAAATCAGTAAACCATTCAACCACTATCTAATAAATGCATTAAAGGTTTTGTGCCTTTCTGCTGATCCAGTCTACTGCGGACCATGATTTGCTGAGGAGAGAACAGAGCAAAGACAAAGGAAGTCAGACCTGCTGAATATAAAGCGTCGTCATCGTGATGATGTGATTGATGTAAGAACAAGTGCCAATCTCCTCCACATTGGACAGGTTCCTTTTAGACACATCCAACCATGGACACAAACACACAGAAGAGAAGAAGAGAACAGAACAAGTCAACCATTAGCTTATCTGTTACTTTCTTCAGAGTACCAGATAACGTCAAAAATTCAAGTAATGTCCCAAAGCTAGACTACTGCACTACAACACAATCTTTGAAAAACACAGGATTTATTTTCTTTTCTCCTGATAAGTCGCCTTGCTGTATGTGTATGTTTACTGTCCAGACCTGCAGATGATGATAAGGAACTTGAGCAGCAGCAGAGCCAGGTTTTGCTGCTCAGGCTCCAGGCCGTCAGAGGCTTTCTGGACGCACTGCAGCAGCTGATGGCGCAAAACCTGCAGGATGTTGTCTGGGAGGAGCGTCAACACCGGGGGAACCTCCTCTGGCCTGGAGACACAGGAGAAAGGAGGAGAAGCTGCTTATATGCCAGGCTCAGAGGGGAGGTCATGTCAAAATTGGTAGAGTGCAGATGGACACTTGGAAGACGGAAGTTTAGCCTTTTTATCATGGAGGTGTCACCGCAGTATATACAAGGGCAACTTCAAGGACCCTGCTCTGCATTCACTCAACACACAGGCACATGCCTAATGCATTCAGGCATTAATTCCTAAGAAAACAGCATGTGTGCTGCACTGCTCATATGAGAGAGGGAGAGAGCGGAGCTAAACCGATGTAATGAGTGTCGGTGGGGAAGCAGGACAGATGTGGCAGCTGCAGAGGAAGGGAAGGAGGAGGGGAGGGAAGAAAATGGAGAGAAGACAGAGGACAAAAAGGCAAAGAGATGATGGAGGGAAGAGGATGGAGGAAAGAGTCAGAGAAAAGAATGAGTCAAGGGAGGAGGAGAGTGGAAATGACAGAGAGGGGAAGAGATGAAAAGCTCAACAAATAGGATTTAACCACTCACGCTCCTCCACCCTTTCACATGGCCCTCCCTCCATTATAAAATGTGTCTGATCTCCTGGGGCGTTATCTGATGTTCATCTGTTCACAACCAGCAGCAGAGCCAAAGTATCAGCGAACTTTCAGATGTGTGTTCAAGCGCATTGACCTGCATCATATGTTTGCGCGTCGTCACTGATTGGAGCATCACCTGCGACAAAATGTGACCGCTCTGCACAAAAGCATCTGGTGTGGCCTTGCTATTTTCAGTAGTGCTGTGGAAGGCAGCACAGTATGCGGTCACACTGTGGATGACGCACATAAGAAGTGATAGTTCTGATCCCACGCGCGGTGACCTAATGCAGAAAACTGCTTTAATGTATTTTTAAATGGAGGTTGGTCAGTGTAGTTGTGTTGGAATAAACAGCAGAAACAAGATGCGACCCTGGGGTGGTGTAGAGGAGTGATCAGCAACTAGGAGAGCTCAACAACTTTCATTTTGTAGGTTTATTGTTGTCATTTTGTCTCTTTCATGCTGGGTACAAGAAAATATGCATATCCTTCTAAAATCTTTAAGTATAATAGATTACCTGCCAACATGTTTGTGCACATTTTTGTTACAATGCGTACTAGAATTGTTGTTTCTTTGAAATAAAAAATAAATGCAAACTAACAATAAATACAAGTAACTGAAGTTGTAGCAGTACAAATGAAAAAAGGCATCTCAACTGTATGTAACTGTAAAATAGTCACAATGTCTCCATTATGTAGTTAAGAATGTTAAATAACATCAGATTTATAATCCAACATATTTGGAACATGATGAAATATTTTGAGCTCATTTGTGGGAAAACATCAGGGTTGGAATTACTGTTGCTGGGTATGCACCTACCACTTATTTTTCAGTTTTATGTTACCAGTAAGCCCAGCTGAAAACTGAAGAACACACACAGAAATCGTCAAAGCGGGCTTCAACTGATTACGACTGCAGTTTGCTAAAAGTTACCTTGAAGGTGGCTTTTCAAAGTCCACATCCAGGCATCGCTCATAGGAGCTGATGAAAATCTCCAGCCATAACTTCAAGTAGTCTGGATCCCTCTGAGAAATCAAAAGAAGGAAGGGAGGGAAAGAAAGAGGCAAATATAGTTAGTGGTCTTTGCTGACAAAAGCTGTCATGCTTAAAATACATACTATATTGCTGTCAGCTGACAGGCTTTGTCTGCACTTTGATTAAATGTATTGTGTGGATGTGTGTGTGGCTTCTATAGCCAGACAACAATAGGCTGCAAATGTGTTTGTCTTCTCTCAATTCATGGTGACAATGGATATGAAAAATTGACACACCCTTTCAAATGCTCAAAAATATGTTTTCATTTCCTCAACGACTTGAATACTTTTAGATACTATGTTTGACCTAAAATCAGCATGGTATCCTGCACTGTGTGGTTCATGAAGTCACTGCTGAAGCAATGACACGTGAGAGCAGGAATGTCTCAGGTGGGGCGAAGCTGAAACATGCACCTGTCGGGGGAAAAACAGGCACGGCTGCATTCTGAGGCCGACTGATCGACATTTCCTAAATTCCTGGAACAATGCCTAAGGATGGGATGGCAACATGAGCCACAGAGGAAGGCTGGCCTGACTCAGTCACAGTACAGCTCCTGCTGTAAAATCCCCTCGGCCCACAGGAACAAACACACCAGGCACAGGGGACCACATGGAAAAACAGCTTTAGGAAGCAAGAGCCGAGACCATGAAGACATGTGTGACTAAAACGTCTACCGATTAACAGTCAGTGCATTAGCTCTTATGTATCCCATTAAAAAATACAAACGGCTTAGAGCAGTGCCAGTTTTTATAACTGACAGTGAACACAATTTGTCACATCTGCAGGTGAAGCTGAAGAGGGCGAGGATTTGTTGGCAGAAATAGAAAGAGAAGCTTCATATTTAGTTTTTTTTTTTTTTTTACAAACTAATTGACTTTGATGTTATTTTTAGTCATTAAATTATAATACACATTTCCCTTTTATCGTATTAATCACTCAGCAATTATTTACTTAATTATCACTGATTCATTTGTCCAGTCAAACCGTCATCGCCAATGGCTCTGACCTGGGGACACAGAATAAATAGCTGAAAGCGACTCATACTGTAATGTCATTATGTAATCTCTCCTAACACTGAACATAATTGACGGGTGTGTGCCGTTTGCAGCAGAGGTGGAAGAGCAACCAGCCATGATGTCATAAATTAGCTAAAGCATATCAAAGTTTCCAAGAGCTGAAACTGACAAATCCTAAAGACCAACCGCATTTCTGATTGCTAATGATTCACTTGTTATCAAAACAGATGTAAGTTATTAACTACTAATCATTTCAGCTCCACACAAGGCTCGGTCAGAGCAGTTTGTAAAGTATCATTAATTCATCATGCAGGACTAATAACACAGCGGATCCTGTCATTGGGACTTTGGGCCATCTGGAGGGTTTGAGTGAGCAATCTAGGTCAAGGAGGGCTGAAGAGGTAATCAGGGCAGATTACCATAACACAGTATATGGTGCATTTGGTAGTTTACTTTGACCAGCTCAGATTTGAAGGCTATTCATTCAAATAATGATTTGGGGGGATCCTGTCATGAAATAAAGTTGGATAATTGACCTGTTAATATTTGTTGATACTGGTAGTTGCAGGTCATTTGAATACAGCCTCTGAAGACCATGAATGTCTGTACATCTTGTGGTAATCCATCCAACAGTTGTTCTCAATGATAAAGGTGGTTAAAGGGAAAGACTAGCCTACATATCAATTATCACTCCAAAACAATTTAAAAGTGTTTCAACTTAAAGTTGTCATCGTAACTGCAGTCTACTTTGATACAGAAAATGTATCCTGAGTGGGGACTGACTACGACCGGGAAAGCCGAAGGAGCCTCTTCTACAACTAATGATTGGCAATACCCAAACCTGACTGTACGAGATGGTTTGTTACATAAAATCATCTCGGAGATCACTGTTGGAACCTGGTTGGAAAATGGCAGGCAGTCTCATAAAAGACTTGACAGGTGATTGGATGAACCATCTGTACGTCACCATTTATCATGGTCAAACTTCAACCAGAACAGGTAAACAAACCATATATAAAGACTAAATAAGACTTTTACTAAAGCCTTCAGTGTCGTTCTTTGCTCTCTTTTCAGTGAAATTCTCTGCAGTTCTAATATAACTGAAGCAGCATTTGTGCTAACCTCTTTAGCAGCTGCCAATGAAGCTTTTTTAGCAAACACGTTGTCACACACACTTAGCGTTAAACCGTAGACCATGCCGTAGCTGATTGATTGGTGTGAACAACTGTGTTCAAGCCTGTCAAGATGGATTCTTGCGTGATGTTGCAAGTCAAGCTGCCTCGCAAGGTTAGCTATCCACACCTGGACGCTGCAAATGCTGAATACATCCCATGATGCAAATTTCAGACTAACAGAAGGCCTCAGACAATACACCAACTGATTTATGAAGTTTCCTATGAAGCCCTACTTAGGAATGTGCAGATTAGAGTCTGAAACTGGTGAAAAAAAACATAACTGGAAAAAATAGGCTTTTTTCAGGATAGAAGTGCCATCTGGCTAAAAGAGTGGGAGAGGGGCTGAAAGGCTGTCTGCTTCTGTCTGCGTGTCAGAGTGGGAATCAGCCAGAACGAAGCAGGAAGCCAGCTCGCTGCAATCCCTATGAAGTCATCAGAACAATCCTGCGACGCTGGCCTCTGTGAGTGTGTGGTGAGAGAGAAAAAGGGATGAGGGAGAGAGAGAGAGAGAGAGAGAGAAGAAAAGAGGGAGAGAGGCATCTGAACGGAGTCAGCAACAGCCACGTGTGAATAATATGTTCTTTTGGGAGAACATGGCATGCCGCCTGTGTGCTTCTTTTTCCTGTGTTACCTTTACTGCATGACTCACAGGGAGCACAACACGTTTATTTGTGGTACTGCTGAAGCTGTTTAAAGGCATAAATACCATATTGTCTTTGCATGCATGTGCACTTCACTGCCAGAAAATGTAGATGTCGCACTCAAGTGACTGAGCTTGCTAGTAACACTGACTGAATGGACTGTGTGTGTGTGTGTGTGTGTGTGTGTGTGTGTGTGTGTGTGTGTGAAAGAATGTCCTCTTTTAGGCAGCAGCTTGGGAGCACAGATGCCCATTGAGGGTTCGGACTGTGGCAGGCAGGGACACACCCTGCTCTACATGGCTCTGTTTATCCTCTGCCTTCATCACTGGCCTAACACACACACACACACACACACATAATCAGCAGACTTACAAGTAGGAAGCCTAACTCAACAAGAGTCACCTTGTCCCAACTCTAACAACCGTCTTGTGTCCCAGTGTGTATAAAAACAATTCCCATGAGAGGATCACATGCCTCTCCTTCCCCCCCGTGTGTATCCATTATCATATTAGGCCCTTACCCAAGCTAGTGCATCACATTCTTAATGATCTGTTTAAGCTGACCTCTGTGAAGCTAACAAGGTCACCAGCAACACGGATCAATGCACCTCATTCTTGAAATTGAGACCCCAGTTGACCCCGCTGAGTGTTATATGGACAGTGAAAGTGCTGATTGAGGATCAATTGACAGCCTTCTCTCATTCAGATATGAGACACCTAGTGCTCTGAAAAAAAAAAAAAACACACAAGATACGTGTTGACCTGGGGTGGAGGATCCGGCTCGGCTGTGTGATATGATATCCGCACCACTAAAGAACATTTTCCCAGCACTGGAGGCTTCAAAGCAGATAATGTAATTTTATTTTGAAACATTTCAAATGATAATAATTATAATAAACAGCATTTTAATGCACTAAATAAATGTTTGATTGCTCCAAATCCATGGCTAATTAATAAATGACTCAATCAAGCGTTGATATTTGCTGTTATTTTCTTTCTTTATTGATTAACCTGTCAATAGTTTTACTTTCCTTGTTCTAGTCAATCAATAGTCTTCAGTCAATAGCTCTACTTCTACTGATTTCATTGAATGTCTCAGTTGCACATGAAGTAGTGCATTTTATGTATTTATTATAAAGGTACCCTGCAGAGTTTTTGGCCACTTGCAGTGCTATGGGGTAATGTCTTGACGAATGGGTCCCCATTGGGGACGGTTGGTGTCACGCGCCAACGAATGCACTGAAGAAGAAATTCGCTTTATGAGGAAGGAAATGCCCTCGATGTTTGTTTGACCTCAGCGTTACATGCAGGGCGTTTTGGTGAGACACTAAATGCAAACAAAAAAACCACACACCTTTAGGTTAGCAGTAAGTGCCTGCAAACCAAAACCACATCATGCTGAAGTCTAACACAGAAGAAAAACAATAACTACTCAAATATATTTTCTTTGCAGCTTTGGCTGCATTTTCAACTAGTTTAAAAAGGGACACTGACACATTAAAAAGTAATTATGTACAAAAAAGTAAAAGTAATTAATTACTTCATTTATCTACTATCAGTTGCTCTGTACTGTTCTGCTGTGCAGCTCCACAGCTTTGCAGCTCAGCAAGTGCCCGGCCCCTCCAGACAGGCGTGGTCGGCTGGCTGGTCGGGTGGCTGCTTGCTTAGTTTGGGTGGGTGACCTGGTTCGGTGGAAGTGGCACGGAGTCACTGAAACCACAATGTTTAAAAGGTCTCCTCCCTGTAGGTTTTTAAGAGACGGCTGTGGTCACTCCTGTTTCTGTGCCATCGCAGCCCGACATCGCTGCCTATCAGTCAGCGGCGTCTCTGACATGACGTCACTGCCAGGGGTGTATTTAAAGAGACTGGTGGGAGGGGTCAAAACCACACGAGGCATGTCTGATACACAATGTACAGTGACATCAGTGTTATTGCAGAGATATTCATAGCACAGAGGAAAATGAGACGCAAGAGAGGAACGCTGAATGAAATAAGCTGCAGTGAGAAAGAAAGCTAGCCTGGGGCAACAAACTTTGCATACCAGCGCATGAACCAAAGCCTGAGTCTGAGGGCTTGTGTGTATATGTGTGTGTCTGCGACAAGAGAGATTAGACTGTGACAAGCAAACAAGCAGCGAAGCCGGAAAAAGACCTGAGTAATCTACTTCAGGAATTATGTGAAACCGAGGCACTTTCTCCTCCTCCATCGTCTCCCTGCTCAACTGTTTGGTTTTACTTCCCTCCTCGTTTCTCTCTCCTGGACGCTCCAAGCTCTGTTTTCACCTCTCTCCCTTCAATCCTCTCAGTATATCTTACTCCCTTAAGTGCAGGGGTTTATGCAAATTGCTGTTGCTTCTCTGATCCTGTCAAGAAGCCACTCACCAGGCAGGACAGAGTAGGGTGGGGTGACACGAGACAGGATGACTGTCCTGTGAATTAACCAAACATCCCTGGTTTGAGCACAATTAAAAGGTAGTGAGAGAATTAAGACACCTGACTCAGCTTTAAAGCCTCTGAAGGGTGAAATGATGCCCCTGGCTGTTGAGGCATGTTCCCCATGGTTGGGAATTAAAGAGGCTTTTCTGCCGCAGACAAAAGCTTTAAGAGAGTAACTGGCATTATTCAGAAGCTTGCTAAACCCTCCACTTTCTCTGACAAGTCTCTCTGGGTAATGTACTGATGAAAGCGGAGCAGAGTGCTGCTGCTGCTGCTGCTGCTGCTGTTGCTACTGTATACCAGCAGCTCCATGTGTTCAGGGACAACACTCTGGCACGAACCAATGAGAGGCAGCTAAGAGGATCCAGGGTTATGTAACAGTTTCAGCGTTGTCTGTGACCTCTTGGTCCTCTACAACTACAACAAGGAGTCGACCTCTGCAACTGCTGCAGTTAGAAGTGTTACTATGCTGCATTGGACATTGCCCTAATAATGATAATATGTGTCTACAGAACTAATCCAATATGCAAGTGGTGCACTGTGTCCATCTTGAAATGCATATGAAGCTATTTTTTACCATATGAATTACAGATATAGTCATAAAAGTAATGATTAAGACTTTGACAAACAGTAGAGATCAAACATCAACTGTCAAATAATAAAAAAAATATAATCCTACTTTACAACTGTCTTAACTAAAGTAAACAAAACTTTATCAGCTTCAGAAAACAAGTTAATTTTGTTCAATATCATGCCTTTAATGACCTGCCTGAATCTGCTTTAAATGCTGGACCAGTTACAGATCTTATGTTAGATTGTTCTGCAGTCAAGTCAACAGCAAAAATCTAAGTGAAAAATGTAAACTTATATTTTATGTATTGTCAACAAATCTCAAGAAAAGACCCAATGTTAATGTTCCAATGTTAAATACGAGTGAACCACACTGTTGCCCTGCCTGACATGTTCCTTCACTGTGACAAACAGAGTCACTGTAATTTTTTTTGAGTCAATCCCACATTCACCGTCCTGCTGCCAGAAATAACCACGAGAGCACCAAACGTGGATGAAAATGATCCCCAACTAATGGCTGAGTGCAGCACCAGTCCACATCATGTACATGCTCCTCAACACCGACTCTGATGCTGCAGCTGCTCGCCAGCAATCTGTGACCTCGTCATCGTCATGTAAACAGCTGCCACTGCCGCCTTGAAACATAGCCTGAAATTATTATTATAATATCACATGTCAGAAGTTTAAAGACATTAATTGGAGCACCTGTTCCCGTCCCACACAACCCCTGTCCTCTCTCTGGGTGACAACCAGGTGAATAATACATACAGAGGCAGGAAAAGACAGCTGATGTCCAGCTGACGGAGCAGGTTGAGCCGGTTTCCCTGATGCGACCATCGGCTGCTTGCATTGTGTGAACTTGCTCCGTCAACAATGAGCACCTGACTGACTCCTCCTCAGAGAAAAATGTGTTCACCCCCGACAATGAAGGCCTAAAAGTCTCCACTGTTTTGTCAATTATTAAACAGACAGATGGCATGAGGGAGCTATGATGAGCACAACAATAAAACAAACATCTTGCAAGTCATGAATTTTATCACCTAGTATATTGCTTGTACCCTATATTGTTTTTAAAGTGGAGATACTGTTTGAACTGGAGATGTGCTGGGCTGAGACATGGGGAAGTAAAGATGGAGGTCTGTGGCGAGACAATTAACCCTCTGGTGGGACACAGGGGGTCGCAGAGCTTTCACTCCAACATTCCTCATCTGATTTTGTCCACGTGACTGCAGGTTCCCCTTACAGCCCACACATATCCTGGCAACCCTCACATGCAAGCACATATATAGTGCTGAGACAACCCCCTGGCCATACCTGACATTTCAGCATGAGAGAGAGACAGGTTGCTACACATATATATTGAAATGCTTCTCTCTCTCTGCGTCTCTTTTGCCTCATGCAGAGAGAAATATTGGCCTGGTGGACTTTGGCTCACAGCCAGGATGAAATGAAACCATCCTTTCCTCACAGTGTAATGCTTGGTCAATGCAAATACACCCTCCAGCTAGAACAAATGCGATGTGTATGCTCGCAGCAATTGCTGGCATTTTCACAAGTGACTGTGACAAGTGTGTGTGGGCAGCAGCATGTCTGAATACTTCAGTTATAAACCCCGAACACCCACAGCAAACTGGCTTTAGGTATTTGTGTCAGCATTCATGCTTCCACACTTTTGTCATAACCTAAACCTGCAGAAGAGAAAACAGCTTTGCATTTGTGGAGAGAGTGTTGTCACTGTGAGGGGATTACTGCGCGACTGCAGCCAGGCTCACGTGCAGGCCGCTTTGATTGGACGGCAGGACGTGCGCACGCCTCATCGCCAAGTGAATTAAATCTAGCCAACAGCTGACTCAAGGGGTGCTGCCTCTGCTCGAGTGTCACTCATTCATCTACACTGTAAAAACAAAGCGGCATCCTACATGCAGCGCAGCGCTCACTGCAGCAGTGCCCACCACGTTATGAGACCAGACCGGCCTACCGTAAATTGATTTTACAGCCTCACATGACCACACGGCATCCCTATTTGTGTTACACATATGCAGAATATGTATTTAGAGTTTATGGGGATAGCACCGATGTGACGGAGATTCCTCCTGGACCACAGCTACAGAGAAACTGACATACTTATTATAAATTTATAAGCCTAATGTCCACCCCCACCACCTTCCACCAATAAATCCATCAGGATCTGCAAGCAATTTCATTAGTCTGGGGTTTAACTGGAGCGTTTAGAGTCCTATAATGTTTAATACACTGTTTCAGAGGCGTTTGAGTCTAATACATGACATGGAAAGATGCTTTACGTTGTCACAAAACAATAACAATGAGTGAGTTTGGTGTAAAAATGTCCCGTATAGATTTGACTTACACCAAAACAGCAAACAGTAGAAAGGATAACTTCTGTGCCAGGAAGGAAATGTCATCACACTGTCCATTACTTCACCCAATGACATCTCTGTGGGTGTGTGTGTGTGCTCAGGACTACACCTCACCTTAGTGCAGTAGAGCATCCAGACCTCGTACAGTCTCTCCTTGGACGCCATGGTGCCAGTGAGCGGCACCCTCAGGCTGTAGTGTCCACCGAGGTCACTTCCCTGGCTGCTTCATGGTCTTCAGTCATGAGCTAATCATCTGCAGCTGGCCTTCAGTGCTCAACAGCATGACTGTCCGTCTCTGGCAAGGTGTAACGCTCCTTCAAAGGGTGTAAAAACTGACTTGTTATGGGCGTGTTGTGGCAGAAACTTCTCAAAAATGTTACTCCATGGCAGAGCTGTGTTGTCCCAGAGAGGTCTTGGTGCAGCCGGGCCTGTACTCCCACTTCTTCGGCTCTTCCCGGAGAAACCGGAGGGTATTCCCAGCAAGGGCTATCAACGATAACAACACAGGCGGTTACATATCACGGTTACATATCACGCTAGCAGCAACAGAAATACCTCCCTGTGCACTTTGAGCTGCCCTGCTGGCTCGGACCGAGGCGGCTGTGGTTCAACTACACGGCAAAACACACACACACACCATTAGTAACGGCTGCTCGTGCCGTGTGCCTCACGAATGACGACGAACGGCCGTTGACAGCCCGACAACGCCGTCGCTTATCCTGGGGAGATATTACCGTGTACCCGACCGAGCTAGCTTCAATGCTAGCTGTCAAAAAAAAAGCCTATTTCTATTTTTTTTAGCCTCCCTTTCTCCTCCTCCTCCTCCCACTCCTCCTCCTCCCTCTCCTCCTCATGTGATAGAAACGCGTCGTCCTCCAAAGCCTACAAGAGCTTCACATATGTTAAAAAATAAATAAATAAGTAAAGCTTACGTCTGTGAATCCGTGATAAAATGTGTCAAACCCGTCGACAAACCGAGGAGCACTCACCTGCGTGAGGAGAAGACCAACTGTCACTGGCCTGACGCCGTCTCCACAGTTGTTTGTAAATGTGTTAAGTTTCAGGCAATCACGCCGCATATGACAAACAACAACTTCCTGTCAGGGGAGAGTTTGCTACTTCAAAATAAGAGACACAAAATTAGAAAACAATTGCACATATATGTTAATGACAGACATGTCTCAGTACACATATGGGCAAATAACCCAGTATATAAATAGGTTAACAGGGTGAAGTTAAAGGTGAATAAAGTAAATATAAAAGTTATTATTAAGCAGCAACTACAGCCTAATCCAATATAATGTTTATTGGGATATGTCCCTGAATCACTAAGATCACATAAGAACACTGTACACTTTTTGAGATGAATCTCCTTCAATACATCCGTGGAAGTCTTCGATTTCAGACTATCTTTCTCTGGAAAGACTAAGGTTTCGTATTAACGGTCAGAATGACCTGTTTACAGCAAAGTTTGACAAAGTGCTGAGGTACCTGGGAACTTATAGTGCAACTACCTGAAATGTATGACCTAACAAGGACCTCTAAGATCATTGCTGTGGATGTATTCTGGATTTGCTACATATCTCATTTAATCTGTATACACTGTACTGGACCGTTATAATTTTGAAAATGTTTAATAAAAAGAATGTTAAAAAAATTGTGACACATGTGTCTCTGCTCTGTTTGTCTCTCGTCGTGAAAAAGGTTGAAGAGGTGACGCAGCATTATTATTTTAGAAGACTTTGTCTATTATCTGAATGTTCGTTCAAAGTGAGTCAAAGTGAGTATATGTAATGGTGGAATTCATGAACAGCCACAAAGGGGTGTGGTACAGTAAGGGCTGGCATTTAGGGGATAACATTATGGCACATTCCTGCCACTACTGGTCTTACCAGTTTAAGGGAAATGAAAGATACCCATGCCTTAAAGTTTATCATGGTATAAAAGGTGTTTGCACAGATTGTGGAGTTTATTTTGCTAATATAATTATGCAATCAAAAGTAAGACAATAATAGCTTTATGGTTTTAATAAATGAATGGTATCTAAATACCTTTAAACATTAAACGTGTGTGTTTTATCAATTATCTGTGTGCGTTATGCACAATATCAACAAGACCTCTAATTTGTAAGGCGAACCGGAAACACAATTCACTGCAGCGACTGGCACAAAAATACCGCCAACCGAGTGAACAGATTGAAGCTTAAACTGCAGTTTCAACACACAACACGTGTTTCTTCAGTTTAACTTCGCACCGAGAAAGAGAGAGAGAGGAAAATGAGGCTCAATACGTGGCTCGTGATATTTATCCTAAAACTCAGCCTGTTTGCGACAGTCGAACCACTTTACGTTGTCGATGTGGAGCTATGTGGTTGCGGAGCCCCCTCGGTTTGTTTTGATATTGTATCTCCATCTAGTGGAGCAACGGGGGATTGTTTTTTTTTAATCACAAGAGTTGTGGAGATGGTTTCTAGTGTCAGAGGAAAAGAGCTGGTTTTAGGTCTGAAAAATAAATAATACAACAAGAAATATAGCATCATAAACACAATGACTGCATGCGACCCCTTTGAGTTAACTATACAAATGGGAATACTCTGGCACACTTGCACACTTTCAGTGACTGCGTCTAAAATTGCATTGCATCTCCAGGTATATGCCACAGTTTATTTGAATCACCCCTTTGTACTTGTGATTGCTGGGTACTGAACAGCCTCAGGACCAACTTTTTTCCAGCAGTCATCTCTTTGCATCATATTCAAAACACTGGTGGAAATAATGTGTCATCACTTTCTTTGCAGCGGGTCTGGCAAACAGTAGCTCTGCATGTTTAATCTTTGACGTGCATTCATTTGCAATATTTATTCGAGGGTTACCCAAGGGTTGGCCTCCATGCCTGACAGCACTCTTTGAAACTTTGAGGAGAACTTTGGCCAGACTGGGAGCAAACCTCAAAGAGGAGGAAAACTCCTTTAACTTCCAATGAAATGTGGAAAAAGTAAAACCTTCTGAGTTTCAAAGAAAGAGAACAACAATAGTTTATTAAAAGGACAAGACACTAATACCTGTCTATTCATTTTAATAATTAAAACATTATTTATCTTACTCACTTTGTGCCCTAAGCTGCTGCTACTGGCTAACACCAGCACATGTAGGGTTGGTATTAAGTACTACTGACTTGTATCAAGTATTAAGACTACAAAAGTAGCTATAGTTACATCATAACTCAAAGTTAGTATTTTCATGTCCATTGTACTGTATGAGCAACAACACATTTATCTTCCAACATGTTACTGAAGTGCAGTTTGCAATATCAGCTACTGATATTGATATTATTTCATATTAAAATATTTTAATGTGTTTATTTGTCACTAGTTGATGCACAGTTTATTACTGCAGAGAAGCAGGGCTTAAAGTTTGAGTCTGAACACATTTTATAACAAATCAATGTTTTATTTCACTTTAACGTAATCTAACTTTTTAGATTGTCTGCTTTCTGTTTGTTTTTGAATGTGCCATATCAAGTTTACTCAGCACATAAAAAGTTTTTGAGACTAATAATAATAATAATAATAATAACTAATAATAGTGATAATTTGTAGTATTGTGTGTGTGTGTGCATGTGTGTGTGTGTGCGTGTGTGTGTGTGTGTGTGTGTGTGTGTGTGTGTGTGTGTGTGTGTAGAATATAGACTATAGAACATTCTGGAGTTCCGTGGCTTTGATGTGGTTCCACCAGTCATCAGATGACATCAAAGGACACAGTGAGCAGAAGATACTAGGTTAACTCACAAGACAGACAGTGAACACATCTACACGGATATTCACAGCGGAAACTTCTGGAGAGAGAAGACACACGGACAAAGATAAAGTACCAGATTGTGCTTCGAAGGATACATCACTACTCGAGATGGAAAACGACGTAAGCAGATCACACACACAAACAGAGGCACACACAAGTCAAACCTGTTTTTTATGAAATACCAATAGTCTGTCAGCTATGATGTTTTTGAAAATTAAGAGAAAATTAGTGATTCTTTATGAAGATTTATGTTGGATCAGCCAATCAGATGTTTGCTTTTCAAAGACATTTGACAACACATTCCAACCATAAGCTCTCAAAATGCTTCAAGTGCCAGATTTCTATCTGGTCTCCCTGAATGCACACAGCTTGCAGATTTAATTAAGAGGTGATTTGTGACAAGAAATACTAAAACTCTTAACAGTACACACACACACACACACAGATTCTTTTGCAATCCCATCCCAATGACTAGTGTTTTGTTGATCTTTCAACTATTCCTGCTTGCTGAGATGATTGACCTGATTGTTTTTCTTCATAGGATTCATCAGACGAATACGGAGAAATGCTTTGCAGTGACCTGGATGTTCCTATCATTACATCAGACGACCTGGAACCAATAGTCACTTCATTTCTAAGTCCTATCACAGATGAGTAAGTCGCACATTGAAAGTTATCAAGCACATCAGTGGCAGAAATCCTGACTCTATATGTATATTTATATACACATACACTGGTTAAAGGTCTGTTTTTATTAATCATCTTCATCTCTTCTTACAGTCACTGGATGCTTTTGGCAGATGGAAAAATAACTTATAGCACATTCACTCGGCTCTATAAAATGTGCAGTGAGATCTTAAAAATCATCAGCTCTGAGGTCTTGGAAGTTGTGAAACCTCAGGTTCAAGACTGGAAGATGATCCATGCTACCCAAGATGGCAATAACCTGAAGTAAGTATATATGTATATGTATATGTTTGAATCCCACTGCTAAGAGCAGATCAGACTAACGTGTGATTCTTTCTCTTTTTAAGGCATCGCAATTATTACAGTGTGACAGTGGATGATATCAAAGCCAGCATTGGAAATTCTTTTGATCACTGTTTCGGTGAGGTAGCAGGAATCCCACAGGAGAGGTCCGATGAGTCACAAATACTACTGGAGTTGGTTGCAGCAGAGGTGCAGAAGAGGGTGAACAAGAAACTTACTGGAGAGTCAGCCTCTTGCCAACAGACTGTAGAGTCTATTGATTCTGAAACATCCAATGATTATGATAATGATTATGACGCTACTGAAATAGTTCACCTAGTGGCCACTATATTGTATTGTTTGTTGCAAAATGATAGTGAGTCACCCGACTCCGACACAGTTTCCAGCATGAATTCCACTTCAGATATGGCAGTTATTGATGTTGAAAATTTTTGTTTAGAGGAGCTTTGCTCAGAGCACACTACAGTGTGCTCTGCACCACCAGACGTGAAGAGTTTTGCCATGGCTACAGAAAAGGAAAATATGGACGATATGAGTCTGGAAGAGTTCGATCTCTCTTCCCCAAAGTCTACTGGAAACTTCCAACAGGTTTCCATGCCATCCAGTGACGCGGTTTCTGAAGAAGGTGATACCAGCCCACCAAAAGAGCAGAGGTTGAAAAAATCAGGAAAAAACATGAGCTTTGGACACAAAATGAGGACATTTTTCAACAAAAATACGAGTAAAGTCACCCCAGCCTGTGACCCGAACACATCAGTGTCTCACTCGTGTGCAGAGGATACTACAATAACGCACCCTTTAGCAAAGATGCAAAGATCAGATAGTGAAGAGACTGTTGCTAACGGTATATCAAGTGAGCTGCTGAACAATCCTACCCCAAAAAACAGGAGCTTTGGACACAAACTGAGGACATTTTTCGAGGAAGTGGCCTCAACACATCTGAGGCTGAAGGAAGTCACAGCAGAGTTTCCAGGAATACTCATCTTATGTCCAGATGAAATCACAGAAGTTGAAGAGTTGTGCTCAGAGGACTCAGTTACTCCAACATGTGAGAATGGATCAACACAATGCATAGGGTTCTCTCTGGGTGCTCCGGCTTGCCCTCGTACAGATTTATAGGTCTTTAAAATCTGCAGAAAAAAAAGTAATGCAATGCTGCTTTCATAACACATCCTTTCTAAGAGTCCGGGCAGCATGGTGGCTCATTGGGCCTCACAGGAAGGTGGTTGAAGGTTTGCTTTGCGGCTTCTGCCCCTTTCTGTGTGGAGATTGCATGTTCTCCCCGTGTTGACGTGGGTTTTCCCCGGGTGCTCCGGTTTCCTCCCACGTTTCCAAAAACATGCAGCTCAGTTGGAAATTCTAAATTTCTGCCAAAACTCAATTCAATTTGATATACAATAATATTTGCAAAATAAAAAACATAAATATCTTGTCATTTACAATCAATGAATAAGTCTTTTCTCTCAGACAACACAAACACACACTGATTTTGTGGTTATAGATTTGTTGATTAAATTCTAATTAAAAATATTGAATAACACAAATGTCCAAGCAGCAATTCACTGTCTCCAGGTACAAATATAGACAAGTTAAATGTTCCTTGCTGCATCCAGCAGTCAAATCAATCATTCCCTCATTACATTCTTTTAAATTTAGATTTTTGAAAGTTTATGTTAGAACAGACATTTGACTTAATCCATCCAGCGGCCATCACAATGCCAGTAAGAGACAAAAGTGATGACAGTTCAGATCAGGAACATCATGTATTCTGTATTCTCTATTGTTTTTTAACAGTTAAACAGTTTAAATTTTATTGAATGTATTTTGGCTGTTATTTTGTTTATCATGAATACGTTTACAAGAGATCACAGTGATTTTACAATAAACTGCATCTTCTCTTCTAAAATCCTAATTATCTCAACGCTCTTTTATTATGAATATAAGAAAGCGTCTTATCAATAAACCTGAACTTTTGCAGGCTTAGACTTGGACGTAAATTGTAATCTGGTTAACTCAGTTATCCACATAGAAATAGACCAGTAACTTACATATCTATCAGTCCTGAGAATCCATCAGAGTTCAGGAGTGTGTTATGTCAAAACACACAAGTGTGTATCAAGGCTACAGGTCCTCACAGCATCCCTCTCGGTCCCTTGACAGACAGACACACACAGACACACAGACACACACACACACTTTTCTCTCAATACAAAGAAATCAATCAGGACTAACAGGAAGTTTAGAAATCAAATGTTGTATATACATATTTATCATAGATGTGTGTGTGTGTGTATATATATATATATACACACACACACAAGGCTCATACAGCTACCATGTTTGATATGTACTGTGGATCACAGTTCTTATACACAGCACACTTAATCACAGTTACAGATAGATCACCATATTCAGAATGCAGGTTTCATTCAAACAAAAAGGCATTATCGGATAAGTGGTCACAGAAAACAGTATAAATATTATTTTGGCGTATCACTGATGACCAGGGCAGGGAAAGATTTTCTTCTACTGTGTCTACTGATGGTCTCTAACTCCTACATAGAACTTTAGATCTACTCTATTGCCCCTGTGCTCTTTTTTTTTTAGAGCCAGGTTTGCAGCTTGTCTTATTGGCTCATAGGCAAATACGGGATAACATGTTTTAAAATGAATACACATAAACACTATGTGCATATATGTTCAAACACACAGCAAAAACATATTTACATATTTGACTGTGGCCAGTAAAAATCAAGTCTATGTCTCAAGAGAAGGTGTAGACTTTAGTTCACTTCTAACTGAGATATACTGAATAATGAAGATGGACACATGAACAATTTTGGGCATAGTCATGCTCTAAGTTTTGGAACTATTATTCCCATAATTGGGGGCTTTGGGCGTAAACAACAAGTTTAATGCTGCCATGGAGTCAGATACTTACTTAGCTGCTTTAATCTCAGCCCAGATTATTTGTGTTTTTATATTTTGGCACTAAAAAGATTCCAAATATTAGCTGTTCCTGATTTTGTGGACATTTATTCACAACGTACATTGGAGATCATCTGTCTTCTTAGTAAGCGTAAGTCACCCTGAATCTGTTCATCGGCTCATGTTTCTCCCTCTATGCTCCCCACCCATTCAACACTTGGATTGAAAATTATATAGATGAATATATATGCACATAGCTATTGTAAATATATTTGTATGTACCTCAGTATTCACTATTCACAGTCTGAATACAAAATAACACTTTAAAAAGGAAAAATCCACCCTCATAGTGTCTGAGACTTCAGGAGTTGTTTTGTCAGTACCTGTTAGGATTGAATATTTTAGTGTATTCACTTATTTATGTCAGATTCATTTAAAGAGGTCCTTCATTTTTTGGAAAACAGTCACTCAAAATGACTATTATCCATGTAAATATTAAAAGTACACCATGAAAATAACAATGTTCCCAGACATACTGTTTAGGTCAAATAGCTGCTTTAACAATAAAGTTTTTCTGGGTGGACTTTTCCTTTAATTCATAGTTGCCTTTTAACTTTTAAGGAAGTGCATAATGAGTCTCTTTGTTCTGTGACTTCTTGACAGTCCATTATTATAATTATGGATCCTTAGTATATGATCAGAGCAGCTTCTATGATCCAGCACTTTCACAGTTGTGTCACCAACCCAATGACCCAAACTCCACATATGCATCGGACAAACATATAAAAAAAACTACACACTACTTTAAAAAAGCTCAGAGAGTCAGGTTAATGATAAAAAATAAAAGCACAGTAGAATTTGGCCTCATTGCTTTGCTTTGATTGTCTCGTGTTTGGTTTGCTAGTTAGGATTTGGAGATTTTTGGGGGGCAGAGAATCGGGGTTACGAGAAGTCCCACACAGCCTCAGTCGTGTCGGGAGAGGTTGACTTCGGAGCATGGCAGGACGGGGCGGGTGGGCAGGAGACCGGAGGGTCCTCGGGACTGGTGAGGGGCACTGCTGGGTACATGAGGCTAAGGAAGGAGTCTCTGGTGTGCCTCTTCACCTGTCACACAACAAAACTCTGCTTAAACACTGACACAGTTCACTGTATTGTGTATTGATGTTACAAATTATATTGTAATACATATATTCTGACTAACCCTCTGTGTCATAATTCACATGTTCACATGGAAATGATTTTAGAAAGGCATCAGACTAGAAAACTCACCTGCTTGAAGAAGGCGTGGGTCAACAGTGCAGATGCTGACGGTCTTTGGAAGACAAAAACAGGACACTCTGTCATTTGCATTAAGGTTTGTGTGTTTGTACTGTAGAGGCATGCAATTATATCAGATCACTGTCATATAAATGACCTGCGCTCAGGCTGCTGCTGCAGACACAGTTGAACCAGGTTGTGCAGGGTGACCGAGTGGTTTTTAGGCCCAGGGCTCTGAGGTCGGTCGGTAGGTGGAGCGGTGGCGCTGTGTGTCAGGCTTCCAGTGGCCACACTCTCCCCAATGCCTGAATCCACTCCTGACCGCGACACCTTCAGCCCGCCCAGCTCACCCAGCGGGAAGGGAGCGACGTCCAGCAGGCAGCAGTGGGAGCCGCGCAGCTTCTGAAGCAGCATCTGAGCAGGAAGATTCAAACACTGATGCAAACTATGGACAACAGTGCAAATCTTGTAATTTCACCTTTAAAGCTGAATATGCACACACATATTCTTCATAAGCACTTTGGATGCAACTGTTTTCCTCACCTGAGTGGGGGCCATGTCTTGGAAAGGCACCCTGCCACTGACCAGCTCACAGGCCACAATACCTAAACTGTAGATATCTGACTTCACTCCATAACCGTGCAGGTCCTACTGAGGCCAATACCAAACGGAGAGGGGATACAGAATATGTAGTAATGGAAATAACGGGCACTGCAATATTGTTGGGAGAAGTAGGGCTCATGTCATATGGGAGTCCTGACCTGTCGCAGTAGTTCAGGGCTGAGCCAGGGCAACAGGGCGGGGCTGTGGTGGGGCATATCAAACACTGCCCTCATCCTCTTCCCCTCACGCATCATACTGTAAACACTGTGGAGCCCTGAGAGGTAGACACGCCCCTCCCCTGACAGCAGGATATGACTGGCCTTCACCCCCCTGGGCAGACACAAAAATACAAACATTTCTATATACATATATTTATATTTTATTTGCTTTGTATCGTTTAATGTCTCCTGTCTCCCACTGACCTGTGAACGTAGCCCATCCTGTGCAGGTATTCCAATGCTTTCAGCACGCCGTACAGAAGGTACGCTATCAGGGATTCACTCATTCCATCTGGGAAATATGTTCTTAGTAAGGTGTCAGCAGAGCCTGCAGACGAGATGAGAGGGAAAAGGTCAGATGAGGAGGTCATTGGTCCCATGGCCAAAACAAAAAGTTAATGAGGTGTGGCAGTGGCTGACCATAAGCCATGAGTGGTGTGAGGACCCATAACTGGCAGCAGGAGCTGAAAACCAGGCGAGAGGTCAGCAGGTTGGAGTGACGGAACAGCCTGGACAGCAGAACCTCATTCTGGGGTTTGAGACACAGTCAGGCATAAACAAACCTGAAGGGAATGCAGCTTTGAGAAGAAGACGCACATGTCCTTTAAATAAATGTTTGTGGATGGCAGCTCACCATGAGCTGCAGCAGCTCTTCCTCGGTGCACTCGTCCAGGTTGGTTTGTTTCACGGCCACCAGCTGGCCACTGGGGGTGTGGCGCGCCATGTTCACCTGGCTCAGGTTATTGAAGCCCCTCCCTGTGAGAGTCAGACAGTTGTTCTGAGTGACTTGTGCGAGAAAAAACTCTTTCAAAGCCTTGACTGCTGTGCATGTCTGACTCAGTGTGTGGTGTTCTCACCCAGCTCAGACAGCAGCTGGTAGTGGGCAGGCTCAGGTGACAGCCCAGTGATGTCATCGCCACCTGCTGGCCCTTGCAGAGTGTATTCAGACCCGTCACAGCTCTGCAGGGACGCACACACACATTCACCAAATGCACATATATTCTGCATTTATCTTGAAGATAACAGAACTGAAAATAAAGTCATCCAGCAAATAACCATGTGTAAATATGAATTAAGTTACAACCTCTGTAAATATCCAGTAGGACTGAAGCTATATTGACAGAGCACAGCAGCCTCATTCACAGACCTCATAACTGCCAGTCAGTAATCAGCTAAATGCCAACTTGCTGATATTTAGCTGGTGTCACGTTTTCCTTGTTAACCATCTTTGTTTAGTGTGTTAGCCTGCTAACGGCTGAGGGTGAGGTAAACGTCATCAGTTTGGACCAAAGTGTTGGACAAATTTGAAATTCTGACCTGATGGTGGCGCTAGATGAAAAGTTAAGTGATCACCGAAGTTTGTGGGATTTGTCTGAACCGAATTTCATGGCAATCTGTCCAATAATTGTCCAAAATGTCGTCAAACGTTGCAAGATGATTGCAAAGAACAATCCTTAGTTTGGTTCAGCACGCCTGTCTCTTACCTGCACCTCTACCTAACTTGTAAGCTAATTTTAAGAAATATCCACGTGTGTGTGTGTGTGTGTGTGTGTGTGTGTGTGTGTGTGTGTAGGGGGATGCTTGCAGTTGTATTGACACAGACAGATTTTTGGGACACAGTCTGGTTCATTTTTAGCATCAGACAGCTGCAGGTGCTTCTGATGCCACTTTGTTTAAAACACACCAGTTGAGTGTGTTTTATGGGTTTCAACCACACTGCCCCAGCGTTGTGCCTGTATTATCAGGGGTAAATGATAATAATAATAAATATTAAGCCCCTCATTAAGAATGATTATAGTTATAGAGGAATCATAAAGCAGGCAAACATTCTGATCAAATGTTGCGACTAAAATCTTTATTTAAAGGAGCACTCCACTGATTTTACACGAGGATCGGTTTACTTATCACACGTCTTCTGTGGTCAAGTTCGAGAAAATAACACCCGATGATGTCACGGTGATGTCATCTGCGTTGTCTTGATTTATCTTAATATTTAAAGCTTCATTACAAAAAGTCTGCGTTATAAAGTAGCAGAGACATGGGCGTTCACTGGAATTAAAATTTCTCATGAAAAAAATCTATTAAGGTTGCATTATGGGAAATGCAGTGTTCACTGTTTTTGAAGCTTCACCCATTCTAGGGACTTGAAATCAGGATATTTTATTCTTATTTATTATTATTTTTTCTCAGCATTGTGGAATATTAAATTGGTGGAGTGCCCCTTTAAATGTTCCCAACAGCTTTAACAGCTCAAATGTTATTCCAGTAGTTACTGTCTTTAAGGAAAGGGAAAGGGATAAATGAATAGTGATGGAGTGATGGAAGAACATCAGCGTGACGCCTGTCTCCATGCTGACAGTGTCTTGGCTACTGACCAGGAACTGGTGGCTGGTGTCCTCATAGCGCTCCTCTATGTCCAAGGGCTGGACCTGAGCGTGGGAGATGCAGGAACAGTCCTGGTGAAGGGGGGGAGGAGCACAGGTGAGACATGCCCGACAGGACAAGGAGGAGCGGAGAGGAGAGGAAACATGGAGCTGGGGGAGTGGGTGGAAGGTGATACACTGCCTCAGGAGAGGGGGCTTTGAAAGGTCGGAGATGTGGGAGAGGAGCAAGCATCGGGGAGTATGGACTGTGAAGACACTTAAAGGCTTTTATCAGAAGTGGTGAGTGGAGAGAGAGTCAGAGCGATGATAACAGGCAACAAAGAGGCAGCTGACTCACTGGAGCGTCCCAACAGAGCAAGAAAATGCTGCATACACAATTAGATGTGAGGGATGCACAGACAGCCAATATTAACATCTGATATTTTCTATCTATAGTAGCCTGTGTATTTAGATGCAGAAGCACAAGCTCTGCATAACTCAAAAAAATAAAATAAAAAATGCAAATTTCATATTAAAACATGTGGCAAATATATTGCAACTGCAGCGCTATCCAGCAGCCCCTAATTATAACACACTTCAAAGATTTGCCATGTCCCAGCAGAGGCAACACAGCCAACTGAATCGTGACTCCACATCTACGAGGTCACAACTGAGCGGCACGCACGGAGGCACAGAGCGGAATCCATGCAGCGTGATGTCCTTACCAAGAAAGACATGGAGTCCTTTTGGCGATGGTAAAATGACAGGCTTTGGCATTCATCCGCACACAGGCCGAAGGAGACCGACCGCGATGGAGGAGGGAGACAGGCGGGTGAAGCGCAGCGGTGTAATATGAGACAAACGAAGGCGAATCCCCCACTAGACTAGAAAGCATCCAGCATCCATCCAACTTCAGCCGCTCATCCATCCGCCTGCAGTTTACCTGGCTGCATCAGCTGATCTGGAAGACGTGAGGAGGGAAATGACACGAGAGACCAGAGGCGGCTGGAAATAAAGTGTTTGGTGACAGAGCTACACGATAATAAAGTTGATATGTGTTTTATTTAATTGGTTTGTGTTTGTCTGTGCCGGGGTACTGTCGCAATAAAGCTTCGTTTGTTAATTACAATGCGTAAATTTCGCAACACAATTATCAAATTTCACTTCAAGGTTATATTAACTGCAGCCATTTTAGCCGAAACAGACGACCGCTGTAACTCAAACCAACAGTTACTGTCGGCACTCAGTGACTTTGAGCAAACGTGTAGGTTAATTATGTCATTTTGGGGTCACGTTTTTTTTAAGCTAAAGACTGAAAACACGGAGGGAAAGCAACGACAACGACAACAACAACAACAACAACGTCTCCCATTTTCGGCTAGCACGGCTCAAGCCCGAGCAGTGAGCTGACAGCCATGTTTAGCTCACTTAAAAGCAGTGTTTTATACTTATTACTTATTACAGTGTTTATTTCAAGCGGTCTGTGAAGAGAAGAAGCTGCCTACCGTCTCCTGTCCGCAGCAGCCCTCGACGTAAACAAGTTAAAAATACAAAGCGGAGCCTGCCGTCCTAAACCACGTCCACTCCACGGCGTTCACATTATTTCACCGTGTGTCAAAAATGATGCGAGGCGTGCAAAAAAATAGAAAAAGGAAGAAACGATTCTTACTGTCAGCGTGGAAACATGAAACATCCCGGATTGTAGTCCTCTGACAGGACTTTTAATTTGACACAGATAATTGTCGCGTGATAAAAACGTCACGTCTCGCGTTGATGACGCGCCTCTGCCCCCCTCCCCTGCCTCTCTCTATTGTTTGAGGCTTCATGAAGGGATCGTCCGCCGCCGCGTGCACCGCTTCAATCATGGACTAACACTGACACGGGGTGAGTTTGTTATGATAATCAAACATCATTTTTAATGTCTTTCAATGGCACGACGCGTCCCCGCGTGAGGGGATGCCGCTCAAACCTGAGCTCGCGGTGGCTAGTTGTTAGCCAGAGCAACAGTGGAGCTGTCAGCCTCACCGAGCACAGGTAGACGTGAAACGACAGGCTAGCTCATGATAAACGCTTATTAAATGTAACGGGGGGTCATTTACAGGAGGTTAAGATAGAGGACTAGCAGCTAACTCTGTATTAGATCTGCAGGTTTCGCTTATGTAAGTGTTAGCTGGCCTGCTAAACCTGTTTTGTTAGCTAACACAACAAGAGTCATTAGCATAACGTGTTTACGTTGATTTAATACAGTTAAAACTCACTACACAGATTAATAAACATGTCCTGTAAGTGTTAGCTGACAGATGATAGCGTTACCCCATCTGTTTGCAAAGTGTCATCAGCCAGTGACGAATACATCAACGTCAGTCTCATGGCTCATTCATAAACTCTTAATCCTAATCTGTACATTTACATTTTGAGATCTTCTGCTGTGTTCGGCACATAAACAAATGGATTATTACGTAATCTCGATTTATAACCCACCGAGGTGGAAGATGCCTGTAGAAGTTACACAAACAATATCTGTAACTGCAACATTTCATTCAAAACATCATGCAAATCTGAGGATTGACTGAAAGGTTTTAAGTCATGTTTTACTCGTTACTGATGAGTGAGACATCTTTAAAATCAAAATTTTGCAAACAGTTTTGGATGATTGCACATATGAAGGTCAGTTGTAGGTATTTCTTGATTAGATTAAATTAGATTAGATATACTTTATTTATCCCACGATGGGGAAATTTACTTATAACGGCAGCAGAAAATATGTAATATATGCTATAGAAGTAAAGTAAAAACGGAAATCAAAGCGAACAGACAGAAGTGTCCTTCAAACTATACAATAAACAAAAATGGGCAAACAGCAGACAAGCGTACAGATGTGCAAAACTAAACTAAAGGCATCCTTTGATAAGGAATGTGTGCTGCTGTTCCAGTCAGAGGTTTCTGGTTATCTAGTTTAAATGGTCCAGTCAGTGTCACATGCTGCTTCCCTTCATGCCCTTTTTTCTTTTACAGCAAGCCCTCAGGCGCTGGCCAGTTTGTCAGATCTAAGATGGACTCGGTGCACATGCTGTGATACAGCACAAATGTGCAGCAAGGCAAACAGCCAAGCTGGATATCTTCCTCCATGTTTATCTCAGATGAATCTAGGTCAGATCTTCAGGTGCTCCTTGTGGTTTTTGGTTGTTGTGTTATCTCAGTGTTGTGTTCAGACACTGACAGTTCTGCTGCTGCACTTGTTGTGGGTCACTCTGGATAAGAGCATCAGCTGAACGCTCAGATTAGACATGAAGTCTGTAAAAAGCTGATGTAAGCAGACAGTCGCTCTGGGACAGCTGTGGCAGATTAGTGTTGTGTTTAATGCTGCTGTGTGTGATATAGTTACTGTTAGTGCTGCTCTCTCTCTCTCTCTCTGACATTTTACACCTTTTATTATGTGCAGTAATTAATGTCACCGGCATTATGTGGTGCTTTCCAGTCTGTGGTCTCCAGCTTTTTCAAGCCATGGGAAACTGTGTATGTAAACAATACCAAATTTAAATTCTGTTTGCTGAGCTGGTGTTTTTGTTTAACCTTGTCAAGAGGCCATGGGGCTTTATGTGCATCTGCTCATAGTTAAATTTCTAAAATTTGAGCTCTCTGTTGCTCACGGGGTGACTCACAGGCAGTTGGTCAAGATCAGCCTCCGCATTTCAAATCAGGAAGACCTGAAAGATGTCGCTGTGATCAGTATGAATGTAATGGATGCAGAATTCCTCTGTCCGGCTCATACCGATTAAAGATGATGCCATGTGAATCAGTCAGTCAATACCAGTATGATGAATCAGTCAGAACAGTGTATCTGCTGGTAAACAGCACATTTAGTCTGTAGCATCGCGTGCCTCACAGTAATCTCCTTTATGGAGTAAACAATTTCAGCTTCATCGTTACGTAAGCGGAGGATGAATGTTGCTCAAGGACGCTGTCTTTCCAAAGGCGCGCTAACTGATACACACACAGATCTGTGAGATGTGTGCATGCACTAGCTAAGCAGTGAGGTCAGTGAGGCAGATGGTGCTGTGGGTTTTAAAGGATGGTGGGATGTGTGACCCTGCACACTGTGCTCTCTGTAAAGTAGCTATTCACAGTGTTGTCCTATAACTGTCACTTTCTCCTATTTTTATCCTTTGTTGATGTAATGCACACCTTCGTCCACTTAAAGGAGCACTCCAAAGATTTTACACATGAAGCTCAGTTTAACCATCATGACATTTGTCAGGTAGGGGGAGAGCTAATGAAAGATGCTGTCCGATTGCATTATGGGAAATGTGGGATCCAAGGTTTTGGGGCCAAAGGGCTAAAAGTCAGGATGTCTTCTCTCCTCCACTGCTTTGATTTTGACCGTTTGTCTCTCACAAGCCCAATTTTATGGAAGTGCATCACTAAACTGCTGAGCTTCCCCTTTACCTCATGTTTTATTGATTCCAGCAGCAGTGTATGTGTGTGTGTGTGTGTGTGTGTGTGTGTGTAGCCATGACAGACTATCAAAAGAGACACCCCAGAGTACTGTACTGTACAGACACACTTGTCCACTGCTGGGTGAACGTCTTTCACTTTCCAAATTCTCTACTTGGAGCTGAGCACATCCTGTCTCATTCCCCCAGAGATAAGCAACAGGATGTGGGAGGGATCTGTCTTAAAAACAGTATGTGGCACATAAGAAGGAAAGTGAAAATGCATCAGCGTTACAGCAGCTGGCCTGCTTTGTGCTCATCTGTGATTTTACTGTCAGTTCTTGATTTTTAAGTTAAGATCTTCTTGAGATCTTAAAGCTTGACTGATGCAGTTCAAATGTGGCATGTAACATGTGTTAGATCCAGAAGAAGATGACAGACAATCAGTGGTTAAAATGTCCAACAGCAGACACCGTGGGAGGAATGTTTTTCATCTGGCTGTAAATGTCAGCAACTAAGTGGGAAGGAGAAAAGAGGGAGGGCAACAGAGAGAGAGAGAGAGAGAGAGATGATGAATGCTGTCAGCAGCCTGGAGTCAGAGATGCTCCCCATACACAGATCATTAGCAACTGAATTACTCCACTGCTAAACTGATTATAGCTCGAGTTAAATTGTAAATATTGAGCCTGATATAGCTGGTAAACACGAGCAAGATCAATGTGAACTATAACCTCTGTGGAGTTGCTTCTTTGACGTCTTGGATGTCCCTTCTCTCCTCAGGTGAAGATGTGGAGTGGGCACCACCCATCAGTGCTGGAACAGGATGTGATGTCACAGCGATAGCGGCTGCCATTTTCTGTCCAGCTTCGTGTTTTTGCCGCTCCGAGGACAGGACATGTTTGAGGCCAAATCCCGGGCTGTGGAGAAGAAAGAGTCGAGCACTGAGACAGGTCCTGTGTGTTTGTGCCGTGTGTCAGATGAATGTGAAATATCTCAAAGGCTGCGGCGCGCTCGCTGTAAGCTGTGTGTACATTTTCAAAACGATGCTCTGCCAATGTCACGCTGCCCTGAAGTACAGAATGCTGAGTCTTTGGCCTTGATGCTATAGTTAGCCCATCTGTCCTAGTAAACCACATATTTGCTCAAGTGGAAGAACATTGACTTGTACAGCGCCTGAGCCAAGAAAACACACACACACACACACACACACACACACACTCAAATGCTTCATCAGCCCACACTCGCAAAACACATTAACTGCGGTCTGACATTCTTCATCTCACCATGGCTGCATTATTTGACAAAATAAAAGCATCCCTCATCTTTCATTTACTTCATATTATCACTGTGATGCATGAGGACATGGTTTGTTTTCAGTATAATTTCTCATTATAGCTGATCATGGCCTCCATCAGCTGCATAATTACAGAGTATAAATCTGGATGTGAGTTGGTCATTTTCATCATTCAGAGCTTAAGAAGTGAAACAAATAGTTCTACAGAGTATTGCAGTTGTATGTTTGTGGGATTATGAATAATGAAAGTAATCATTACATTGTTTCTGATGTACAGATGAGGGGCTGGGCAGCAGCGGGAGGCATTATGGCTCCGGCTCGCTGGGCTCTGGTTCGGCCGGCTCCGTCTACCTGTCAGACAGCCAGGACTGGGTGGTATCCCCGATCTGCTCGCCAGACGAAGGCCCCGGCCAGCACAGCGCCATCTCCCCCGTGCTGGCCGAGGAGACGTTTCGCTACATGAGTAAGTGTTTAGATTTAGACCAGTGTTCAGAGCAACACACAAAGTTTGAGTTGGACATCGCTGTGCTGGTTTTGAATCAGTTGTACAGATTCTCTCTGTTTCTGTGTCTCTTTGTCTACTTTCTTTTGATTGGTTAGGCCTGTGGCGACATCACTGAGCAGATGGTGTGTGTGTGTGTGTGTGTGTGTCGGTGCATTAGCCACGTGAGGGATTCATTTTATACAGCGCACGTCCTCTTCAATTAAAATCACAGGGATTTAGCATGGATATGACTTGGCACAGGGTTGTGTGTCTGTTTGTCTGCGCTTGAGTGCTCAGACAGCTCTGACTGTGTGTGTGTGTGTGTGTGTGTGTCTGTGTGTGTGTGCCTGAGAGGGAAAGAGAGGGAGACAGTGAGCAAGAGGAATCCAGAGATCCAGCCAGAGTTAAGTGTGGTTCAAAGCCAGGGCCAGAGTCACGGGACAGAGAGTGATGAGGAAGGAGGGGAGGGAGGAAGGGAGGAAGGGAGGGAGGAAGAGTGGATTGATAGAGGATGAAGGCAGGACAGTAGGGAGATGAGTCAGATCATGCCGGGTTTAAACATCCACAATGAGGAGGTTTATGATAACTTCGCTATGGAAGGTGAGCGGAGGCGTTAGCATGTTGTGTGTGTGTGTGTGAGAAAGAGTAAGACGCAAGTGAGCCGGTGTGAGTGCAGCTGTCCTCAAGGTCAGGCAGAACAAGTAAGGGTGGAGGGAAGTGTGTGTGTGCTACTCTCTGTGTGTGTGTTGTAAGTAAAAGCCCAGAAAGACAGGAAGTGGGCAAGTCTGAATGAATGCTTGTGTGTTTACATTCAAACAAGTGGTGGTATGCGGGAGCTGTGTTGACGGTTGCATAGACACAACTTCCTGTCTGTTTTTCCCATCTTTGCACAATTTGCAACACATATTTCCTCTGTGTGTGTGTGTGTGTGTGTGTGTGTGTGTGTGTGTGATTCATTTTGCAGCTTTGTTTTTGTGTTTTAATTAAAGACATTATTATTATTATTATTATTATTATTATTATTATTAATAATTATTATTTTGGATTATTATTTCAACCTGAGCTGAACATGTGCAGAAGTTGCTTCTGTTGACATGGTTTTGTACAGGGCGTGTGTTTAGGTGGTTTGTGTACGCGTTTGACGAGTGCACGTGCGAGAGAAGGGCTACAGTAAGGGAGTCTTGGTTTCGTGTTCCAGCTCCTGGTGAAACATTTGCTCCACTTCTGCAGTGTAAAATCAACCACGGCCTATAAATAGTGCCTGATGCACTCACAGAGGCATGGCATGTTAATATAGAAATGCCCCCTGGTTGTCCTCAAGCTAACATGTTGACGGCTGTGCGGTTTTGGTGCATTCAGACAACATTTAAACAGCCTGAATATACCAATACTCCAGGTCGCTGATACAAGTCCCTCAAGTGTCAAGTATCCCAATTTTGTGTTATGTTGTGAAATTGGAAGACGGAGCCGTCTGATGCAGACAAAAATGCTGTTTGAACAGCAGAAACTTTAGACAGTTGCAACTGCACTTTCATGCAAAGCATATATATCTAAAGAACACAATCCACTGAAGCTCTCAAACTGTGAAATACATTCATAAATATTTGCAAATATTCAATCAGATCTTGAGAGTACAGTAATGTTTCTTATTTGTCTGTGAATCTGTGAAAGCAGTCACGGTGGTTTGTGTTAAATCATTAATTATACATGAACCTAAGGTTGAGGACAGAATTAAATTTTTAGGATCAGACCATCTCGTCTTGGAAACTTTGACCTCACTCCAATTTTCACATTCGGTTGACAAAAACTGACACTGCATATTCAAATCAGTTTTTTTTTACCCTGTCCTGCTCAGATAGATTTACTCGAGCCAAAGGTCCAAACAGTCATGAATCAAAGTGTCCACGGTGTTTCTTATCGAGTCAGTCCATGAACATTGCACAATGAGTATGCATGCATGCAGTCCAAGAATCAATTCCAAAATGAAAGAACTGATTTAATAACTTACTGGACTTTGTACTTTTGTAGTTTATTGCAGCCAGAGTCTAATCACTGTCCTGTACAATTAAACACACTCTGCATTAGTCTATCACAATGAGTATGCACTGTGTAACTGTATCTGGAGTCATTTTATACAGTGTTTGGTAGATCATGATCAAATCGGACTGTGGACATAATTCAAATACTGACATCATGCGCTTCCCAGGAGGTAAAGGGATATGTGTGTATGTATGCATGTGTGAGAGAGAGACGAGCATCAAATGAACTGTAACATGAGAGATTATATGTATTGTGTATGCACAGTATCTGTCTTCCTGTCTGTGTGCAAAGATTGTTCTGTCAGGCAGAGGTTATTTTTAACGGTCGGTTGTTGGAGGGGAGAGCAGCGTCCAGATCCAGAGGTCACTGTGGGCTTCAGATTACTGGACGGAAGCTCTCATTGATTCGAAGCTTTCGAGCACTGCTGATTATATTTAAGTCCTTCTGAAACAGTTACAGTTTCACTGTACTGAAGGTTGCACTCTAATAGATGCAATTCTAAGTTTCCACCAAACTGGTTCAGTCAGATCAACATTTATCTATCTCTTTGCTGTGTATTGTAATATTTTGGCATATTTCACTTACATAATCACTTAGGGTATCGCAGAAGTTCATCTTTCACTCCAAATATAACCAGATTGACAAAGCAAAGAAATTCTAAAAAATGCAGTTTTGCATTTGGCTGCAGAGTCTGGAGTCAGAGGAAATGTTTCAATGATTAGAGATGCCACTTTTCTTTAAACAGGTGGAAGGGGGAGCGGTGCAGCGCCGGTGACACCCACTCAGGTGCTAAAAGTGGACAAAACTAATTGACATGTAGATTCTCTGACTCTCAACAAACTAATGTTTCTATATGAAGCCGATTTATTGAAGCTTCAGCTTTCACCCTCAGCTTCTTACTGCTCCTTTCCTCCTTTCTTTCTGTCTTTTGCCCCTGTTCATCTTAAAACAAGCCAGTTGCTTGTTAACCTTTTGAACTCTCCCTTCTTTTTCTCTCTCCTGTCTCTCACTAGCATATCTTGCTTTGGAGCCCTCTTCTTATTCCCACCCCGGCTCTCAGAGCCTCTCCAAAGGTATCTTTCTCTTTCTATCTCTCTGCCTGTTCTGCTCTGCAACAACTTCATTTAGCTCCAGTGTGAGAGAGGGGGGCTTCAGTCCACAATAGGGCTCAGACAGCTGCACTTTAAATCGGATCTGGAACTACACCAGGGCCACAGACCTGGAGCCCCTCTCTGCTTTTTGCATGTAGATGACCGCAGACAACAGATTTGTGTAGTATAGGTCTGCCGTCTGCCACTGTAGACAGCTTGTAGCATTTTATAGTCTATATGTGTGCTGTCTTTATAGGGCTTCATTACAGTCAGACCACTAGCAACCACATTGCCACATTGTGGAGCTCTCATCAAATGGCATCAATATATTTTAACCACACTTCAACCGCACACAGTGCAGTGAATAAGCAGATTTTGGGAAAGTGGCTGCTCGCGTTGCTTGTGGTCAGAACATTTTATTAGGTAGTAAGTAAAGGCATGCTACATTAGTGTGTCAATTAGTGTGGAGTGATATTCTATCTTCACTGCAAACGTTTTTATGTTTGCATGCACTTGCCACAATATGCAGAAAAGACTGTGTGTGTGTGTGTTTGCTTGTGTGTCTCCCCAAAGTAAAACTTTTCTTTCTGGTCAGTCCTCAGTGCTGATCGCGTGGAGCAGATGACCAAGACTTACAATGACATGGAAGTGGTCACGCAACTTTTGGCTGAGGTAAGTGTCCCCTCACTCTTATCAATTAGTTTTCTGTTAAGAAGCAGCATCTAATTGGCTGATTGACTCTGTGTGCTCTGGGCTCTTATTGGACAGCGGGACAGAGACTTGGAGCTGGCAGCTCGGATTGGCCAGTCGCTTCTGCATAGGAACCACCTGCTGCAGGAACGCAACGAGGCTTTAGAAGAACAGCTGGCGCAGGCCCTGGACCAGGTAACATACTAGTTTTTTATTTTTTTGTTCATTATTGCAGGGAGTTTTGTTTGTTGTTTATTTGAATCCCCAGTAACTGTTATTCTTCCTGGGTTCAATGAGTTTTGTATTTTAGTTGCATCAGAACGGGATGTATATAATCACCTACATATAACCAGAAAGAGACCAAAAAAGAGGCCCTAAAATAGATCCCTGTGGTACACCATTCTCCATAATTGAATAATGGACTGAGTGCAATGAAGAGGAACCTACAAGGAAACAGTTACAAAGATAATGCTTGTGATACACTAATGAAGTCAAATTTATTAAGGAACTAATGATCAATTTCTTACGTGCAGAATAAACCATTTGAAGACTGAATATTTAATTTTAAAAAGTTTGAAAAAGTTAGTTTGTCTCTCAGGAATCGTGCACATTAATCACTACACATACCTTCCCAATTGGCCAGGTTCACCAACTCCAGCATGAGCTCAGTAAGAAGGATGAGTTGCTGCGGATGGTTGCCAGCGCCTCGGAGGAGAGCGAAACCGACTCCAGCGTGTCAACACCGCTGCGGCAGCCTCTGCCACCAGGGGGAACCACCGCCGCCGCTGCGCTCAGCCAGCTGGAGTATCTGCAGAGCAAGCTGCAGGAGCTAGAGGAAGAGAACCTGTCGCTGAGGTCTGAGGTACGAAATATACACACGACAGAGGAATGTGAAATGGGAAGCTTTAAATCATAGCTGCATTTTGAGAAGTACATAACAGGGTTGGAAGTTTATAATGTGCCATCACAATGTAAGAGGAAGTTCAGATTAGTGTTTAAGTACCTTTGTAAGTTTTTTGCAGAAGGTCCTTTATGATAACTGTGTTGACAACAGACCTAATTTAGTCTCTGAATTATTGTGAAACTTGTTTCTGTCGACATCTCTTCACCAGGCATGTCAGCTGAAGAGCGACACCATCACCTATGAGGAGAAGGAGCAGCAGCTAGTGAGCGACTGTGTCAAGGAGCTCCGTGAGTCAGATGCACACACACACAGACTTATGCTCAGATGACAGTCGTACACGGAAGACTCATTGGTCTGTGTGTGTGTGTTGGTTCTAGGGGAGTCCAACAGCCAGATGGTGTCTCTGACAGATGAACTGTCCCAGAAGAACGAGGAGCTGCTTAGGCACCAGGAGGAAATCGCTCAGCTGCTGTCTCAGATAGTGGAGCTGCAGCACAGAGTGAAGGAGGTGGGGGGATGAACTGCTGTTACAGATTGGGTTCCCTGGAGGTGTGGACTGTGTGACTTTGACTAGAGTCAGACTCAGAACATTAATATGACTGTAGTTTTCTTAAGAAAAGCAACACCACTTTGACTTTAACACCAGTGACTCATGTCTTTTCTTGCACTTTAGCCCTTTGATATCGTAAAAGATTAGCCAGGACTGGAGAGCAGGACTGAAGACAAGGTGGAAAGTAGTGCATGGCTAGACTGTGTATGGTCTTTGGTCGTGTCTAATGTGAAATCCTGGATATTAAATGTTCACCTGCAGTTTTCTTTCATGCTCAAAATGCACTGAAGTAGCAGTATACCATATAACATGATTGAGCTACGTTTGAATCAAAAACTCACATCTCAAGATGTTTGATTGAAAATTAAAACCCATCGTTACCCATTAACTCCCCCTGCTCTTTCATTCGTTACTTAACTTGGAACTTGGTGTTGACTTAAGTTGGGTGTCCATAATCATAAATATTTTCTACTGCAAGAATCTTTTCCACAGAGTAGAACGAAGTGAAAGTAACAAATGTCCTCATACTGATCTGATTGTCAGTGTCCCATGTGAATACATACATCATGTTGTTTCTACGCAGCTGGCTCTGGAGAAAGAGGAGCTGAGGATCCACCTGCAAGCCTCTAAAGACGCTCAGAGACAGCTCACAGCAGAGGTACAATCTCACAGGGATGTCTCTGTTCATGTATGACCGGACAGCTGCTGAAGTTTGTAGCGTTAACATACGGCATCTGCAGGGAAACACAACACTGTGTGTTTTAGCATGTTACGTCAAACTCACATACTTTCTACAGTCATTAAAATATTCAAATGGAATTAAATTACTTGAGTGCCTCATTGTGGTTTAAATCTTTTTTTATTTTTAATTGAGCTTTTAAGCAGTAATTATGTTAATTTTGTAAATCCATTAAAAGGTGAAGCAGTTTATTTTAGACTATAATTAGAAATTAAATGACACATTTACAGTCTGAATTTGTGCCGAATTTAAATATCTATTGAAGTCTTTCCTTGGCTTAATTAGTTGCTGCGTACAGAACCAAAGTCATTTCAATAACCACTGCTTGTGTATGTGTGTGTGTGCGCTGCAGCTGAACGAGTTAGCGGACAGGAATGCAGAGTGTGTCGAGATGCTCCATGAATCCCAGGAGGAGATCAAAGAGCTCCGCAGTAAAAACACTCCCTCTGCTGGGATGAGGAGGCACCTTTCCTACGGCCTCTACCCCATGGTGAGAGAAACACACTGAAGTTTTATGTGGCAGCACAGAGGAGGAGATGGGAGGAGAACTTCCTGAGTCCCGAGAGACAAATTCACAAGAAGAAGTTTGGGTACAGCAGGCTCTACAGATGCTGCTTACTTTATATCCTCTTAAACACAGACTTGCAAGTGGAAGACAAAGAATCTGGCTCAGATGTAAATAATGCAAATGCAGCTAAACACTGAATATAAACATGTCTTTTGTCGGTTAATGAGAGAACTCCAGAGGGCACCTTTTAAACTTGTGTTTGTGTGTACAGGACTCTCTGGCAGCAGAGATCGAGGGCACCATGAGGAGAGAGCTGAGTGTCGAGGAAGAGACTGCCTTTCAGGACCAAAGGTCAGAAAGCCCAGACATGACTGAAAAATCCAGATTGAATGGAAACAGGAGTTCTTTGTTACTGAGACTCTTTTTTTGTGTGTGACTTCCTCTCCCTGCAGAATATCCCAGAAGCGAGTCTTCCAAACAGTCCGCTCCATCAACGCCTCAGCATTGCGGTCAGCGTCAGCCACTCCTCCTATCCCCGGCTCAGGACAGAGCTCTTTAGTGATGACTGCACAGCCCTTCCAGTCCATTCAAGGGTACATTAAAGAAAATGTTGCCTTCCTTTCTACCTTTTAAGCTAAGTTTAAACCTCGTCAGCTCAATAAATGTCCCCGTGTTTGCAGGGAGGAGGTGCGACTGGGTCAGCCCGGCTGTCCAGGAGGAAACGACCTGACCAAAGCGCTCCACCGCCTGTCGCTGCGCCGACAGAACTTCCTGTGCGAGCGCCAGTTCTTTCAGGCGGAGCGTGAGAAGAAGCTGCAGGCGTTGGCGGGGGCTGAGGCAGACGGCGAGGGCAGCGGCTGCAGCACGCCGATGGGCAGCATGATCTCCTCTTTCTCCAACCTGTCGGAACTCTCCTTCAGCTCCAGCGTCTTCAAGACCTTCCTGCCTGAGAAGCTTCAGATTGTCAAGCCTATGGAAGGTAAAGTTATCTGTCTAGCTGAGAATGGAAGCACTCCCACTCCAGTCGCAGGCCTAAAACAGCAAAAGTGGAGCAGCTGTCGAGAGCAATTTGATGTGTAACTGTTAAAATGTTAACCAAGAAGCCAGCAGATCAGTCTATGCTGAAAACAAGACAAAATTATGAGTCACATCGTGACTGTCTGCTTCCCTGTGGCCAAGGGAAGAATTCAGACTGAGTGAGCTTGGGGAGGGCCCTCTCCTACGCTCCTATCCAAAGCAGGAAACAAATGGCTTGTAAATTTGTAATCCTTGTCAATAAAATGTCATTTTGTATGCATGAAACGCCCAACACAATTACATGATTCAATTTTTAACTGATCCATCAAATTGTAACTTTGTGATCTTTCTTTGTCAGGTTCACTGACGCTGCATCACTGGCAGCAGCTAGCCAAACCTCACCTGGCCACCATCCTGGACCCCCACCCTGGTGTGGTAACCAAAGGTTTCTGCCCGCTGGCTCAGGATGCCGTCTACCGCCTGTCTGACATGGAGGAGGATGAGGAGGATGAAGAGCACAGTGGGATTGGCGTCCTGGAGAAGGGGGCGTCAGAGCGGGGTAAGGAAGATGAGGACGAGGAAGAGGAGGAAGGCGGGATCACCTTCAAGGTGCGCATTTCGTCCACGCCGGAGGAGAGGAAGGAGAGAAAACATTCGGTGTCACCTCTCCCTGTCCCGACTCTCTCCCCCACCCTTCCGACGTTACCCGGAACACCTGCCACAACCTCCTCGGTCACATCGGTCCTCTGTCTCACTCCCACACCTCACCATGCCACTGACAAATCCAGCCTATCATCTCAACCCATTCCAGGAGTCTGTACAACAGGGGTCCAATCACAAACTTCCATTTGCACCGCGATATCAACAACAGCATCTTCCTCTGGTAAATCTGTATTTCAATGAGCAGTATGTAAGTAATTTCTGCCGTCACAACTAAGATTCTCATAACCTGGTTTGTTTGTGTTCAGTCCAATATCCAGGAAAGTGTCACAGCTCCACCTTCTCCACCTACACCTTCACAACCTGTCGCATCCTGCACCCAAGTGACGTCACACAGGTCACCCAAAGGTAAGTCCTCAGGGAATTAAGAGAAAGGAATTATGTGAGACTCTGTGTGCTGTCTCGCTTTTCTGACCTTGTGTCTGTCTTCATGTTTTTCAGTTCTCAGTCGTCCCTCTTGGCCAACACACCCAGCTCAATGAGGACAGGACCCAGTACCCCTGTGACTCCTTGCAGACTGAGCCTGGGTGACTCCTTTCCCCCTCGACGCCCCCTTGCACCCCCCTGTGGCTTGGCCAAGCTGGTGCTGGAGAAGGGCATTTCTGCACAAGTCTCCACTGACATCCCCCCGTCATCCCCAAAACCCACGTCCCGAAAGCCCCTCTTCCGCCTCCTCCCAAGCACGCCCCCAAACTCCCCCTCCCACTCACCTGCTCCCTCCCCCGTGCCCATGGAGTCCCGCCAGCACTCGGCTGACAATTTCCTCGCCTCCCGGCCGGCAGAGCTTTTTCTCCAGGACGTTTATGGGTTGAACCTGGGCCGTGCCCCTCATCCTGACCTACCAAGCTCCTCCCAGGAACCCCCAGCCCTTGTCCCACCCTCAAAGTCAGGCAGAGCTGGGCCGGACCTGGTCAATGTAGGCCTTGTGGAGAGGCTGCGGCGGCTTGGATTCAGCAAGGTGCTCCAGGGTCCAGAGTCCGAGACATCGGTGCCACGCCAGGATTCTGCTACCTTTGTGTCAGCAAGTGGAGGAAGCTTGTTGGACGGCCTGAGGCGCAACCAGAGTCTCCCAGCCATGATTGGTGCCCGAGCTGGGAAGTCATCCAGTAACATGGGACCTCCTCCTCACCCCACCTCCTTGGCCCTGCCCCCACCACCCTGGGGAAACCTAAAAGAGCGGCGCCGGAAACTTGCCTCTATCTCCCATGTCCCGTCGAGTTCAACCAAACGCTGAGGGGAAGAGGTGGATGGAGCAGGACACACACTCTAGAACATGAACATTCTCCTTTACACCTCCATCCTCTTCTCCCCCACCACCCCACCATCTCTCCATCTTTCTGCCTTTTGGAGAGAGGAGCCAGGGCATCCTGTGTGCAGAACAATCCCTCCTTTTTCTCAATTAATTTTAAAGCACAATTGAACTAAACTGACTGTTTTTAGTGATACCGCAGTGTCTCTAGGTGTAGATGTTTGCCTTGATGCTAGTTATCGAAGCCTTGGCTTGCCTCTGAGTCGGTCATTTGGCTCCTGGTACCTTCTCATGTACAAATCTTAATTAGGTTATGTAGTTTTTCTGTGAGGCTCTGGATGTTCAGGTACGGGTAGAGATGGGGGTGAAGGATAGCATGTAAGTGGACAAAGGTTTGTGGATGTTGTTTAGAAAAGAACAAGGGTGAAGACGAAGGTATGAGAGGAAATTGAGAGTGGTTTTTGCACGTTTATTCAAGTCAGAAGAGAGAGTGGAAGGCAAAGAGAGACGGAGCATCCAGAGTCTTGCTTATTCAAGGGCTTGTTCTGTAGTGGGTTGGAAAAGCGTTAGTCTCGAATAAGATAGTATCATCAGCGAATAAAAACTTTGACAGTCAGAAGGGAAGTGATTCAACATACTTTTATTACTTACTGACTAGAAGACTAAGTGCTAGCTGGCTTAACGGCATACTGCCATGCTAATCTTGTAGTCAGACCATGCTATTAACATGCCAGTATTATTATAATGATTTTACAGTAGTCCGTTGTTGCACGGATGTCTGGTGACCGTCCATGTGCCGTGCCCCTTCTTGCAAAGCGTCTGCATGACACGTCAAAGTGACCTTGCCCACAGGTCCCAGCATGCACCTGTCGGCAGATGGGTGGGGCCAGGCTGAAGGCGAGGTCAGAACCACATCAGACGCCAGGTCTTTTTAGTTTTGTGTGTTTTTAATGGTATGAGGCCTTAAGTAGAAGCCAGCACTGTTATGATTTGTTCCTGTTAAAGCCATGTTTGTATATATCCGTTGCACTCGGTGGGATTTGGAGGTCGGGTTTGTGTTAATTTGAGGATCACTGCTCGGTTGAACATTTCAACGCGGCCGCGGGCCTTTAACAGAAAAAGCGGGGAGTTTCAGTTTTCAGCCACAATCCTTATCTCAGGCCCATGGGATGTTCAGGTTCAGTCTGTTAAGAGGGAGAAACCATTGACACGTTATTTGAGTTGTGGATCACATTGCAGGTTTATTCTGTGGTTGTTTTCTGTGTTTAAAATGTGTCTCGGGGATTATCTCAAAGACGTATTCATTCACAAGTGGTGAGGAAATATAAAGGAAATAAATAACATAATATGTTTAGATGCAAGGAAGCAGAGATCTGTTTGACCCCCCCCCCCCCCGTGAACCTTCAGTGCTGCTGTCCGTAACATTCATCAGTCCAACCAAACCCTCCCACTCAACTACTGCACTTTTACTTTTTTATGTAATCTTTGTTTTACTGACATCACTATTTGAAGAATATAGATTCTAACATATTAATGAGAAGATTTAGTATAATGTGTGCCTGTTGTAACAGTGTCAGCTAACATTTCGACTAAGATTTTAATATATGTAGCATTATTATTTTTTTTTTTGCTTTCGACATGTGGAGGCCTGCAGAAGGGAATCCAAATCAAACCAAAAGTTTTATTTTGAAGAAATGGAATACTCTGGCTCAAACGTGTGCATGTGAATCATTTTGTGCTAATCAGTTACAGCATATTTAACAACAGGAAAAAAGAGCTTCAGTTTAATGTTGTGTTTGTAGGACTGGGAGTAGAGGGAAGAGGGCACAACCAGGCTGTTCATATCTTTAGACTGTCGTAGTTGCTTCAAAGCAGGAGCTTCAGGTTTGTTTTTCTTTGGCTGACATGTAAAACTTCTTTATGCCTCCCATCTAAAATCATGATCCTCTGTAAACTACACATGGCTATTATTCAGTTGCCTCTTTTTTTAAAATAAAGCAATGGAAACAAATCCCCTGACTCACCAGCTGCTTTGTTATTACTCATACTCTATGGAGGAACTCGTGCTTGCCATGACTATCTTTACAAACAAAGCAACTTCTTTCACTGAGTGTATTTCAAATCAGAAAAAAATCTTCCAGTCTTACCTCCTCACATGGGACAGAGCTTGATGCTGTCGGTGCTGGAGCTGAACTGGCCGAGGGCAAAATCCATACCCACCCCGACTCCGCTGCCCACCGCGAAGGCGGCATAAAGCGGCTGGGTGAAGTTGGCCCGGAAGGTGTGAAGGTGTGTCATGCTCTCTGCCACGCTGTAGAACGCCAGTGTCCCCATGGACAGGTCGAGGTAGATGCCCAGGCGGGGGGAATAGGTGACCGGTATGTCCCTCTTGTCATTGTCGTGCATGGCTGTGCAGCAGGTGTCCGACAGCTCCAAGGTCCAGGACTGGGCGTTGTAACCGAGCCCGGACCTGGCGTCTGAGCCCTTCCTGTTCAACGCACCGTAGGCTACGCCCATAGAGGAACCCCTGCCTCTCCACTCTGCCTCCCAGTAACAGCGCTGGGCGTACAGTGGGGTCTGGCACATCACCTGGGTCCAGCCATCGAAGCGCTGGGGAGTGTCGGGGTAGGGCTGCCCTGCCGCCTGCAGGGTGGCTTTAGTGTTGCCTTCGGAGAGAGCCAGCCGTCTGTGAGCCGTGTTGGGATCAAGGGTCAAGGTCACAGAGTCTAGGAAAGAGGGATTAGTGGACAATTATTTACATTCTTGAAGATTAAGAATATTTAGTTGCTCTATGCTCTATGGTAAGTATTTTTAAGAAACTCCCTCACTAAATTATGTTTTATTTTTACAGTTTCTTTGGAGTAAACACTGCAACAGACAACAGACGGCTCATCCGATATCTAAAATGTAATATTGGAGTCAAACGTTGAGACTCACACTGTAGGAACTCCTCTCTGGTCCTCGGCTCTGGGGCCTGGATGTTGTCAAGGTTGATTTCTCTCACTGGAAAACGAAACAATACATCAGTTCACTCAATTTCATATTTCTTGTCTCAAACTGGAGATGCAAAGATGTGTTAACTCACATGCAGGGAAAGCAGGAGTGTGATTCGTGGTGGGCGTGGGCAGATCCAAAAAGAGGCCGGGGTTAACTGTCCAATGAGAAAACAGACACGTTATCACTCATCTATCTAAATGACAGGACTGACTGTAGCGGTGAAGGCAGCTATCTTACTTTCTGTTGGGGTTTCAGGCACAGCAGACATCCCCCCTGTTGAGTGCACACAAGTCACACTTAGACAGTTTGCAACATAAACGTGCTACAGAACTTCATTGTTTAATTTGAGATGAATAGAGAAAATTTGTTAAGTACAACGTCTTTCTATTAGTGACTGATTAGAGAGAGGAGAGTGGGAAGTGGAGTCAGGTCTTACATGGGTTTCCTCCTGCAGGCGGTGTGTTGTTGACTGGAGTAGCAGGGGTGGTGCCACGCCGATGGGAGCGGAAGAGGCTGCTGATCGATGCCATCCGACTGAAACCTGACCGAAACAGGAGAGAGAAGGAAAGCAAACCGTGTTACACTCATGAGCATTTGCTGCTTGTCAATGCTGCACTGTACACGTGTTGTCTGATGGTGGCAGCAAATAGCAACAATTCTGAGGATTTTTTACTCCAAAGGTTGGGATTGTACCTCCAGTTGCTGGTGCAGGAGCTGGAGCAGGAGTAGCTTGGATTGGAGTAGGAGTTGGGGCTGGGGCTGCAGCAGGGGCATGCTGGCTCTGACTGGACCTGCTCCAAAGAGACTGAGACTCTCTGCGGCTGGGAGTGGGGCTAGGCCTGGGGCTAGGTCTTGGGTTGGTCTCCCTCACTGTTTGGAAGAATTTGAGATCATGGTTGGGATTACAACAGTGTCGGCTGATGACAGTTTACCAAAATTACATTTTTAAAATGAGACTTTTAGTGTTTGTTTGTTTCTTCTTTACCTTTGATTGACATTTACATGGACATATTTCTCGCAGTAGGAAGTAACAGCAACATTATTCTCATGAGGAAGTCTTAGTTTGTAAATCAGAGCCGGTGCAACCAGAATGAACTCACCTGTCTCTCTTTCCTCTCTTCTCTGTCTGTCCCAAAGTCTGGGTGAGCTCGTGTTTCCTCTGTCTGCAACAAGGAAAAAGCAGAGCTTTAAATCGTGCACGCACACATTTACACTCCGCAGGTCTGAGGTTAATTTAGGGGTTTTTCAGCAGCACATGCACAAAGTCTTACCTCGCGGCGTGTCTCTGCTCCTCACGTCTTGGCTTCTAAGGCCTATGCCTGAATAATAAAATGTGAATCATGTTTAACAAGGACCTGCATACTGAATTACTTTTGATATTGTCACATATATGCTAATGAATGTCAGTACCAAGTCCTCGTCTGTCTGTGCTCCGCACTCCGAGTGAGGGTGTGGAAGCTGTAAGATATGAAAGAAAATCATGTTATATTATAGACAGAAGATAGAAGACAAAGTGATAAAATGTAGACGTTGTACATACCTGGTGAACGACTGTTTGTGTTGCGAGAAGCCAGTCCAGAAAACACTGTAGAAAAAGGGGAAATCAGAAATTAGTTTTGAATAATGAAGTATGGTATTGTGGAACATGCAGTCCTGTAATATATTCAGATTATAAAAATACAAACTTACATTTAAAAATCCCTCCTTTCTGCCGGTTGGCTGGATGAGATAAAAGAAAGCCATTGTTAAGCAAGAAGGTTCAACACAGCGGCGACTTTTGTTACGCTCAAAATAAAAATGATTGGTACTTACAATCTCCCAAAGTGAACAGCGTCGTGTCATTGACTGGAAGAGAACAGACAATAAGATGAAGAAAGACAAAACATGAAAAGAAAAGAAGGTAGGACAACACCAGACTCTTGTGACGGACCTTGTTTGGTGATCTTGCTCAGCTCCTGGTTGCACAGGTCCTCCACTTTCTCCCTGAGGTCCAGGATGGCTTCTCGTACAGGCTCAAAGGAAGCTTCTGGATTAACCACCACAGGGGGCAAGTCCCCCGACTCCAGAGGGCTGCACATGGACTCACATGTCTGAAGGAAAATAAGGCACTTAGTTTATATTTTAAATGAAACCACAATATTGAAGACTCTCAGCTGCAACTTTAAAGGTTTCATTTTTTATTAAACAGCACACATGCTATGCTACAAAAGGCAGCTCACATCCGGTTTGTAGCAGGACTGATGTTTTCATGTTTTCCATACAGAAAGATGAAAGCTGTAATCATTTGTGGCAGAACAGAAAATGCCATGTGGACAAAATTCTGATTTACTTACAGGAAATGTCTCCACACAGTCTTTTTAAAGGTCACATATGATGCAAAACACACTTTTTCATTGCTTCTGCACATAAATGTGTCCATGTGTGTCTCCACAAAGTATATAATGAAGGCCTCCTATTTTCCGCTTGCTCCTTATAGCAGGATGTTTAAACATTCAGGTTTGGATCGTTTAAGGGCCATGGGGGAGCTGATTTAATTGCACTGCCTCTTGGTTGAGCGCAAATTGTTCTGCAGCTGGCTGCAAGGATCAACATCAAAGCCTTCACATAGTCCCAGGATTGGAATATGTCATGGTGGAGTGGTTAACGTGTAGTTTTGATGGAAATGTTTCCACAACAGCTGGCAAAAAGCCTGTAGATGTGTTTCACCAATCCAGTAGGTAACCCTAACCCAGTCTGTGCAGCCTACCTGTAGGTAGTAGATGTGGTCCTCGCAGCGGGCCAGGTCCTTCATCTCTGTGTCCCTCTTCTTCAGCTCCTTGATCTCGGCCTCCAGGCTCTCTGTGACCTCCTGAGCCTGGTTCATCTTCTCCAGGCCGGCCTGATCCAGAACCTCCTCCAGCAGCTCCTGCAGACGCTCCACCGAGCGCATCAGCTCCGACAGCACCTGCTCCGAGTCACCATGCACCCGTTCTCCTGAACGCTGTGCAGGCAGAGAGAGAGAGGTGGTCATGTCTCACTATGCCACAATATGCAATTATTAAAATAACTGGAATTTTTGAAGGGTTTATGGGAGATATGGATTTTGTTTCGAGAAAATTGGTGCAACCCAACAAAGATAAAAAATCCTGCAGACCAACCTTCATCACCTCCATCATCTTCTTCATGTCTTTCAGCTCCTGCTCTCTGTCTTTCAGCCTCTGCTGGTTCTCCGCCTGCATCTCTGACAGCACTTTCTACAACAGGGAAACATGTTAACATGAGGTCAAACTATGTCACACAAACAGACAAACAGAGGCACGAGGAAACAGTCATGTATGTGACACAGAGAGTCACGTGAGAGAGGGTGGAGCGGAGTGAATGGATAGGAATGTAGTTAGGAATGTCCTCAGCCTGGCTGGAACCACAGTCAGACACAAAGAAGAGAGGACGACACCTTAAATAGAAACCCATCACACAGAACAATGGACAGTTAGCAATAGGGGTGATAGACTGTACATACATAGTATTGATTGTCATCTACTCTGAAAACAGCTGCCCATTTTCTATTCAAAGTGTAAATATTTTATTGAAAATTTTAAATGTTTAGTCAGATTTAAAGGACTGATTGTTAAAGCAAATTCCATCATGTCATTCCTCTGAACTTGACCGCTGCACCGTTTAGTTGTACCAACTGTATATCAGCTAGATAGCGGTGAATGACTGAGAGTGTCTTTGGGAGTTTCTGTGCATGTTTCAGCTTCTGACTGAACCTAGAATTCACTAGAAACTCCCGTCCAGCCCCTCCAGTCTCTGTTTTGTTTAAAATGTGAATGATTTAATAGTTTTCTTTGACTTTCATGATTGTATACTGAAGCTCTTCGAGTGTTTGTTGGCTGAAACATGCAATTTGAAATCTTCCCCTTTTACTTTTATGGAATAAACGATTAATCGGTTGATTGAATTGAAAGTATTTGTCAGTTGCTGCCCTGTAGTTTGATAATGGATCACATTACACATAACAGTCACTGGTATTGTGTCAGGGCCCCTCATCACTGCCATCATTTTAAAGCTTCTCATTTGGTGCCTGCACCCTACCTGTTTCTCGAGGCGCTCAGCCTTGGTGGACACACACTCGTGGCCTTTGTGTTGGTTGCTGGTGCACAGCCAGCAGACGAACATCTTGCACTGGCGGCAGTAGAACTCTTGAAGGTACTTGTGCTGGGTGCAAATCTTCTCAGCCAGATTGCTCGTGGGTGCGATCAGCTCATGCTGCTTCAGGGACTTCTTGGTCTGGTGGGGCTTCAGGTGGGCTTCGCAGTATGAGCTCATACACACCAGGCAGCTCTTGACCGCCTGTCGCTGTTCTCCTTTGCACAAGTCGCATGTCACTGCTGAGGAGGAGAGCTTCCCTTTGGATCTAGACGAGGCGACCCCACGGGCGCTTCGCATGGACTCACGCACGTCAGCTTTGTTAGCCCCTTTGCGGAGCTGCTCTACGGCCTCAGCCAGCATGGTGTTCCTGGACAGGGAGGGCTTTGGGCAGAAGGTCTGGCGGCATTGTGGGCAGCTGTAGATCCCCTTGGGGTCGTCCTTGCTCCAGTAGTCCTTGATGCAACCCATGCAGTAGCTGTGCCCACAGGGGATGGTGACTGGATCATTTGGGAGGTCCAGACACACGGGACAGTTAAACTGTTCCTCTGTCCACAGTTTAGCACTCATGCTGACGCTGTCGGATACAATGAGAGAAGAAGCTGAAAGAATAAAAAACAGAGAGCAGGTGTGACAGTCAGATTTCTAGAACACTGGAGGAGAAAGCTCTAGAGACATGAAGAGGTCCGGGTGTCTGGACTCACAGGAGGAAAATGCTGCCTCTCAGGTGAGAGCAGGGAGAGGTGAGCGGGGCGGGGCCAGAGCCACCGGGCAGGTCTAGCGGGGAAAACGGGTGTCGGTGGAAAACTGCTAAATGCCACGAGAGTAAAGGTGTGAACGGACTGATCATTTTATCATTTCACCAAACCGGTGGAGAAAGTAGTAATCTGTCCTTTGACTTAGTCCATGCACCAATACTGTATTTAAAAATACTCTATTACAAGTAAAAGTCCAGAATTAAAAGTATTATGAACAAAATGCATAAATACTTAACAGTTGACACTTGACACTTGACAGTTACATTGTTAATAAGGTAGAACTAGTTTTGACCATTTTATGTACAGTTAGATTTAAGTTGTAAAGTAAATATACAATTCAATTTTCTGTTGTTTTTGTCTTGGACTAAATCTTTCATCTTGAATTATTGGAAATGTTTCTAGACTGACTAAACTAAAAAGTAAGGTCCCATGTAGAACTGATTTTTAAAATCATGCTCATGAGAGTCAGATTTTTATAAAAGAATGTCAAAATCAGAGCAGCACAAGTTGAGATACTGTGATTTTCAGTCCCTAGTACGGCTCAAGCTTCAGGGTAGCTTTCTGAATTGTGTCTTTAATTAGACCTTTCCCTGTTTTCTAATTCTTATGCTATCTCTTTTCAAACTCTACACCCAGACTCAATAATCTAAGCCTCAGGCTGATATCTGGCCACTAGTAAACAAACTTATGGATTTTACCACATTAAAAGTTAAACTTTCTTTAAATCGCCAAATTTTAGTACCGCATCAGCATCGAGGGGAGCGAGCTGCTGCAGGTGATGTAACTTTTATCACTACCTCTCTGCAGCCAGCACACTGATAGAAAATCTGCAGACATCTGAGATGTCACATTTCAAGGGCCGTTCATTTTAGTGGTAAATTATTAAGCGATTATGTGAACACGATGTGCCAAATTCAAATTCCTGTGGTGGAAAATAATATTTAGAACTTTGCCAGAATATGGAAGGACTTTCATAAATGATGTAATCAATCATAAGTTGTATTCTATCTGCTATTAATAACCAGTGATAAGTGAGACAAGATTAAAATTTGAGTATTTATAACAAAGTTTGGAGCAGAGTAGTAGTAGACCTGAACCAAATATTAAAGAATAGCTGAAGAATTATGATGGTGTCAGCCATTACTGCAATCCTCTTGACTTCTCCTGGATTTGAAGCTGAAATAAACACTTCACTGTCCTCCCTCATAAATAATCATCATCAGTATTAGTAGCCACTCACCATTAACATTTAATGGAGCTTTTAACAATGCTCCATTTTCCCACCCACAGGCTACATCGTCTCTAAGTGCAACCCGGGATGCTGGCTATGATATGATTTCCATTGTTTGTGTAGGAAACGGTTTCTGAATGATCAGTTCATTCATCACCTGAACACAAAACACCACTTCCTTCCTGCAGTGGATCGGTCAGTCTGCCCTGGTGTTAAAGATGATGATGCAAAAGGGGTTTCACCTCCGTCTTCATCATCAGGACAGGCACTGAATGCTGAGTCCAACCTATGCCCTCCTTAACGAGGCACTGAGCTCCTCTGAAGCACATTATGCAACGCGAACTCTCTCAAAACATATCAGCACTCCCAGTGAATGAAATGAAAGACCGACTTCAAATAATGAACCTGCCTCAGCACTCCCAGATGAGTCCCGTCTATCAAAAATAGAGCAGAAGAAGCTCTCTGCATGCTGACAATGCAAGTGACGATGAACAAAAGGTGTTTTTACGTGTGCGAGATGATGGAACAATCCAGCAGAATTGCAGCTGTTGTTCAAGTTCACCCTTTAAAAAGTTCATGGTCTTATCTTTATATTTTTGTTTATGTTTTACACAATGACAAGTGTCACGCAGAAGCAAATTTGCAGGGTTACTCATATGACAGGTAATTTTCTTTTCATTTTGTTGCTTATCTAGAAGTTTAGAAGTTAATAGTGTAAATGGTTATCTTTTTTCACAGTTGACATGAGTGTAAGAGTCGTCATCAGCAGTCATCCCACTCACGAGCAGATTCAAACTTAAAAAATGGATATAAAAACACAAATTTACCATTTTATTAGTCACATATTATGATATTTTGGACAGTTTAATCACGACTTGCGTTAACTTATTATGGAGGTTTTGACTTTCTCGCTGCACCATGTAGCCAAAGAGTGCTTAAATGTTAAAATATTTGACTTTTAGCTCAGCCAATTCAAAATAACCGGCGAAATAGAACAATTAAGACGATGTAAAGTCGTATATGAGCTTATTTACAACATAATAACATTGTCATCTTATTTTAATTGAACTTAATAAGAAGATAATGCGCCGACAGTGAGACGAGAGACTCTTAAAGCGAAAGCGGAAGTACACAGGAGGGAAACCTCTTGTACCTCCTGAATAGCTACTCAGTGTGTTTGGCTAACTTTGTGTCATTTACGAGTCGTTTTTTAAGCTCGTCTGGATGTCAAATAAAGCCGTCAAACGTCCAGGAGTCGGGGTCGGGGTGCTGGTAACAGACTCAGCCCACCCAGGCTGTGTTCTTCTGGGAAAACGGAGAGGCGAAATGGGCAAAGGGAAGTACCAGCTCCCCGGTGGACACTTGGAGTTTGGGTAGGTAGGTAGCTAACCCCATTCACAAATCTGACACTGATTAGTGTGTGAATGTTTAACACTAGCCTCCATTCATACTTTAAAATATGAAATAAAAAAATGTTCTGCACATGCGCACAAATATTAATTTACTATATTTTAAATGCAGCTTGCTTTAAGCTGTGCAGCTTTCATTAAAGGTCCAGCTAGTTGAGTGCAGGAGCTGCAGTCTAAATGTGTTCTTCAGTATTCACATGACCTGCCCTGACATGTGTAATGGTGCAAGGAGGTGATGCATTTGTGTGTCATTGGAAGGGAGACGTGGGTGGAGTGTGCTCACAGGGAGGTGTTGGAGGAAGCAGGGGTGCGTTTGGTGAACGTCCGCTTTGCGTCAGTGGTGAACTCCATCAAACTGGAGGAGCAGTACCACTACGTCACCATAATCATGCAAGGAGAACTGGACAGGGAGCAGTCAGGAGAGCCGGAGAACCTGGAGCCGGAGAAGAATGAGGGTACGTAAGTGGAGGAACTGTTTCTCACAGGTGTTAACTGAGCAGATGATGATTGTTTGGTTGTCTCCCATCCAGGTTGGACGTGGACACAGTGGGACCAGTTTCCTCCAGAGGGGCAGCTCTTCTTGCCGTTAGCTGGTCTGAGACAACAAGGCTTCCAGCCGTTCAGGAACACAGTGTCACACCCCGAAGCTCTGCTATGAAACAGACGTTATGTTGGAAAACTTATCGAAAACATACACACCTCTTCTAACAGATCTTTTTCTGTTATGATGTATTTTAATTATACACGGTTATTGTCCATTTTAGGAATCTATAACCTCGTCAGCTGTGCATTCATTGTATTAAAGTAAACGGTTTTCACGTGTGCTCACACACAACACATGAAATTTTGAATATATTTTAACATTTTATTCGTTTTGGGCAAGTGGTTATAGCTCATGAGGTTATGTGTTTATCAGGAATACACTGGACTTGACATAATTGATAGAAGCACAGAAGGAGAACTGTTTGATTTATGATTTATTGTTATAGTTTGATTTATTGTCTTATTTCAGTCAGTGTGGTTCAGTTGAGTGGTTTCATTTCTACAACTGAAAGAAAGTATACATAAAAATGTAATTTTAATCACAATATCTTGACTATACATGAACAGCTTTGTCACCAATCAATACATCCCTACTTCAACAGACCATAATCTCAGATTAAAGAGCAAATATTCAACTCACAATAACAAAGTAAATATGACTTGGAATATCAAATAAAACAAACTCGTACAACACACTCAGAGCAAAGAGAAGCTCCTCAACTGAAGTTTAAATAGTGAATGAACTCAGTCAGGACACTCAATGCACCTGTGTCTGCTGCACAATTGGCACACCTGTGCCTTTTTCCAGGGGCGTGCTCCTATCACGTGACCTCCACTTCCAACAGTGTTGATATTCAGCAATAAAAATGGACTTAGGAATCAATTAGGCGCCATATTAGTATTTCATCATAGTATTATAATTTATCTATGAAGAATTCAGTCAGTGTTATAAAGAAGCAAAAATGTTTCTGCAACCATCTTGAAGCCTGAACTAAATACTCATGCTCTATGCAGGATGAAGTGAATTAACAGAAATGCAGCTTTGATCAGTTTCCCTCATGCAGCTTTTTCCACCTCACATCAGGGAGCTGCCGGTGACACCCACTGCTAACAGCATGGTCCACAGGGTTGCAACAGCGGTTGCCACCGCACCATTAAAGGTCTTGTCGTGGGCGTAGGTGATGATGTGAAGGGCTCCGCTGTAGGCCTCCTCACAGGTCGGCTGGATCTGATCCTTGGGAAGCTTGAAGCCGAATGTCCCATTATCTCTCAGCTCAAAGGTGTAGGCGAAGGGGATCCCACTCATACGAGCCCAGTCTCTGGATGAACCAGAGTTGGGGTCTGGAGAAAGAGGGTACAGATGTTACTGGCAGTCTTCTCAATTAACTTTTAGACCCACCTTATTTATTACTGCCTTTTGCTTCTGTCACCAATGAGACATCCGATACATTCCAGAAACATCAGTGGTACCAAATTTCATCTCAGTCATTTCAATAGTCGAGATATTTCCATTCAAACTTTCTCTTCAATCTTTGGTGAGAGGAAAAGTCATTAGGATTCATGCTCTCAAGACCATACGAGATATTTCAGTCTGGATCAGAACATCATTGCTGTTCCTAGCAGCACAGCTAACCTTAAAGAATCTGTGATGTGCAGACTTACACAAAACATCCGGTGAGGTTCCTACAGTGTAATGTTTCCCGTGGACCTTCTTAATGGCATCAGCTGCAGCCAAACCCACATCCATCTGAGGAATGAGACATTAGCTTTGTCATATAATCATTGAAATGTGCAGAGATACCAAGACAAAATTAGTATTGTGTTCAGGAAATTACAGTTTGACGTCAAAGTCACAGTTGTGCCTTTACACTACAAGTCTTCTCTAGTAATGAATGTCAGTCAGGTGGGGAGGCAGGAAATGCAGCTTTGAATGGACATCATGCTCTTTTGCATAATTCTCTCTGGAGATGAATAACCCAGTGGGTTATTACCGGCATCAGCCTTCCTCCTAACAACAACTAGCCCTTTGTTTTTGTCTATCAGCGCTTCACAGCTCCCTTGTATTCTGTCTTGACAGTTGAGGACTGATTGCTCTTAGATGCCGAGTGTTCGGTGTGTGATTAATGCATTTGGCCACGCACCACTTAAATAAACTGTACCACCAATGAACAATATTAAATGCTAAACCTTGAAATAAATTATTGTGTGGTTTTCACAGGTTGTCTCATTTACTCTGGGTTTTTGTGATCTGCATCAGCTCAGTTTCTATGGCAATATTCAGAGTATCGTCATTATTCATGTAGACGCAGGCAGTGATAATCAGGCTACTCTTTTTATCCTGAAATTGTGTAGAATATTGTGTGTGAAATGTGTCAAACATGCATCACTGAGTTTCTAGATGTAAATACCAGCTCTTTGTAGTTGGAGGCGGTGAAGTTGGGGTGTCCGTAGGGAACCAGGAGCAGCTGGCCGTAGGAGTGGATGGTGAGGAAACATAGGAAGTCTTCCTTACGACTTCCTACAAAATAGGTGACAGCCTGGGCCTCGGGCTCAGACACAGGTTCGGTCCCGCAGTAGATGTTTGAACAGCAGTCATCTGATACCCCGATTGCTGTAAAAGCAGCCAAAGAAATGGAACAATCTGAAAAAAACATACTGTACCAATGGCACCACTTCACAAATCTTCTATAAGACAACTTCAATATACACAAAACATTTATGACATAGCAAATTGATTTACAATCATGATTCTGGCAGCTTGGGAAATTATATCACTCTGTTAGAGATTGAAACTCTGTACAGAGCTGAGATGAACTGCAGAGTTGGCTGGGTCCATTTCATCACTGTGATGTTGTCATTGTTTTATCCAAAAATATTTATAATAGTACCTTTAACTAAACATTATTTTAAGTTTCTTTGGTGTCACTTAATAGCCTCTTTGAAGTTGCATCATGGGACATTAAACGAGTTCAGTGAAACTCAAGCTGTGTTCAAATTCAATACAACAGACTCTGATTGGGAATCTTTCATAATCATCACAACGACAGGCCGTATAGAGAAGGAGATGGAGAACCACAACAAAACTCACTGCCCCAGTTGGCGTCAAAGTTGCGGTTGAGATCAGTGCCGCTACAGTTACAGCCTGCAGGTCCTGGTGACCGGTTCTTCCTCCACAGTCGTTCCTAAACGGTTAACAGTCTGTTAAATCAGCTGGTTCTGATTGTCCTATTCATTTAGTAATGAATACACTTAACATTATTGTACATACTTAAATGCTGCTTTGGATTGCTTTATTAATGTTCCATCCATCTTACTTTGAGTAACATGAGTTTGTATTCAAAAATCTATTTATTCACTGACTGAATTGCTTCAATAATCATTCTTTCATATCTGATTCACCTGTGGCCTCTTAAAGCACAACAACTGATTGGATAAATATCCATCAAATGTAAGCACTCACTGTACTCCAGGAGTAGATGTAACCATCCATGTTGAGCACAGGGGTTACATAGAAGTCCATGTTCTTCATCATCTGTTGCATTTTGGGGTCTGTTTTGTATGCTTTCAGGATCTAAACAAATACATCAGGGTCAGATTGATATACTGGTGGAAGGGTTTCCATCACTGCAGCTAAATAAAAAGATAAATAATATTCTTAAATCATTACCTCTCTGACAAAGTACTGACAGAAGGCTGGGGCGATCCATTCCCTGGCGTGTATCCCACAGTCCATCCAGATAGCTTTCTTTTTTTCTCCAGTATTCTGCCCAATCTGGAAAAAACAAATTCCTCTTGTTTGGCTACTGTGCTACACTCCAGCGTTCTTCTGATGTCTGCTGATTTCTGATCTGAAATGAACAGTTTACTTTTGTTTTACCTTGAGTAAGCTAATTGTCCTCTTCTCATAGGTCTTTCCATATTCCACTATGTGCACAACATCAGGGTAATCCGTCTGCATCTGACTCATCCATTTACTGATCTGTAGAGCAGGGCGTTGTTACACATCAGAGTATGTATGTATTGTGTGTGTGTGTAGCGATGTCAAAGTAATGTGTGTGAAAGCAGTGATCGGGCCTTCTCACCTCCGGCATGGGATGGTATTTGTAGTAGTCATACTCCACTCTGTTGCACACACCAAAATACATGAGACACATGAGAAGCACTGCTTTTCTGGAGTCCCTTCACCTTAATATTATGTTGTACAAAGAAACTCCTCATACTAAATGAAAAGGCAAATCATGAAAGAAACAACTTCTAAACTCAAATGACAGGGAAGACATTTGTACTCTAGTAAAGTATAAATCTGTAGACGTCTATTAGAGCTGAGAATTGCTAGATTGCAGTTGTTGCAAAAACAGTAATAGCCTTTACAGAATATTGTACATGTACAATACAAAAGTACTGCCTCATGCTCGCACAATTCAATGCAATTGTCAGCCCCTAAAAATCACAATGAACACATTAAATCCTCTTTGTTAAATCTGTAAAGGTGTAAAAATGACGACTGCGGGGATAACTCGACAGTAACAAAAAAATCAGGAAGTCAAGAAATAATTGCACAAAGCCATAACTTTTCTGAAAGGCAGAGGTGCAGCTATGTAGATTTTCTTTTATTTAGCGTTTATTTAGCAGACATTTCTCAGAGGTCATCTAAAGATTTGCAAAAGATGAGAATAAGCGTATTTCCAAAAATGTCGAAACCAATAATAAAACTAAGACTAACAATAACAACAACAACAATAATGATAAACATTTTGATATGATATTACATTTGTACAGTACCAAGCCATCAATATGAAATTTTATGAATAAAACTCACCTCTCCACTGCGGCTGCTCCAATTGCTGAAAGCAGCACCACGAGGCTCAGTCCCGCAAAGTTCAGCATTGTCATTTTGTCAAAGTAAACTCCTTGTTTGCAACTTCTAAATAAAGGAACCTTGGAATGGTGCAAATCTTTATAAACCACCATTAGATAAAGATACACCTTTGCCTCAGTCATAAACCAGAGGCAGACAGCTGACACGTTATCATGTTGGTTAATGTTTAATCTGAGCTGATTACTTTAGTATGTTCTATAAAATACCTAATGATGGAAACCATTCATCATCACTCACTTTATCTGGCTTGTAATCATCAGATGGTTTACTGACGGTCATAAAAACAGACGTGAAGAACATACAATAAATAAAATTGCTTTTGAAAATCTTGCCTGGAGATTCATCAGAAACACAAAATAAACTCTAATCAACTACAGTATTGTGTAATTTGACTGTTTTGTCTTAAGTTAATAAGATGTTGCAAAAATTGCCGCAGTGGTTTGCTTGGTCCAATCTGGAGACTGTGAGAGGTCTTCGAAAAGCTTTCTGTAATTCTAACATCTGGAAAATATCCGAACCCTTGACAGTGTGACAGCATGATGTTCAGCTACACAGGAGAGCATGTTTTTATTGTGAGCATAGACAGTAAAAGGAAAAAGATTAGATAAGGTACATCAAGTCAAAGACATGTATGCATACAGTAATACAGTTAGACTAATTGAAAAGTGCAAAGTTCCACATAGTTCTGGGCCATAAATGAATATGTGTTATTCTGTTCAGCAAAAGAGACAATAAGGCAGTCAATAAATACATGTTAATGATTTTCTGAGCGTTCTCACCTTGTAATCAATCATAGCATTTTTTTTTTTGTGTTGGTGTAGTATACAGGCAGCTGTGATACGACCTTGATGACTAACTTTTTGCCTTTCAGCATCTGTAATATAACAGTTCAACTTCGGTGATCCCTTAACTCTACCTCTAGCGCCACCATCAGGTCAGCTGCTTAGTAATAAATAGCAAACGTTAACATTCACTGGAGGCATGCAGCATATTTAAGTTAGCATTTAGCTCAAAGCACCCCTGTGCCTGTGTGTAGCCTCACAGAGCACCCAGCATGGGTGTAGCCTCTTCATAGTCTTGTTGACTTCTGCATGCTAAAACCTTCATTGTAGTTTCTACAGTACATTCATGTAGGTCACTGCCTCTCAAAGTGTGGTAAGCAACCTTCCTGTGGTATTTGGTGGAATATTTAAAATATATTTTTAAATGAAATAAAATAATTAAAAAACATATCAAACCATCTACAAGATTTTGAATGAGACTAAACAATGAGATCACTGGAGTGTATTAAAATATTTGTTTCAGTCTCAGCCTATGATGTGCAGGTATTGCTGTAGGATGTTCTATACTTCAGTGCTAAACGTGCACCGTGGTTATAACCGTCATCTTCGTTTATCGTCTAGAAAATGAGCAGCAGCACATCTTGTGCAATCCTAATCAGTTAGAACAACAGGTTCTTTGACATTTACAACACATTGTAATTTACCCTTCATAATATACTGGAGGCAAAAACATCACTTCATTCATCGCTGAGGATGAAACGTAGCTGGTCAACATCATTTGTGCTCAGGTGGACCAAACAACAATCTAGTTTTTCATTTTCAAAATTACAAGCTAAAACAGTGTCCCTGGAGCACAGAGTAACTCCAGTGCCCTGCTGAAGAGTCCTTGTTGTCTTCAGATGCTGATTTTTGGTGTTAAATTGCAGCAGCTCCAAAAGATTACATGTGATGTAGTCTTTGGATTTTGTTTTGATGCTCTGGTTTTTTTCCAGCCATGTTCAGGCAGACTGCCCACCAGTTCTGTCGAGCATATAAAGCGTTTGTGGCTCATGTTTAAGTCTTACAACATGTTATGTCTCGTGTTTCAGGGAGGTTTTATCCAGGAAAGATCAAGCAACACATTTAAAGACACCAGACCTGATTTATTTAAATTTATTTTTCCTCTTTTCTTTCTACTGCATTGCAGTATCAACCTCTATACTTGGTGATAAGCACTGAAACTTGCTGTGCTGAGGTTGCTCATTCTGAGCATGTGATTTATTGTTTTGCACTTTTTATGAAGGACAGCATCTCATGTTTGACGGTGTACAAGTTGTGAAAAATGAGCTTGATGAACGGTCTTTCCAAGACAAGATTAAATGCAAAATTAAATGTGCTGTCAGTGTAGCAAGGTCTGTAGTTTGTGGAGAGCGTTCGTGTAACATCTGACCAGTAGATGTCAGTATAATTCTTAGCTCCAACCTGTAGCATAAGATACCCGGAGGAAAATATCAGCAGAGACAGGATTCTCTGAAAACACCTGTGCACCCAGTAAAGATGCATACGACGCCTGTGAGTGAGTGGGAGTTTAGAAGTGGATAATATCAAACAAAACTCAAGTACATGTAGGTGTTTTTATGTTGTCAACTGGTAATTTATGTAACCTGTTATTCCTGGCAAGTCCTCAGCATCAGCCGCACTGTGCTTTTTAGCTTATTCAGCCCATCGAGATTAATTAGTGCAGGAGTGCAGTCTATTCTTCTTTGCGGTTATACCCTGACAGTAAAATGCGTGCATGGTAACTACGCCTCAGCAACCCAAGTATTTGTTCTCTGCTCCTTTGCTGGCATGTGCATCATATATATATTCATGAGCTGCTCATAAGACATAGAGACAGGATCTGTCTCAGCTTCGGTCCAGGATGTGTCTGTAGATATGTGCTATGCTGCACTCAGACACAAGCTGAAAAACATTTCAAAAGCTGTTTATGTGTGTGTGCGCCCGCATAGTGTTACCATAACCTTGCTGACAGCATCTCAAAGTTTGGCTTAGGAAACATGCAGCACTCAGATAAGAGGTTATTCTTAGGGATTTAGTTATTTACTCCTTCTTTTTCCACTCAAACATTCTCGTCTTTCTAGTTCAACGCTCATTTAAACACACGTTCAGCCAAACATTGCATCACCTCATGGTTTTTATCTAACATTTTATGATCACTCCAGCAGTTTATTTCAGCACTGCACTCTGTTTTACGGGGCGCAGTTAACTTGGAGGGAGCATGTGCTGAGGAAAACGTGTGTCAACATCTGGACAGACTGCAAAGCTGAGCGTTACTGGCAAGTTCTTACACATTCCTGAGAGGCCTTAGGGTTCTTATGGGTCAGTGGGTTTTAAGCGAAGTGTCTGTTGGTACTGCAATGACGTGAGCGTGTGTGTGTCAGTTTTTCAGCCTTTAACTTAACTTCATTTGCTTTCTTGCCAAGAACGAGATGAGAAGATTAAGTGTATTTCCCAGAATGTCTAACTATGGTCGCTTAGCTTAGCTTAGCATAAAAACTGGCAGCAGAGGGAACAGCTAATCTGGGCCTCAGTAAAAACAGCAAAGACAAGGTTTTGTGTTAATTGCTGAACTTTTCAGGTGCTGAAAGGCAGATGTTTTTCTTTCACACACCGAGGCTATCCCCCCTCCTTTCCAGTCCGTGTCCTAAGCCAATCACATCACAGGATAAAGAGAGTATCCTTGAGCTCCAAAGAAGCCAAACAAAGAAGTGAGCAAACATTTTAATGTCCAACCTCCAAATACAAACACCTGTGGAGATAATAATCATAATGAGACAAGTGGTTACAGTTGTCATTATGATACAAGCATACAAGAAGATGGCATTAAATTAATTCAATTAAATTTTACTCCTCTGGGAAGCCTTTCAAACCCTTCATCGACCCTGAAACTTTGAGTGTACTGAGGCTTAGACAGCAAATGTTCCTCTCCATTTCCATCAATGTAAGAAGCAGATTGCTGATGATACATTTCACATCATCTGTTGCGGGGTTTCCTAAATGTCCTCACGCCAGGGAGGCGTACATAGATTCACAGTCACCGGCCCTGATTTGACAGGGTTTTATCCTAGGTTGTGTTATTTTGATTTGATCATGTCATAAACATAACACAAAGAGATTCAGCCTTACATAGGACCTCGACATGCAAAGACAAAAAAAATCTAAAATGAAATAGAATAGAACAAACAATAAAAAGCACACACAAGCAAGATGTGCAATTGATAAAACCAATAAAAAGTTAACTTATAGCGAGTGAGCATGCAGGTTTAATTATTGAATTAAACAAAAATGTTTTCTTTTAACGCAAAATACATTCACTCTTCTCTCCTGTGTCCATTTCCTTTATTTAAAAGGTTTTTATAAGTTTTATTAAAATTCATTTTCTGTGTATCTATTTCACAAACGAATCTGAATCATCGGGACTCCAACCAATGACCACTCCTAGGTCTAATAAGATACCATTAATATGTAGATACCAAAAATGAGTGTTACACAGAATTATTATATTTGCGGCACTGAATTCCTTTTGAAGGTTCGACAATGTATTTTTCTTTGATGTGACTGTTAGTTGTGAAAATAAAATCCATCATTTGACTCACGTCTATTGGATGACATTACAAGGCAATGTGACAATGTGGGACAATGACACTAATTTTAAAAGTTATCACATTATTGTGCTCCATTGTTGCTTCACTCAATATACACTCATTTACCACCTCACTGACACAGTGTAGCAGCCAGTGAATATGTGAAGTTAAAGGTCAGTTCTCCTGTTTCTAGCTTTAGGAAAGATTGGTACATGTTCATTAGTACTGACTAAGCTGTCCTGAGGCACTTGTGAATTCTTAAAACGGGTGGACTGACATTCCCTTTCACACACACACACATCTGCAGATTTAGTACTTTATTTGTGCTCCTTTGTTTCAGAAAGACAGAAAGAATTTCATTTGTACTAAACTAAAATGCCAACAAAATGCCTCTACAAGAGCCGGATGTTTTTACACTCTGGAGTATTGGTTCTCCATCTCATCAGACATGCTGGTCATGACCTGCGGGAAGACCTTGATACACTGAAAATCAATACGGAGCAGCTGCCAAATTCTCACCATTGGCGGTTTGAGAGAAAGCAGGAGGGAGAGACTTTTGGCATTCCTTTAATAAGCCTTTATCTTAAAAAATGTGGAAGAAACACCAACACATGTTAGCCAAGCTGAAGCAACACACACCTCCCACACAAGAACAGTATAAAAGCAGTAACAACGGGAGCAGCAACACTTGTAAACCCATCAGCAGTACTGACAGCAACCACATAACAAATCACAACCACAAATAGTGAAGCCCTCCTCCCCCACAGTGCAAACTGACTCCCCCTCCTCCCCTGCAGCCTACAAACATTTTTCAAAGCATCAATATCATTTCTCCAGTGGTAAAACAGAACCAAACCCGGAGGCACTCTGAGATCATTCCCCATAAACAAAGCCATCACGCTTCACATCAGGAGTCTCAGAACCTCTCACCTCATTCCTGTGGGTCGACCAAATAGCCTAATGGAAAATTTAACAGTCCTTCCACCTCTGAAAACCACCAAGACATTCTCTGTTTTAAAACAAAGTGTAAACAAGACAGTGGCATTCGCAGTGTGGACACTTTCATCAGAAACGCAGGATGTGCACAGTTTGTAACCATGGCATCGTCCTCAGCTTTAAATCACTGGATCATTTAGGGAAAAGCGGCCGGTACTCTCCTCTAAACCAACAGAATTGTGGCTCTTTGTCCCATAAATGATCCACCCTGACATTCTGCAGACCTGGAAGTCTTTCACGAGAGCAGAGAAATAAACAGCAACAATTCTACAAGAGAAAAAGACTGTCCTGTTATTGATCCGCCAATTAAAATTAAGGCAATTTAATGAATGTGGGGAAAACTTGTGAGAAAACTTGACTGATACTGTAATTGAGGACAGGAAACCTTGCTCCACCGTTACAGAATCACTGGTATCACAAGTCTGTCTTAGGCTTTCAAACCGGTTTCTGTTATATTTCCAGGAATAACACCTACATATAACACCCTGGGTCTCTCTGGCCAAGTCTCAAATCCTCTCTCTTGTGCTAAAATTCTGTTTCTGCTCGTATCTTCATACACAGAACGGCTCATCGAAGGCAATAAATGTATCACCAAAAACAGAGTTTTCTCTTCAGTGGTTTCAGATTTGCAGTCATATCCCTTTTCTCTCTTAACACTCATCCATGCCAGATTTCTTTTCACACTTGATGGATACAACCTCAGCAGCATAAATCAATTAATCCATGAAAATAATAATAAAAAATAATAATAAAAAAAAAACAAAACAGGTTGTTTTGGGACCTGCAGCGATTGGACACTGAGGTTATCTCAAATATAAAACAGCTGGAGGGTTGTGGAGAAAAGTAAGTATTTACTCACGTGTTTGTCTGAAGCACACAGTTAGTGTACAGTAGCTGAACTTTACCTTCGTAGTTCAATTTTAAGCATTTAAGCATTTCTACTCCACTATACAGTTCATTGGCAATCATTTAACTTTTTTACCTTCTTACCTATATTTATTTAACAGCTCCAGTTTCAGATTAAGATTGACATTAAGAAAGATATGGCAAGCTTAAAACACAAACAATGCATTATTAAATAAACCCAACCTTTTTGGCACCAAAACCCCTCTACCTCTTAACTTCAGATGGTTTCATTTACCTGAGGCACAAATACATAAAACTGCCTGATATTTACTTTACATCTACATTTTTTTTATTTACCTTCAGCAGAATTATGAATGCTTGGACTTCTAGTGGAGTGTTTCCACATTGCTGTATTGCTACTTTTACTTTGGGGCAGAGCAGACAAGCTGGCACAACCCTGGCAGTCTGATATATGACCTTGTACAGCTGATATAAATGTTAGCAAATGGCCACCTGATGAATGTGAAATCAGTATTCACTCCTTAGCTGCTAAATGCTGTTGCTTTTACTGAAATCTGCTAAAAAAAAATGAGGGAAACCAAAACAAGGAGCTAAAAGATGCTAAAACGTGATACGGAGCTGAGGGGAACTTCGGATGATAATTACCTACAGCCAGAGAGAGGACGCACATTTCAAGAAACCTCAACCTATCCATTATGTTTAACAGCGTCACTTTGAGAATAATTTCGTCACTAATTTTCTCAATTCAGAGAACAGACCCTGGTGTCAGCCCACCTTGCAGCTACAGATAAGGAGCCTATTAACGTGCCGCTTTGTACAGTGACAGTCGTGAGTTGACTGAAGAGAGAGGGAGAGTGTGTGAGTGTATGTGAGAGAGAGAGAGAGAGAGAGAGAGAGAGAGAGAGAGAGAGAGAGAGAGAGAGAGAGAGAGAGAGAGCTCCTCAGTTGCCTTAGCAGCGCAGCTTCATTCCTTCACAGACGGGCTTCAGTCCGGTGCAGTGAGCGCTTCTCCGCGCTGCGCTCCGCGGGGCTTCCCTCACGACTTCACGTTAATTAACCTGTCACAGTCCGCTTATTCTCCAGCCAGTCAGTGTAAGATTTTTTTTTTTTAATTACTAAATTACTCCACTTTTTTCCCCCCAAGTTTCTTATCTTACTCCGGCTGTTATGAAAAAAAAGGCGACGGCAGCAAGTTGATTCTCCAGTTTGAAACAGCCCGTGCGGGTGTGATAACAGCCCACGCAGTAACAGCCCCTGTCGCCGGAGAGGATGGCTCTGCAGGCGTTGAATGTGAGCGTCTGTGTGGAGCAGGGGAACCTCAGCATGGAAGTTACCGAGCTTAACATGAGCTGCACAAACGACTCCGTCCTGCCCAGACCGGTCACCAGAGTCAAAGGTAATATTTCTTCTTCTTCTGTTGCTGCTGCTCATCTTGTGCACATCAGGCTACCTCTCATGAATCACTCAAGCTGAGGTGTTGGCAGCAGGTGCTTCCATCAGGCCAACATGTGGCCCCAAACAGATGAGTTTGACAAAAAAAGGTGCTGCACCTGATTGCTTTTTTTCAGGATTTGGATTATTAATATAATATTATTAATAAGTTGAATATGAAAGTATCGTTGTTGTCTTTGTAATGTTTGCTTCTGCCACCTATGACTGATCACCTGCTTAAAAATGTGATTTGATTTACTAGTTGCACTTTAACCTTCCAACCATCACTGGTTTTCTCCCTTTTCTAACACTGTGTTTGCCATGAAATGATTTGCAATCAGGAGTTTTGTTTAAATCAAGCTCCTCAGCCTCATTGTATGCAATCAATCAACAAGCAGCCCAAATTACTGCTGCATCTCTCAGTCAATAATGCCATAATGTCATGAGCAGCAGTGTTTTGTGTGTGTGTGTGTGTGTGTGTGTGTGGCACAGCTGTTTTAATTCTGAATGTTTGTTTTTCCTGCTTATAATTGTCGAAATGCTGACCGCCTGTTGAGGAGATTAAACTCCACACTAGAGCAGATAAGCTGCCCCCCTGAGCGGTATCGTCTGTCAGGACACCAGAGGAAAATCAGGGCTGACTTGGGAATGCAGACTAAATGCAGGGGGAAGAGTTGTTTTTTTTTTTTTTTTTAATTTTCCCCCACTGCTGCTGCGGTATCGAGAAAATTTCACCCCCCTTCCCCACACTAAATAATTCACAGCCGTTCCTCCTTCTGTGCTGCATTACTTTTATTGACCTCGCATGGGAGACATGCTGAAGCATCCTCAAGCACTACAGCCTCAACTATCCGGAGAGCAATCAAAAGCTGTTGGGTGTGTTCAGTGTTTGACTAAGAGATATGCCCTCATGACAGATTGCTGCCTCCATCTCATTCCCTCTCTCTCACTCGCATGAAGTAACACACACACACACACACACACACACACACAGGTCTTCTTTATTTACCTAAATCATTAGTGGACCTATTCCTCCTCTGCCGTGTCCCGGATGGAGCCTGATTATGCAGCTGTATTGTTGCTTCCAGATGTGATGCTCCACTGCTGGGACAGGAAATTAAAGCCCTACCTTCCACTTGTGGAAATACCGCCGTCCTGTTCATTGAATTGGAGATTTTGTCCTTCGCTTGCAGAAGAACAGAGTTTCTGATAGAGTGAGAAAATCTGTTTTTCCATTTTGAGTCTGAAAAAAGGGATTATTCTGTTGATTATATTGATGTGCATAAATTACATATTTTGAGCAATGATTCTCTTTTTCATAAAACCTGAACTTGTTTTGATAGTTAAAACAGCAACTCTCAACTATTTTCATTATTGACTCCCTGCAAATAATCATACTGATTAACTGATTCATTGTTTGATCTATAGAGAGTCCTAATGCCCACCGAATTGTGATCAAATGTTGCGCTTTGTCTGACCTACAGTCATAAGTCAAAAATCCAGAGAAAGAAAGCTAAGTCATAATGATTAATCTGCTAATTAAAATAACTGTTGATTATTATTTTTCTGTTGACTGACTAATCAATTAAAAGCAGGGTTTATGCAGGAATCCTGAGGTTAAATTTAATACCATTTAATACCTTTTTAATACCTTATAAATATTTTTTAAAACCTCAACGTGACTTGCCTCTAGTCATATACCAAAACAGGATCGATAAATGTTGCTCACTGTTACTGTTGATACCTCAGTTATTTCCATGCAATAGCGTGCACACGCTCCTATTTATCACTCCAGTCAACAAGCTCCTTCTTGAAAACCGTGTCACGTAACCAGTAACCCTAACCAGTTTTGTCTTTCCCACATGCAAATGTTTTTGCCATTTCTGAATCAGGAAACAGACGGTGTCGTGGCCATCACCGTCCTGAGATTCCCAGGCCTAGCAGAAGATGGACACAATGCATAAGATTTCAGCACCACTCCACACATAACCATGTTCTCTAATGAAGACATCAAGTATACTTGACCAACAGTGTTTTACAGGAGGATGCTTGTGAACAGCTGTTCTATTCACACTTTTCTATTTTGTCTTTTCAATGTTATTTTCAGTCTATGAAATCAGACCATGTCCATAACTTTTCAGTACATCTTTTCAGGCTCAGTTTGAGGCTATAGTCATGATTTTGTACCGTTATTCTAAGCACAAACTTCTTTTTGAGAATCATTATAAAGTTTCGGGGTGTTACCGTAACCATGGTAACTCACGGTGCCGGAGGAGAGGGAGCGATGCTGAAGGAAGCTGTTTTTACATGGATAATGTCCAGACAAAGTCCAAGTCCCGCAACAACAGGAGACTTTCTGTGTTTAGATCCCGGCCTGGTGTGGGCCACATGCACGCTTTAAATAATTCCACTGACTGTGTGACAACCTGCCAATAAAAATCACCACCCTCCTCGGATTTACAATGATCTCATACTGTAAATTTTCACTAAGTTGATTTACTACCTTTTAGTACTTTTTAATACCCTGCAGACGCCCTGAAAAGGCTAATCGGTTTGACTACTACAGTCTCTAAACAGGAAGTGAAACATTTAAGTGTGCAGAAAAGAGCACCAGTTTGATCGACATAAATCTAAATCTGGGAAATATTTACAGATATTTCTCCTCTTGCACTAGAGCACTGAGCATAAAACACTAAAATAATGAACGATAAAATGAAAAATAAAGTTAAGAAAGTTCAAAATTGACTTTCTACCTGTGGGAACTAAATTAAACACACAATCAGCGAATAAGTTAATAAGTTCTTAACACTGCACCGAAACTCTGCACAGGATTCTTTTTCAAAGGCTCCAAACATTTCCTGACTAATGGGTGGAAAACATCAAGTTTGGTCCTTTATATATTAAGTTACACGACTCTTATCTCTTACCGACCACAGATCATATTTCAGACATTTACTGTGCGCGGTTAGCTGCTCAATTGTTTTTGTTTCCTTCCTGTTGTAGAAACTATACATACTATAGAAGTTTCCACACTGGGAGGCGTGCCTCTTCAGGGAGTTGTTGGGGAAATCGAGGGGTGTACAGTGTAAAGTCAAAGAGACTGGAGCATGCAGGTGCTCCGAAAAACAGGAAGTATGGCCAGCTTCAGTCCACTCACCAATAGGTCAGTAGTAGTCTCACACACAGCACACAGAGGCCATTAGAGTACTTTAATTAAAGCTGCTGCAATTTTTGTCAGCAATTGCACTCCTCAAATTCATAACTCAGTTCTGAACACAGACATGATAGATTCAGCTTGACTTACATTTTCTCAGATGTTAATCATGAATAAATCCATACACCAACTTAGAAACCACAGAAGGAAAGACGCTCCTATATAAATACAGAAGTCGACTGAGAATCATCAAGTTTTCTTCAGTTTCAAAGTCAGTCAGTGATAGTTACCTGTACATCCCCGTGCACACTACAAACAGGAACTGCTAACAGCTAAATTGTGGAAACTGTACTAATAATTCTCATCATTAAATCCTTCCAGACATGTTTTTACACGTTAATTCTGGAGACACAGACCGTGTCCTTCCACGTCTTGTCTGCAGCATTTGCTGCTACAAATCGAAGGAGCAGCTGTAAAACTCCCACAGCACAGGGACGAAACACCACCTGACATACGTCACATTATAGCAATCATTGGGGAGCAGTTCAGACGGGGCCCTGCTTATGTGGAACAACATCTGTAGCTGCACCTTGGCTTGGCCCCCCGACGCTCTCCGTTCCCCGGTGATTCAAAGTGACACTTTGCTGAGCTCACCCTGTCCCTTTGAGTGCATGCGAGATAAGTTATCATGAAGTGGATCTTATAAGCATTAAATGAACGCTGTTTAATTTTTCTGAGAGTGACCAACAAGCTTCTCTGTGCCCTGGGTGAAAAAATATTTGAAGACTCATTACTGCAGGGGGGACGGCTCAGACAATTTCTACAATGAGGTGTCTTGTAGAAGAAATTCACTTTTTCCCTTTGGGTGTGTACCCAGTGATGTAGAGTCATAACATGATCATGATAATCAGAACAAATAATTGGAAAGATCTTAAGCGACCTGGTGAGTTGGAACAAACAGAGCACACATGCAGGCGCTGAGTGTACAAGCTACGTGAAGCATCCTCCTCTCTGATAATGAGCTGCTTCCTCTTGTGCACCGTCCCAGAGCTTAAAAAAACCCCTCTGTGTTAGTATGTTTCATAAGGAACATCAATTCACTCCATGAAAACAGTAAATACCTTAGATCATGTTAGAGTGTGACAGCACAAATAAAGATCCCATCAGACCTGTGCAGCAATAGCTGTAAAGCCCACCGTCCGCACACTGGCTTTATTAACTTGCAGGGCTGCAGCTTCACTGTCGGTTAATCCTCAGTCATGTGACTCTCCAGTGTAGTATAAGTGACAAAGCAAGATCAGCGCTGCTTCATAGCACTCTCAACCTCTGTGCAATCATACATAACAAGGAAGTTTAATGATTTGGAAATGTATGAGCTGTAATTTTTTATTTTTTTCTCTGTTAAGTCGAACTCTCACAACGTCTCTGTGGTCCAATCAGCACGTCCCCTTTGGAAACACCGCTGCCTCGCTGCTGGCTTTGTTTACAGGGTGATTTATGGGAATCAAGTGGCAAACACATTGGCTGAATGTTTAATTCGATAAGGAAATCCCTTAAGATGCAGCTCCTCTAATAGCTACGAGGTGCTGGCTTCAGTGAGGCTGTGTTGAAGCGAATGAGGGGACTCTCGTTTAATCAGGTTCAACAAGTTCAGGCCAGTATAGTTTATTTCACTTCTTTAAATGAGGATCTTTGTGGCAATTAAAGCAATTACAACATTTCTGCTTTATTAATTATATTATAAAAGTTGTTTGGAGGCGTTTTTGCCTTCGCTGACTCGGGTGTCTCAGCATATTTACACTCAGCAAGGTGGCTGTGTCAGATTCATGACACAAACAAGCAAGGACAGAAAACAAGGGCAAATATTCAAAGGAATATTTAGACGATTTGGAAAATACACTTTCTATCTTATCTCATAGTTTATTTGCATGTAATTATAGAGTAGTTGAGAAAAAAGCTGGATTTGGACATCCACTTAAAGAAATCCAGGGTTTTGTAGAAGTATCCAATATCAAATCTGTTAATTAAAACTCCTCAGCTCTTCTTAATGCAGCAGGTCATGCTGTCGGACGCTGAGGCGACTCCAAAAGCCTTACCACACTAATTGGTATGCAATTACTGGACAAGTGGACTCCATAGTAATATAATTTACACTTTGCAGCCAGCATGTCCGTCAAACATCGGCAGGCATCCGCTTCCTGTCATTGTGTGTGCAGAGACAGCAGAACGGACAGGGATTTACTGAATTTGTCACCCTCAGGAGGGGCTGCAGTGCAGTAACTCTGCCTCCGATTGTCTGCTAAACGTTTTACTTAAAATAGACGTGATCTCACACCTACGGTGCCATCCAGCTTATTGTCCCAATCCGCCCTCTGTTTCCTCACACTTCCTCTTTTCCGTGATGAATATTCCTGGTTACATGTCTCAGGGCTTATTTGTTCACGTGATTTCTTGTTAAATGTTGACTTTAATATCGGAAAAAAAGTTAATGAGGCACGGAGAGCTAACATACGTTTCTGACAAGGCCTCACATGTAATTGAATATGTGCTGAGTATGCTGCTACAAACAGGCTCTCTCCATCTGAGAAAAATGTCAAGGTAATGTCAGATCAATACGACTCTCTCATGGTGGAAACTAATTGAGTTTAATTGTGCTGACGGTAACAGTAACTCACCTCATTACTGTGATAAAATGCGATACAGAGATCAGCTTCTGCACATTGAGCACTCTGCTAAATTGGTGTCAAAACATTAATTTGCCACCACTTTGCTAAGATCAGTAATGCAGCGTGGAGCTAAAAAGAAGTTGAAATCTGCCATGAGTCAGAGTTCATAACCCTGACAATCCAAATACAATCCACAGTTGCAGATTTATCCTTTCAGACAGGTCTAACATGAATCCACATACCTGACATGAGGTGAAATCAGTCTGTGTTCTTCCTCTGTGATTGGATTGGATTTTGTGATTGTGATGAAGAAGAGGTGCTGATCTGTATCTTTTGATTGAATCTGTAAAGATAAAACACAGGCCATCAACTCTCGAGAGCTACCGTTGCTATTTGAAAAGATCTGATTAGCCTTGACAACCAGCAAAAGAATGATAGGGAATAAAGCCAGAGCTATTAAGTGCTCCGTGATGTAAGATGGGGCATTCAGAGCCGCGTTCCACTCTGAGGAAACATTCATACCGAACATGTTTGTAGTGGTTTATTCACAATTTGGAGTGTTTACTAGTCAAGACTCCAAAACACAACCATTAATGGTTATAAGGAAACAAATATTTACATGTAATAACCAACAGATCCTTGTGCTTGGAAAGCCTGTCGGAGAAAAATTAATCAATTTTAAAACAGACTTGAATTCAGCCAGTTCTGTGCTGTGTAGCAGATGAACACCATAGAAGGCAAATTACAGGAAAGGTCCCAGTCAAGTTCATTATTCCTGGCTGAAGTTAGAGATTGATTGTTTTTATTCACCTTCCTGCCAAAACCATCAGATAAGCTCCAATAATACAGTCCTAAGTGAACCAAATCTGAAATTACAAAAAGTTACTTAATTCTCAGGTCCAAGATCATCTTATTTTAACATTTATCTTCTGTCACTGATGGATGATGTTGCCCTTCATGTGGGAAAATGTTTATGAGGCTGCGGAAAATCAATTATACTTTTATCTTTTGATGGCATTTTTCCATTGTGTCTCTCTATTTTCCAAAAAACACTCCTTGAAAGGAAGATATTAACAGAAACGTGCTTTCAAACATAATTATTGGACTGATATTGTGTACTATTACGTACGTCACCAACTGTTCATCAGTGTATTTATGTTGCGTTCGTTACGAACAGAAACAAAATGGGGAGCCACTTTTAAAAGCATTGCTCCACAGCGTGATTGCATAACTTTTAGTAAAGCAGTGCTTGCGGCCAATTCTTTTTGAAATACGCTTGGGAGGACAATGCGAACTAAAGCTTGCATGCAGGGTGTAGAAGTACTGTGGACGTTTGTGTTGAAACGAGGGGTGAAACAAACTGTCTGTTTATTGATCGGCAGTGAATGAACACCAAACATTCACTGAAGGTTCATTCATGACCTTAACATAAAAGTTTGAGTCAAATACTTACTTTACACTGAACTCTGTCCACCCATGAAGACAGTGAAATATGGTTAAAAGCTCTGTAAAAGCTAGAAAGCAGTCCTTGTTTGTTTGTCTGTTGTAACACTGTAAGTTGTAAATCCACTCGATTTGTAGACATCACCTTAGGGGCTCTGACAATTTATGGCTTTTTTTTTTTTTTAATGATTTCTGATGTGTCACAGTCTGACTGCTTGATTCCACCGGGCACAGTAGTGACTCGCTCTGTAGATGACTGCAGACGTCCTAGATAATGCCTGTGATTCCCCAGAAGTGCCACAAGACATTACAGAAGCAGCTCTCCGCTCTGATCTGTGGAGAATACGTTTTGCAACGGATCGAGCTGACCGGAAGTCAGACACAGATTTTCAAAATAAAACACCCTGTACAAGCAAGTCAAAGTCTGACGAGAAAACGCTTCCTGGCATGAAAAATTGATCAACAGATTAATCAGTAATGACGACATTGTTAGTTGCAGCTGTGCTTTACATGCTGAGTGAATGTTCTTACTTGAACATTACTTGAGAAAAAAGCAATTAGTTGCAAACTCCCTCAAGTCCAAGACTCATTTCCACACTCACGTCTCCTGCTTCACAGGTTCAGTTCCAAAGGGCTTTCTGCTCACTTGTAATTAGGAGAAACATCAGATGTGGACAGTCATTTCTAACATGTCGTCATCTCACAGGGGCTTGGTATGAAACACAGCCTCACGGCGAGGTTGTGACTGAAGGATAGTTTGAACGCTTTCTTCTGCATCTCAGTCGTATCACCTCTAAGATTATTACTGCTCATTATTAATGATCTTTATTAGAACTGATTCATGCATCATAATGAGATCCAGCTCCATCAGTTGATCCATAAAAAAAGCTGCACAACCCCCAATAAATGAAAGTGACTCGCTCTCCTTATGATGTCGTGCTAATCCTCAGTTGAAGATAAAACAAAGTGAGTAACCTGAAATGATCCTCGCGGGTAACGCGATTACAGTTTGCTCAGCAGCAGCCCATAGGATAAACAGTACATTATGAATAAAGGTTAAATAAAGAGACACAGGCTAAACATAAGCTTCAGATCCCAGCCCAGGCTCACGGCTATATTGTTCCACATCAACTTGCTGCATAGGAGGATCTCAGAGGCGGACCGTCTTTTTATCTGCCATGTATTTATAGATGCCCGTGGATTTGAACACACCTGTCACGCTCGAGGGACTCAAAGTGAATTGTGAATTGTCTTGCAGTCGTTAGGCTCAGAGGAGGTCAATGAATACATAACTCTATTTTCACTCAGCTGGATTGCACAAAATCTAACACAATAGAAGCTGCTGAGCCAGTGGAGGTCTCCCCGCCTGGTGTTAGTGCGGGACACCTTGTAAGTTAGTGCTTATTATGCATATCGCACATAAAAACAGTAAATTAAACTCGTTAAGCTTGTCACCTGTGTTGCTGATTTATCTTCCAGTGACAAAATGAAAAAGTGAAAAGGGGTGGATGGATGGATGTTGCTTATATCAACTTGACTGTGTTGTGGATGCTCTTGGAGCCGTCAGAGGATTTCATTATCAAAAGAATTATTAATATCAGGAACTAGGCCTCTCATGTGGCAGAGGTGATTAACATGCATCCTGCAGTGTCCTGCGTTCAAATCCATCAAACAGACCTCATCTTCTTTTATTCTTACTAGTCTAGTTCAAGTGATATTTAACTGTGGCTCTCAACACTTATATAGATTTTAGGTTTGTTTTTCTTTAAAGTTTGAATAGTATACATTGTTTGGTGCAGCATTGGACTGCGACCAAAAGGACCCCTCAGAGGGGCTCAGAACAGGTAATGAAGTAGAGCACAATGCACATTAATCAACATTACCTGCAGACCTTTAGCAAAGAGCAAGAAATACAAACACAGGCCAGTAAGACGTGATTTGAGCACTATATCAAGAATGCTAATTGTGTTTCTAATGATGTTATTTCAGAGCGATGGAAAGCAACAAAACATTCATTCAATAACATGATAACTTCCATTATTTAGTATATGCTGCAGTAGAGTATGAAGCAACAGATGCAATAATAAAGATGGAAGCAGCAACAATAATAAAGCATAATTCTAGCAATCAATTCAACTTAATGAAATGCTTATTAGTTCAATTGTAATGTCACGCACTAATCACATAAGACACGCAGCACAAAATCATAAGACACAAATATAACACTCTTCATAAATGACTCATAAATACATACACCTATACACACACCCAAGCTATGAAACGCAGACAAGTCAGCTCAAAGATAGCAAAATAGTGATGGTGATAATAGATAGTAAATATATTTCTGCATGCTCACGTCTAAATTTTCAGAAGCCTTAAAGGAGAAGTGTGTGAGATTCAGTGCCGCCACGCAACTGAATGCCTCTCACGTCAGTATTCGACGAACCTGTAAACAAAACCACAACATGTAGGCACTAAAAAGAAGCAGATATTTCTTTTTATGAATCGTATTAACGAGCACTTCAGATATGTTTTTATTTAGAACGGTTCTGTGTGGGAGGACAAATTATGAAAATAAGATTAGAGAGATGTTGTTGCATCATCAACTTGTTATTTCTTTGCTTCATATCTGTGTGTGACATTTTCAACCGCACATATGAGCAGCTACTTGTCCTGTTTGTGTCCTGGTTCCTCTCCTCGTGAGTGTATTTACCTTTAAGGTGGCGTGTAACGCTTTGTCTGCAGGCTCTGCTGCAGACCTTTTGTCTTGTCCTATGTCTCTATCTTTAATCAGAGGACTCAGTCAGAGCAGCACAAGGCCTGCCCCGGACGTGTCCTGTTAGATTCTCTCATTCTCAGACAGACTCGCTGTGACAGGCGGGTGTGAGTGAAGAGAGCATCCCAAAAGCCCTCTGGCTGGGCCATCCTGCTCTCACTGATGCTCTGCTGTGTGGCAGCGCTCAAAGAGGCAAACCATATGAAAACGCATGTTATGTTATCCTTAGTTTTATTTGTCAGGTCACAGTCTGCATATACTGCAGTGGTCTGGTGTCTGGTTATGTTGGAAGCGCATCTTTTTGTGATTGTTTGCGTAACATTTGTCATTTTGTATCTCTTTGTGGTTGTTTTGCACCTGTATGTAGGTGTTTGATTATCTTTCCAATAAGAAGTGTTAACAGTTTATTTCATACTGAGGCTGTGGACCAGGGGCCGAAGCCAGTAATCCATTTATGATACTAAAAGGCAATTATCAGTCACCTTCTTAGACCTGCAGTGTCGGCCGGTCATATTCCACAGGGGGTCATGTCACACATGTCCCCATCTCAGTCATATAATGGGTTATTAAATAAAAACACTAACTGGGGGAACCAGGTTAATGACGCAAATAATAAGAACTATTTAATTTTAATCTTGTTTTTCCAGTTTGAGTTATATTCCCAGGTTACCACCAGGCACAGTCTGTTCAGCACTGATGATATTGTTTGTCTCCATCTTTTTTTGTCAGTATTATTATTTCAATTATGGTTTGGCTCACGGGATAAGCGGGAAAATATTGACAGTGGCACAATTTAAAATGTTGATTATGCAAGGTTATTCTGTCTTGTAAGAGACTTTAGTGTTGTTTATGTGCCTGGTCTTATTTCCCAGGTGAGGCCCCTGTTGTCTTTGTGCATCAATGTTATTTTTTATATTTTGTTATTTTGTTTTCTCACACTTTTTTTAATGCAGCATCTTATTTTATTATTTCATGTGCCATTTAAAATGTGGATTGCACAAATGATTAGAAAAAGTGCCGCATATAAATGAAGAAAACGTTGGCTTTGTGTGTCTGATGGAAGACTTTTGTCAAGCGGCTGGTTGATTTACTGCATCAATCTTCCTCTTCTGCTTCTTTTATGTGTTCTTCTTTTTTTATTGCTGTTGCCAGTTATATTAAATATTTGGCTGTTTCTCATGACTACAAGAAAAAGTACCCACATGAGCACACTAAGAGGTTTTGATGGAACAAGTTAATATTTTCTATTTTAGAAGACAGGCAAGATTCATTCAGTGTGTCTCATTAATTCAAAGCTGAGTAATTCACTTGTGCAAATGTGTTTCCTTCCTTTAATTGATCAGCTAAATGACGTCCTCTCTCTTTCTCTGTCAGAGATGGACTCGTTTCGTATCCTGCTCTACTCGCTCATCTTCCTGCTCAGTGTCTTTGGCAACCTGCTGATTATTGTGGTCCTGATGATGAACAAGCGCATGCGCACCGTCACCAACTCCTTCCTGCTGTCGCTGGCGGTCAGCGACCTCATGATGGCCATCTTCTGCATGCCCTTCACCCTCATCCCCAACATCCTTGAGGACTTCATCTTTGGAGGTGCCATGTGCAAGACAGTCTCCTACTTTATGGGTGAGGACGAATTGTTTTATTTCAAACCTGAGCTGAATGCAACATTTTACTTTGAACAGCAGAATTTCCAGACTTTTTGTTTGCTTCGTTTGTTGTGTGAGGTACTGATCAATAAAAGCATTTTGCATTTGGGGTAAAAACAGTAAAAATTTTGCCTTTGGCTTATTTGCACTATTACTCAGTCAGTTATCTCAGCACTCACAACGCCCATTCATGCTGAAGATATAATTTGCTCTGGTTGAATCCACATCTGACAAACTGTAGCTCCGAGTATTTATTTTAATTCTAGCCAAGATATTTCTGTTCCATAGCAACAAGGAAATGTTATGCACACATATCGTCTACCCTCGAAGTGACAATATTTTGTGTAGGATGTCGCCTGTTTCTTGTGACCGCTTTGTGCCTGCAAACATTTGATACATTTTATAATGTGCCAAGTAGCATTAACTGGTTTTCTTCCATGGCAGTCTTACAAACACTGTCCACTATTACTAGCGACAGATCAGTTTCCAACACTGAGGACATTAATCTGGTTTTACGAAGGCACTTCACTTCTGTAGACTATTAAGTTATTAAAGAAATAGTTCAATATTCCTGGAAATGCTCAGTCACGTTCCTGCCAAGAGAGAGATGAGAGGATTGATATCACGCTCATGTGTGGGAGATATTAAACTAGAGTCACCAGCTGGACAGCTTAGCTTAGCTTAGCATGAAGACTGGAAACAGCCTGGCTTCATGTGAAGGTCAAAATGCTTCGTTCAATAGAGACACTTTCTCCTAGCTTTAGTTGTTCGATGGAAACAATTAGAGAATTTACCAGCCCAGAATCTTCAGGGTGGTGACATGTGTTAGTCATTTACTTCTTAACAATGGTGTACCATTTAATACTACTCAAGCTCCCTCTGTGCTACAAATTAATTCACTGCAGCGTTTCAGGAGAGACATTTCCTTGAAGTAAAGGCTGTATGCTTGTTACCATTTGCTGTTCTTGCCGCCACTCTTTAGAAATCCCCAGATGATTGGTCGGTGCTGAGATCTCCAACTGTCTGGTATCGCAAGGCTAGTCTGAAGGTAACAAAATGTGCCTACAAGCACCTCTAAAGTCCATTAACAAATTATATGTAGTTTGTTTGGTCACCTGCAGCAAGTACTGCACCTGGCCAAGGAATATTTCTGAAAACAATCCCTGTAAAGTAGAGTGTCATTAAGAGACAGGCATGAGTGTGGTATCAACCTTCGAATCTAACAGTATTACTATTAAAATATACAATATATTATGTAGTGTTCATGTCAAGCTACTGCAACAACAAGTAAGATGGTTGGAGGTAGCTGACAAGAAGGTAGGGCTGAAATTTATCCAAATCTTATGCTGATTTACGCTCAAACCAGTGACTGGTTTAATAGGTTTCTTTGATTCTAACGGGCCTTTTTTCGCAGCTGGCAGCCAATCAGGAAATATGCTTCAGCTTCAGCTTGCCTGAAAATTGCTTGATATCTAACAAGAGCCTGTCTTTCAGAGAGGCTTTTCTCTGGGCTTCATTTTCTGTCAGAAGGTAACCGTCATGCTGAAAGTCCTTGAACAGTCACACGTCTTCAGGAGTGTGACTTAGCGATGAGCTGGCACCCATCAAGCCGGAGTCAAGGTGCCACGTGAGGCCTGACTCAGACTCAGACACACAAGACACGCCAAATAAACTGAGATCTGCTGCAAGTCTCTTGTGTCTTTGCTCCACTTTGAGCTTTGAATGGTTGAGAAGAGCTACTGAATGGTCAGGTCCACAATCCTATTATGGTCTCAGAAATGCGATGCACCATCTGTGAGAACAGGCCTACCGAATCTCCTTTTCAATTACTGGACTCTCTGAGCTGTGATAAGGAGGAGGAGGGCAGCAGGGCCAGCTGCCTCAGACTTTAAATACAAACTTTTTGTTATTGATTTGGCTTATGCTTGTCATTTCAGTCAAGGTAACAGCTGCAGTTTAACTGATAACGAATGATGAATCACTTTAGCATATGAATACTGACTGTGAATAATGACGAGGATTTCCACCACTGAAAATGTGATAGATGTTACTTCCTTTCTTAGCTGCCAAAAAACCTGCAACATTTCACTTTCTCTGCACGATAAGAATAAAACTGAACCATGGTGACCTCCTCCTAGTGGTTTGTCTGAATAAATTAATTTAAAATCATGCTATTAAAACACTACAAAATGTAGCATGTCCTGTAATATTTTGTTAAAGATCAGCCACATACATCCATGAGGAGTTACAAGCTAAAATGCAACGGTAAGATAGTGAGCAGAGGTAAAATGAATGGTTCAACGAGACTGCAATTGTGGCTCCTAACAGGAAATATCAGAAGGAGAAATGTGGATCAGGAGAACCATTTTAACACCAAATGAGGTCTGGTTCTGGCAGTTAAACCTGCCTCCTGCGTGAACTGTCTGCAGCTGAATAGGGTCTAATATTTCCTGAGGTGGTTCACAGTGTTAAGAAGTTTGAGAACAGTTATAGTGGATGAGCTGAGTTAAGCTATTGAAAGTTTTCTCTATTTTGGACTCTCCAATCTGGCACAGTGACACAATTAGTTGATTTTTTAATGAATATTTGTAGTTTTAAAAGCTGGTATGACGAGCCCCACTAAGAAACGACCAGATGTTTGTCATCCTGTGTGACTTCCTTCATTTTTGATTTTGATCTGGTTCATTGGTGCCCCCGATTGCTATAGCAACCTTCTATTTGCTGAGATTACTTGGGTACAACGATGCTGGTGTCAAGCGGTATGTTTTTACTTAAGTTCCTTGCTAGCAGCATTCTCTAAATTAATTGTTTCCACATCTAATGCTTTTAAGGATTTAGCACTCATCTACACATGCTGTGCTGGGGTTGAGCACGCTGATTCATTACCTATTTCATTAAAAAAATAACTTTGATTTATATGGATGCAGCAATGATGCAGCTCAAAGTAAACCAAATTAAAAGGATAGGTGTTTAATTACTTTTGACATGAAGTGACCTTCATCTCTGGGATTGTGTTACAAGGGGATCAATAAACGTCTTTACATGTCAGAGATCATCAGCGATGACGGGCAGACTGCTGACTAAAGGATGTCGACTTAAAGCTGCATCCTCACACTTCATGTGTTCTGTGCTCACATACTATAGAAACATGGGGTAGCTTGGCAGCGGCTCAGCGGCAGAGCTGTACTGGAGGACATTGTCATAGAAACAAGTGAGCTAAGTAACCAGTAAAAGAGCTTCATTTAGAGCTATGATGTACGTACAAGCTCGACTCCTTTGGCTAAAATAGTCTCATGAATGAGGAAACTTTTTGTAGGCATATGTTTGTTTGTTTGACGAGACATTATTCTGTCTGTAATTTCTCAGTTTTCTAGTGTTTCTTTTGCTACATTGTTGTTTTTCTGTTTAACAGCCTATCAGAGTGATGAGTATTATTATTTCTGCATTACAAAAATCTGATTTGTAGTGTTTTTAGTTTGAATCATGCGTTTGCAGACAGCATATGACTTCCAAATGTCACACATCTGCGCCTGTTGTGGACTGTTGCTCCGCTAATAAATAATGAAGATGAAAACATGTCTGGTGCTGCCCGTACAGGGAACACAGAATCGGACCTGTTGACACAATTTAGAGTAAAATGTCATATAAATGCTCATCGACAAATACCTGCATGTAACTGCATGTAAAAACTCACATCAATCAAACCTCCCCCGAGTGTCTGATCTGAGCCTACCTTGAGCGAGGCGTCTATTAGCCAAAACCAATCAATACACATGATCGTTGTGACTATCCTCGCCCATTGATCGTGCGGCAAATGCTCGGCAAGCTCATCTACCCTTTGCAAACTCATCTGTTAGCACACACCCATTAGACATATAATACTCCATCCATCCTTCTATCCACCCATTCGCCCATGTATCCATCCATCTGCCCTTAGCTGGATAATCATATGAATCATGTGAATCATAGCCCCTGTGCTGTGTTGTGGCAGTTATGAGATCGATGTCATAATATTCTGGGTGTGTACGTTTGTGTGTTTGTGTTTGTGTGGGGTCTTCAATCACATTTATGAATCCATGTTTGTGTTTTCGTTGCAGGTCATATGATGCAATTACCAACTTACCAGCTCAGTCTGCTAGCATCCCTCACCACCCCCTTAGGGTGCAGTTTGCATTATGTATTAGAATTTGGCTTTTTGCGGCTTACAGCTAACTTTTACAGAACTTGCCGCGAGGGCATCTGGCACAGATAAGACATTAACGCAATTTGCAGAGTTTTTAATGCCTTCGGTCTTCTTTAGGGCAACATTCAAATGAAAACTCTGAGAATTAGGTAAGGAATGTAAATCTCCTCTCCCAGGTTGAGGTATGCTAAGAGACCCTCGACTCTGAACTTCACAGATTTGCTCAAAAGCCAGTTATCAAGCAGCCTGCTGTAAGTGTTTGCTCGCTCAAGTTAAATGAACAAGAAAAAGGATTAGAAGCTTCTTCTTTTTTTTTTTTTTTATCCCACAAAGAAAAGATACAACACAGGGGGAAAATGTGAGCATTTAGTTGGTAAGATGTCTGGTAATTAGCTTGGCAGCAGCTTGTCCAGAATCACCTCTCCTCAGACATCCTCAAGCCTCTCAAAACCGCCAAGTGTCAGGGAGGGGAGCTTTGATCAGCATGGGCTGTCTGCAAAATGCAAAACTGTACACAGATGAACTGTGCAGCAACACCAGAGACACGTAATGGAAAATATCCATTCTGCCTAACCACCTCGGGTCCAAGCAATTGCCCCGTCAATTGCTTGTGCTATCGTGGGTGATTGCTCGGACCCCAGAGGATTAATATAGACATAGAAATTGGAGCAGCACCAACAGCAGTGATATTGCGGAGCTGGCCACTTATTTTCTTGGTATTTATATATGAATAAATAAAATTAAAATGAATATGAAATTGGGTTTCACTTGTAATCAAACATTTTAGCTGCTTTCACAAAGAATATACATGAAGAGGAGATATGTGACTGTTTTCCTAATGTACTGTTGTTTAAAGCACGTGCAGTATTAATGTATGGGAAGGGATGATACACCTGCTGCTCTATATTTTAAAATGTTGTGCTACACCAAGATTTCCTCTTCTTTAGAGGCACTGCTGACATCAGATCAGTGTTGACGTCCCCTGGCAGTGATAAAACAGATGGTCAAGTGGACCTGGACTGAAATGTTGGAAGGGTTGATGGATTTGGGCATGATGCGCCCAGACAAGAATCTGATCCCTCGGACAGTCAGCTCAGTCTGCTCTGAATTTGTTCAAGCTGTCTGCATATCTGCAATTGTGCCATCAGTTCAAATCGCTTCTATAAATCACCTGGAAGTGCACAGCCTCCCAACTCTCACTCAGTGTAAGTGTATGGGTTGAAAACATCACTCATTTGAAAACCTGTGTTTCTATTTCACACAGGATTCACCCTCTAATGGGGCTCTGTAGGCCCATCTACTCATCCTTCTGCTTGGACGCACTAAATACTTGCACATAAATATGTGTTCAGCCAAATATAATGAGCTAATTTTACCTTATAGTGGCCTGCCTCATAAGAAAGGCAATATAACCCGACTCCTCATGCAGTTTTTATGCTGGATGGTGGTGAAGATGATTGTGCCTTTCCTTCATTCCTGTTTCGAAAGCACGCCTCACTGCTCAAGATAAATGCACCTTCCTTGAAAATCATTTTTGAAATCAGCTCATAAAGGATTACTTTATAATTTAAATGTTTGCTTTTTTTGCTGCAGTTTTTATACGGCTGTACGTGTCTATGTGCATTGTGTTAATAATGAGCTTCAGAGATTCTGTCACCTTTAGATAGAGGCTAATGTTTCCCCCTGCTTCCACTCTTGATGCTAAGCTAACCGTTGTGGCCGTGGCTTCATATTTACAGACATAAGACTACTGTCCTTCTCGTCTGGCTCTCTGCAGTAAAGTGAATCAGAATATTTCCCAGAAATGTCAAACTATTTCTGAAGAATGTTTGTTTACCTGCAGTTCTTTTACCGCTCTCTTTAAAATGCCATTCATCTTTTAATTCTGCTGTGTGTCTACATGCTCTGTAAAGCACTTTACAAATGTCCTATATACAGTAAATGGTGCGCCTTCCTTTTCTTTTTCTGCTCTTTACTTTTATCATTAATTATTCCTCCTCCTTGTCGGACTGGAGCGAAGACAGAAACACAAATTCCTTCTCTGTGTTCCTCATTTCCACAATTATTGTCTGCCGGGTCAGCCGGTGCTGTGGCTGGCCAACACCACCCCAAAGCATCAACAACAACAACAACAACAAAAGAAACCCCTGTGTGTGATTTGTTCTTTCTCTCTGTCTGTGCTTAGCACTTGAAAGAGATGTGTGGGTGTGAGGGACTTATTGTGCGAGACTCTTTGCAGTGCCTGTACACGGTTAAGATCTGCATGCGTTGACTGTGCCACCCACCTCCTTCTGCTTAGCTGTAGTTGACCGGAAGTGTACAGCAGTCAACAGTCAATCAAAAACAGAAATTGTGACACTAGTTCAGTGATGACACATGAAGCCTGCAAGCAAGCCACTCTGTTGTTTGTCATATAAACAGTTGTTTGCATGCAACATGATAAAAGCTGATTAATATTTGGTATATTGGCTAAATCATTGGACCAAACAGAATATCTAACTTTAGAGGATGCTGTGTTCCTGTCTCTTTCATCTCGTGCAGTGTCTTTGGTTCACATCAGTCCCTGAAGAGGTGTGCCTCGTCTTTTGAAAACCCATCTGCTAAGACAATAAGCCGAGGTTCAAGGCTGTGTCAACGAACATATAGCTGGAGTTAAAAAAAATGGAGCCATTCTTCTCCATCTGAGTGCGTCGGTGACACAGTGGTTTGGTTTGATGTAGTATCCTGTCTGGTTTTGTGTCAGTGCAGCGGTAATCAAAAAAATTACCCCTTTCACAAAGCACTGATTTTAATAATGCACAGCAGAGTCTCTCTGACTGCTCACGGAGCATAAAAGGCATTCAGACGTCTTTTTCTGACAATTATGTTCTCTTTGTTCTGGAGTATCCCTACAAGTCACTTCCTTTGTTCTGGGAGTGCAGCAATAAGATTAAGCTATTCTTTTGGTTCTGTCAGACTTCAAATCTAACCCACAATATCCACGGAAATGTATTTATTCTCCAGGATATAAGCCGCGCATTTGTAGGGTTTTCAATTTTTCACAATATACACTAAATCCTTATTTTTTTAGCCTCTGAAGCTTATCACAACAGAAAGGAACAAAGATTTTATCACCGGTTCGCAGGAGAGAACATCACCAAAGGCTGATCGTGGAAAGGATCAATTGTTCTTAACCGAGCCATCCCAGTCCACCACTCAAATACTTAATATGGTTCCAGTAGATTGAATTGCACCATGCTCATAGGAGTTTGCATAATGACTTCCTCTCTTGAATGATAATGCAAAGCTATGGTTTAGACAGGATATGTTCTTCCGTCGTGCAGGAACAATGAATGGGGATTAATATGCGACAGTGAAACCGTGGATCGAGGTTGTTGCCTCTTGTAGCAACAGAGGATCAGTGTGGTGAATTTATTCCTTAGGGGGGATTTTTTTTCCCCCCAGTTGCTGGTGACACGAAGGTATGAGTTTATTAATGCCATTTGTCTCAACCCAGCTCACCCTCACAACGCAGGCTATGCACTGATGGAGCTTGCTCCCCCTCTCCAGAGCATGCATATTTATACATGCAAATCTAACTTGGCCTTGGATTGTCTCTGAAGGAATTTAACCCGTGTTAAACCATATAGAGACACTGTTCTTGGAGGTGGTGAGCACTGTTGAAAAAAAAATAGCTGCTAAGCAGACATGTCTCGAAGGTTTTCTAGCATTACCGTGTACATGTTTGATGAAGTTTGATCAGCCTGATTCAGCAGCAAATTAATTATTTTGCAATGGCTGGATGAACATGAATAAAAAAAGCAGGAAGTTGGAGATTCTGTGACTCTTTGTGATCAAAGCAGATATAACCAATGTTGTTTTTATTAACACTGCATCAAAAGACCACTTGTATGTGAAAGATGTTGCCTGCAGTCACTAAAGCAGAGAATTTCCAGACGACCCTGCAGTTCTCCACTGATCTACAGAGCGTTTTCACATTTCACAACTTTACTGTTTTGGTTCACGCTAACCACTCAAAGAGTGTAGTGTTCGGCTTCAACAGGCGGCTGTTTTCAGCTAAAACACTCTGATAAACCCACTGGGTACAGGGCCTGCCCAGCACCAAACAGAAGAGAGACTCACAGGGGAACACAGTGAAGCATTTAACAGCCAAAAAACAAACAAACAAACAGATATTTCCTACAGGAGCTGGCTTAAAACAAAGTAAACTGGTGTCCAGTTTATGTTACTGTAATGTCTACTTGATGTCTGAAAACAAAATGTTGTCTTGCATTGACATTATCGATATTGGACAGTTCTGCAAATCACTGGATTACGTTCAGTGAATCCTCAGTTTGATGTCACATATGCAGTTCAAGCATATGTCTTGACGTCACTGTAGGATTGTCCTAGAGATACGGAGCGGCTGTACAGTTGTGTTTAGGAAAGCAGGTCCCATTCTCATCATTAGAGGATAGGGCTCTCTCACTCCGTAGACACACACAGACAGACAAACAGATTCAGGTCCATAATGTAGAAGTCTATACAGAGTCAGATAACAATGTTAGACCACTTAAGGAAAACGTATTTCCTTATTTGTAGGCTAATGACCAATTGGCAAATATCTTTTACTGTAGATGCATTGAGTGTGACGATTTAGGGACGCAGAGTAGTTATGGCACTATTCTGAGGGCATGTACTGGCCAGAGAGGACAGCTTCTTCGGAAATGCCACGACAAGTGTATTGATAAATCATCTACTCTCTTTGGCAAAGCTTCAATAAACCTTTCAGCATGAGACATCTTGGACTATCTCTCCACTGCCTACAATGACTATTGATGAATACATTCCTCCACAGCACTCTAGAGAGCATAAATGCAGTCAATAAATTTGGTGCTCATCTGTCCATTAAATTTCTTGTGTATTATGAGCAGAAAGGCTGGATGATGGCACTAGAAGACAGGGCAAGAGGACACCTACGATATTTGTAATTATCCTCTGGGGACCATGAATATCAGGACCAAATTTCTTGTCCATCTTGTCATAGTTTAGATATTTTTAGCCGGGATGGACTGACTAACAGAACAGCTCTCTAAATGTTTTCTCTTTTCTTTCCTGCAGGGATCTCCGTGAGCATCTCCACCTTCAGCCTCGTGGCCATTGCCATCGAGAGATACAGCGCCATCTGTAACCCGCTGAAATCCCGCTCGTGGCAGACCCGATCCCATGCCTACCGTGTCATTGCTGCCACCTGGTTGGTGTCACTGCTAATCATGGTTCCCTACCCGGTGTTTAGTGTCCTCATGTCTTTCCACAAGAGCAACGGCACTGTTGGGCACATGTGTCGCCTGCACTGGCCCAGCCACAAGGCTGAGCAGACCTGGTAAGGACTTAGGTTACCAGTATATTTTTAGTTATTGTTATTTAGTAATTCAAATTAAATGAGTAACCTGACCTAAATGATTTTAATGAGAGACAGAAAAATGTGTCTTGCTGGCTTGACTTGATGGGTGTTGAGGCCATGTAGCTATTTAAAAGCAATGACGGACAATGACAGACTCTGCACAAACCCTCTGAGAGGCATGACAGTCATTTGGTGGACGTGTTTCCGTAACCTCAACAGGGATAAGTGAGCAAAAGATGAAGAGACAGAGTCAGTTTGTGAATTGAAGACAATCAATCACTCGTGTCATTTGCATATGTATTACAATAACTTCATCAGTGCAAGCAGACCACTTTCTACCAATTTCTCACAGTTGGAGAACAGACTGAATGCTGATTTGGTCATTTTGATAATAACCTCAAATTTCCTGCACAAACCTTCGGGGCCTCTACAGTTCTGTGAGCAGTACATTGATTGCAGCACCCTTTGTATTACAGCGTTTGTATCTGTGCCAGTTAATCCATGTTTTTCACTTGGGACAATTTCTATAACAGATGTGTAACCTAATACATTTAATACTAATGGCTTCGCTCAGGCCTCTGTTGCTGTAAAATGCATCTCTGCCTTCCAGGATACTGGCTAAAGGGGTAGTTACCAATCATATTCCAGGACTGCAGTAGTTCAACTCAAGTTGTTGCTGCACCAGAAAATGGCACAACAATTTTCACGAAACAGACCGTGCCAGAAGCTTGACATAGGGACTACTCAGAGCTACTGGGTGAACTAGCGTAACTGATGATGTGTTAATCAATCAAAATACCTTTTTTTTCCAATAAAAGTGAATGGGGGCAACACAGCTACAATAGCTTCTGCCTTTTTGCTCTCAAAGGTCAGTACTGTCAAGACAGTTTGATATAGGTCAGGGCCTGAATTTGCTGATCAAAGTTCCCTAAAGTTGAACTCAACACAAAAGATCTATGTGTGTTTCCTTTACCCCCGGAAAAATTAGTGGTGACCCCTTTAAATTAAATATATTTTGTTGCAAGATTTCACTGTTTGAAATGCTGGAAGGATTGGGACCTGGTGTATTTTCTCTTGACCTACCCTGCAGGAAATATGAGAGGGATAAAGAGTATAGCTAATGATGAGAAAGGGCTCTTAAATTCTTGTCGTTTCAGGCTTGAACCCCTGAGCTGAAGCTGTAAAGGTCATTGCAGAGGTGGAGTCTAGAAAATGAATGCAATCATTAAGTGTGAGACTGTCTTTAGGATGGGAGAGGTGACAAGGTTACTCCCACTGAGGCGTAATTAGAGACAGTATGAAATGGATCCGTTTTCTAGCATAGGAGGGGTCCAAAAAAACAGAAGAGCTGGGGCTGAAAGTAGAGACTACATCATTAGACAAAGATACTGCGTTGATGGTGCAAGGACCTTTTTGCTGTCATTTTAAATTAATATTGTTGTTTCGCTGCTTCTGACTGTACACTGAAATGGATGGAAGAGTAAAGCTTTGCAAAATATCAAGGGACAAAGGAGGAAGGAAAGTCGTCCGTCATCCCACAGAGCACGTACTCTGAGGACCGATAAATGCTGCTTTGTTTGTAAAAAGCACCCCAAGTAGATGGATAAACAATACATGTGAGGGCATCTTGGGATGGACTACTCAGGGACTGTTATAGATCTATCCATAAACAACTTTGGGGTTTGGGATGATGCAATTAAAATGAACAAGAAGCTCAACATGGCAAAACCTTGTATATCTCTCTACTTGACAGCCTTTTGTGATCGAACACTGAAGAATTCTCTTTTCTCTCTCTGTATATCAAACTGTAAAGCTTCTCTGGGAAAGACGAGGTAGTGGGAGACCAGTTAATTAGTCTGCCCAGTGAGGAGGAGGAGTAAAGGAAGGAAGAAAGTCTGGGCTCAGATGTCAAAAGTCCAGATGTGTCACAGAGAATGAGGCACTTTCAAGTTTTAATTCCCAGTTTCATCCTTACCCATCATGCCCATCATTTAAATTACACCATCGTTAAGGGTTAAAACTCAGACAGAAATGAAATAACACCTTTTCATCTACATCTTACTATAGAAAAAAAGACACTTAATGAAGCAGTGAATAGAGGTACTGAAGTGTCCATTTTTAGAATAAAATCAAAGTCTGAGATGATGAGAAGACACGCAAGATCCATAAAGTAGTTAATGAACCAATTTTGTCTAGTCAAAGACAACTCTAATGGTTTTTATAATTATTCTTAACGCATGCCGCACACTGACAGTTATCCACAGACTAGAGTTTTACATAAAGGAAAATCTTATTAGCAGAGATACTCTAGAGGGGATGAATAATCTTATTCACTGCGGCAAATCAACTTGCTACACAATGTAGACATTTTATTATGACCAGATAACATTTTGCATTAAAGAGAAGCCTAGACATACTTGTATGAGTCTGACATTTTCAGGTTTGTACTGAAGTGCAGATATAATATATTTTATTTTGGCCTGTGTATTCAGTATGTATGCATTAAGAGCCTACTCTGCAACACAAGAGAGTATTTTGAAGGCCGCCTATAATATTTTGTATCGTACCCTGTAGTATTAGGTAGTATAGGAAGCTACAAGAGAACGTGCAGACTCCATGCATATGCTGCAAGGTTCAAACCCAGAACCTTCTTGATGTGAGGCAACAATACTAACCACTGACACTACTAACACTATGCCACCCATTACCACCTTTCTTTAATCTAAAATTAATATAATACACTTATTTCAGATAACAGCAGCACTTTGGATGAGTGTTTTTTTCCTGCAAAACGTCACTTGAATAGATCTTTGTTCTGCAGCCTGCAGTTCTGCGTCTTATTTTACTTTTAAATGCCGTCATTTTAAAATTACATTCCTGTTTCGCCGCTTCCGACTGTACAGTGAAAAGGATGGAGGAGTAAAGCTTATGCAAAATGTCAGGGGAGAAAGGATTTCTGCTAGAGCCTGGATTTCTCAGTGTTAGGAAAGTCATCCATGACAGTGCTAACCACTGCTGCCCACAATCAGACCAACTTTCTAAAACCGCAGAATTAATAAAATACACTTTTTTCAGATAACAGCAGGACTTTATAGGAGTGGTTTCCCTGCAAAATGTCACTTGAATAGATCTTTGATCTAGAGCCTATAGTCCTGCTCCTTATTTCACTTTTAAATGTCAGGGTGTGAGTCATTATAATTTAACATTATGTCCTTGGTTTAATTGGGCACAACTGAAGCAGAGATCGCCGCGACACCACAAAGACAACTGTTACTGATTTAACTGATGCTCAATTTCTATATTCTTTGGATAAAGTAAAATAAAAAGACGTATAGACTCTTTTTTTCTTACCAAAAAAGCTGTACAAGCCTGAGTAGTGCCTGCAGTCTTCCTCTTTATGCTGTAGGGTAGACTGTATGTCAAAATCCAGGGCAAAATAGTCTGAAGACACCCGCTGCTGCTCATTACGTTTATTGCTTTGAGCGCACAGTAAATATTAAGGCAACCCAGGAGAATGTATCAACTTCTGTCAAAAAGAAGAAAATAAGAAACAGATTTTTACTTTATCAAGAAGGAAGGAGGGCAAAAAAGGATTTTGAAAAGTGAAGGGGATCCTTGCAAAGGATATCATGTTCCTGTATCTTATATTTATGTCACTGAATACAAGACATGCAACTAAACCACAGTGGTCACAAAAGGTCATAGCCTGCAGTGTCAACAAATGACACCAAGTGTCAGAGTTCAGTGGTTTTCCACTACAGAGTCTGCAAGCTCTTCTCAACAACTTAAGAAGAGGCGTTATTTAACAATGAAATGCACGTAGCATGCATGTCTTCTTATAAGTTGATAAGGTGAAACTAAGCTCTAATTTGGTGCCCCTCAAGCTCATGCTGCTCTAGGCCAGTGTTTTTCAACCCTGGTCCTCGGGGAACACTGCCCTGCATGTTTTAGATGTTTCCTGCTCCAACACACCTGATTCAAATGAATCAGCTCGTTATCAGGCCACTGCAGAGATTGATGACGAGCTGATCATTTGAATCAGGTGTGTTGGAGCAGGAAACATCTAAAACATGCAGGGCAGTGTTCCCCGAGGACCAGGGTTGAAAAACACTGCTCTAGGCAACCACTACTAGCAACTACTGAGGCTACGATGCTAACATGCCGATGTTGAGCAGGTTTAGTTTATCATGTAAGGATGCTAACATTTGCTACACAAAAGTATAGTTGAGAGTTAGAACAATTCATCCTGTGGGGGATATCCATAAACGTGAACTCATAGTGCTGCCAGAGCAAAAGTCAGTATAATTAATCTTCTGGGGACCATGAATGTCAACAAGATTTCATCCAATCCTTCACCAATATCCATCCAATAGTTTTTTGTTCAGAGTTTGCTGATTTTGTTTCATGATTAATATAAACCAAACACATTTTTCCTGGTTAATCAGTCAGCTTTGAGATGACATGAGAGGGAGCTACATGTGAATATTCATCCCTCTGCCTCGGCTCCATCCATCTGGGTTTCCCCCTTGAAGCAAAACAAGCACAATTATCCAGCAGCACCTTTTTCTCCCCTACGCGTTCACTTCCTGACAGCTTTTGTCTAACAGATTTTCCACAGTATCAAACAAGCAGCTGATGAGAGGCTTTTACTGAAGCCTTTTTTTTTTTAAATAAGATGAGAAGTGAAAGAGAGAGGGGGGCTGTGCAGAGTTCATAGGATTGCCCAGGAAGCCATTAGAATATCAGAATGAAACCTGGCCTCTTCCTCTCTGCTGTTGCTTTCATGTGCTGACTGATGTGCACCGCGGACATCAGTGGTCGAGAAGAATGATGCTCTGATTACGATGAATCAAAAAGGGAGATGTGGCTTCAGATGGTGAAGATTTATTACGATCAAAGTGACATCTGTGCAGCTTATTTATCTTATTCATCCATGGCTTACTCTTTCCAGTTTCTCTTTCTCAGAGAAATCGCTCTCCCTCCTCTCCTCTCGATCACTTCATTTCATGTAAAGGTTGTCTTCATTTGATTCACTGATAGTCTCTACTTTTAGATTCCTTCTGAGTGCATTGTACTTTACTCCAACGTGTTCCAACAAAGCTACACAGTGCTGAAGGTCTTATATAGAATAAATGCAACGGTATTTGCAGTCCGATACGGATGCTGGAGAGACTGACTGAAGATCTGAGCCCTTTGAAATTTGTACACGGTACAAAATTCCCTTCCGTCAGTGTTTTGTTCACTTTTCTTGGTCTTTACTCTCTTCACTACTTTTTTCTCTGATGTGTCATCAATCCTGGCACTCAGGAGAGAGAGCCATGATCGCTACTCTTTCCGAGTGAGAAAAATGGAACATTTGTCATCAGAAAACAGCCGAGTACACAGCCTGGAGCAGCAGAAAATGCCTCACAATTGTCACATACGCTGTTTTTTTTTTTTTTACACTCTTCCAAATTTAATTCTGTTATGTATAGCCACGTTTGCTGCCTATCGTATGTTCTTCCAACTGTTACCATGGGTGTCAATACATATGCGTTATGTGTTGCTGTGTAAACTATCAATAGGTCGTGTTGAAAACCTTTCCTTGGTTAAACAGGATGGCTGCCACTGTCTTAAAGAGTACATTGTCTTCTCGTGTCAGTTCTGCAGCAGCTAACTGGCCCAACTAGTCCAACTGGCCCACCTCACTCTGTAAACTACAGAGGTTTCTTTTTACTCGACATCACACGTCTCCCACTAAAGCGGCCTCATCACCTCTCTATGCAAATTTAAAACTGCTGTTCCTCAGAGCAGCTTTCGGCAGTAAATACTGAACTTGGGAAGACTGAAGACAGACTGAATGTTTTTACAACTCAACTCTATGGAATAAATGCAGTTACAGTAGTTTAAGAGGCAGTAGATAGATGCAAACATGGCATCAGCAAAATGCTCCTCAGGATGCTGAGGTGCCTGACAGCCTGCATGGAGAGGGCCTTTTGCCAGACTCCACGGGGATAAAGAGGGTTGTTGGGAGGGGTCAACCATCTGCAGGGCCTCCAGCACGGCTCCAACATATGCACAAAGGTGCACAGGGAAAAGAAAGATTGCTTGGTGAGATCACGGGCAAGTTTTGCAGCCAGTAGCTTCAGAATCTGATGGTCGGTTGGTTTTGAGGGCTGATTCAACTCAGATTTAGATTTTTCCTCTCTCTCCCTCCTTCTGCATGTTGTTTTTACACTTCTCTCTTTCCATTCTGGCTGTTTTTCCAGGTATGTGCTGCTGCTGTTCATTCTGTTCTTCATCCCAGGAGTGGTGATGATTATAGCCTACGGTCTGATCTCCAGAGAGCTCTTCCGAGGCATTCAGTTTGAGCTGAGCCAGAGCACAGAGACCACCGGTGAGATCCATCATAAATTCAATCCAAGCTGCACAAGGCTTTCTGTTCATGTTGATTTAACTTGTACTGTGGGCAAAAACATATTTTTTACCTTGTATAAACTTGAATGTGTTGAAGCTGCATTCAATTACATTAGAAAGAATTATTAAAAGGTCTGGTAACTATATTCCAAGTAAACCCAGACCTGTTTGAATGTGTTTTACGTGATGATTTGAAAGTTCACTGTTAATTTTGTACACTTTCTCATGAACACAAACCTCCATTCTCAGAGATTCTGGGCAAACAAATAATGCAACATAATTGTTGTTGGCCTCAAGCACATTACATTTTGTTGCTACTGTACCTAAATACACTCTATACCTCTTTGTGCTCTTAATACCTGCTGTACTTGTTCTGATGCCTGTGTGGAGTGTCTCCATCATTTTATGCCCGGTATTTCCCACAAAACAAACAAATAAACAAGAAAAAGCCAGCTGATTTACAGCTGCTGTTGTAACAGGAGCACCAGTTTCCATGGAGTCGAGTGTGTAATCCATCAAGGCTGAGACGATTTGAAACCGCCTCTGGTGGTGACTGTTAATTTATAAACTGTTTTATTTCATTGTAATGCAGCGAAATAACTGAATACTTGATGAACTTACAGATATGAACATTGAAAGAGGTTTTGCCTGCTGTGATCATACCGCTGTGTTCATGTGCTTTCAGTGGAAGTGATGGGGGACTAAACCCATATCTGTTGGCTTGAGGCTTCAAAAGTCCGAATTAGACCAGTATTTTTGGACTGATCTATCAAAATGTAAACTTTCCGTCCCTCCACAGGCCAGAAGAATGGTGTAGGAAGGGGTGTCGCAAGGTCGAATGATGATGATGACGGCTGCTACATCCAGGTGTCTAAAAAACCCTCCTCTGCTGTGGAGCTCCCCACCCTCTCTGCCTCGTCTAGCACCACCCAGGTAAAGAACGAGCGCCCCCGCAGCAACACCTCGGAGGCCAAGCTGCAAGCCAAGCGGCGAGTCATCCGCATGCTGATGGTGATCGTGGCACTTTTCTTCATCTGCTGGATGCCTCTGTACTCAGCCAACACCTGGAAGGCCTTTGACCTGAAGTCGGCCTCCAAAGCACTCACAGGAGCGCCCATCTCCTTCATCCACCTGCTGTCCTACACCTCGGCCTGTGTCAACCCCATCATTTACTGCTTTATGAACACACGCTTCCGCAAGGCCCTGCTGTCCACGTTCGCCTGCTGCTGCCGCAACCGGCTCTGTCGCCAGTGCTACTGGTGCAGGAAGAGGGAGGCAGGGGAAGATGGCATCAACGCCACCTCTATGGCCACGTCGATGGCCACCTCCATGTCCAAGTTCAGCTACACCACCGTCAGCACCACTGGCACCTGTTGAGCCTCGAGGAGAGCGCCTCAGTGGCTGTTGGGCAGCCGTTACTGTGTGCACCATCTGTTTTTTCAATCTTCTGTTTTTCACTCTTCATCTTAATATTCTGTGAGTCACATGCTGAGTAAGATCGCTGCCCTTGTTCACGAGGCCTCCCTTTTTCCGCAATTTTTGTGTGCATGGTTGCAGAATGTGAGGCAGGGAAACCGCTGTTCCAGTTTGGTGACTTACTTTTTTTCTTCTGGTTAATTGGCAGCGTCCGCTTTGTTGCATCCTGAAGACAACATCAAGTGCCTGTGCTCTTTGTGTAGCTTCATTCGTTATGGTTCACACATTTTAGTGAAAAACCACATTGAAAATATGAATCTTGTGTACTTGTATATACTGTCTTCATCTTCTTAATGTACCAAAGGTTAATTTCTGACAGAGACATACTGTTGAACAATGAGGACTCATTACCTCATCAAGTGATGAATCAGTATGGATGTCAGCTCCTTTTGTGTTTAATGTTTTGTCTTCATGCATTCAGGGCATCTCTCTCTCTCTCTCTCTCTTTCAGTTATCAGAATTATTCTACTTAATAACTTAAACATGGCTGGGTCCCAAAATCCTGAAATATTTGAACATGAAGAAATATTCCAGTTTAGTCAGGTTTGTTCCCAACAATCTTCTTTCTCATCACTTGTGTATGAAGCAGACTTTCTAGCAAATATCCAAACACCAAAACTGATTGATTCAGCTGATTTTGTCAAATAACGGGATGTTTTGCAGCTCCACAGGCTGATAAGGCAGGTGCTTGTTTGGATCAACATTGTTCAGATAAACATCTGAACACTGAGATTTAACCTCACATCCTGACAAGCATAAATAAGAAAGCCTGGTTTGCTTTCTTGTGTTTCCACCAGCTTGCAGTCAAAGGAACTGGGATCAAACAGGGTTGGTCATGGAATTTAAATGTCCTGCTGCCACTGCTACAAATGTATGTTGAATACTGATGCAGACGTTAATGTCAGCATTTGAATTAGCAGAAAATGCGCAGACAGTTCATCCATGAAAGGTTGATGGCACCTGCCATTTGCACCATATTGACCCTGATCCAAATGGCACAGAGAAGTGCTTCAGTCAAACTCACCATTTCTGCTCAATTATCTCTGCGGCGTCTTTTATGTACTCTTACTGAGACTTCTGCTTCAGCGCTGCAAATTACTCTGAGCATTACCTAACCTAAGTACAAAGAGCTCATTCCCAGGCTGGCGACTAACGAGGTGTTTCTCAGGGAGCCTCTGCTGCAGCGCAGATCTCATGGCTTTGCCTTTATGAAACTGACGACAAAAGGCTTCAATTAATAAGAATAATACTAGCATTTTTCATTAAAAAAAAAAAAGCTGAAAGTGTGCTGTAATTCGGAGAATCAGGAAAATGCAACATTGATGCAGAGTAACATTGTTAATATGAGTAAAATAATATTATTGAAATATTTAAAATAATAGATATTTTGGATACAAGCTGACTTAAGTTCAGAAGAACAATACTACTCTCATATCTGTACACTAAACATGAAACTAGAGGAGAGACGGTTAACTCAGCTCTTCCACAGAGACCATGTTGAACTGCTTTATTTCAGTACAGTAGCTCAGAAAACTGGCTTCACGGCCACAGTAGTTTCTACTTAACACTAGAAAGGAGCGGGTTCCTTTAAAGGAATGTTTCTGTCTAATTACTTCATCTTATCTCGTCCATTTGATGGCCTCAATTGTCAAATGTGAAATATACAATGCTAAGACAGACTTATTTAAGAGCTATAGATAGAAGTTGTCTGATAGATATTATATAACGACAAATTCTCATGATGAAACATGAACATGATAGTGTTACAGTGAATTATTTCACACCCCATTAAGATAAGTAGCCTTCATATTTTATCATTTTGCCTCTGCAGCACAAAAATATCTGGATCTGTTTTGAGCAGTGCGATGTAATACTTTTGTCCTACATACAGTGTACGTTGACAGCTTAGTGCTATCATTTCCTATCACTTTCAACTTTGGTCCTCTTTTTCATGTCCTGCCATCGGCATCACTTCCTGTCTCTGCAGGCCCATCACCCACCCACCACCCTCTGTTTTATCATTTTTTCAGTGCAGAGGCGTATGCATACATGAATGACAATAGTGTGTGGGTGACAGCCAAGATTTGCAGGAACAAGGGCTGTCCGAGAGCAGTTTACAGGCAGTGGCAGAGGTGGAAGCGGGCTCGGCTAGCAGACAGGCAGCTGGCACACAAAAATGCCAAACACGGCCTCACTTGTAAACATTTAGTCTGGCGGGCTCCTCTCTGTGGGTGCTTTTGTAATTAAGGCAGGAGACAATGAGAGATTTCCATATCTTTGCCAGCCCTCGGTGCACTGAAGAACAGGAGTCAGGATTTATTTCATTGACTTTGCCCCTTTCGCCTTCACCTAAATTTGTATTTAACCAAATTGTTTTATTAAATCAAATGGGAGCCAATAGTTTAATGAAATGCAAACTGTTAAGTTAGGTAATGACCATAGCTGCGCGGAATAATGAAGATAAGCCTCTTAATCTAGAGTTGGTGTTTTGTATTCCACGGCCTGTAGAAGATAAATCTGTGTCTGGGCAAAAACGTCTGGGTGACCTTGTTAACTAATAAAAATGTCTTATTTTCATACTTTGAGTATAGCTAGTTTTGCTAACACTAGAACTAAGCACTATAAGTGCCACTCTTTTCCTCGTTTCAGGATATGTTAGGTGTTAAATAAGATGCTAGCATGCACCCCAGACATACTGAGTAGAAAAGTGATCAATGATCACTGCACTCAAAACCTTTTTGAAGAAGGTAGTATTTGCTTGGTGAATCTCTGAACAGTGTGGCTAGCTGTTTCCTCTCCTTACAGCTGGTTTTAGCTTCATATTTAGTGTACAGACACAAGAACAGTATCGATATTCTCATCTAACTCCTCAAGAAAGCAAATTTGCCAAAATCTGAAATGATTCCTTGGCTATATGGAGCACTTCCACTAGTGCCACATTTTACTATACCACAGTAAGTTTACAGACTATTAAACAATAAAAAAGGTACAAATGCTCCTTCAGGGTTGACAAATCAAATTCTTAGCCTGTCCCCAGACCAATGCTTGATGCAAACTGAAAGTGAAATTAGACAGAGGCATGGGACCATTCGCCCAGTCAGTTCCTCTCTTATCTCTACCTCCCTCAACGAGAATCCCATTAGGTGCTTCAGGCGGCACACAAGGAAGAAAAACACAGCAAACCTCATTTGGCTCTTTAGCTACGCACACAACACGTGGAACAAATTTTGATCAACTCCGGACACAAAAGAAGTGACGGCACAAAACATAAACTGCAGTGTCATCTCTTGTAAATGTCACTTCACTGACAGTGATAGATTAACCTCTTATTTGTGCTTTCTTAAAATAACACGTCCTGTCACTTTTCAAAGCTGTTACTCATTTCAGTTTCTGAAAGCAAACAAATAGCTTTGACAGACCTATAATAACCTATAATTTACTCATTTACTCACTCATGCCGATGATGACGAGATCCCTACTAAAAAATGCATCAAACAAAGCTTTTCTTAGGACCACAGAAGCTGACTGCTGGGAGCTACAAGAGCTTCAGCCAGCAGGAGACACTGACAAAGCACTCATAAGAAAATTAGAGGAAGTTGTATGTCAATTATTCATAATGGCTACCTGGAGGAAGGCTGCGAGGAAAATGTGTCTGCTGGATTTTTTATTTTGTTCTTCTGCAGAATAATTAATAATTGTAAAAAGAGAGATTTTTGTAGTTTTGCCACGGGCACAGAATGAAATATATTGTTTTGGTCTACAGGTCCTGTACCTGAGTGTTGTCAAACCTGCTGTTCCTTTTCATGTTCAGTCTTTGCTCAGCTTTACAGAGCACGTGTCTCTCTCTGCTCCTCTTGCTTCTCAAAAGGTGAATAATGTAAAGGAAGAGAGAATTAAGGGAAGAGTGTTTCCCAACACCTTGTGAAGGAGAATTTTAAGTGTTACCACGTATGTCAAGCTGAATCTCAGCCTGCAGGGGGGAAAAAAGTAAACAAAAGTGAGAAATACGTGGCGAAGAGCAGGCGGAGAGATGAGGCGATGAATCATATATTTAGCTCTTATTAGGTGGTGAAGCTGTCCGCGTTTGTGCGTCCACGCTATAAATGTTTACCAAAGCAGTAAACTGGTGCCTGCTTGTGCTACGTTGTAAAAATATTAAATGTGTAACTGTCTGTTAGTTGAAAAAGGACTAACTCTCCTGTCTGTGAGAGGTTTTAAATGTATAATGAGGTTATTGATGTTTGTCATGTTTTGCTTTCGCTGTATCACCAGTATGATATACTTATTATGATGCGGTTTCATGGTTACTGGCTACACGTAGAGTATTTTTCATGCCAAATGTTCATTATTTAACAAAAATAAATATTGGGGAAAACATGATTATGTCTTTATGTTATGTGTGTGCGAGCCTTGCAATTACCTCCATAAAAAAATAGGTTTCAGGTATAAATATTTCCTCATCTCAAGCAGAGAGCTGGACTGTGAACAAGTATCCAGCACTGAAACATGAAAAAGGGAGATGAATAATGAACAAACAATGGCAAGCCAGTTTCCCGAGCGAATACACTCTGGTATGAATCAAAGTCCTTCAGGGACGAGAAGCCCTCAGGAAGTTCAAACTCGCATTTCACGGACCGGGATGAGGAAGAGACTGAATGCGCCAGAGTCATTGCCATAGCAACGAAAGCGCCTCGGTTACAACTGGTCGTCTTGGACCAGAAAACTGAGAAAATACTTTTCCCTTTTCGAGTCCTCTTTCAGAGGCATCGATCTCGCCCTGTATAAAAACAGAAAAACATTTGTTGTTTCCCCAGCGGTGCAGAAGTCCGTGAGGCTTTTTAAATATTTTACACAGTCATCGCTCACACTGAAATATGCTATGTTTCCTGAATATTAATGAGAGCAATGCTGCTTACAGTTGTAATGGAGACAAGTTAAAAGCTGCTCCCTGCTACTAGAAAAACAACAATTGTAAAATCTAAATAATTCCAGAGACTTTATTCATTGAAGCTGTCCACACTCCTTTGTAATGTACCACTACCAGTTTAGCGATTGAGTGTCTCTTGGATCGTTTTATTACAGCTGTCAGAGGACAGCAAATCCAGATAATTAGAACATAAAGAGGAGAGTGTTTCCACACACAGAAGAGGCCATAATTGTTTCAATATTTGGGTTTTATCTTAAAACTGTCTGCTGCAGCAGGTAGAGCTGTTGGGAAACAACAGCTAATTAATACCAGTCGTTCCAGCTGAGTGCTCAGTTGTATTAATTAGGCTGATGATTTGCCATATTCATTAAAAGGTGTTAAAAAGGGTACAGGTGTTACTAATATGAGCACCCTGAAACTGAAGCAGATAAATGGAATTCATTCATCTCGGGTGGCCCTATTGCACCAATTTCGCCAAATTTGCATAAATACGAGCTCTGACTCAAGCAGCATGAAGCATTTCCTCTTTTTCACTTGTTCTAACGTGTCACAAGATCAAGACACAAGCCATACGTGTGACCTGCGCAAGAGAATGTGAGAGGTTTGTCAGACTTGAAAACTATGCAAATTTGCGATCTGCATGCAAGCAATGCTCGTAAATCACTGCAGGAGCAACAGGTTGAACTAGCCGCTGTAGTTCTCACTCACATGTCCCCTTTAGCCATGTTGATCTGGAGCGACAGAGTCCGTTGAAATGCCTGCTTGTTTTTGTTGACTGCAAAGTGGAATTCACAACCTCGTTTATTCCAAGCTAGTGACAGTATGATGCATCCCAATATGTTGCAAAATCAATGTTACTCAGCTATTCAACAGCTGTAAGGCTTCAGAGCTCCTCACGGTTGTTAAATAATTTGTAATTCCAGCCAACGCTGTGTTCCTTCAGCCCTGCATGCTGCTGGTGCCCATACTGTGCTCTGTAGCCCGCTGATTCCTACACTATCTGTCATGGCCTTCCGCCACAGGGTTCAGTAATGGAAGTCAACAGTGGTGAGTCTAGTAAATGGACACAGCATCTCTGCTGTACCCAGCCCCACCCTGCAACAGAGCAACACAGAGAGCTCATTTATCTTCTTTTCAACCCTCTACCAGGTACCCCTAATGGCCTTTCCCCACCTCTGGCACATTTCTCTTCAGGCCCCTCATCTCCCTCTTCCTGTTTCCCATGTTCACGTGCAACAAAAACTAGAGGGAACACTGGCTTTTTATCATGAAATAGGCCTGACCAGCAGGTCAAAGCTATGACATGCCCTATTGCTTTTATAGATGTAGGCAGGGGTTGCTTCCTTTGGGACCCAAAAGAAAACAGTGTTTTACAGAGCAGCAGGATCCTTGAATCTAAACAGCCTAGAGGAGTGGAAGAAACTTTAGACGCATTTCCATTTCAGAATTCGTCCTCTGTTGCTATGGACGCCACTGCTGATTCAATGCAGCATTTAAGTTTCTATTTCCAAAGGCCAGAGCGTAGGTATTTTCAGCACATAAAGGAAGGTCCTTTCATAAAGGAAACCAGTATGAGCTATAAAAGCCTTCAGGCTATGAATTATGATTCTTTCTCTTTCCTGTACAATGCACACAACTTCCAGTGAGCAAAACACGGTGCACTGATGAAAGGTGCTGTCAAACTCACTGTGTCCCAGGAGGCTAATTCAGATATAATAATAGCTTTTTCAATTTAGCTTCCAGAGCAATACAGATCCAAAAGGGTGAAGGACGGATTGTCAAAGGTCACCTTTTTCACAAAGGAGACAAAGAAATATATCCAACCCAGACTGAAGGCTGAAATATCTACCACAGACCCTGACCCCCAATATTGTGTCTTTATCCTGCAGTGAAAGAGCTGAGCTTAACGCCACGCATTGCAAACATGCTGCGTCAGTGCATACATCAGGTATTGCAGAAAGTGGATCATGTTTTCCCTATTTTCCATACTCACTGTGCGTATGATACAGATACAGTGATGAAAATGATTAGCTTACTATCACACTAACGTGATGTCAGTACCTGGTGCCAAGTTAGCTGAGAAGAATGACAGCTACTGATGATGAGGAATGGGGTTTTGTGCCATTTATGAATGAGATTATCTACTGTAAAAAGCAAAACTGGAGCATGAGAAGTCCACTCAGACAGTATGAGCTCTGAATGTGAAAATGGTCGCGATATTGTCCAAGTAGAGGTCCCAAGAAGAGTTACAACTGATGAGGGTGATGATATAGTTACCTTATTAACATGCAAGTCAGTCCACCGTCGAAATCCAGAAACTCACACCGCTCTTCCTTCAGCTGGCTGTGATTGGAGAAGCGGAAAGAGGTGTAAATATGTTTTATTTGCTCTATGAACAACCATGTTGCATGAGCACAGACTAGTGACTGTGATTTGTGATAACTGCGCTGACTAATTCAGATTAGATGCTACAGTAGCCTATGTGTTAAGATAGTCCAGTATAAACATGGAAAACGCAATGCTCAAAAATTCCAGAAATAACAAATTTGGATTTGTAATACGTCAAGAAAAGTTTACAAGCAATATTATCATGTATGTAGGAATGTTAAAAAAAAACACAGGGTTCCCGCAGAGGTCTGAAACAGAGCCCACAGGGGTCTGTTGCCAAAAAAAAACAACTTTGCTTCACTCAAGTTAATTCAATTAAGCTTCCCAGCTGGTGCTGTCAGTGAACATTGCTGTCAGTGACAGGTCATGCAGCACAGATCCCCATAAATGCCATTCAAAGATGTCAAAACTGAGCTCTGACAACCCAGTTGTCATTGTCGTCCTGCAACTCTGAGCTCTGACGGCCTCGGTGACGGCTGAAGGACGTGTTAACAGCGCTAACGTTCCATCGTGGGAGGAAAACCTTGAGTTCGACACTCCCACCTTGAACACGACGGCCTAGAGGAGACAGATTTATCGCAACAAGCACTGTGATGTCCTTCTGTTTTTTCAAAGTTTTCTTACCGCTTTGCGCTCAGGTTTTTATTCGCGAGATATGTCATTTAGTTGCTAAGTAACTGAAGTGAAAATAACAGCCTCCACATGCAAAATCTGACATATTCCTTATAAAAACACATGTGCTGGCTGGCTTGGTTTGAGAACTGTGAAGCTCAGAGAGGGGGTGGTTACACTGAGAGATAAAATTTGCAACATATGGCTTAGAGGGCATGGGAATTAAACCCTGCATGGTATCTACAGCTTGGCATATATATCGCTAAATATATATATAACGCTCTAATTTCCCTGGTCACCACCTCAGGAAGACATGGACTCCCAAAATGACAACTTGTGGGAAAGTGCCATTCTACTGCAGTATGTAATGATTTGGCCTGTGTTGTGTGAGCTAATCATAATGGATTTGGACTTTACCTACTTCATTTGGCGTTGGTGTTTTCTGCCCCGGCCATCTCCAAGCAAGGAGCCAACAGCTTACTTGGCGAGCGGTGTGCATTCAATTCCTGCACCGGAGGGAAATGTGAAAGTGTCAGTATAACAGCTTTATGCTCTCATCTTTGCTGTGAGCACAGTTCTTCTCCGACCACCAAAAAGACATCTCTTCTTATTTCCTTGAGAATCACACTTTAACCACAGCCGTCATGAGACTCTGACTAACAGATGGGAGGGGATATCCTCTGGAGAAAATCTATTTCCACACTTATGCTTCAGGCTTGTAAACAGTGAAAGTAATGGGAAACCCAATAAAATTCAAAATGAGCTAGAGAAAATATGTTAAATATTTTTATATGGCTGAGACTTGTTTCTCACATAGGACTCACATCTGGCATATACAGACAAAAAAAGACTCGGAAATGGAAGAACGTAGAAACGTGAGAAAATCTAGATGGACCTATCGGAGCTTGTTAGTTTTGTTGCACCATCCACCTTTATTTAAACCTCCACTTAAGTCACTTCAGTAAATATTGGACTCGTTGTTCAACATGTCACATCTTCTGAAGATTCGGACACAGTACAGAACAGTATTTTTTGCAGCCTGGTTTCACAAAGGATGGTTAACTATAACTGAAACAAAACTTAAATAACGTTCTGAATGTTCTCTGCTACGACAAAATCCACACAACGTTTGCAACACTTCCAAATGAGGTCAACATATCAGGGTGCAGTGGTTAAAGACCACTTACACAAAATATGTATTCAGTATAGAAACATCTGGAGTGTGGTGTGCTCAGAGGGTGATCGGTCTGTACCGTGTCAGCCCCATGGGTCATGAGAAATGTATCTCGCACATCAGAGGTTATTTATTTTTAATGTACAGCGCAGTCACTGGGGAAAAGGTAAAAGGACAGTCAGTGCAGGTGAAGTGAATGAAACCTTGTGAAACAACCCTCAAGCAGAAATTCACAGGTGCTGACAAATAGATCAATACTCATGATGAGGTGTTAGCTCATGGTAACTAAAAGTAACTGCAGCACATTACTACTTCCTCAATAACTGATAATGAGTGTCGACATCAGGGCCTTCATTAACATGATCATTTCAGCACCAGTAATAATTACAAGGACAACGGGGAGCACATGAGGGACCTCACATTATCACCTGTTTAATTTGTTCATAATAATCCATGTGTACGGTGCAGGGTGTCATGTATATGGCTCACAAAAATGAAAGATTTTCAGTGTTATTCATGAAAGTAAATTTAATTTCATCTCCAATCCTGACATCAGGATGATTTTCTAATTAGAAATACCCGACTGGATAAAATAATTAGTGAACGCAGCTGCACACCCATCTCTATTACAAGACTGCCTGAGAGACTGAGCAGACATCAAACAGCAGCAGTTTCTGCATAGTTCACACTGGGAACACCTCCGGTTTACATACACAACGATAATTGGTTGGTAATTTGATTAAGTCTTGCCTCATTTTGATTATCGCAATGAAAGAAAAGTCAGAATTAGTGTCAGGGCAAAACTGGATTCAGATTATTATTCATCTGGCCATGTAAACACTGCCAACCAAGTTATATTTGTATTTATGTAATGTGTTGATGCACAAGTAGATGAGATGTAGCTACATGTTATTAATCACAGGGTTTCCACAGAGGGACACTTTCCATTATGAGCTGATTTAAAAATCACTTTTCTGTCTGCACCATTCATCAGTGATTTAAATTAGAATATTTGTGATTTAGCACCCCCAGTTTCAGAGCGTAATACCACTGTGGTAAATATGGGCAGCTGTACACGTGCACTTGTGACTGTAGACAGAGAGTTGAGGCGGAGCATCCGGAGGACATCAGAGGGAAAACCAGAAAAGATCCATAAAATACGATCCAGTTTCACCAAAAATCAGTGAAATAGTTGGCTGTGTGTGCCTTGGCACCATGAAGCAATCCAGATCGGAACCAGGCCCCAACACATATTCCAGGAACAGATGTTTGGGGAACGATAGAGGCACAATTCACCTGATTACACGCAGTGTAGCATCAAAATGATTTTAAACCTGTCGATACAACAACATAACATAATGTTACTTTAAAGTACTATACATTTTTTGTGGTATGAATGTGTATTTTATCATGTCTCCATGATGACCTAACCTAAAATATGTATGTTGTAGCATGGTGACATTTAGAGACTGTAGTGATGCAAAGAAAAACAGTAAGCCAGTGGAGGAAGTAGCTATGACACAGCTTGGTCTCATCCACGGTTAACAATTAAAGTGGCAATAAATATGATTTTACTGGCCCACAGCACAAAATAACTGTAATAGAAATGCAGGTGCTGATCAATGCAAATGACGCAGTGGAAATCCGATTATTAGGAGCAAAGAAAGCAGCAGACGCTGGCAGTAATATCTGTGACTGTGGCACTTCTCTGTGCTTGCGTCACAGCTGATGTCTCCGTTAATGGGAGAGATGGAAACACATGCGACTCAGTCGAGCTGCCCACATCTCCCACATTTCCTCTGCGATCTGATTTCCTTTTGGTCCCATTTGCCAAGTGTCTGCACCTTGGAGTCCAAACTGAGGAGGAGAGGAGAGACATCATCCGTCATCCTTGTTGACACCTCATTATGAAAATGGTGGCCTCACCACATGGCACAGTGGCACTAAGCCGCCTGCTGGCTTCGTTCACTAAGAGAGTCTGCAGCCAACTGGGGAAGTCAGAGGATCCTGCTTTGGCCTCTAATATGAGGGAACGTGTGCGGAATGAAAGAAAGAAAGAGGAGACTGAGAAAAGGTGAACATACTTTTGAATTATAAATCAGACTAGTGAAATGACATGGGTTTTGGCTCTTACCTACTAATAAATACAGACAACACTTAGGCACCGGGGCTGCAAATATCACACATGCCTCACAGCTTTCAAAGGATGTCTCAGATCGAGTCTAAAGCAGCCCCTTGGGTCCAGATTGCTTTCCAGAGATGAATGTGTCCTTCAGTATGATATGAAAGCAGCAGGATTAGGAGTTGATTGCTCAACATAAACAGAGAAGGAAGCTTCTCTCTGAGCACATTAGACAGTCCTGATCACAAACTAATGATAAAGACACAGAGATTAAGTACTGGATGTGTTTTGGGGGAATTCAGAACGGAAAGATAGTGAGTAAATATTTCAGTGAGACTATGTAACAACATAAACTTGGTACCAAAGTCAACTTTTTATTTGATAGAGCAAATAAAACACAGCTTTGTTCAGTTCAATACCTCACCTGTCTGGTATGACCAGGGACTTAACTGACCCCTTAAATCGGAGAGAGGCCGTGGTGCATTTAAGGAGAAAAAGTTCACCTCTGTGAAGCATGAAATCCACATAATAAGAAAGCCGACAGAGCAGAAAACACTTTTGATTTTTCAGAGGAAACGGATCAAACTTCAAATAAAAATGTCCAGAATTCTGTAAGTGACATTTACCTGTACAGAAAAGTACCAAAGAACATTTGCCATCATGTCCTGACTGATCCTGTCTCCGTGTATAATTACAATCATTAATGAAGTATGTAAACGCTCATAGCACCTCTCTGCTGTATGTTAGCAACAAATATTTAATAAACTCAGATGAACAATTGCTATAGTAATCTGTAGTAATTTGCTTTGGCAAAACATTCAGCGGCATGAGGAAATAATATTGGTGGGACTCTAATATGAATTGTAGCACACTTTGTCTTCATCACATTCAAGATATTTCAGTTTGTAATAGATGTGAAATTGCACAGCAACTGTCTGCAGTTTCAACTGTTATGCAGCAGCAAAATCTATCTAAGGTTTGCTAACAAAACATTTGCAGCATAATATTTGAGTGTACTGAATGCATAAGGGTGTTTTGCTGATTTGAATTTTTTCTTGTAAGAGGTTTTTTCTCAGAAGTTTTGTGGTCTCACTATAAAGTTTCCTAAGTTGAGATGGAACATAAACCAGATCATTACAGCCCCAGTTTGTGTTTTGGCTCTAATAAAAGAAGCCGAGCAAAGAGCTTTTTGAAAATGTCAAAGCCTTCACTTCACTGGTCTGAGATATCACACTCTACTTTTGGCTTTGCTAATGTATCCTACATTTGGCTGAGCAAACATGGACTGATAGATCATAAGTCAATAATAACCCAAATATCTGGCTCTTACTTACAGATGAAATGAGAGTAAACAGTACTGAATGTTAACTTTAGCTAATGATCAAACAGTGCATGTTAACATTCAACTCCTGGCTCACACTACTGGACAAATTAAATGTGCTAAAGACTGTAAAAAACGGGACATAATGTGATCCATTAGATGTCTGAACCAAGATTGTAATCCAAAGTATTGAAACAATACGTTCTTGTGGGGAAAATGTGTGGAATTAGGTAATTAGGTAAAGCATGTCGACATTACCAAATTAAATTAATTTCTGTTGAGATTGCCGAGCTGTACATTTACAATGATAATCGGCTGTTCGTTGTTGTAGTGTACAAACATGTGACTGTGTTGTTCGTGTCTTTTCAGTGATGAGAAAGTATGGGAATCATTGCTCACTGCTAAATTAAAATGTCACAATAAAACAGGATGTCTTCCTAAGAAAGATATTTTTCACTTTCCTGAGAGTGACACATGAAATATGACACATAATTGAACTCCCCTGAGAGAAACATCATTCTGTGACCGATCCAGTAGAAGAGTTGCCTAGCAGGATGCTGTCAATCATCCTGACAGGCGCAGGGCCCAAGGGACTGACAGTGAGGAGTCACATGAGTAAAACGTAGTGTTTGCAAGGTTCATGGCACCTGAAGCATCCGTATAAAGAAGAAGCTGAAGTCAAGCAAAAACCCATTGAGATATACCAGGCAAAATTTAAGAAACTTTCCCATGCTAGTTTGGGAAAATACAAATACTGACTTGTTAGATTTTCATTAGATTTCTTTATTAAACTTCAGTTTGAACCTTTTCCCAGGCTTGACCGAGACCTAGACTTTGCTTTTTCTATGGAAATAGTTTTGGGAAATACACCAATTTGCTTTCTTACCCAGAGTGAGATGAGAATATAATGCTACAGCTAGCAGCTTGTTAGCTTAGCTTAGCATAAAGACTGGAAACAGGTAGCCCAAATGTATTAAATTGTAACAAATCTACTTACCTAGGCCCTCTAAAGCTAATTAATTGACGCATTTTACCTCTGGACCATTTCTTGGCCTGGTGTTGTGACTACAGTTAATGTAGGTAATGAATGTGTTGTTATCTGTCATCCTCAAAGTGATGACACTCCAGAATGTCACTGCACACCGCCGAGAAATAGTCTAACTTGTTGCTTTTAAATGTCAGTGTAGAAGACTGTTAATTAGTTAGTTTTAAAGGTGCTAGTAGGCAGGTTTTGTTACCAGGCTAGCTGCTTCCCTCTGTTTCTAGTCTTTATGCTAAGCTAAGCTAACTGCCTGCTAGCTGTGGCTTCAGATTTAGTGTACGGACATGATTGCAATTAATATTTGATTGAAATGCAGTTCTCAAAATGTCAAACTATTCCTTTAAATAAAAGCTTTTTTGCTGCTCTAGTTTCTTTCTAAATGGCAAATCAACAACTAACATAGCAGTATTAGCATTCAACACCTGACATGTCACATGCCGGAACTCTTATATCACTGTGCAAATGTTGTTGTACCATGTGCCTCAGGGACTATCATAAAGGTGAGGTATGAAACGACAAACATTTGCCTGACTACAATGCTTGTTTAATCATAAAGTAAGTTAATACCTTGTGTCAATAAGTGGTTTGCTTAAAATACTTGTTCTCTACGATCTTGTGTTCTTTCTCAAACAAGCATGGCGGGTGACAATGTGTCCTGTTTTAGCTGCCACTACATGCAACATCAGTTAATACTCTGTATCAGATAGTTTTGCATTTAAAAATCATTGGGAGACGTAAGTGAAAGTTAAGCTCTTATTACTGTTCATTTCTAATTTCTTTCTACTTTTTTTCAAAGTCCAAACAAGTCACAGAACATCTTTAAACTTGATGAGCAAAATATCTTTTACTTTCATTTCTTTAAACGTTCGAATCACACCAAAGGTCTCCAGTAAAGTGAAGGTCAGAGATAAAATAAGCCCGGGCTTCGTAATTAGCTTTGAGTAGATTCGGATGAATTGTGGTCTGACAGCTTTACAGAGACAGACTGTCCTCCAAAAGAGGGCGATTAATCAGGCAATAACAAAGCATGAAATAAGAGTTGGAACTCTTTGTTTGTGGAACTACCTTCATCTGTACCCCTCACACATGCATCATTATGTCTAAAAACTACTCAGTTCATATAGGATGATGGACTCAGTGTTCCTGGGAAATTAAGTTTTCAATGATAAAGTACAGCAAATGGAGAATATGATGATAAAAGAGAAAATAGGGATATTAAAATTGTATAATGGCCAATTACAGCATGTGTGTGCAGGCTCTGCAAAATAAGACTGCACAGATTAAGATACATAAATTAGAAATGTGTTTTTTTTAAGAGGCTATATAAATGTATGGCCTTTACTATCCATCCTCTATGTCGTCATGAACACCATGTACTGATCTGCATACTGTACGTGCATCACTGGCTGTTCACAGGATCAAAGCTCCAGATGGAAGCACCATATGCACAGGAACTACTTTATATGTGATGTCTCCTCTGTCAAACTCAGAGCAGACAGCACATCCCAGTCTCAGTGCTGGGATAAAGTAAGCTAAATCAAATTGAAAAGGGGGAGACAAAGGCTGTGTCTGAAATGTTTACACAGTTTTCTTGGAAAGAGAGAAGACAGAGAGTTAAACATGCTGCATTTTCACAGCCTCATAAAAGAGCATCCGCAAACTGTTTGAATGCTATTGGAGTAAGTAGCTTTGATGTGATTTAAAGCTCCTGCATTCGGCTGCTTTCTTCAGTTCATTGTCAGCTCGGCTTGTTTTCTGCACATCTTTGACAGGACAGGTTATAATCAAGCAGAAATCGAGCATAACAAAGCAGAAACCAGTCGAGTGAAGCCTTGTTTTCGTTTGTTCCTTTCACAATTGGATACAAAGCAACGCCCTGCTCTCTCAGAGAATTCCCATTTGAGGTAATAAGCATTTTTTTCATTTTGTGTTAAACTTTAACGTCTTTTCCTTCCCTCGGGGAGCAAAATTCTCACATCACTCACAGGCAGCCTGACCTTTATAGCAGCATTTCACTGTGAGGACCTTCATATAGCCTACTTGATCACACGTAGACACTTCCATCTAATATGCAAAATCTAAAAGAAATTATTACGTTAAATCCTTATTGACCTGAATTAAATTTTCTTTCCAGCCAATAATTTAAAAAAAATATATATTATAGGTCGTGTTATATTCAAGGACTACGACCATCAGGTATTCTTATTGAGTACCACTGTTATAATGGCTCCTATAGACAGCATGCTGCATTATGGAAGTTACTGCAAGTCTGTAAAGTCCTGAAGAGTACAAATGAGTCCAAATTGGTTTTACTGCAGAGACAGACCACAGACCGAACAGAAGAGAAATATGGCTGTCACTGGATGTTTGTTGTGAGAAGCTCAAAAAGACAGTTAAAAGAGAAAATCAATACGGCAGCTTCAAAGTGTCTAACAGGAGAGAGTGAGGACGTGACTGATGGACATGCTACACAAATGAGTTGGGGGGATTCACGCTCTTCTTCTGAACCGTTTCATGTTTCAGGGCTCTGGTGATACGGACTTCTCTTTGGACTAACTGGAGATCAAAAAACAAAACTGCAGTTCAGTTTTCTTTTCTTTCTTTAGACACACAGAGCCTCAAACATGGCTCATTGCATATGTAGACTTCCTATTTTTGTGTTTAGAAAATGCAGTTTTAACACCTAACTCCAACCATCTCCAACCATCTGGCTGTGAAACACGGAGGAATTTCATGACAAAGCCATACAAACAGCACAGAAGGTTTAATAACAGTAAATGTTGTCTCCATCTGTTCCATGTGATTACGGCTACTGGCATTATAGCCTTATTTGTAGCTGTCCCATATGTTTTATGTGTAATTGTCTTTATTTTCATTTGTTCTTATAATTTCATTTTTTTTTGGCTCTGCTTGTGTGCGAAGGATGAGTGTGGGTGGACTTTAGCATCTTTGTCTATTTGTCTTTGTGTATTGGGAAGTTCCTCTTTGGCTCGTTAAACAGAGTTAGACAGGCTGAAACAACAACTGCCACATTTTCAGCTTTTCTAGCAAAACGTTGCCTGTTTACACACCAGCAGATACAGCAGCATGCTAACATCATGTTACTGGCCGCCTGATGTAAGTAAGTTTACCCTTCCTTTAGCTCTGTTTAGTTCTCTATCAAACACCTAAGAAAAATCTCAATCTTTTTAGGCTCACCAGCTAGTTGCTAACTTTGTCTGTCTGCTGATTGGTGCAGGGCGGGTAGTAAATTGAAACAATGAGCTGAAAGACGCTAAAACTATCCAATAGAGTTAACGGGAACTGCAAAGTTGGGTGATAATTTTTTGTCTCTCTATCGCTACAAACACATTTTCAGATTTGTAACTAGCAGTCTGAGCCAACATTAAAATAAAAACATTGATTAGAGCAGCTTTTTGCTACACATCTCAACCTTGTGTGCATGTGTATGCAAAGACTATATATCAGATGTTAAAGTCTGCCTTTGGATTGCCTCTATTGTATTTTACTTGTATATTTTCATGCTACCATCAAGCTAATTTTGCAATCAGAGCGAGGCATATTTCTTTAATGCTCACACCTATAAACTTCAAACTCCTGATGGCAAAGAGCTACCAGTTTATCATAATGCTAATTCTCTTCAAACAGCATCACCATCAGGGTAATAGCAGCTATGTCAGGCACCATTTCACCTGCAATTCTGTCTCTATTAGTGGAATATTCTGTCCTTGAGTTGCCGGACTTTTCCAAAGCCATGAATAAAGCTGATGGGCTCGCTGTCAAATCTCTCGCCTTCTTGGCTTCGACTCCAATAATGGTTGTTTTTTTTTTTTTTTTTCCATGTGTGTCATTGCAGTAAAATATCTTTGCAGGGTTTTTAGAAATCAATGCTGCTGCAACACTGACACAACAAACATTCAGTCCTTCAGAAAAGGCGCTGGTATTTCTAAAAGGTATTTTTTCCCAAATGTATTCACACTGCGTGGCTCTAAAGAATGGCCAATTTATGGAAATGAGGCAGAGTGAAATATTCTGGTCTGAGAGCGGAGCGGGAAAGAATTATACTCCACTCAGAGAAAATACTTTCAACTCAGAGTTTCTTAGGCCTCATGACTATCAGCTTTGTCTGTTTGCCTGTTTAACTGTCTGTCTGCCAGGGTGCTTACATTTTTCATCTGAACACAGAATTCAGATGTTGTCCTAACAGCGTGTGGCCTGCTGATCATTTAGCTCACACAAAGAGACTAATTACAATTCATGCTTCCTGTAAACGGACCTTTTACATGCTTGTTAATATGTTTTTATTTCCAGTGTTTCATGAGCTTCTCGTTCTCTGTATGCTAGAAATAAAAGTGTCATAAAAGGATTTTTATTCAGTTCACTCCACAGAGGGCTTTAGAAAAACACGTGGGACTGCTGAGTGATGATTTAATCTCATTCCTTGTATCTCTAGACATATTTATTTATGAGAGCTTCTTTGGAAAGAGTGATATTTCTGATAATACTAAAGACTAAAGCTGAACTGAGCCCGCATACCTGAAGCACTGCCAATAGCTTCGCACTGATCACTGTGCTGGAAATACAAACATTCTCTTGTACTTGTGGAATAGATTAATCAAGCGTGGCGAACGTACTGTACTGAGGGTATGTTTAATGAAATACCAAATAGGCCTTTCACCCTCAGTTACCTGCCTTCCTTTCACCCTCTTAAGCTGTGCTCACAGTGCAAGAGTCCTCAAAGCCAACCAGACTGTGAAGAGAACATCCTTGAGGGAAAGCTTTGGACTTCAGTGAGACACTTTGCACTTTTACTTTGTAGCTGAAATTCACTGGAACTTTCATCGAAAATGTTTTAAACAACGCATTAGCCCAGGCAGGCTTCTTTTCTTTGAACATTGTTTTGAGTCCTTCAGATCTCATTTTCTTGTACACATTTTGAGAAATACACTCCACTTTCAAGTTAGATGTGGAAATTAATACCGCTGCCACATCAGTACAATGAGAGGCTGAAGCGCAGTTACCTTAGTTTAGCTTAACCTCTACCCTCTATTGGTACGTGGAGAAATCTCTGAAATAAATAAATGAATTTAAATATATATATTATTCTACCAAAACACTAGTAGTTTTGCATTTCCTGTAATGTTTTGTTTCAATATCAGCCTGCTACACAGTCACATTCGTGCATGTAGCACTTACACGTGTACATCTAGGAGTAATTGACCTAAAATGTGACAGCAATATAGTAAGCAGAATGGCAAAAGACTAATGTGGCTCCTAACAGAAAATATTAAGAAGAGAGGTGTAGATCAGGAGTACCCATACGCTCTATTTTAACATGTGTCCTTGGAGAGCCTCATATTTTCTGAGGTGGTACGTACTGTAAAATGTTTAAGAAAGGATTGACTAAACAAAACAAGGTACAGCTCAAGCCACCTGCCCAATAAAATATTAGAAGGAGAAGTGGGGAAGGTGGACATCTATTGTGACCTTTCCCAATAGTTTCTCAGTCTAGAAAGATTAGTTGTAGCTCCCTCCATGGAGATCGACCAGTGTGTTAATCAGTAAGCTTTAGTGGTGCTGCTATAGGCACCATTTTAGCTTTGGATGGAGTCAGGCTTGCTGTTCATCCCTGCTTCCAGTCTTCATGCTTAACGAAGATAGTCGAGCACAGACATCTCATCAAGAAAGTATATTTCCCAAAACGCTGACCGGTTCCTTTAAGAGTTAGTAGGTAAAAGACAGACACTTGAGATAGATGATGTGTGTCCGTTAGAGTCAAAACTCTCAGATTCAGATTTCATATGGAGCCTAAGGTTATGACTGAATTACTTTAGTGAGGGCTGTAAAATATCCTATCTGCTGCTCTGCTCCTATTAAAGACAATGAGCCATCTAACAGCGCCACAGAACGGGTGCAGAGACTATTTTGTAGTAAGACCAATCTCCTCCATTTGCCTTGAGGCCAGAGAGGGTAGTGCTTTCTGTATCGGATGGAAATTTAAATTATTTCAGGATTAATGGGTAATTTACCACCAGTTATCTGGAGAAAGTGGTCACGGTTATAGAGGAGGGTGAAGATTTTAAGTAAATGTGCACACACATAAACATATTTAAAAAACAGACACACACACACAGTAATGTGACTTCATTTTCAACCAGAGAAATAAGCAAGGCTGTGATTCACAGAAGAGCTCTACTTGACTCACAGATGTGGAAAGCAGCTTTGTTTTTAGATGCAGTCCGGGGCTTTTGTTCTTTCCCTCCACAACAAACCGCTTTTCAGTCTTTCCCTGATTATAATCAATGTGCGTGGGTGATTGTGGGTTTTTAAGTGTTTGCACCCCTTAATTTCTCCGTCCCCACCAAGTAATCAGGTAGCACACAGCATCGGCTCAACCCGCTCCACGCTGTCCTGTGCAGTCAGTCTCTCTGTGTGGGTGGAACACACTGATTTGTAACAGCCAGTGTGTGTGATTTTGTGCCAGTGTGTTTTTGACGTTCTGTATTGTCATCACAGAAACATAAATCACATCTACAAACTTTTCACTATTTTGGAGACTATTTTTAGTTTAGTGGCAGATTTGTTCTTCATCTGATTTTCTCTCCAGCTTCCTCCGAGAACATACAATAGCAGTAACTGCCCCCGCACAGTGGTCTCAGTGTAACTATTTGAACCAAAAGTCATTACCTCCAATTTCAGCTCAGTAGATTTCATGCCAAAAATCAGTGTCGTGTAATAAGAACTACTTCAGGTGCTCCTGTCGGCTTCCTTTTAAGTTGATTTCACTTCACCTGGAAGTCTAATATTAATGTGGATTTTCCAGAATGAAGTACAAAGACTTCACATTTGACAGCAATAAACAACTTTTGACCATTGAACTTTTCAAAGAGACGGCTGACTTTAAACCAGGGCATGGTGAATTTACCCCCGTACTGAGGGGGAATCATTTGAGAAGATGGATGGATGAATGGAAAGTACAGCTTTTCAAAACGGACAGTTTTGTTGATCTGACAGCACCAGAAAACGGATCAAATCACACACACCCATTAGACCTTAGCGCATTTTTGCCCCAGATAGGAGCATCTCTATATGTCTATGAAGTACGTGTGAATTTTTCTTGTGTCTTTCCATTGACTTTGTTCCTTGTTAGTCCAGCCCCCATATTAATCTGTCCAACTTCACGGCAGAAATTGGTCTCTATAGCTAATTTTTCTATTCATTCACTGCACAGAGGGAGACTTTTTGAAGAACTCAAGTGTTCAAATTATATTGAGGCTTAAAGTTCTGTAGAATTAACAGTGTGGGCGCTCTGACTGACAGATGGGTGCCTTTACAGATGGCTTATTTGAGCGACAAGGCGTCATTCACCCACACTCCACATCTGTGGCCATTTTTTAATTAGCCATAAAACACAGATACTACGTCCATGTTTTATACAGTCAATGGTCTGAACACAGAGTACGTGTTACTGAATCGGTCAGTGACAATAAGAATTCAGTATAGTCGGTTCAGTTTGAAGATTTAATTATACAAATTTGTGCATAGGGTTAGTTACTGAACACCACCATAGCTACTGGAAAATAAAAATTAAATTACGTCTGTCAGATTTCAGAACAAACCTTTGGTGAGTGGGCTGTTTAACTACCCCACACTGCATGCTGAAAATGAAATGAAATGTCATGCTGCAAAATCAACACCGGGACAAATGAAGTTCATTTCTGTCGATTTAACCACTTATGACTGACCTTTATAATGCATGAGTGCCTCAGTTGTGATTAGGCTGTTCTTCATGCTAAGCTTTCCTCAAGTAGGAATAAGATGATGACGATAATACCAGCTTTAATTAAACAAAATGGCAAAGGGTTTAATTATTTGTCCACAGCCGTATTTCTAACTGCGCAGAATGTCACCTTGTGCTATAGATGAGACTGATTAACAGCCACAGATGTGTGTTGGTGCTCTCCACTGTTGTCTGCGCTGCCACTGAAGATATGAAATGCTTGTCTTGTCTCTAAGGTAACCCATGTCGACCTTAGAGACATTTTCATTTCATAGAAGATAGTGACAGAAAAGAACAGACAATTAAACAACTGGCACAAAGTGTGCACCGAAGGGAAACTTTCCTGTGACATTTCAGTCACTTATAGCTCAGCTGTATGAATGATTCATGCATGAGCAAATAAAATGAAATACAGAGGCAAAATGTGTAAAGCAGCTAAAGGAGATCTGTGATGGTATCTGTTAAATGTGTGGTGCAGCCGCGAGAGTCTCACAAGCCATCTGCCAATTGTGACACACAAAAAAAAAAAAGACTTTATGTCCTCCCTGCATGACTCACCTCACACAGTCCATTTACTGCATAGAAATTCAAATATTTCTATTCAGCAGACTGTGTCCAATCCGAAGAGAATCCTTACAGGTTCCCAGATTTCATTAAAGTCAGTTCACGTAGTGGATGTACATCCATGGCTTTTGATTTAATTGCTAAGAAATGGAAAAACATCCAGGAAACCATACTGTACAGCATCCAGACTGACAATCATGCTGTGCCCTCTGGGAATTCATCCCAGCCCTCATTTCCCATAATTCTTACTTCAAGAATTACCTTGTCCTCTAAGGAAAGACGTGTCACCTCCCTGATCAATGAGAAAAAGCACAACCGCAACATATATATTCACAAACTACACTGACAACCAATAATTACTACAAGCACATCATGAGTTACATGTAGGAAAACCTGCAGCTACAAACCTGAGACGCCTGTCAGACACTGAAAAAACAAACAAACAACACCTTCAGCATGCTTCTCAACATGACCTCGACCTGCAAGACTGTACTAGCAACAAACAGGACCAGCAGCAGTTTAAGGATAAAGTATCCAAGGTTCCCTTTGGGGGTGTGAACAGCATGCCAGCATAAATGAGGCTGTGCTGAACTAATGCTAGTATTATATTGCAACGACATTCTTACCCATGAAATCTGGCTCTAACGTTCATGTTCCCCTTTGGATTACTTATGACAACAAGTGACCTTTGACAGCTAAAATGCACGTTGTGTAACTTTTGTACCATAAAATAACATTTAGTTTTTATTTTTGATGCTATGCTGACTTTAATGGAATGAATGGCGTTTCTGTCATTCACTCTCTGCACCCTGTGCGTTTGTTATTACATGCAACGTTGTGCTCCAGGTATGAAGTCACACACCTGCAACTATTTCAATGATTTTGGTGAAAATGGATCATATTTTAATGGAGGAAATGTTTTCTGGTTTTCCATCTGATGCCCTCCACCTCAGCTCTCTGTGATTTACAGTTTCCTGATGCAACTATAGCAAATGTTAGCTCAGTCTGGTAGTCAGACTGAGAGCTCAGAGAATTGCTGGAGTTTTTGGACCACAGGGTGGAGTGGGATGCTAATGAACACCATACCAGAGCAGGTAACATAACTGGGCTGGCAGTGTCAGACCATGGCAGGTGCGAAGAGACCAAAAAGGGCAACTAAGCTAAGAAAAGAAAAGGAGAGAGTGAGTGAGCAAGAAAAGAGCAAATCTGGAACTGAATTTTAGTCGCTGGCGAGGGCTTGGTGAAATAAAAAGGTTAGTGAAGAAGAGAATCCAGTTCACATAGACGGTCTTCAATGTAAAACTTGCAATTACCATAAAATCAGAGTTGGTCCAAACTACTTATTTTAGTACTTCGCAGTGTACCAAAACACACCATGAACTATTTTTTTCAAACGCAATGGCCCACTTGAAGAAACTCATATTGTAGCATAAGATTTAATGTTGTTCTCCAGATCTCCAGTTCCAGATTGAAAACACAATGGCTCCAGGAGCTCGTTCGACAGAGTGCACATGACAGATGGGAAGTGACATGAGTGTCCAGAGGGCGGAATGCAAGACTGCGGAGTCACTGCACCTCAGCCGTGTTGAGAGTGTGTGTGTGCATCAATTTGTGTAACCTTGCCTGTGCACTTCCCTCAGACAAAAAAGGTTGTGTAAACACATTATTCTCCTTCAGTCTCGTGTCAAACTGTCCAACGCCTCATGTACAGTAGTAAGCCCAGCTGTTCTCCCCCAGGCAGCAGCAACAAATGCGCCGTGTCAAGAGTTTTTTTTGTCACCCCTCCAACTTGCTGCTGCTGCTGCAGGGCCCTTTGAGCCCGGACGTCGGATGGATGGTAGCCGAAGTGTCAAGTCACTGAACCGTCTCGGATGCTGTATGCCAGTTTGTTCGATATCTAAACTCTGTCTAGAGAGGAAAGTGGGCAGCAAGAGGATGAGATGTGGGAGGGATGCTGGCATCTCTGATTCATTTAGAGCGTGTGACAGCGAGAACACAGACTCGGCTTTTTGGCTGGTGGGTTGTCTAATCTAAATGTTAAAATATGTTTTGCTTGTTTGCATTCCTGCTTTTCAGCAAGTGTCCATTATTTTTTTTTAAATGTCATCCATCCTGGATTTCATACTTTTTTTCCACAGGTGTTAATAAAATGTTTTTCCTTCAGTTCAGCATCTGCAGTCTTATAAAGAAACAGCAGCACTGTCATGGTCTTCATACTTGAGTAGATGAAAAGGCCCTAAAAAACAATTTTCTCAATTAGCTTCCTGCGATGAGCAATGGGGTACCACATGTAGGGAAGCAACAGTTATAGATTTTGATTAAATGATTATAGTCAGAGAAAAAATTCTGCTGCTAATGCATTCATTCATTTCACAGCACTAGAAAACTAAATATAAAAAAACAACTCATCAGCTTTTTGTTTGTGGTTTTAATAAAAATGAAAGAACATCTCTTAAGCAGGACTTCTGCTCTTAAGGCGATTAGTCTATGTTTTGATTACTTTAGAAATGGTGCATTTGTTGTCAATGGTTTATGTCACCCAACTTTTAACTAACCAATATCTCGTTGAGATAGTGACAGAAACACTCGGTGTAGCTCAGCCTTTCCTACATGAACACGATATTTTCTGCCAAAGTTAGAATAGTTCTGGTCACATTAAAATAATCTGCATATCTCTGTAAGGCAGCAATACTTAGCTTATAGCTAATATTTAGCTCTAACTTGTTAGTAAAATCTGAAAATGTGACAAATAGCATGCATTTAAATTGGTGTAGAAAAGCTTTGATATGTAGGCAAACGATAAAAACCCACTGCATAGCCAGCCTTGGTTTCTTGCAGGTGGCTTTAAATTAAAATCTCAAACACCTTGAATATAAATCTCTATTTATTTTGCTGTGCAGGTGTCTGATGACGAAAACAAGAATACGAATGTCTGTAGACATCAATCAGCACTTGCATAGCATATGGAATTATAAAACTAGAGTTTGTTGTATGATATTGTATGTTGGCATATAGGCTATACAGGGTTAAAGAACACGTTACAAATATGTTGGACAAACTCACACGTGGCTTGTGTAAATGGAGAAAATGATCTCTGCGTCCTCTATGCGGTGTTACACCCTGTATGATGAGTGGAAATTAGAGGAAAATGGTGAAAAATTGCAGCTGCTTTTTAGAGAAAAATACACTAAATAGCTAAATTAATGGTCACATCCAATCATGTGGACACAAATACCCAGAAACCATCATGAAGTATATATTTCTACAGTAATGTCACGATTAGGAAATTCCTGGTATAAGAAGATCTCAGAGTTCTCAGAAGTCTCCTCTCAACTCATTTACAAATGTCAGAGAAAGCCCGTGAGATGGGGAAATGTCAGATCGGCTGACATGTGGTTCAGAGAGGAAAAGAAGGGGAAAGATGAGTGGGAGGTGTGTGAGCTCTGCTGCGGGAGACTACATGAAACAGCAAAGACACGGGGAGGAAATTGCAGTCGAACCGCTTTAACAGACAGAAGTGCAGAATCATTTTATGGGATTTGGATCTGAACGAACAGGATTTTTGTGTCCACACTACCTGTGGCGCTCATTAAAACGTCACATCCCACGTTGAGCAAGGACATGATGGTGCTTATAATGCCGCTTTAGTGAATTTATTCACCTGTACCATCCCTATGGACTATTTGTTGTTATTGTACATACATCATGTAGACATATTGTGCCCTCTATGGATATTTTTATGTGAATGCAAGCACAGTAATGTACATCATACTCTTGTATGTTTCCATTGGGATCTTTGGAAAGTATGAATGCCGTTATGTTATTAGATTTACATTTACTATTTATTATTAGGGCATCTATACATTTAAACGTATCATCTAAAAAAAAAAAGGGGGGATCCATGTAGTCTGTATTAGAGCGCACGGTTTGATCTAAACTGGTCATGTGGTGCCATCTTGTGGCTGAATCAATGTATTGCTTAGTTGTTACATGAGAGGATGGCAGTACTCATATCAGAGATTTGGCACAAGTAACAATGATAAATAATATATTTCACTTTTCAAATAGGACACAGATTGGAAGGCTCTTCCAGCAAATACTCTACTACCCTCTGTCAACATCAAAACAACAACCAAGACCTCATGTCTGCAGGCATTAAAGAGATCGATCTGATCTTCATGCTATGAAAGTGAATGCTTGCTGCCTTTTAACTCCACACTTTGTGTTCTGAGTGGTTTCATTATGGTGTCCTCAGAGACCCCCCAAAAAGTTCCCCACAACACTTGATCTCTGTACAACCAAAACTCCATTTTAAGTTTCTATTGGATTGAACTGCTACTACTTGGATTGCGACTATGTAGACCTGTCTTTGCCATGACTTAGTCGGTCAGGACTTTTATTTGGCTTTAGAGTCGTGGACTAGCGACCGCATAAAACAGCTCATACATGAATCACATGGCCTCACACGGTCTGATCAGGATTTAAGAGCAGCCTTAGATGAGTACAGACAGGTTTTACTGCTGCAGCCTTACTCGGTTTGGCATGACCAGCACTTTGGAGTGTCTAATGAATGCAAAATATCACATGTAGTTGTACTACTCACACTTGTCAAACTAATTTCCTCGTATCTATCATGATTTGTACTTATTTTGTTACTACCCATTGATTTCTGGCAGTTACAGATGTTTTCTTATTTTTAATCTTCTCTCGCTTCTCTAAGAAAAAACTTCACAAGTAGTTGAGATTACTCAAGATAAGATAAAAACATTTTTGATTACACAGTCCACAAATTGTTTGTCCAATGCCAGGAAAGTTTGAAATGTGAGGAAGATAAAAAATGAATGAAAATGACCATGTAATCAAATCAGAAGATATTTGCATTCAGCTTCTGAATGGCTTACACACTGCTGTTAGATCCTTTGGCCATGCAGTCCTCATTCAGAGAACAGGGTTTGGCAGAGAGATGGCACAAATTGATCTGATGAGACAGATGAATGGCTGCTGAGTCATTTCAGATTGCCAAGAGCACTGATTTTTGATTTGTGCGACGCTCGTCTTCGTACACACTCTTTTTCTCTGGTGGCATCTCTCCAGTTCTTGGGCTTGTGCCAGCAGGGTCGGACTGGGAACAAAATTTGGCACAGGCAATTTCTGTCTGGACCAGCTCATCGCACAACTCACCCCAACCCTCGTACATGTACACAGTACATAAAATACAATCACCTGTACCTCAGTACACAGTGCACGTACACACAATTAATGGCAACAGTATGTAGACTTATGAAGACATTTAAAAAAAAGCCCTATTCAACTACTGTAGCAATCTATAATATGGCACAAACCACTCAGCCGAGTAAAGAGAAATGACAGTCTATCATTTATCAGATTTCAAGAACTTCTTCAAGGACAGTCACAAAAACAGCTATGATGAAACTGGCTCTTACGACGACTGCCCTTGGAAGACCAAGAGTTACCTCTGCTGCAGAGACGCTCATTACAGTTACCAGCCTCGGAAATCAAAAATTAACAGGCCCTCAGATAAGTAATCTCAACATCAACTGCTCAGAGGAGGCCTTCGTGGTCGAAATTGCAGCAAAGAAACCATGACTGAGGAAGAAGAGAACTGCTTGGGCCGAGAAACACGAGGAATGGACATGAGAGCAGTAGAAATGTGAACAGGCGTGTGTGGTTCCCAGCTTGGAGCATGGAGGAGGTGTGATGGTGTGGGGTTGCTTTGCTGGTGACACTGTTAATGGTTTATTCAAAATTCAAGGCACACTTAACCGACATGGCTACCACGGCATCCTGCAGCAACATGCTATCCCATCTGGTTTGAGCTTAGTGGGACTATCATTTGCCAAGAGTGTGCACGGTTGTCATCTAAACAAAAAGGTGGCTACTTTAAAGGTAATAAAGTACAGAAAACACTCAAAGATAAGTTCACCTGGATCTAAATGACACGGGATTTACAGCACAGGTGTACTCAAGTAAGCACAGTAAGAAAGCACACACCTCTCCACCGCAAATAAGTGAGTTATAGCTCTTTTTCACAGCAGCCATTTTGCCATGAGATAGTGGAAAGGCTTAATTAGTATCACTGATAACACCTGTGTTCACTCCACTATCTCATGGCAAAATGGCTGCTGTGGAAAAAGGTCTATTAATGTTTTAAAAAACAAACAATTGACAGCACAATATGGTGTCACATAACGGCATACCAAACTTAGGAAGCCTGAGTGACTCATTAAATAGTCTTACCTTGTGCAGCGCAGTTTCCCTGGCTCTGCTTCATGTCCTCAGGTCATCAAGGTGCTAACAGCAGGCACATAAAGGTAACGTTGTCCTGTTAACGAACTCGCACAGGTGTTTGCTGTTTATCAGCCACGACGTTTACCTGGCAAACATTTTCCAGCATCAGACTCTCAGACGTTTTCCTCACATCCTTTTCACCTTTTCGGTCCCTTTTTTCCTCGTTTCATTCATGTTTTCGATTCAAACTCAAACGCTCTTTCAGTCGTCATTTTGTTTGATTATTTCCCGCTTCACCTCTGACATTACCTGGACTGAACCACTTGAAGGGACCGGGGGAGGTGGAGGTGACGACCTGTTAAACAGTTACACCTACAGTTAAAGCAGATTAATGAAATTTCAGATCAGATGGACTGCCCCGTCCCAATAATAATACTGGGAATAAATAAAAATAGAAGAGAAATGTAAGATAATGTTTCAGTTTTAGAGATAATTCTGCATGAAGACTGAGAATAAATAACCATAAAACTCCACAAAATATTTAATTTGTGTTTAGTCTGTTTAAAGAGTGATAACCTGCCGAACACACAGTCAGGTACATGATGCTATACTGCCCTCTGCTGGTCGAGACGAAACCATTGGTAGAGCCACAAGGGGTTTAATATGAAATAAATAATCACATATAGAAATTGTGTGACATAAGTGAACAATAATTAGCTTAAGAAATTATCAAAATATTATAAAATATAATGCCTGTCAATGGTTAGCAACAGTTATCTAGAGCAACAACAGTGTCAAAGTATTTCTGAATCAACCTGCTAACTGCTGTAGTAAATAAACACAGACACACATGGTTATTCTGTAATCTCTTCAATTATTTCACAGTGTTCTGGTTCCTTTTTATATGTTAAATTCATATGATTACGTAAGATTTATTTCATATACCCATAATTATAATTTTCAATGTGAAAGACACCCAGTGAAAAAAACACAAACACCAGTAATGTTTAACATAATTTATATTTATTTTCTTTTGAACAAAATGTTAATAAATGTATTTGTTTTACGTCCAAAAAAGATCATGACTCGTGGGACGCATTTTATAAATAATTTCATCCAAGTCTTTTGTAGAAAAAAAAGAAAGTAAATTAGCAAACTAAAGCATCTCTAGTATGACAATATGACAACTTTATCATAATTTTTTCTCTATATTTGAACCCTTTTCTCAATTCAAGCTTCATTTTTTTTGTATATTTTTCTTTAAGACCTCTTTATCTTGTCTTTTTAACATCCAACTTAGTCCTACTCATCAACTCACATCACTGCTTTAGACAACAGAAAAATGCGGCAAAAATCTCAAAAAACAGACAAAAACCAAGGAGGCAAACAGAAAACACAGTGAGATTCAAACAGTGGGGGGAGGTCTGGGAAGGGGAAGGGGGGAGATGGGGGGTGAGGGTCAGCCATTTTGGGTTGGGATCCCACATCTTCAGGACATATTTACAACAGAAAGGACAAGGGAGGTTGTTGTCGTTGTTGTTGGTGGTGGCGGTGGTCAGGAAGGGGTTTAGTTTGGGGGTGGGGTTCATCTGCATAGATCCACAGGACTCAAATCGTGAACAGCTAAGAGATCGAAGGGGGACGGAGCACAAAGTGTGGGCCTATTACATCCGCTGCTGTCTTCGAGGGAATGTAGTTCTCGTCATCACAGTTTGTCAAGGAAAACAAACGAACAAAACGACACGTCACGTGAGAATATCAAGCCAAAAAGAGGGGGGTCAGAGAGTAAACTCGAGTGGGGGGTGAAATCTATGAACTGCATCTTGAAAAATCCAGAGGCGAGTGTAGACTTCCACGTGACATCTCACTCTGGTGATGAGTGTGTGAGGAGCGAACCGATGGTCGTTACGTGATGTGAGGCGAGAGAAGGTCAAGCTGTTAATGGGGAAGGGAGGTTGTGGAAGAGGGGGGCACTGATACCACGTTTCACAGCCGAGAACAATTTGGACTCCAATCTGTCTTCGACTGATCATTAGAAGCAACCAGGATTTAGCGTCCTCAGCTGTCATTTCGCTGTATCAGTAGCTGCTCACTGGTATCAAGTTTGAATATTGTATAAATCTCTTTTTCTATATAATCTCAGCGCGTTCCTAGCTAAAAAGGGGAGTTTAAACTCTTCTTAATCCCTGCGTGTCCTCGTGTCAATGTGCACTTTACTGGCAGCAGCCATGCAACAAAAAACAAGAAAAAAAAAAAAAAACACAAAACAGAACATAATCAGGATGGATCAGCCCTTGAAAACTCCTCACACTCCTCACAATGCTGACACTAACACAGCCCTTTGCTAGTCTGTGAAAGACAGCAGTTGATCAGCTCATCTAAGGGTATTTAAGAGTGGACAGATTGATTGACTGGCTGATTGATTGATTGGCCGATCACTCGCCGGCCGAGCCGACAACAGTGAAGTCGCCACAAAGTAGGACACTAACGCAGGCTGATTTATTTTTTTGTTGTTTTTTTTTGTTTGTTTTTGTTTTTTTCTATATTGCTCCATTGCCAGTATCTGCCTCACTGGGCGTACGCAGCAGAGAGGCACTCAAAGATCTGGGGCCTCATTTATCAAACCAGGCGTAGAACAAGTTCGAAAAGTGTCGAAACTGTCTTTACGGACAAGGAATCTGGTTCTGCTTGTGGACGTACAAGCTCATTGGCATCCAGACAGGCCTACGAATATCACCATGTTCTTCTGAATGTTCCAGCGGCCTAATTGTAGAGTCAATTTTGTGGGTAGAGGAAAAAAGGTAGAAATGCATTGTTGCTGGTCTTATTTTCAAAATGAATTCATGCAACTGCTCATCAAAATTGGACTGCAAGTTATGTGCTGTGAACAATTCATCAATATCTCCCTACCCTTCAAACATATGTGACTGGTTGAAAGAATGTTTGGACCGATAAGCATTTAGATCGCCGGTCGACGAATGAAGAGATGATTTTTCCCGCCAATATTAAGGGTTTTTTTGTAGAAAATTAACTCTTAAATCTGTACTGTGCATTTCAAGAAGATGTTTCTGGGAAGTGATCGCAGGTACTCTGCTCTAATGCAGCCCGATTCGTGTAGTATAATTCATACAGTTGTTTACATTTACGTGTTTTTCTGTTTCTCGTCAGAAGCAGTGATCACTGCTCGTGAATACAACCTTAAACGGGAGTCTTTGTCAGGCTGTGCTGTAGATAAAATCATGAAATTGTGATCACTGCATTGTCTGACAAAGTGAACAACGGTACAGGTACTGATATAAAACGGTACAGGTGACTCCAACCTCAAGATAAGATTGTTTTTCCATTTTAAAGCAGCCTTTAGTAATCATTATCAATAATTAGTGGTTGATTGGTAGTTTGGCTTGTGTGTTTGTAGTCAGGTTTCTCCAGTAACACGTGTTTAGTCAGCGCAGTTTTCAAGCACAGGAAGAAGTCGACAGATCGGACTCTGCGTACGCGTGGTTGATAAATGAGGCCCCTGGTGTTTTGGCATCATGCAACTATTCTCTAGTGTCCCTGGGTTGTCCCTGCAGTCTCCTGTACGACCACTCTAAATACTGTCTGCGGCGTTAAGACGAACCACCGGGCCGCCCGTCTGCAACACCACCACTACCCTATGAGGTAAACTGAACACTTTAGCAACCAGAGAACACCGCTTCCTGTCCAGGAGCTCAGCATCAACTCCTGCAATACCCCTCAATCTGAACCATCGCTACCTGCAAGCACTTCATCGCTCCTAACTTGCTCAATGGCCCAACAAGTTAGAAGAGAAAGCGAGCCACTCTCAGAGCACTTAAGGTCCTAAAACATGTAGGCATGTAATGTCGTCGCAAGGGGGTTGAAAGTAAGTTCTAGTGGGACAAAATACAAGCTGAACATTAGAATATAGAAGAATCACATACACTTTGTTTTCAGAGAAACAAGACCCACATGAAGGATGGGTGAGCTGGTCCTGGCAGGGCCTCGAGCAACATCACACACACAAAGGTAGTAAGAGGATGCCTCGGAGGTGGTGGAGAGTAGGAAGTGGAACACAGTTGATATGTCAAAACATTCTGGCACCTGAAAAAAATGCAGCAAAAATCTAAAGGTAATGATGAGTGAGAGCGCACACCTCATCGATGTCCGTGTTTCCTCTGACGTGCCATCCGTAGACACACACACCGAAAAACGTCAGGAAGGGAGGGAGGGAGAGGGCGGAGGGGAGGAAAGAAGGAAGGGAGGGAAGGAGGAAGAAGAGAGGAGGGACAATATGCTAGAAAACATTTGGATGGAATAGAAACAATGAGCAGGTTTCAAGTGGCAAGAGGTCAGTTCTTTAGGGGGTTGGTTGTCAAACGTCTCGGTTCGGCCGATGTCCAATCCCAGCACCCTTAGCTCCAGTTAAAACCCTCCCACTTCCTGTGGTTGATGGTTCATCTGCGGCAGATTGTAGAGGCATTCCCAGCATGTCTCGCCAGATGTGTCCCTGGCAGCCATGACAGCGTTAAAAGCCATAATCCTCTCGAGCGACATCACTCTTTACAAGCACCAGATTCAACCCCAAGGTTCACTCCTCGTTAGAAGCGCTCTCCTCCGGCGAGAAAATGGCAGCCACGCCCACCAACGTAGAATTATGGGAGGCTGAAATGATGATGACAGTGTGTAGGAGGACGAGGGCCAGCAGGCAGATCTTCAGTCGCCCGCTGCACAGTCTCGGGGTGGCAGCTGAGGTGACCGAGGCCCCCTCGGGCTGGCAGGAAGAAGCAGTCCTTTTTAGTGTCCCGCCTGAAGGGTTGTCCATTTTGGAGTCCCATCGGACGTCGCAGCACTCCGCCTCACTGTCTGATAAATGTTCTCCCAGGAGCCCTGAGGAAGAGGAGATGCAGAAGAAGAATGCTGACTTTGTTATGCAGTACAGTATGGATCTATTAATAATGAAAATCAACGGCTCTCAGCTGATACCAATGAAAGTCAGTTCACCGTGTGGAGCAGAAAAACATTAGTTTAAGCATTATTAGAATAGTTTAACTGCAGCACAGTGACGGTTCACGATCTCGATTCTTTTGGACATCCGTCAGCTCTGGACAGAGGTCGCAGGACCTCACGTCGTAGCTGTGCTCAGGACGCAGAGGACCAGACACGGTGACCCTCGGCTGAACTCAAATTAAAGTCCACGACCACACGGAGGGTGACGCATCGCTGCCTCGGCTGATGACTCTGGAAGTTTGCACTTGGCAGCGAGTAAAAGGAGCTGTCACCACGCTCATCTGCACAGAGGGAGGCTCAGCTCTCGCCGGGGACAAAGAGAGAGAGAGAGAGAGAGAGCAGTTGGAGGATGATGAGAGCAGATGTGACGTGGAGGAAGCTCACATCAAGACGAAAACACTCTTTGTTTTGGTCATTAAAGGCTGCCACGATGGCAGATTTATTATTATCAAAGGGTACTGTGCTACCTGATTGGACCTCTTCTGATTGGCTCGTACTGACTGTGTTTGATTGACATCTCCCTGACTCCTCTGCTGGCTGTGATGTGTGATAGGGACTGTATGAAATGTTTGGGGTGGGGAGATGGGTGGAATTTTATATCTGGCTTTTTTTTAAAAAGCATGACACTGCAGAATATTCTCTTTAACTTCAACAAAAACATGAACTCACTCACATAATTCATAAATATTCTTCGTTTCTAATAGATTAATTAGCTGTCCTGTGATGTGAATCTGAGTATGAATGAATACGATAAAGCGGCTCTTGACGGGCTGGTGCTGCCATTTGCAATTCACCTCGTAAGAGAAGGCTCAAAGGGGGGCAGCAGAAGCTCAGTCCATAGGGACTTGGGTAGCAGAAGTAGGCCGGGTCACAGTGTGGAGGGTGGACCGGTAGCTGGAAAGGTGCCAGCCGTGAGGTACAGAAGTCCTAACGGCTCCCATTGGTCACTACGTGGCCTTTATGTGTAAAACTTGACTGAAAGGGATCAATAAAGTTGATCTCTGAGTAAAAATACAGCCTCTTACTGATAAAATTTAGTGACCTCACATAATTCCCAGCACAGGTGCACCTGGTATCACCCACCCACAACAACTGAAAACAGCAGTGTGTGCTGCTGTGCTGTTGAGCTCTTCCAGAGGTTTGTTGTCAGCGTCTGGTCCTCCAAGTCCTTGGAGAGTACTACTGTGTAAACTGCAGTAAATATTGAGAGACAGACCAAATTCAATTTCAAATGTCCTTGTCTGAGCTGAGGCTGTGCTCGCAGACACCACTAGATGTCATCAGAAAGCCTTCGGAAACACCTCGCTGTTTTCCTGGAGGAATACCATCCAGTAAATGTGGACACACACACACACACACACAGGGCATGAATTAATACTGTGCATTCTTTTATAAATAAAATGCTATTCGCCGGCCTAAATTAAATTAGGAGGTTTTCTCTGAGGCACTCGAGAATGCAAGGCCACGCAAACACCCACACACACGCTCAGCTGGCAGCTGCTGCTGTTGTAAACAGGAAGTAACAGCGGTCAGCGAGTGGGTATTAACCTGTGCAGATGAAGCTGGGGCTGCCGCCGTGGATCAGGTCGTCGTTATCGGGCAGGATGAACGGACAGCTCTGCTGGACCTCCAGGCAGTACTGGTGGCACGGTACCCTCTTCTGACAGGACTGCTGGGTGGTGGGGAAATACTGAGCGCAGAGCCAGGGCTTATAGGCCGTCTGAGGAGGAAGAAGAAGAGGAGAGAGGATGACATTAATCGATGCTGGTTTGCGAGGATCCACTTGAGGATTTGTGAAAGCTGTTCGGCTCTGGTGGGTCTTCTGTTAGCAGCCGAGCCGTTTGTCCATTTGTCAGCCTCACACCTCGTCCTTTAACGTAATTACCTGTGTACTTAAACCACTGAGCATCAGATAAAGACACTTCCCAAAATGGATTCCCAGCAACTTCATGCATTAATGAAACCTCAGGAGATATTAGTCAAGGCCAGTGTGCAAGCAGAGCCACCGGGATGTTGGATCAATCTTGCTGCAGAGCATTAGCTAACAGAAAGTAAACCATGCCAAATACAGTGTGATGATTTGCTTATTTATGGGATATGAATTATGACAGGCTGCTGCAGCATTTGGAGGATGTAGAATCTTTTAAATTTAAGACACTTTTACACCAGATTACTCCAATTAATGATTATTTCCATTACCAATTAATCTGTCGATGAATGTGCAGTCAGAATATAGTAAAAATCATCGTTTCCTTGAGTTCAAGCCCCGAAGATATTTAATTTACTCTCCCAGAAGACAAAGAAAAGCACCAAATCCTCACTTCTTTTTGCAATCTTCTTTGAAAAATGAGTTAATTGTATTGGATTGGATTCTAAAAAACTGTTCAGTCGTTTCAGCTGGGCACCACACAGCCATGGAGCACTGTGTGAAAACCCTTTTTCTAATTTAGTCTGGCACGTCTGTCCAGGTATGGCACCGAATAACCTCATGAAATTCATGTTTCCATCCTCTTCCAGGTTAAATTTGCTGGAGTTCACAGTGAGGAAGGGTGTAATACAAAATGCACTTATGTGCATAAGGAGACAGATGGTGACATGTAATAGCCAAAGCCTCGGGCTTGGAAAGCTTAGCAAGACAAAATGAACCAAGGGCAAACCACAGTCTGGATTCATTCTCATTTTTAGCTATTTCTTCATGTGCTTTTTACTGGGATTAACAGCAGAGAAGGGAAATTACAGCAGAGAGCACAGACAATCCATTGTATAGAGACAGTACTTTTCCTTTACCTGACTTTTCCTACAGTGGCTGGTTTCTTTGTAAATGAGCTGTATGACCAGAAATATAGTTTTAAAAAAGGGCTACAGTATGAGCTTATAGAGAGCAACAACTCATACTCAGGATCAGACGAAAAGAGACGTACATTTTAATTACCACAAAGAACAGCAGCACCCACAAATCCAACAAAAATATATTTAAGTTAGAAAGATTATAAAAATTATACTAAACTAATAAAATTAGCCCCTCTGTGAGGTAACACAGGTCTAACATTAAACATGTTCACCATCTCAGTTTAGCATGTTAGCATGCTAAAATTGCCTGAGTAACAACCACAAAGTACAAATGAGACTGCTAATTATTATTAATAATAATAATACCTCTATTTATATAGCACCTTTAAAAACAGTGTTTACAAAGGGCTTTGACAGACAAGCAATTAATTAATTAACAAATGTTTCCAGTTACACTAATTAAATACTATGTGCTCGTAATAATTAGCCACATATGCTAGAGCTACACAGCTAGCTAGCACTTACCCACAGTGGTGCCAAGGTCACCATGCTAGCATGCTCACAACAACACAGCTAACATGCTCATGTTTAACCATTTCAATTTAGCATGTTAGCATGCTAAAATTGGCTAATAAGCAACCACAAAGAAAATATTATGTGTGAGTGATAATTAGCCACATTTGCTAGGGATGACTAGCACTTTGCCGCAGCATTGCTAAGGTCAGCATGCTAGCATGCTCAAATCAACAAAGCTGGTGTTTTGCATCTTAGTTTAGCATGCTAGCATGCTAAAATTGGCTAACGAGCAACCACAAAGTAGAAATGAGGCTGCTCATTAACAAATGTTTCTAATTACACAGACAAATACACAATTAAACACAAGTAAATATGTGTGTTAGTAATAATTAGCCATATTTGCTAGAGCTACACATCTAGCATGGCTTTATATCTATTAATTTATCCTTCATTTGCCACTATTCAGGTTCAAACATATCTGTTGGTTGCCTGTGACAGGCTAATGGCTAGAAAGTCAGTCATAATTGAAATGTTTGAGTTTGGATACATCATCTGTTAGATGACACGTGTGATGTTTCATGTTCGCAACTCTGTGTAACCAACTAGTGTCAAGTCATGTGCAGGCGCCTCAGCATGTGCAACCCACACAAGGTTACTCTATTGTCGACGTCAACAACTCCGGACAGCTTACGTCACAGTAGCTCCACTGAGCCTCCGCTAACAGGCTGTCACCGGCGAGAGCCGTGCACGTAGGAAAAGGTCTGTCCATTAAATAGGAGAAAATATGTGAAGCTGTTAAGTGAGAGGAAAAGTGTTCAGAGAGTCATTTGACAAGCTGACACAGGCAAGCGAAAGGGGTACAACAGCCGTCTCCAAGTCATGAATCACAGACAAAACAAACCATTAGTGGCAATCAGGTAATTACTAAGCAGGAGAATAATAAAATGTCCAGCATTGAGAGAGTTTTACACACATAAAGGCAATATTTCTGAAGAAGCATGTTGTTTAAAAGCTAACATCAAATATTAAGAAGCTACTTCTTTATAGATCAAATATATCTCACTACATAAGAGTTTAACACCCAAAAACTCTCCAGAACATTTTAAGGGCCTTTAAAGTATTAATAAAGTTTCCTGAGAATTAGTGGATTATCTTCCGCCCCTCCTCCAACCTTTTCCAAACGCTGGGAAATCAAATGGAGGGGTCTGATTTGTTTCCTGTTAAGATAACAAACACTGCACGGGCAATTATAATCATTAGAATAATCTGATTATGGTGATGAGAATGATAACGATGAGAACAGCGTGGACCCAGATGTGATTTGTGGAATGGAATATATACCACCTGCGTATGACTTCACAGTGTGTGTGTACTGCAGGGGTTAAATCCTCGTACCTGTTTGCCAGGAAATAGGCTCATCCTTCAATAAAAAAGGTCACCACTCAGGTTTTAGTGCCTTGATGGGAGATCTGTCTCCATCTTAATCCAGGTGGTGCAGGCTTAAAAAAAAATGTTTTTCTGTGGATGTTCTGTCATAATAAACAGTCAAACCGGAGTGACTACACCTCTTTATGTGTCAGAGGGTGATTTGGATAAATCACAGCGACTCAGGATCGCTCCCATGATGCTCTGCTTTTTGGCTGCAGCGTGGAGAAGCTCTGCGTAGAGGGGAAACTGGCTCCAGGCCAGAATAAAATCCCCCTCTGATCACCGATTACATTTGTGTTTTACACAAGTTTGTGGTGTTTTGTCGGAGTCAGAGGTGTCAAATCCGTGACGGGATTTTCAGCGTGGCGGCTTCCTGTCTGCGCAAATGGCTGCTGCTGTTTAAATTTTGCGATGATTTAGCATAAACTCTTGCCAGCGGTGAGATAATCCGTCTAGGGATGCTGCAGCTATCAAAAGAGAACCAAAACAATCGCAGTCAGACAGGAAATCTGGGTCCTCCTGAAGATGTATGCCGGCAGTTGCCAAGGTAACGGCTCTTTCTGCTTTTCATTAGAGCTCAATGGGTACTGCCCCACTCTCTGTTGGTTTTCTGTTTGTGTGCACATGTTTAAGCGTGCACCCCGGCCCTGTGTGTGTGTGTGTGTGTGTGTGTGTAAATGTGTGTGTGCGTGTGCTCAGCGTGAAAAGGGAAGCGTATAAGAGCAAATTGAGTTAGTCAGGAAGCAGGCCTGGAGTCTGATTTGATCAGTCTAATGTGTGATCAGTGTGAATGGGAACCTGGCACTCAAAAAGCCTCTGTCGCCATGCAGCTTAGTCTGCTTCAAACAATGTACTGAAGCCCAGAGACACAGACAGGAAAGACACCAAGCTGGCAACCGTTTGCACCAGGGCTTTATGCCTGCAGTCCCCAATTTGTACACACAGTCTCCTTTAGGTGTCATCGGCCAACACTTCGCATTCAGATTTCAGAGATGAAATCAGGGGAGAACGTGCTCCTGATGTTTTGGATGTTTACATTAACGTGGAGATGTAAAAAAAAAAATACGCCAATCAGACATTTTCTGCTAGAGCCTGCATGCAAATCTTTTGAAGCCTAAAAATAACATTTCAAAATTAAGATTCAAACGCTGACGCTTTGGCAGATAAGTGTCAGCAGCGCTGGCATCTGAATTTCACCACAGTGATTACTATTATATAAGAAGCAGGCTGTAGAACAAGTCGTGGACAGCTTCTTATTTTCTGTAGCATGCAGTCCTCATACTGCTACACCAGCCAGTCATACTGTTTAGAAACTACTCTTGATTTGCAGAATGCATTCACTTTTCCTTTATATTCTGTTTATGAACTAACTCTGACATCTTTTTGCTCAGAAACACGTCTAGAAATCTCAAGACTTTCCTCAGGAGTCCAACATAAACTAGAACAGATGCATCAGTGTGGGCTTAAATATTAAAGTCATACTGACATTTGAATTCTCCTCACTTTCTGTGAAAAGAATATGTGTGAATTTACTTGGACCTATAGTGACAAGGCAGCTATTGGATGAAAAAGAATAAAACAGCATCTAGTTTGATGGTCAGGAGCCGTGCTGTCAACTACCGTGGTGTGCTACTGACGTCCCCCTTTTTCACTAATGTCCCACATGGTGTTGTCATGTCCCATTAGCGATTCAGGACATCTGCACCTTTGCAGCATTCAACATTTAGGAGCACCCGTTGTGCTGTTTAGTTTATATTTCACTCATAAAGTGGAAACTAACCAGTTGTTTAGCCCGTGTTTCCACACAGATAGTGTAAGCTAGGTTAACTTGCGGTGGAGAAAGTAGAAGCTAGTTAGCCTAGTTTGAGTGGAAGATGCTAGTACTTCCACGCAGATACTGGAAGTTGGTTGGCCTAGCACGAGTGGAAGCTGCTAGTATTTCTACACAGCATGTGGAAGTTAATCAACCTAGCATAAGTGGAAGCTAGTTAGTCTAGCATAAGTGGAAGCTCATTAGTCTAGCATAAGTGGAAGCCAGTTAGTCTAGCTTAAGTGGAAGCTAGTTAGTCTAGCTTAAGTGAAAGCTAGTTAGTCTAGCATATGTGGAAGCTAGTTAGTCTAGCTTAAATGAAAGCTAGTTAGTCCAGCATAAGTGGAAGCATTTCTACACAAACAGGGAAGCTAGTTAGCGTAGCATAAGTGGAAGCTCCTTGTGTTTTTATATAGATAGTGGAAGCTAGTTAGCCTAGCTTGAGTAGAAATTGCTAGTACTTCCACTTGCAAAGTGGGAGCTATTCAGCAGCCATCAGCAGCTCCCACACACTCAGCGCTGTGTTGTGTTTGTATATTATAGACGCTATAATGTGTTAGCTGTCGTTCTTTCGTGGTACCATGTGGCGATGGCAAACGACTAGACAAATCATAACACGGAGTAACGTACAGAGTCACCGGCTAACATAGGGAGCGTCTGAATCACAGATGGGACTAAACAACAGCAGTGTCTGCTAACAACCAGCAGCACGATACTGCAGTACCACCATCATGAGTCTGAACACTGAGCACAGCTCTGCGAAAGACAAGTGCAATTTCAATTCCTTCTTTTTGGTAAATACCAACCACACAAGTTCAAACAAACACAACTGAATTTTAATTGAAATGCTCCTAGTTTGTGTTTCTGTGTGTGCCACATGAGAAAATTGACAGGTTTGACAAATGTGCATCTGATGCCTTCAGGGGGGGTTTCAGCCTGTGCGCCGCCATGTAGCATAAATCAATCTGAGAGCGAAAAACATCCTCAAATCAAATAGTGGAGCAACTGTGTCTCAACGGGGGAGTGTGTGCGTGGTGGTCACACTCTTTCATAATGCACTGATGTTGCAACCAGCAGGTAGCGAGCTGTACGACACGCAGAAGGATGAGGAGAATTACTGAGCTATAAATTAGCAACTGCAGAGAGAGAAATGTCACGTTTATGATGTAATGAGGTGACCCTTTAATACTACCAAGAATCTCTCTCTGCTTAGCTTCAGGGGGATCCACAGCTCAGCTCAGACAGATACACACCACCCCCACTCCCCCCGTGACTTTTGTGTTGCAAAAGCAGGTCAGATTTGGTCATTCCACCAGCATCCAGCAGCTCACAGCTCAGCGGCCGTCCTGTAAAATCTGACATGCAAAGCAGCTCTTCTTCCTCCATTCTGCTTCTCAGGGCTTCCCCATTCACATGGCTGTCATCTGACACAGAGAGGACGGCGGGAGAGCTCGTCTACAGACAGGAGGAACCACCGAGCAGCAGACAAATAGAAGTGTTTGCTCAATATTTATTCTGTAGCAAAATAACAGCTAACATGGAGGAAATGTCAAACTAAAATGACTCCTAAGCAGCAACCAGAACTGTTCAAATCCACTCCCAGAACAAAATCAATTTAGTTTTATGTTTACATCAAATTATGACAAGTTATTTCTTGACATGACTCTTTATAATCCAACAATTCCCACCGTAGTCTTTTTTGGTAACAAATTATAACAGAGCAAGCATGCTAACCTAAGCTAACAGCCACTGACAGTATAAAGAATGGACGACGTATCCATGATGTCCAAATCTGTGGTGCTTGAAACCATTTTCATGAAATCAAACCCCATTTTTGCTACTATTTATGGACAGGCATGTGTTTACATCCTATGACTACCTCTCTGTGAGGTGGCGGAGTCCGCCACTAACACGAGACGTTTTGAAGCTGATGTTGTTTGAATCTGTGGCTCTGGCCACCACTATGATGGCAGTCTTCAATCAATCTTCTCATCTATTTCTTAAAGTAGCCCTTCAAGCCCGAATGTCACTTTGTTTCTAAAGAAACATTGTACCAATCTCTTCAAATTTAGACCACATTATGTCCTCAAATGTGAACATAAATTATCTTAATGATGTTCCATGTATGTACTATGATGTAGTACTAATACATAAGTTAAAAAAAACCCCACAAATCCAGCCAATAGCAGTCTATCTCTGTACTGTACTTCCTAAATCAAGCGTCATGTTAACTGTACTCACGTTGGTTTAAGCTCCTGGGTATGTAAAAACTTTAACTCAACATGCTGCTAAGCATCAACACTCTCTTTCTTCCCAGCAGGACGGTGTTGTCGCACGCACACACACACACACACACACACACACACACACACACACACGGCAGCAATAAAGTAGAATGACAGAGACGGCTATAAAAAGCATATGAGTCAGCTGCAGAGTGAGATCCCAGTTAGAAGCTGAATGACACAGATCATTACCACTCACACAAATCACACCGGGGTAGAACAGGAAGCAGCTCTCACACTACCTGGACTATTTTCAGCTGTGTTTCTCCGTTTGATGGAGGAGCATCAAACGAAAAGTACTGAGTGTGCAAAATGCTTAAACAGGACTGCTGATGGAGGAAGTCCTCAAACGAGGTGGAGCTGGAGATGGGCTGATGTGATCTCTTTCATGAGGCTTGGTGGTCCAGTACTTGAAATGTAGTACACACACAACATAAAAGCAACACCATCAATCCTGACAAAATGTTGCTGACAGGACTTTGATGCACTCGCAGTGTCCGCCTCGGGTCACTGACGCAACCCGCGGATAATCCAGCAGGACGGGTGGATGCGTACTGGTCTCTGTCTTCCTGCATTGATGTTTGTACTTATTACATCCCATTCCCCGGTGATGTAACGTATCCAGGCGCTGTGTGTGTGTGTGTGCGCTTCTGGAAAATGACACTGAGGCAGAGCGTTCTCATCAAATTAGATGGTTTGCAATTTCAGTGCAAGCCTTGTTCCTACGTCCGCCAACGAGAGCAGGGTCAAAGACGGGCCGCAGTGGAGGACTGCATGTTTTTAGAAATGTGTTTACGCCTGTCACTTTTCCTTTCTTGAACAAAATTCTGGGAAGCGATGGCCCGAGGGTTGCAATGAATGACTGACACTCCACGCGGTGAGCAGCCGTGTAGATCAGATGGCATTTGAGGATTTCTCCGCGAGACGCCGGCACAATATGACTCTGGAAAGCATCTGCATAAATATTCCCAGATGTGGCAATCCGCACGATTATTTGAAGGTTCAACGTTATCAAATATGTGTTTCTTTTCCTCAGTTAAGAGCACGTTGCAGAAAGCGTATTTAAATTTGAATCAAGCCCCATTTTTGATGCTATTTTCGACCATTCAAGTGGCGGAGTCCGCCGCTGACACGTGCCTTCATACATTCCCTGGAAAATGCTGTAATCCGGTGTAATTTCCTTTGAGACAAGCCTGTGAGTGTTGTTATGCTTCACTCACTTAACCCATGCAGGTGTGCTGCACATGTTTAAGTGGAAAGCCCTCAGGTAGCTCATGCCTCTGCCTCTAAATTTGTATTTTAGTGATTAAAAAAATGTTTGTATTATTTTTGCAAGTGTGTTTCAACACTAATATTCAAACGGTCACAATAACAGATGATACCAGATGCATGATGCAGCTTTGCGTCGTCCTAATGAGCATTAGCAGGCTGCAGATTGGCTGTGATCTCAGACAGAATGGAGTTCTTTGGAAGGAAATCACTTCTGAAAGCAGGAGGATCAGAATTTGGCAGGGACATCCCGACACTAGATTCAAAGTGCACTGCAACTCCCTTGACACTTGACGCGATTCTTTAATACTCTTTAATATGATGTCGGACGCTTTCGAATATTCTGTGTCATCTGTTTTTGTCTTTAAAGTTTGACGTGCTCTGCGGCTTTGCTCATAAAAGCTTTCCTTGAAAATTAGCGCCAGATCCACACACGATCTTGCGACGTTCATTAGCGATCCATTGATGGTATTGACAGGCTTCCAGAGGCTTCCAGAAACTCTGCACCTTTTCACTGGAAATGCCCTGTAGAGCATGCGCCATTGTGGGCTCTGGCTGACCAACTGGATCCACCTATCAGGACGTGACGACAAGGATTGCATCTGTTTCCCCGAACGCTGCTTTGTAGATCAGTTCTGAGAAAACGTGCTCATGAATGTGTATGGGCGGATTTGTTTTCAGGCTGGCTGAGCACGCAGACGCAGCAATGAATTGGTAAGATTACAAAACAGGTAGATCCAAGAATTGGCTTTTCATCTGCGTTGGGAAACAAACCCAATTTCCAGCAGACACGAGATTGTTTCCCAGGTTTGATTTCACGTTGAGTAGATTAAGCCGTGCTCTGGTCGGAGGATCCCTGTTGGCTCAGTTCCAGCTCTGCAGCTCTCCTCTCCAAAGGTTTAAAGAATTCATTTTCAACTGGATCAGAGCTCTGGGAGGCTGCTGAATAGGTCACGGTGGCTCTTGCTTTCTCTATCGATGCAGAGCCTGCTGACTGCAGGAGGCACGACCTAAGCTCAGGACATATTGACTGAACAACCCCCCTCCCAATCTGAGATGTCACTCCACGATAAACACAGACAGAGCGAGTTCATGTTACACTACACAGACATACAACTCTCAGCACCCATTCATCCTAAACTGACTTGCGCTGGTGTGTGTACCCCATCTTTAACGGACTTTTACACAAGAAAAATGTGTTTGAAATATCGAAAGTGATCAGTAGGCACAAAGGCCCCTTTCATCATGTCACATTACAGCCTGACCTCACATAAATCCAGCACAACACATGCTTCGAAACACCTGTGTGCGTAGGCAGGATAAATCTATAATAATGCATCATAACGAGTAACTGTAGATGTTAAAAATCTAACCATAATTCAACAAACTGTACTTAATTACAGTACTTGAGTAAATTAATTACTTAATTACTTTCTGCCACTGATGAGGCTGAAGCTTGTCAGCATAAATTTTGGGTTTATAATCAACTTTTTGCAAATAAAGTCAGCTTAGCTTAGCTTATGCTAACCGCGTCCTGGCTCCAGCTTTGCAGTCTAACTGTGTGAGGCATATATACCAAGCTGTGAGCTAATGTTAGCAAACTTCTTATAGATATAGATTAAAGCAGTTAAAAATGTGAGGATAACACCGTGAAAGAGAATATTGTTGTAATGCCTGCCATGAATTTACGTCGCAAAGTCATTCTCATTGTGTGAACCCTCTACAATTTGGTGTCTTCAGAAAACAATATATGATATATGTGTATATATATATATATATATATAGGATGGGGCAATGACGTCATTCGTGATCAATTTTCAAGGTAAATACTGTAAATTACCGTCATTATCAGCCAAGTGTTGGCAGTAATGACGTTGAGGGAGTGAGGATGAATGGCTGGCCTGAGGGAAGGAGGGCAATCAGCATATAGATTTATTAGCCTGAAAGGGAGGAAAAATGTGAGAGGTCACTGTGTGAGTGATAGAGGGCAGATAACTGTGGTCAAGACCCCTGATCCTTATGTAACGCTGTCAGTGTTAACATTCCCCTCAGTCACCAAGAAAGAGTGACGGGATCAGACTCACAGGAACAAGGTAAAAATAATGAAGTGTTAAAGGAACACTGTGTAGAAACTGGTGTTTTTGTGACTTAGTGCCCCGAGTTTCAGAGTGCCATAAATAGTTGACAGCTTTGCTAACAGCCAAAAATCAAGCAAGGTCAACAACAGACATAGCAGCCAGCTAAGCCCAGCTCAGCGTCTGTCTTTCAGCCTTTTATTTCACCAAGCTCTCACCAACCACTACAAGTCAGTCCCAGATTTACTCTATTGTTATGTCCATAAAGGCTGCATTGCGTGCTTGCCCAGCTCCGGTTCTGGCACGACGCCGGCTCCACTCTTCATCAGAGAGTCCCAAAGCCTGAAAACTTCTTCTTCCAGGTGGTCCAAACCACCTGTGGTACAAAAACAAACACTCTCCTGGCGCTCTGAGCTTACAGTCTAGGCGGCCCAGCTAACCAAGTGAGCTAACACTTGCTAACAGCAGCTACAGTTTGCAGCAGTTTCAGTTTTCAAGAAAAACAGGCTATGCTAGCAAATATTAATGCACGGTGATGTGGTGAGCTAAATGCTAATACTAGCATGGCAACATGCTTATTCTGACAATGCTAACATCCCAAAATGATGTTTTGGCAAGTAACATATTTATCAATTTAGGTTAGCATGCTAACATTTGCTAATAATTAGAGATTCAAAGCAGTGAGAAACAGAAAAATCAGTCTATGAAATAAACTAACATTGTGTTCATGTAGCATGCTATCACTCATAGAGAGACAGTGGTAGAGAAAATAAGTTTTCAAGGCCTCGAGTGTTACACTTTGATAAATATAAAACATGTATTATTCCAAAGAAGAGGCACTTCCTCGGGGCGTCCTCCCATCCCTCGGTAGTAGAAGGCAGAGGAATGATCACATTATCCTGTTTTAGGTGTAACAGGCTGTGTCTCCACATCATTTATTTCTCAAAAACTCCAAGAAAAGGGAAGAGTTCAAGGAATGAGCAGAAGTCGCGCACACGATTCATGCAAGGTATCAACAAATTAACTCAGGAGTCTAAAAGGAACAAAGCTTAGAGTGAGCTGTGAGTTTGGAATAAAACATGACTGCTGTGTGGAGTGGAGCTCTGGCATATTATATATCAGAGCTATCGGGGAGTGTAGGATTAATTTACAAGGACAAAATGGCAAAACAGCCAAGAGGGCTCCCTTTCCGCCCACAAGCTCCTGCGATGATACACCCCATCCTCCTCCATCTCCCCCATCTCTGCAGTCAACATCACGGCCTTGAAAACCAAACTCCTCGAGTCACTGTAAAAGAACTGCTCTGATATCTCTGGGACATATTAAAGCTGTTTTTGAGCGTCCAAACGAGGTGCAGTCCAGGACTGAGTCTTCCCATTTAACATCGACCATTAAAACTGAGCCCAACGCCCCTGAAGAGACGGGCTCTCGTTGCAGCTCCTCGAATCGCAGCCGAGCAGCTCTCAACTCAGGTGGCCACTTTGCAGATCCGATGTGAGGATTTGGAGGAGAGGTCACGCAGGAGGAGCATCAGGACTGTGGGTGGTACCAGGTGGCTCTGGAAACTGTTTTATATCCTCTCTCTTCTCTGCTTCTCTGCTGCTGCTAAATGGAGCAGCTATCTTAGTAATGTTTGCTGTCAAACTTCGCAGACAGACACGGCCCGTTACTGTAAATCTGATCAGATACAACACGACACAGAGTTTTGGTTAAAAACAACCATAAACAACTATAAACTATGTAACAATAATGCATATTTTCCACTTTCATCAAGACATTTGTGCTAATTAACAACTTCTAATCATAACCTTGATAATTATATAATTGTCAATAAAAAATAAAAATAAAAAAACACTGCTAAACTCTGTGTTTAGCGCTAATGTTAGCTAAATTTAACATGCTAAATTAAGATGGTGACGTAATACTAGCATGGCAACATGACAATGCTAACGTGCTGATGTTTTATCATTACCACCCTAAACTAAGACAGCGAACATGCTAAACATCGCTTGGTAAAAATTTGCACGTTAACATCGTTCGTTGATGTTAACGTGCAAATTGAGAGCATTGAGAGCATGTTAGCTTGTAGCTAGTAGCATTTAGCCGTACAGAGCTGCCAGCATGGCTAGCCAAGATGTAAACCAGGGCAGAGCTGTCCTCCTGACCAATAGAAGAGCAGCAGACAGACAATGTGACAGATAAGCGTGCACACAGACATATTTCAGTAAAACTTTGACTGTCTGGACGCAGAGAAACAGATTATGCCACCTGTTTTCCCAGCAAGAAAAACATTGCAATACTGGAGTTCTGCACCATAAATCTAAGCTAAATCTCTGTTCTCTGGGAAGGAGCAGTTTGACTTCAACAAATAAACATCTGACTGCATCTGGTTTGGTTGCTTTCTTACAATGCAATGAGCAGTGTTTAATATTGGGTATCATCACTTGGATATCAACTGTGGGCAAGATACCAAAGGCAGAGAGGAATTTTCTGCTTAATTACTGGAGGCAACAATACTCAAGGACAGGATATCACACTCACATCTCATCTTCACCAGAACGTGGTGATATATTTTATCTGCAGACCAAAGAACTAAATGTTTAACACTCACTGTGAAGTTGAGAAAGTGAAATTTAATATAGCTGATAGCTGACAGTGCAGTTATATCTGTATGATGTGATACAGAGTAATATTCCAACATATAAAAGGTTCTGGTTTGGTCAGTCTCACATGAAACAAAGCCTCCTTTCCCCCCTACAGGACGCAGCATGTTCACTGTGTTTGTTATGTTCAAACATCATCGTCTAACTCAAAGAATCAAATCTTAAAGCAGTTTTTGTTTATGATGTTTTCTCTGAAGAGTCGCCTTCTGCTGCATCAATTGTTCTTTTTGTTTTCAGTGTTCTTCACAGCCTTACCTTGAGTTAAAAACTATATTATTAAAAGAAATGCCCTGTCTTTCTGTTCTTCATACACCGTCCTGCTGCAGGAAATACAACACAAAATGAAAATAGTGCCCAACAGATTCTACAGTGACCGGTTGTTTTAGCCAGTCACTGAGCAATTACATCTTGAGCAGCAACCTTTTGGCTTGGTGCTCAATGCCATGGACAGAGGAGAGAGGTCACTCTTCTGTACAGAAAAAGCATTGTATTGGTCAAAGTTGTACCTACAGGCCATGTAATTACTATTTAGAGCTAAAACGCCCATTAAAGAAGGCTCATTAACAACAGATTTAAAACTAAACTTTGACATTACACTTAAACATTATGTGTAAACTGCATTACAAACCCAACAAGCTCTAATGAGACCTGTCCAGGTAAATAAATGGATAGAAACAAAGCTGACAGGACGAGGGAAAGACAATGGCCAAGCGGCAACCTTCGTGTCTGTGAAGTGAAGTTAACACGGAAATACCAAAACTGCAGTTCCTCAAACGTCCACTTGAGGCTGGCTGCAAAACAAGTCAATCTCCATAAGCGCCTATGTTAACTAATGTCCAACGTCACAGCAGAAATAAACATGTTTACAGCCTCTAGTTCTGCATCATTTGTGACTTGACTGACTGAACTTGAAAACAGCAACATTTCATCGTGAAATCAGTTCATTTCAATGGAACCACTTCAGTAAGACGAACGTCGGTGGCCAGTAACAAACTGTCTCGACAGCACTGACCTTTGAGGGAACAAAGTAGCTTGTTAGCAGTGTTGCACCGCTCATCTCTATTGAGCCTAAATGCTCCAAAAAAGAAGCCAGCAGCATTGTCCATTTCAAGGAAGTCGATGTAAGTCAGCAGCATGTAAATCTGAAAGTTCTGAATGTAAAGTTGCTGATTTCTTTTAATTATGACGCATTATGTTGCTGCAGGTAATAAATAGCTTGAAGAGGTTTGACAGCAGCCTTGCATGGTGCATTTAAATCACTCAAATCGTATTTAATTCACTGTCATCCTGTGCAAGACGACAGCCTGCAATGTTTGGTTTTTTGAGAAGACACTGCTGTCAGGTAAACCGCCGTCCTGCACGCTCATAAACAAAACTCAGACAATTCATTTAACAGGACAAACATCATCCGCAATCATCCTAATGGGCCACACGGAGCTTAACAGATTCAAACCTAACCTTTTACCCAGTCCACTGTATACATGCAGACCTGCTTTGAAAAGGCTTTTAGAAAGGGCACATGAAGAGAGAGGTATCTTACTGGGGGGAATAAGGGGAAGTCAGATAATCCCATTAATGCCAAGTGGTGGGGAATTTAGATGTGATCATCCGAAGGCGGCACACGGGATATTTCAGATACCTCAGTCATCAGTTTTCATATCTGACACCAGCAGCTGCTGAGCCCCTGAACAAGGGCACCAAACCTCCACCCTGCTCCGGCATTTGCTACATTAGTTAAATACTAAAATTCAATGTAGCACACAGCGGCTGGGACATGCATTCAGGCTTATATCTGCCCCTGTAACAAATAATCCATTCAAATACCTATGCAGACAATAAGACTAATTGATGCTACGCCCATAAATGAATGGAGGTATTAGTCTGACCCTTAGGTGTTTCATGGGAAAAAAACATCCTGCTTTCAGCATCTTCATTCTCACAATTAGGAAGCCAAATTAATGAATGTTTTTACTATAATTAAATTCTGGTTGTTCCGTTATTGCATAAACAAGAGAACAGCTTGGCAACTAAATGGAATTCATCTCCAGGGAGGATCTATTTTTTAAGGCTTAGCACATCTGTGTGTGTTTGTGTGTCTTCTCCAGGCGAATGCGCACAACATAAACACACAAAAAGGAGAAGCTTACTTGTCGTCATGGTGAGTATGAAACGGAGTTATCTGTGTGAGGCTTTGGATTTGCAACAGGAGGCCTGCGCTACAAGGTGGAGGCGAGGGGGGTGAAAGATGTGGTTGTTTCCCAGGCAGGGAGGTCTCACAAAAGAGGCCGCTCTTTTGCATTATGGTAAATGTAGGACCTGCATCTGCTGCTTCAATTTTAAGCAAGGTTATGTAATGAAAGGTATTATTGTTCTTAAATAGGACATGAATGCATCGTAGGTTATGAGTAGCATGCAGAAGTGCCAAAAACTGCAGTTCCTCAAACGTCCACTTGAGGCTGGTTTCAGAAGTGGTCAGTCTCCATAAGTCCCCATGTTCAAATGTCCAACTTCACAGCAGAAATACACACATTTACAGCCTGGTACAAAAAACAGTTTTGGTCTCTATAGCTAATTTCCCCGTTCATGCCAACTGTACTGAGGGTGAATTTATATACAACTCACCTGTTCAAATTATATTAACGCTTAAAGTTATGCAGAATTAACAGCATGGGAGCTTTGATTGACAGGTAGGTGACGTTTACATGGCTTGTTTGAGCAACCAGGCGTCATTCAGCCTGCCTCAGCAACATTTTTACTGTTAGTACACTAAACACAAGCCGAGGATGGGAATGTCATTAGTTCTGGTCATAAGTATTGGACAAATAGCTGCACACATTAAATTTCATGGCGGTCTAGCCAATATTTGTTGAGATATTTCAGTCAAAGACACAAATGTGAACCTCGCTGTGACACAAGTGGTGGATCGATTAAACATCGCCATCCCCAGAGCCATTAAGTGTTACAGAAAAAAATCTAAATGGAATCATTCCTGTACACAGAGGCGAGGTAGCTTTAATTACAATCTTCAGCGTTGATTGACAACATTACTGTATGCCCGAGAAATTACTTCACATGTCAGCGATAATGGAAATGGCACTGAGGTTAAATGAGGCCTATTAATGGGGTAACCCACTTTAACCCCCTTCTGCCTGGTGCTGTTTCCCCCCCTCCTTCTCCAGCTGCTGCTGTTATCTCATGTGATCTGATCTGCTGTCTGTGCAGCTCACAGTTAAAACAATATGGAAGCGCTGGCGTGCACTGCAGCAGCTAGCCTCCCTCCCTCATTAGCATGCTGCTCAGGGACCTGTCCATTCATAAAAGGCCTGGTCGTGGAGTGGGCCCAGGCATCTTGAAGGGGAAAAAAACCTCTCCAAGGTCAGCGTTCACAACCACCACAGGGAGGCACAATGGCGGAAATCCCATGTAGGCACTTCCGTTCGCAGCTATCACGCAATTTAGATGGGTGAACAATGCAACATACTGCAACAATGTGGTGTTCTTTAATGCACACGAGGCTCTGTGAGACTGGAGAGCGCATACACACACACACACATACTGTGTCAGCTTATATGAATAATGAATAAAAGGCTAACAAAGGCAGCAATTAAAAGAAGCATGGGTGATCACAGGGTGTTCATGCAGATGAGATAAACCACATAAAGACTGTGACATAACTGATACATTCGGAGATGATTCGGGGATGTCTTGCTGTCAAGTAGGAGGAGGTGCTGTGGGCTGAGTGAGGACGCAAATCAAAGCTACACTGGTACCCACCCGCGCGAGCCACTTCCACCCAATGAGCCATCATAATCACTGCTGGTCTGATGTGTCCACACAGAACACTGGGCACAAGCTGGACACACAACAATGCCATATTTGTACTGTTGACGTCAGCTAACTGAGGCTAATTTGTTAGCAAAAAGGTATTTACACATCCAGCAGTTACGGAGCAACATTAGCATTCATTTGGAGTGTTCGTGGCAACTTGCCAAATGTGAATTAAGCTGCCTGTTCTCTAGCTATTTGCTAAATTTGTCTGTCAGCCATTGGGTGCTTGGCAGGTCGTGTGCAAAGGTTTTTATTAGCGCTTTGTCACTGAAAACAGCTGAGTGTGAACCAAACCTTTAAAGCTGTGGCCATAAAGCCAAAACAATAACCTGAAAGACGCTAAAAGAGGCTAAAATGCATGGGAAGTCACTACAAGCAGCTTCTTTCACATTGTACATAAATAACTGATTAATTATACCAGCTCTAAGGACTCTCTCTGGGCTGAGCCTGTGCTTTGAACTAAATGCTAACATGCTACCATGCAAACATGCTCACGGTGACAAGGCTAACAGTCGGCTGTGGCTCCGGAGGTCGATCAGGTCATCCATTAATCAGATGATTGATCCCCGGCTCCTCAAGACTACATGTTGATGTGTCCATGAGCAAGACACTGAACCCCAAATAGCTCCAGAAGGCACTGATGAGGTCATTAACTTTGACCTGAAGAAGTCAGAGAGTCACCAACGTTGCCACAATTCATCCCATGGAGGACATGTACGTGCATACCAAAAGTCATGACAGTCCGTTCAATAGTTGCTGATATATTTCAGTCCCGTACTGTGCTGCTAGCATGCGTTCTGCAACATTTTTGGAAACATTTGTTCTCCCAAACCCTAAGAGGAAAATATATTACTTCACAAGGCTCCATCTGTGTTCAGACTTTGTTTCAGGGCCCCCATCTGAGAACTGATATCCTTGTTGTTACACATCATTTACTGCAGAATGGCAAAACTGTCCATGTTGTAGGTAGGGAGGTAACAGATGAAGAGAGTGCAACTTTAACTCTGCTCTACCTAAACTAAAACAAACACACACACATACACACACTCAGATTTTATGGCACAGTCAAAAATGTTCAGATAGTAACATGATGTCTTCACTGAGCTCAGCCGTTGCCCTATTTCAGTCGGAGTAGCTGCCCACTATCAAATGAAGGACGAGTGAACGCGGAGGGCTCGGTGCAAATCAATAGGGATCAACGTCTTGGTATTGCTGCCACCCGTCCCTCCGGCTCAAAAAGAGCTCAGATCAATGCAGATGTGTGCGGTTGACAAGGATCTAAAGAGGGAGCACGCTGTGGACGCTGTCCTCTTTTCCACTTGCACACAACACCGGCTAAGATTAGACATTCAATTGGACCTGGAGGGTGGGGGAGGAGACGGATTTGTGCCGACTTGTCAGTGATTGTGTTTTGAAATGATTCTGCATCACGGCAGTGGTAGTAAAAGCAGAAGAGGCAGCAGGATTGGTAGTAGTAGAGCTAGGGAGTAGAGGTCGGAGAGGGTCAAATAGGTGGAAGTAATAATACAAGTATTAGTTTGAGCAGATAGAGTTCAGTTCTAGAGACTCCGTGATTACTGGACCAGGTGCTCGCAAAGTCGCAAATGAGCATTCAGTCTGTGTGTTTCGGTGTGTTGTTGCATGTGTTTGTGTCATGTCAGGTGGGAACTGGGGCATTTTGCAGAAGTCCCAAATGAAGAGCCCTCGAACTCATCATCTCTGGTGGGAAACCCTAACTACATGTTCTCTGCTACATCCCTAGCAGGACAGCAGCTTTGCCTGATTGGTATTTCAACCTTGGCTGCAACAAAAGGCCATATAGCCACATTCTGACACAATCAATTAATGGATTAGTTGATTGGCAAAAAATTAATCAGCAATGATCAACGACCATCATTTTAGGCAACAAAGCCTAAAAGTCACAGGTTTCATTTTGAATGGAAAACTATTTCTCTATGACAGATCCTCGTCGTCACATTCTGATTCAAATGTTGCTAAATCCTGATTGGTGCACGGACATATGTGACATCAGCTCATCCCACTTAGACACTCCCACCTCAAACCAGTGAGAAGGACACAGAGAAGATGGAAATACTGAAATCTCTGATGTGAAGCAACCAAAACTGTTCAAACTTTGGCAGAACATGGTGCGTTCATGTAGGACTCCATCACTCATACCAAGAGGCTGTCTGAGAAAAAATGTTTTCAGGGACTTTAATTGTGAAGATTTGGGAATATATTTTATATGTACTGCTGAAGTGAACAGTTTGAAAATGTTACCTTGGACTTCGGGAATATTTTTCATGATTTTAAGACCGGAGTCATCATCAAATAACTGTCATCAATAACAAAAGCAATCATTATTTGCAGCTCTAATTATTTCCACTCTTATAATCATTAGTTTTATTTGTTGATGCAACATTGAAAAGTGAAGAATTTCACTGGTTTCAGCTTCTTACATGTGAATATTCACTGGTTTCTTCATCTTTCATGGTAGTTCACTGCATATCTTTGAGTTTTTGACTGTTGGTCAGATAAAACAAGACATATAAAGATGTCACGCTGGGTTCTGGGAAATTCTAACAGACATTTCTGACATTTTAGATTGTTAGAATAGATAGATTATGGAGAACTGTTTTCTGAGTTGATCTGCAGTGCACCTGCATGAAAATTAGACATCTGTGCACTCAAATATGCTTGTTAGAGTTGTGTTGTTATGTTGTCGACTTTTGGCATCACAGGCTGGAAACTCTACGTGACATGATGTGAGAACAGCGTGGAGACCTCGGGCCTTTCATGGCGAACAGTCGTTAGAGCTGCAGACACTCTTTCTGAGAAGGTTTGTTTTGCCTTCATTGTTTCCTGTGAAACTACGAACGAGTCTGACATTTTGGTTCACACTCGGGATGAAGAAAAAAAAAGAGAGAGAAAATGTTGCTTTCAAGTCAGCATTAGTACGTCGGGCCGGGTTTAAATGTTTCGAGCCCGGCCCCGCTGTCAAGATGAATGGTGGGTTTTCACAGTGTCAGATGATGGAGAATCCCATTGTGTGGGGAACAGCGCACCGGCCGTGCCCACTGTGTGATGTTTCACCTCAGGCTACAGGAATCAAAGCACCACCTGCGGACCACAGGAGTCACAACAAACGCTACTCTCCATGTCAAACATCCACACTTGAAATGTCAGAGATCCTCCTCTGGCATTGGACAACCAAACACTCACTCGACCTGCCTCCACTGCACGCTCAAACGACACAATGAGGCAGCTCGGCGTACGCTATAATCTTGCCATATTTACACTGATCCTGTATACATCTGTCTGAACCGCCGCACTACTTCTACTGCTTGGCTTCTCCGCGGCAGGTAGCCATTAACTCAACAAGAGTTTAACATTATCGTTTGAGTCACGCTGCTCTTTCCGTAACACTGCCGACCACATATGCAGCCTGGAACAAACCTATAATCAAGAAGGTGATGCAGAGGGGTCGTTGTTAAAGAAATTAGCAGCTTGGCTAAATGACTGTTTTCTCTCCAGAGTGCCAAGAGGTGAGCTCAGAGGGAAACAACAGCCTGAAAGTGGCAGCGGGGAAAACACAACGAGGAAAAGAACAAATGTCACACATGAAATGTAGCACAGGGCTGAGGCGTCTTCGGTTAACATCAGTGAGAATGAGGATTCCTCAATGGCTGATACTTGATGACAAGGTCAGGTGCTAGCTTGGCTATTCATCAAAAAAAAAAGATGTATTCAGAGGTGGACACTAGCATCACCTTTTTCCCCCGTGTAGCATGATCACATACTCTAATTAAATGCTTTAAACGATTAATCAGCCATCAGAATAGTCAACCAACTCACTGATTCATCGACTAACCTGTCAGACACACAGCCAGCTGGAACAAGTTGGCCAAATATCTCCCTCAGGTCGACTGTGTGGCATCAAAATCATCAGATATAAAACTGTAAAAGCAAATTTCATGTTGGATAAATGCAAGATAAATCAAAGTGCAGCCATCTCCAGCTCCTCTGTGTACACACAGACAATGTGCGAGTGTTGACATAAGTAAGAACGTGAGGTCTACAAGCGCATGAATGCTGGATTTAAAAAAGGCTGTCGTCTTTGTCGGGATTAAGACATCCAACAGCAGAGAGAATACAAGAGAAACTGTTTGACGAACACACAAAAGGGATTCAGTTAGTGTCTGTGTGTTTTTTCCTTCAGTTCTGAAGCTAGTCTTGCACACTAGGCCCAGCTCATATGCGTGTGGATCTATCTAAACCGCATTGGATTTGTATAAAGCAGGCAGATGGCCTATTTAGATTCGCATTCTTGACGCCTATCTATCTATGCTTGTGTCCCTGCCACTGGTTGGCTGAATGGAGGCCATCTGGGATTGGCCAGGGCTTCTGTGAATGGAGCCGGGGAGCGCCATTCAGCACCGCGGACAGCTCCGCGGCACCGTGGAGCTCTCCGCGGTGCTGAACTGCAGCTTTTTACGGCTCGGCGTGCTCACGCAGCCGCCCCCACTCTCTCTCCAGCGTTTCCCCTGGACACCAGTTACAGCTGACCCACCTCCGGGTAAACAATCAAAAAAACGAGCCTGGACGAACCTGAGGCCTACATGCGGGCCTGGTAATGAGCAAACACAAGTGTAAGCCACAAAAAAAAAAAAAAAACCTTCCGCCACATTAGGCAGGGAAACCACCTCTTGACTTTAATGAAACGCTCTCGATATGGAGTGGGCGGCCATGATGAACACCTGGCGGACTGCGACAACACACACAGGACACACACGCTCCCAGAGTTGTTTGCATATGGCAGCAGTCTCCTTCCTGATCATTAAATTGTCATAAACGCTCGGCTATAAAGGCTCGGCCAATAGAGCAATTCTAATAACCCCTATCTAGGTTATCGGTGGCTGATCAGGCGGATTATGAGCTAAAGAGGCGCCGGGCGGTCTTCAATGTCAAAGAACAGAGCGTGGAGTGAAAAAGGGGGGCCGGAGAGAAGGCTCTGGATGGATGCTGCTGGAAAAAAAACACACACACACATACTAGCAGGGCCTCCATCTGCACATTTGCATGGGGCCTAAACACAATGAGGAGATGAATGAACATGAGGCCCGGAGCCGGGAGTCTCCTTGAATCTGTCATCCGTCTCCATGGCGACAAGAGGAGGAGGAGGAGGAGGAGGAGGAGGAGGAGGACCAAAACTGGCATCTATCCGGGCCCAAATCAACAGATGGCCACCACATCACCCCCACACCACCTCAAAACACCCCACCACCCTCCACCATCCACCCCCTTTCATTTTTTTTTTTCTCTCTCTCCTTTTGCATCCTACCTTGCACTGCTCCATGCACGTCCTCACTGAATATGCCCCCGGCTCATATTTCTGAGTCAGGAGCTCAAAGTCCTCGTATTTCTCCTGGGCGTGCTGGTCGTAGCGCTGGTACGCCTGGACGCACAGGCTGCATCTGTTGGTGTCGCCATCGTCGAGCACGTCGAGGCTGCAGTTCAAATTGTCCGGACTTGTCGACCCGTAGAACAAATCCAGCAGAGAGTAGGAGTTACAAAAGGAAAGGTACAAATCGCTCATATTTACAGCCCGCGTCCCCTCTTTGTCGGAAAGGCCCCCGCACAAATGGTCGGCATCTGCGAAAGCAAAGCAGTTTTTAGACAAACTATCCTGGTGGCAAGTTTCAAGCCGCCACAAATGTTTGGTAGAGTTTCCTATAAAAATAGCATCTGGGTTTCCTCTGAGGCTGCTGTGTGCTGAGTGGGTCTGGGGTGAGAGGAGGTGGGAGGATGCGAACTTGACCCGGGTCCGGGCCAGTTTGGCCTCGGCGCAGAACCACAGGTGATCAGAGAGGAGGATGGTTAAGAACAAGAGGGATGCCAAGGACAGTCGCCATCTCTGCGCCCTCTCTGAGTCGGTGAATGGCTTTTGGTTGTCGCGGGGGGGCTCTAGCCAGATTTGGAAGCCGTCGTCATCTTCTTGCTGCCAACACGTCCCAGCACCCCTGGTCATATTTTGGGAACCGGCCGACTCCACCGTGGGGGCTCCTCTGCCGCAACAGTCATTGACGTGGGGTCCGCTTCGCGTTTTCCTCCCCTCAAATGTCAGGTGGTGGGTTGTCCCGGCTTGCCTTTGCTATCAGCGGTAATTCCCATTAAAATGAGCGTGGGCCGGATGGCAAATTAGACGCTGGCGACCACGGGCCGCATCCTCCATGGCTGACCGGTGAAGCCGCTGTCCTCCCGTCCGCCCTGAGCTCCGCGCCGCGCCGCTCCGCTCCTCTGCGTAGCCTCGACTCCGTTTTTAGAAACACTCACCGACGCGTTTACGTTTTCCCCGGCCTCGGTCGTGCAGGGACAAGGGCGCTATCCTCTTCCAACATGGCGAAGCTGTCTGTCTTTGTGTCGGCGGATGGGCCTGCAGCCTGTAACAGACCTCTTTTCTTTTTCAAGCCCTCACCGTCTTCATCTCGCTGCCGTTGTCAAGTTGCCGCCATGTTCGCCAAGAGACGGTATGTGTTTGCAGGAAGCTGCGTCAAGTCGCGAGCAACCAGCAGCAGCACTTCCTGTTGTCGCATTCAAAATAAAAGCCTCAAACTTAACTTGGTTATCCTGTGGAAAGCTTTCTTCCTGTTATTTAGGTCAACTGTTCCTAACTTTTAATTGAAGTAACACCTATGTGTGACGCATCATCTCAGTTTAGAGTGAGTAGAGTGACTTTTCCTGCTCAGAGTGGTTCAGTTGGAGGCTTTTTGGAGACCAGATGAGGTGAAACTATCCAGCATATCTCAGGTGAAAGGTTAAAATTAGACAAGGCAGAGAAAACAAACACAGATAAAAAGAATATTTTTCATTTTTCCCATCTTTAGATGTATCTTGAGACCTCTCCTATGTAGGAACCACTGAGCTAGGCTTTGCCTCGATCCATCTTCTTCATTTGTTTAAATAAATTTAGCTGTTAGTCTACTGTCACTGTAAAGATTTTAAAATATACAAAAAAATAATATGCTGTCTGATTTTAAATTCATTTATTTACTGTCTTCTGAACCACAACAAATTTTTAATATTATATTATATTATAATACATTATAATATATTATAAAATAATAAAATATAATACTATTATATTATATTATTAATTATATTATATTCCATATGCAATTTGCAAAAATAACCACGTTATGTTGAGATACATTTTCTATTTTTTTATTATTAATTTATTTTGGAAAATCAACTTCCGGTCTTTTCGTGCTAGCTTGACTAAACTTCTCCATCTCTGACGTTATGCGCGCGCACCGCAGCCGCCGCATCCCTCTGTGCTGAAGGTGCGTCAAGTCCGACGGAGTCAGCTGAAATGTCACCAGAAACGTTAAAACCTTGACTTCAAAATGAAAGTCCACGATGTCAGTCTGTAAAAGAAACGCTGTCCCAGCCACGTGAGCATACAGCACAAAATATAAAGAGAAATAAAAGCACTAAAAGTAAAAGCACGCAGCTGGACTGAAGTTGCTCACCAATGAGACGTCCTGACTGGATAAAATGAGGCTAAGATGATTATTTTATTCTGAAAATTTCCACCAGCAGGCTTATTACAGTCTATGTTGTAGATGGCTTGACTCTGGAGCAGTCAGACAGGTTGGTACTCACCTGGTTTCAGCCTCAGGCAAGATGCTCTCATCAAAAGAGAGGAGCCTGTCTCCTCTTTAAAGGACAGTGCCAAAAAAAAAAATGTATATGTTTCAGCCCATTTCAAATCAAGCGTGCTTTATAATGCAGCCAGCAGCTTCTAAAGGGATGCTGTGTTGGTGACATCACAGTGTGTTTCTCCTGACCACCACTCTGTGGAAAAAAAACAACCTGCTAAGACTTACACTCACTTCAGGTAGGTGATCCATCACAGCCTGCTTCTATTTCTTTAATTGTGAAAACTCTGTTATGGTTGCACAGTAATGCAATGCAGATGTTTAAATCAATGTGTGCTTACAACTCCATTACCACTCAGAGACAAGGCTGACAACAATTAAAGCAGACGCGATGTTTATTGTGATCGATTACCTGATTCGAGCAAGTCTCTGCAAGTAAATCTGTAAAACTGTAATGAAATGGTTGGAAATCAGAAGCTGCCTGGAGGAAGGGAAAACACAGTTTAAAGGTCGGACACTTTGCAGCGTGCACTAATGTCATAAAATCATGTGATAAAACACAAGTAGGGACCTTTAATTAAACAACTTTTCTCAATTAAAGCCTTCAAGCGACTGGATGTCATCTGCTTTTGTTTTTATGGATAAACTTTGAAGCAAAGGATTCCAACCTAGGGGTCAGGGCCCCCACAAGGAGTCACAAGATTAACCTGAAGGGGTCGCAAGGTGAGTAACCAGATGACATACTGTATTTATGCTCCATGAAGTTATGTTTATGGGCTGTATTTTACATTTTCTAGTGAACTGCAGCATGATTTACTCTTTCAGGTATGTTCAGCTGAACTACCAACAATATCTGTACACTAAACATAAAGCTGGAGCCAGAAGATGGTTAGCTTAGCTTAGCATAAAGACCGGAAACAAAGGGGTGAACAGTCCACCTACAGGAGCGTCTAAATCTCACTAATTATTATGTTACATTTTATTTGTATAATTACGACCTGCTCGTGCTTTGTCCAGTCAGTTATCACCTGTGGTTCCAGTACTCAGGGGAAAAGAGGAAAATAATCTCTGTGACTCTTATTAAATTTTTTTTTTAAGCTAAAGGGAGTTTCAGTGTACTAATTACTGTAACTCAGAGTTGGTAAAACCAACCTGATATTCAAATATATCAAAATGTTTATGAATTTTTAGACGCCTTATTTACGAGGCTCATAACGAAGCTTGATTCTCTGTTGTTTTTGACCGAATTTCCTTCATTGTGGAGTGGGCCGTGCTAATTGCTGCAGACAAACCTCCCCTGCAGCCATGAGCCTCTGTTTGGTCTCTACAGGAGCTCATTTATTTCAGCTGAGTGCATGCAGCCGCTGGTTGTCTAGGGGCCGCTTCCAAACCTTTTGTTTCTGCTTGTGTCCAGCAATGCTCGCCGGTTCCATCTCTCCGATAGCTACGACCAGCCTAATTAGAGCATTTATCCCATTAGGACACGGTATTTTTGCAATGCTAGCTTTCCATCTCCAGATGACTGATAATCTGTTCCTGTGAGTCCTTTCAGAGGCCGCGGCAGTTCGACTTTTCAAGACCAACAGTTACGCTGCAACGGCGTGAGGCATCACATGTACAAAGCCACACTGGAATAAGCACTAGTTGAGTACTTCTAATTAACGCCTGCCAGTCAAACGCTCACTCCGCATCACCTGGAAATAGTCCAGAGTGGGCGACGGGTTACAGAATGCTTACTGAGGCAGAATATATTTTCTTAACTAGCGACGAGGATCATTTTTCTCTCAACTATTTCATCCTTTTGTGTTGTTTGCGACAAAAGTGGTACATCTCTTACATTATCTAAACAAAAAATCCTACAGGGAACACTATTCACAGTATATGATTAGGAACAGGTACCTCATCATATTTTACTTTGACAATGTATTCATGCGGCCTTTACGCATAACAATACCCAGGACACCACAGGCAGCTACCTGCACCCTAGAGGCGATGGTAATGAAGGTTATAACATATCAATGAGTCCCAAGACGCATCGGTGACATTTTTGAAGACAGGAAAACATGGAGACATCTTTTATGGAGGGCCTTGAGCTGAACCGGTTTTAACGTACCCCTGTGGTGTCGCTCGGTCTCTCTCTGCCAACCGACTACACGCTGAAGAACTGAGGCGAAAGGCCATCACTTCACACAATACAGTCCCTGCATTTTAAACCAATTCAAGATATTTATTAGAGTTCTAATTAATAAGTAATTAAACAGACATAAAAAGCACAAAGGCACAGACATCAAGAAGGCTGACGACTCAGCACAGTAATCCCCGTTTTTTGTATGACTCCAATTTCACACACTAGTAGTCACAAAAAGTACAAGTAAGCCTCAAAATTTCCCAGAAATTATACATGATTTATACAATTAAACCCCTCAGGAGAAGCTCTTCTTCTTTCTATAACATGTATCAGCTAAAACTTGAAGGGTAGGAGGTGTGTGTAAAGCGATGATTCAGCTTCCTTCCTTCATAATGCGATATTAACTTACAAAATTGAGGAAAACATTCGTGGCCTTCCTGACTTTCACGGCTGCTTATCAATTTAAAAGCAATAATAAAATAACAAACGGCTTTAATCACTCATTAAGAACACAAAACATAAAACTCATAAAGTTTGCATGAAACCCCTGAGAAGTAACATCCTTTAAAATCACATTGCTTATCTCACCCTTAAAGCTGATTTTGAGTCTTTTATTTAATAGTTTATAACTAATCTTATTAGGAATTAATTAAAATGCTAGCTATAAGAGGATTTTTCAGTGCCATCTCAACCTTGGTGTCCAACAAGAAGACTCTTCAGACTAAATAGTCGGTGTCATTCATCAGATACCCTGCTGTGATTGAATCAGTCACCCAAGAGTCTCGGACAATCTTAAACTTCTTCCTAAAGCGGCGCCTCAGAGTCCTTAAATCCAGAAGTCTTGTTTCCTCTGTGATGATCACATGAGAGACTCCTTCCTCTAACTTCTCCATCACCGCCCCGCCATGGTAGCGAAACTCCAGTGCCCTGATGTCCAAACAGGTGGAAGTTATGGAGGTTTTAGGGTCGCCAATGTCAGCATAGCGGTCCATGTAAACCTGGAAGGGTCTGAACAAGCTGGAGGGAAGGTCCTCCCACCCGTAACGCTGCTCCACCTGTTCAGCGTCCACCGCCCCAGACGCGTCCGCGCTGTTCATCCGGCTGAACACCTCCCGCAGCTGCTGCTCGTCCGTGTCCACAAAGTAGCTGTCGCCATAGCTGTCGTACTCCTTGGCAAAGTGCTCCCTGGTGGAGGGCGACATGTGGATCATGTGTCGTGGTTGCCATGGGACCACCTCCTTCTGGTCCAGGCACTCCAGCAGCCAGGCAGCCCACACCACGTCGTGCTTGTCAGATGAAATCAGGTTCTTCACTCGCATGTTCTCCACACCAGCAATGACGCAGTAGGTGTCCGGTCCTGGGTTTTGAACCACAATACCTCCACACCTGATGAGAAGAAGATCAATATCAGTTCTTTGTAAACGGCTACTTTAATGTGTGACTACCTTTACATTTAAAAAGTTTAATTTATAAGCAATAAATGCACAATTGTTTAACCAAGAGTTTTTGCTGCTACAGCCTTACTTGGTCTGGTATGACCAGTATCTTACAGTGGCTGCTAGTTAACATTTTGATAGATATTTCAGTTTTAGAGCCAAAAGTTACACAATTTAAAGGGGCTATAATCAATATTTTTATACTAACAACAGCTCAAATGACAATGTTTAATGTAAAAAAGGTTGCTCAGAGCGACTTATCATCCAACTCCGCAGTTTCTTTCAGCTTTTAAGAGCAATTTAGCATCTTTCAGCTTATTGTTTTGGTTTACTGGCCCCCTACCATACTGTTATCGTACAGTACATAGCTGTTCGATGTTTTTAGCAAAAGAAACTCTGATAACTGAAACTACCCAGTACCAAAATACAGACAAATTTAGCGACCATCAGCTAAAGAGCCAGATACTAAGTTTAGGAGTTGGAGGAGACCAAAAATAGAGATAAAAGAATAATTAATATTGTATCAGGTGACACAAACTAAAAACAGTAAATACTACTAAAATATCAGCTTAAACATTAATATGTCACTGTTGTGTTCAAAGGGCATTTCTACTGCTGCCAAGTGACCATCCCCATTCTATCTTCTAGTTCAACGACAATTGGTGTTTTAAATTACCTGGCCACACCCTTTTCCAGCTCAGCCTTGGGGTGATCCTCTGTGCCATTCAGGATACAGAACTCGACGTCCTCAAACATATCGGTCTCCTTTGTTACCCCAGAGAGGTCCTGGGGTTTAAAGTGGTCGATTAGCCCGGCCACCTTCTTGGGTTTGGCAGGCATCTTGCGTTTCTTCTTTTGTGGTTCGTTATCATCAATGCGAAGGTGCCGCGAGGCAAGTTTTCCAGATGCTTTGCTGCGAAACTGATCCAGCTCTGCCAGAGTCATGCACTGGTGCCACTCCTTGTCTTCACGGATCTTCTCAATCCTGGGGAAGCGAAGGGTGCAGTTGGTTTTATACATATCACTTCCGACTATTTCAGCAGCCTTGACCTGGATGATGACAGAGTTGCAGGGTTCGATGTAAACTTCTGGTTTCTCTGTTCCACACAAGATGGATGCTGGTGGGTCATTTTTCCGATAGACTTTCCAGTGTTTGGCTAGCTTTAAACCAAGGTCATACAACTCCTTCATGGTGTAGCCAGAGCCGATGCGACATAGCGTGTGGAAAACTGTAGGTTTCTCACCAGGCTTTGGAGCTTCGGCAACGGCACCTAAGAAATGGGACATCATACCACCCCGTCTTCCTTTCCCCCAGTAGCCACCGACAATCAGCAGGTCGAGCTCATCCATTAAGCCATCCACATATTCTGGCTTTATTTTCAGCCATCCCTCCCCCCGTTTGTCAGGTTTGTAGATAGATAAAGGATCCTTCACCATGATCCCCTCTTCTCTGTTGTCAATGGCATCATTGAGGGCATTCACCACTTCCTGCATGGTTCTGCCATCTTTCTTTGGTACCAGATGCATCCTTCCATTGACCGGGGTGAAAACTGTCTGAAGGGTCTCATAGCGTTTCTCCAGTGGTTTCTTGCCAAGCTTCTCACCATTGACTAACAACACGTCAAACACGCAGTAGCACGTCTGTAACTCCGAGTCGTCCATGAGTCTCTTGATGTCGAACTTGCTCCCTTTCTGCATGAAGGTCTCTGCGGTCGGGTTGTACGCCATCATCTCACCGTCAAGGATACAGTTTACAACGTGGCTTTTAAAAACGTTGTGGATGTAAGGTGTGAGTGAGCCCTCCATTGGGGATGCCCCAAACTGCTGCGTGTAGTCAAAGGCATTTCGGCTATAGTACTTGTACACATCGCCATCTTTGTGCAGTTGTATCCGCTCCCCATCCAGCTTGGTCTGAATGTAAAAAGGGCTGTTCCCCATCTGTTTCTCCACATTGCGGATGTTCGCCATAGCTGCCAGCATGGGCTTAAAGGCAGAGAAGAGCCCGATAGAAACATCACTTAAAGACACGGTGGGGTTGTGGAGCTGCTGGCACACCTTGTTTAAGTCTGTGTTGACATTGTAGAGGTCATTAGCATCCGGGTGGAAGATTTGTAGGACCGTTTCTTTGCTGATACCGAGCTTCATGTCCTTCAGAATCATCCTAATGAGCCATTTTTGCTCAAGCGCTGAGCTCTGGGTGATGAGGTGCAGCAGACTCTTTTTTACAAGATCTTTCTGCTTGCTGGCGTTGTTGATGGCCACAGAGTCCAGAAAGTCGTTGACTTCTTTGACACTGAGGTTTCCCTGACTGGTGCACCGTTTCTTTATTACAAAGTACGCCATGCCGGCAAAGTCTCCAGCTTCTCCTTGGGAAGTAGTTGGTGCACGGTAGTTCAGCAGCTTATTGGCTTCTGGGCCATTATTTGGAAGGCCTAATACGTTGATATAGAGTTTAGCCAACATATTTTCCTTGATGCCATATGCCATACGCTCTCGTTCAAACGGGGGGACTATGAGACGCATCGCTGGGTAGAAAGAGTCTGTTGTATTGGGGTCATCTTTGTGGAGAGCAGCATGAAACTTCCTCCATGACCCAATGAAATCCCCGAGGATTTTGTTTTTATCAGGACGGAGTTTAGATTTCTGGATTTTCTCTAAGGTGGTACACAGGTGAAGGAAAGGAACCTGAGCAGCAACAGAGGGCGGACCTGCAGCATCACTTTTGGAAGTTCCCTCCATGATGAAATCTGTAATATATAATATACATACATACATATACAAAGATGAAAATCACTGAAGTATCAACGATGCACTCTGCAGTGCAGGAATAGTTCAGTCTCGATGAAATGAATAAACTAATAAATACTATAGAGCTGAAACGGTTAGTCAACTTTTGATAAGTTGATCCACAGGAAAATAATCAGCAATTATTCTGATAATCAATTAATCTTTAAGTCATTTTTCAAACATATTATATTATATTATATTATATTATATTATATTATATTATATTATATTATAAAAACACATATATGAATATTATATTTAATTTCTGTCAATAAATCCTCCTAAATCTTACACACTGGACCTTTGAAGATATCAGCAATCGGCAACTACCCTATCTAAATACATTGTATAAAGCAGATTTTAATTGAACTTGTTAGTTGTAGTCCTACAGTCATATCAATTACAGGCTGTAACTTAGTATAATGTAATCAGACGGTGATTTACTGGCCAAATAACTTTTGCTAACAAATGTAATTAGCCCAAAAATTAAAAATAAAACTGTGAGGCATCTTAGATGTGGTTGATACAATATAATACAAACATAAAATTGAGATTTAGGCAAGAGTTAAGTATATAAATCTATGAATACTAATCTATCAGCCACGGTCAGTTGTTATTTGTTACATGTTCTGACATGTCTGAGACCAACAGGAGCTTTTAATTTGAAAAGCAACAGGCTCAACAGTCCAAACAAGGTGGTAGATATTTGATTTAACGCTACATTTAACATCCACTGGAAGTAAAGAAGATTTTGCTGATTATTAGCCACTAATTTTACGTTTGTACGCATTTATATTAACATTTACTGCCGCCAAACACAAAACTAACAACTGACGGTTCAGTTTCAAAATAAAAGCATCTGTTATCCCATAACGTCCACACGACATTTGCAGACAAACGGGGCGATATTTAAGTAATTTTGTGTTTTTCATAACAGTTTAATGTTCATTTGTGTTCACATACAACAAAACATGAGTGAACTAAACATTTTAATGCTCGCGACGCTTTCATTTTGAAAAACACCCCGCCAAAACAGGAAGTGTATTATCCCCGTTTGATTCTGCAGTAATAAAAATAAATAATTAAATAATTAAATATCATATTTAAATGTTACCTTGCCCGCCTGTCAGACTTCTCTCAGTGAACTACACACTCTGCTTACATGGTAAACACTTCCTCATATTCTTAATGGGGACCTCCGTGATAAACGTCCCCCTGGAAACAAGAGCGGAACCTTTGTTCCTCGATGTTGATTGGTGAGACTTTCCTATGATTTGAACATTAGTTTTGTTTCATTCCCATTGTTCTGCATTTATCTTATATTATGTGTGCGATTTAATATTAAACTAATTTAATATATTTTCAACTCAGTGTCATAATCCTGAAAAACGTGTAAATGCCTGTGGGCGTGTTATTGTTGCTCTTCCATTCACCAGCAGAGGGCGACACTGAGCTGCTGCAGTGCTGAGGAGGTGCAGTCAGTCACCGAGGTTGTTTACCATCAGGAGCCTGAAGCCATGCAGTAAAGCAGTAGTAAGTTGGTAGTACCGGAGAGAAATGCGTACTTGTTGACCACAAGAAGGTGTTTCTCTTGACTACAGTGATTATGTAAGACACTTCTGGGTCAGAGTCCACTGGTGCCAGGAAACTATTATCTGAAATCGTTAGTCATTATCATTATTATTAAAGCTGTAACATTGCTTGGAAAACAGTTATGATTATGAGGACAGGCCAGATCATCTTTTTCTGTCATTGTACAAACATACAATGAATTTCAGGTGTCAAGAACTGATAAAATAGAATAAAATAGATAATAATACTCTTCCTCCATTTACTTATCCTCCCATTTCACATCACACATACATTGTGTCACACACTCATTCATGCCAGCGTATCATACACCGAATTATCAAGTATATTCTTATATTATGGAGTAAATATTTGTGGATTTGGGTCTGGTCCTCCGAGAGGAGTTTGCATGGTCTCCCTGTCCTCACGCGGAAGTACAAACCGAGAAAATTACTCATCACTTTGGGCAAAATCTACCAAAACTTGACAGAAATTGAGGAAAATGAAAGATGTGTTAGGGGACAGAGGAGAACAAAAGTTAGTGACTCCTTCACAGTTACTCTCAGCTGCCAGTAAAAACTGTTTTGGACCTTTTCTGGCCTTAATATACCAAATAATATTTCTGGGCACTAACCAGCCATCCTATATGGACAAAAGACTGTTCTTATAAATGCATATTTTTTGCCATTTACAGTTGCATAGACCTATTTGTTTCCAGCTGTTGTTTGGATAACAGCTCCACACCTTTTAACCTTGCGTTTTGTTTCCATTACAAACTTGTTTTGACACTCGCTGTGTTAAGTGGTAGCTGGTGTGAGTCCAAGTACACGCCGTTACTTGTAAAGCGATGCCAAGTCATTCCAGCGATGTTTTGCTCCCAAATCGAAAGTAGCCGAGGCTGACACTCCGGACGAGTCAGGAGGATCTATCAGCCATCACATTTGTTTGACCAGCCGAGTAACTTCTGTGGTTTAATTATTTATTTCATTGACACCTTTGGTGTCTCTGAGTGAGGCTGTGAATCTCTTCGAGGAAAGAGGTGCTGTTCTGTCAATGACCCTGACCTTTGACCCGTGTGTGTGTGTGTGTGTGTGTGAGGACACACTTCCCCACAGGGATCAATAAAGCATGCCACTGGTTATTTGTTTGACACAGCACACATATTTTGGACACTCATGAGTGGAGGCTGCTGTATAAACAGATAATGGAGGACAATATAGCAAAAGACAGCTGTAATAATATAAAGTTATACTTGTTAAGATATCAGATCAAATGTTTGCATGTTGCTTATAAGAAGAGCAGTTGTCATATAACATAAACAAAACAATTGTATACAGGAAGCAGTGGCATTTTAATGACATAGATACTATTAGAGACCTGTATTAAGGCAGCGTGTTGTGTCAAGAATGTGTGTAACATCCGGGTGCACTGGAGTTACAGATTACACCATTATGGAGAATTGTGGACTTTGCCACACAGCGTGACAATTTTATAAATCAACAGACACATTTATAAGTAATGACTCATCTAACGTGAAACTGTTATGGCAGAGAGATCTGGGAAGAGAGCTGGGACTGGGAAATGTTTGAGTATCTTGGCAGAATGTGTAAAATATGTTAAAGAAACATTGTCAGAATGAAACTGATGACGGATCATTTGTGTTGAAATGTAAGCGAAACTATTCTCAGCTGCCAAGTTATAGAAGTATTCAGACAAATATGTGTATACTGAACTAATGGTGGGTATGAACACAGCGTCTAGAATTATTTTGAGTATTTTGATGACAGCTAAGACCTATTTATATTTTAATATATCAATAATTTAATTTTGACCTGAAAAGTAACATACAGTTTGCTGTTGTTTCTTGCTTCCTGCTGCCTACAGGGGGCGACCTGTGTCTGCGCAGGACGAGCTGCACGTCACTGAGCCCTGAGTCACACGCCAGCCAGAGTTGTTTACCTGTCTGCTGCTGCTGCTGCTGCTGCAGTGGAGGATTCTGGGATATGTGTGTGGTGGGAGGGAGGTCCATTTGGAGCTACTATGTGCTCCAGCAGTGAACCCGCTGTGTTTTCACTTCACACACACAATACAGTGCAGTGGGGAGGAAAGCTGGCTGGCTGTTTATCCTGCATGTCTGTGCACAGTGTGTGCATGCACAAGTGCTTATGTGAGAGTGGGTGATGCTCTGCAGGCTGCAGCATAAGACCCTCAATCCCCACCCCAACCCCCAACCCCTCCACCCGCCCACCACCTCTGCAGTAAGCAGCCTGTCATGCTGTCATGCAGCAGGCAGTGAGTGGAGTTACATAAGCCCTGCTGGATGTGCTGCTGCACTACAACGAGCTGCGGCCTTCAAGACAGTAAACAACTGACGTCACTGCTTCCGTGGCATGCATCAGCTCGCACCGGGACTGAGAAGGGAAGGGGAGGAGGAAGAGAAGGAGGAGGGGTTGGTTTATAGTGTGTCGGTGTAGGACTGAGTGAGATTTTGGCATGGAGGCACAGAGTGAAGGAGAGAGAATTGGGCAGAGTAATAGAGCTAAAATCCCCTCTCCACATGGCTGATGATGAAGCAGTGCGTCAGTCTTCTCGTTCTGAGTGAGATGTTGTTGATGTGTGACTGCAGAGACAGTCATAAACACTTCCTGTCCCCTGCTGGTCGACACTGTTGGGCAAAAAGCTTCCCATTGATTATTTACACAGATGACAACAACAACAGGTAGAAGCCAGCACAGACTTTTCTTATTAGATTACACATCATGCGATGGAAATAACTAGAAATAGATGAGGCCAGATGGACTGTTAAAGGGGCACTCCGCTCATTTTACATGCGAAGATCGGTTTACGAGTCGTGCTGAGTACTTTTCAGTCTGCGGAAAAAACAGTTGTGCGACGTGTCCTGTGGCTCTGGAGGGAGCCTTTTACAGTCTGAGGAAACAACCCTGATGAGGTCACAGTGATGTCATCGAGGTCATGGTCTTAAGACGTCGAAGTCCTAACAGAAAGTGGGACTCAAAGCAAGAAAGACACTTAAAGGTCCAGTGTGTAGAATTTAGTGGCATCTAGTGGTGAAGTTTCAGTTTGCAACCGACTGAATACCCCTCACCTCTCCCTTTGAGGTTCACCCACACCATTTTATCTGTTCTTTTGAGTTTCGCAACTTAATGAAAGGGGATTGTTAAAGTGCTGGAAGACACCTTTTAGCTTTCAGATGACTGTGCTATTATATTATATTACAGCGTATGCTGTCGTAGCTTGTATCATATTACTTCTACATAAACAGACAGGTGATAAATTAAAGGAAAAACCAACAAAAAGTCCCACCAGAACAGCTTCATTTCACCCTCGCCTTGATTCTCCGTGGGATATTCCCTCATTCCCTCCCTCGGTGTTTTGATGACGGTGGTGGAGAGCGTTGTCTGACACGTCACTCCAAAATCTCCCAAAGGTGTTTAACTGGGTTGAGATGTGGTGACTGAGTATAATGATAGCAGTCATCAAACTATTCAGTGACGCCTCATGCTCTGTGCACAGCATCTACTCATTTATTCAGGTGTTTCCTTTATTTTGTCATCTGTAAAACAATATTTCATTGAATGACACTATATACTATCTATTAAATATATAAAATATATCTTGTGATCTTCTATCATACATATACAGTAAAGCTTGCCTTGTGATTTTGACTTAAATTGCTCCTGCAAGGGTTTTATTTTTTTATTTGACATCTTATTTATTACTTTCTGTCTCTCTCTTTCTTTTATTTCTATGTAGTGTTGCTTCAGTGACTAAATTCTTCCCCTGGCGCTCAACAAAGACATACTTTATTTGTTAAAGTCCGTGTTTCATTCTTTAAAATGAAATATTGCATGTATGTTTGGCATGAGGCAATATGGCGCAGAAGCTAGAAGTCTAAAGCTGTCATACATATCCAACAAACACAACAGTGTGTGTGTGTGAGAGTGTGTTTTCAGTACAGTATGTACCCAATCATACAGTGCCTAATGTGTGTTCCCAGCAGTTGTTTTATAAACAGAGTGAAAAAAAAACCCTTGCACACTTGCCAAAGCCACTTTTGATGCACATGTGCCCCGAGGCACGACTGAACTCCTCACCACATAATCTTACACAAATGTCAGGAGAGCTGAAGACAGGGAGATCCTGTTCACCTAAATTGCAGAGCACAAAATATTGTGCTGAGATTTTTCAGATGTGAGGGCGAGCCAGACAGCACCCAGTGACCTTCCACTAAAATTAGATCAGCTTCACCGACTTCACACATCACTGCCATTCCACACTCCACGATCTGCCCTCTTTTTTTTTTTACCTGTTTAATAGCCGTCTGTCTCCCCCCCTTCCCTCTCTGTCGTAACGCGCTGTGTCATAACAGCTCTCCCTCTCCCTCTCCCTCTCTGTTATGAAATTGAATTTCTGATAAAATCCCAGACCTTTCATCTCTTTTCATCAGACTGACTGGACAGCAAGTTGGCCCGCTGAAAGGTCTCGTTCGGTTACATCATGTGGCATAATAGCAGAGGGGTGGAGAGGTCACCCTGGCAGCGTTTCAGTGACCCTCAGCCCGGCCTTGGTTTGGATTAAAGCATGAGATAACAGCCCTTGCAGCAATAAAGTGAAACAAATGGACTCACAAAGAAGGTCAGGGTTAGATTATGAGCATCTGAAAAAGCAAAAGTAGACTACAGGAGGGCTGAATCACTGAGTTTACTGATATGTAACTGATGTTTGTGTTGTTCTCTGCTGTCCAGATGGAGATTTACTGATCAAAGCCACATAAAAGCAGTCTGTCAAATTATAATAACATTTTATTTATGAATTTATTTATTCAGGGTAGAAAGTATGATGAGCCATAAGCTTATTTCCCTCTGCACCTTGTTTCTGTTATGTTTGAATATCACAATGCCGAGTTAAATAAGCTCCAATCCAGAAAGGCTCAGGTGTCACCGGGGCTAATTAAGCCATGGAACATAATAAAGACTGTTGTTGGGTCCATTATCAGCATGGATTTATATGTGAAGGTGAGGTGTTGGCTCAGTGCCACACACTCCCACCCACGCTTCTTTCCACTGACACCACAGCTTTTCAAGATTGGCAGCTGCCCATTTTGCTGGTGTTAAATCTAAGTGCTGCTTTTGACACCACTGATTACGCTATCATGATTTATTTGTTTAAGCCCCGGGCTGGCACATCAGGGTCTGCGTGTGATTGATTTTAGTCTTACTTGTCATAGAGGAACTATATTTCTTCTTATGCTACGGTATGTGGTGTGCTTCAGGGCTCCATCCTTGGGCCTTTTGATTTTTCTTTATAGATTCTTCTCTTGGGCCTCAGTACTCACAGCCTTGAATTTATTTATTATTATTTCAATGGATGATACACAACTTTATATTTCAGTAAAGCTGTATCCTTTTTATTACCTTTATAAGCTTAATGATCTCAACTTTCATCCTAAACGTGGCAATCACATAAAAAAAATGCTGCAAACGCCTCTCACAAAGACCCCATCTGAACAAGTGAAACATATTACGTTTTGCATTACATTCACATATTGCATTATGTAACATAAATGCGTCATCGGAGTGTGAGCGCGTATGAATGGTTAGCTTTTTACTATTTGCCAACTCTATTTGAAGTTGCCATTTGACACCTATATTTGACAGCTGAATGAGTCATTGTCAAGTCAGTCAGCTCGTCATGTACAAACCGGACGTACCTGTCTTCAAAATAAATAATGTGCTCTTGTATATATTGTTCAAACATCTTAACCCGTTATCGAGCAAGGAACCATATATGGTCACTTCCATGGACCAGCCAATCAGCAAATGTTAGGCTACATCACAGGTAGCGTAGCTGTGGCCTCTAATGGATCCTACTCTAACCCTAACCCCTAACATTTTTTGCACTGTACCACGTGCGTGATATTTTCAAATAAGTGTCATAAGTTCTGTAAGATATATGTCTGATATTTTGGGGATTTCAAAAATAAGTCAAATAGAATAAAATGTCTTCTTATTTCCACCAATAACACTTAAAATTTCCAAGTATCATATTATTATTCTAAAAGGTTAACAGTCAAAGCATCAAGGATATTACAGATGATTACTGCAAGACACAGACAAACATGACTTTGCATTCCACTACATATTTTCATACTCTCTCAAATAATTATCTTTATCTATCTGTATGAATTACAGGTTTATTGGCTCACCTTTAGAAGACAATTAAGTGCTTCATAACTGAAAATAATAGTAAAATTGCGGCAATTACAGCCCCTCACAGTAGTTCAACGCGTTCCCTGTGTTCTCAAAAGACTCTGAACCTTGCATTGTATTGTCAGGCTTCACTTGCAGGCAGGTCATATTATCAACCACACCATATTCTGAACATTGTGATTGCTGTAATTGTTACCCGTTGCTGTCTCATTATCCGAGTGTTTTCTTTGAACTCTTTGAACCGACTGATAGAGCCTTCTGAGCGATAAGTCTCCCCGTCCTGACGGGTCGCTGTTAACTGTTAACATGACACATCAGAAGCCAAACACATACGGTATCAGCGATCAAGGAGAACACAACAAGACAACACCCTGTGCTGCATTTCGCGCTGCTCAAAAACAACTCTTTACATAACGTTCAAATTAATGACAGGGCAATGTTGTGAGGGGGTGTGACATCTTGTTGGACACATGGGTCAAATGTTTGATTCACACCTGGGAACGGTGCCAAGACAGTAAGCCGTGAAATTTACTATTCAGTCATGAGCTTTGAACCATCTTGTTCAGTGTATTACAGTCCTGCCTGCCGTTTACCTTTAATAATCTATTTATTGTCTGTGTTCTTTCATAGTGGTCCAGATACCAAACATAAAACCCCACTGCAAGTTCACCACGAAGGCATCAATTCAGATCAGTTACGCTCCTTTGAAATTTTAACGACAGGGCGGGATTGATTTCTTTTACACAGTGTTTAACGTGCCCACAGAGACCAATAATAAATCACATTTATGTTGTTTATATCTCAGTGTTATTGGCATGTTTTTTTGTTTTTCTCAGGCTGGAACTTTGGCCCTCAGTGCATGGTACCAATCAGAGACACATATTTCCACTTTCCATAATCCAGTGAGCGACGAAGCGACTACAAACCGGTCATTTAGGAAACAAACATTTACTGACAGCCTCCTGTCATTTGATAATTCTGTCATTAATAAACTACTTTTGGGTTACCTCCAAAAAAATCCTTTTGCTATTGTTTCTCCTCGTTAATAAATGATAATGAGCTCTGCCTGTAATCAATCATTAGTTAAACTCCTCTCCTTAACAGCAATTGTGCAATCATCAGTAACCATGATTAGCAGTTCTGTCGCGCTTTAATATATATATTATTTGCATTTAACGGTGTATTTATATTCTCTAAAGTAAACCACTGTGCATGTTGGCGTAAACAGTGCACCGATGAACCAGTTCCATTCTTAACATGTGAACCCAACTCTTCAAAATCAGCTTGGGACGCTTCTCCTCTCTCTCATCTCAGCATTTTGGCAAACAGGTGCTGAACAATAATAATAATAATATTGAAATAACTGACTGTTGAGGTGACCATGGTTTCTCTTGATGACCTTCTGCACAGCCACAGACATAAATATTGCCATATTTACGCAGCAGCAAGAATTTTATTCTGATGTCACATCAACATAACAATGAGGAGGACCGATGCTACCCCTATTTAGATGACAATAGGCCATCTTTTACCCCGTTCACCTCCTCGCTCCGGCGTGGCAGCACAAAAACAAGTATCGGGTCCATGTTTTGTTGGAAAAAATAGAAGTTTGGGAGTTGACTGCAAAACAGCTCTACTCATAACACATGCAGGTGCAAGCACGAGGCACGAAATGAAAGGTCACACTCTGTTTACAGCACACTTGCCATTAATAAGATAATCTCGTGTTTATTTTGTTTGTCGGACACCTTGGTGCAGCCTATCACAGCGGCCCAATGGAGTTGTTTCTTGGTACCACAGCTGGTCTGACCTCAATAGTATTCTGCACCTGCTGTTTGGGTGTTTGGATCTTTGTTTATGAATTTTTTTGAGATATACTGAAGTGTATGCGGGTCTCATACTCTGGTCATAAGGTCTTGGATGCAGCGTCTGTGCGTGGCACCACTCTCCATTAAGCCCCCTCTGAATGCATGTCTCCAATTCTGTCCTGTTCCGTAAGCTTTAGCCTCGTGGCTGGCATGTTTGACGGATGATTTACTTGGCTGCTAAGCACGCAAACATGCCCCCTGTGTGACCTCGGTTTGGTGGGTGCTGTGCTGCTGACTAAGATTCCTATAGGCACTAACCCAGTCCCGCTAATAGGATTGGACATGGTTTCAAACTCCTGCAGACAGCTTCTGCTGGTGAAAAGTTCATATAGGGTATATGGGAAGCAGTAACGCCATGGAAAAACACTCTGTGTGCGTAAATGCTGCAGGTTTACAGGAAGTAGGTGATTCAAGTCCTTGCTTGAAGTTAACAGAAGCTCTAAAGTGTTGCTGTCACGTAAAAAACTCACATTTATGACTGTAAACCTGCCAATAAAAACACCTCTGTCCTCGTTTGAGACCATATACGTCTCTCAGGTGAATGTAGCTCCATGTGACTCCAACATAAGAATGAATTTCATGTAATTATCTTACTCAAACATAAGGTTACATAATGCACCATTCACTATGTTAAAGCATACAAAGTGAAATGGTTGCAACACGTCTTTTATTGTTGTCCAACTCTGGTTGTGTACATATGTTTGTCACACACACGTGTGCTTTCTGTGTGCAGTACTCTGATATGTTTATGTGGAAACCTTACAAGCCACGGCTCATTGATGTGTGCTCACCCGATGTGGTGAGTAGCAGACTCTCTGAGGGTGTTCTGACCCAGTCCCACACCAGCATGAGGCAGCGGAGGAGACGCACGGAGGTCAGGACGCAATTAAAAAACGGGTGGGCTCCACGAATAGAAACCTCTGGAAAGAAATATTGACCTTGTCCTGCGCGTCAGTAACACAGAAACATATCAAACACGTCGGCAAACATGGTAGGAAATTTCCATAGATGGAGTGGCCTCTATAATGGTAACACACTCTGACTGTTAACAACGCCCGAGGTGTGTGTTTCCACCCCACACACTATGTGTGTGTGTGTGTAGCGTGTGTAAGCTGAGTGGGTCTTTATCTTTGTTGTGTGACCGTGAAAGCCTGGTTATTGGTCATAAAAGTGCACGCGTCAGGGCACGGTGATCTCAGACAGGGTGTAAGACCTTAACACCCGTGTGTGCAGTGTGTGTTGTAAAGCTTAGCAGTGTGTACACAGGGTTATGTTTCTTTATTTAAGCACAGTTTGGATATACCGTGTGCGACACCAGGAAGGCCATATCATTAAACTGTTTGTCTGTGTGTGAGTCAGTGTGTGGACATCCGTGTGTGTTTCTGCGTGTGTGTGTGTTGCCCTGTGGCCCAGGTAACAGAGGGACATGTACTTTCTGATAGATTAAAGCCTTACATAACTCCACATTCCTCTCAGCAGGTAAACAAGCACCGGGACTTAGGTCAAAAACAGGGAGGCACCGGCTCGACTGCGGAGCCAGACGCTGGAGGCTGAAGCAGATCCGAGCCGCAGTGACCCACATGCATATAACTCAAGCTGTCATTAAAATCTGTATGGCTTAGAAAGCTCAGTAATCAACAAGAACTGTAAGCATCCATTTGCTCAGTCACTTAATTGCCACTCTAGTACAGTCTCCATCGGAGGTCGAGGACTGCAGGAAGAATGTTTGGAAGACTGGAAAGTGCCAAACACGCCAGATAGGCCTGTTTTTTTTTTTTTTTTTATTGTACTCGAAATATCTTCAGTCCTGAAAGGAGCTGCTGCACATTAGAAAGAGAAGTGTTCCTGATAATATATTCACCCCTGTGTTGTGCAGAATCCATGACTTGCAAATCAGGCTGTGTGTCAGAGAAAATCTTTCTTTGTATTCAGCAAATCCGAGCATCTTATTTTCTCCTCACTGCACAGTAAAAAAAAAAAAAAAAAGTGGAAAGGTGAGTTCAGTTGATGTCGCACAAAGTGGTATTCAAGAATAAAATGTGTTTTTTGTGCAAGAATATCGTCTTTCTGTACTTTTTTGGTGTGTTCCACTCCCTTTGACGTCCACTCCCTTCGCGTTGGTCCACTTAAATTCAAACAAATAAATGTTAAATGCCAGAAGTTGATGTTTATAAAAATCTGGTTTAAAAAGGAATTTGAGAGATGCACTTAAAGCCTGCAGTCTAACAGGGGCGGACATGAAATAATTCTGGTCTTAATTCATTCATAGACAACACACTCGCACTAATGGAAAGATAAGATAAGATAACGTTTATCGTACCATGAGGGGAAACTTGGCTCCGAGTCAGAGCCGCTGCTGTTTAAAGAAACTTCCAAACAGGCTTTAAGAGACGCAGACAGACAGGTAACATTACAGGACAACAAGCTGATTATATTATCTGTTAAATACACAGAAGGTCCTCGTGCAGACATCCACCTTTAAGCACTACCCCGAGTGTTAAGGCCTTAATGTATACTGACGCAAATCACTTTTTTTCAAGGTGTTTAACCTAAAGGCTGAGAATAGGCTCAGAGGCGGCCATGGTGCAGGAGCCTCACTAATGCATTTACGGAGATGAGATTAGAGGAATGTATATGAAGGAAAACAAGATTTAGACTGTTCAGTATCTCGTGCCATCCCTCCTGGAAACAGAAACAGAGTCTCTGAGGCAAATGTTAAAATTCAAATACTCCGAAGATTAAAATAATATTCTGCATCAAATTATACATTCCCCATGGAAATAAAGCTTTTAAAAGACATGTATTTAAGTTTGTTCTAGGATGGAAAGATTGACAGTGGACATAAACGTGTTTTTGCTTTAGGATGAACATAGACTATTATCTTCAGTTTCAAAATTAGCATGTTTGAAAAATCAATATTTTTATGGTGTTTGCTTTGATTTATTTTGGTTGAGATTGTAGGGTAAGGTTTGTAGGAGGCCGGTTAAGTTCATGCAGCAGGTATATTGATGTTTTGAGCTAGCGTCCACTTGAGGCTGGCTCCAGAAGTGAGTCAGTCTCCATAAGTCCCCATGTTAAAATGTCCAACTTTTCTGAAGCTGCAAGCCACCAAAATTAGCTTTTCTATTTATTTTTTCATAGACAACAAATGAAGCATAAAAGCAGTGCTAGTTAGTGCTACTACTACTACAGATAACACCCTTCATGCTTGATTCAGTCAGAAACTATCAGTCTGTAAACAATGTCCGTGCCTGGATGTGTGTTTTGTAGCTTTTAGGTCACCAGTTGTATCGCCCAGTGAGTCAGATTGATTGTGTGCTGAGGGCCGCCTTCAATGTTAAACTGCCATGCTCTGCATTATAGGCTTAAGCTAATGCCTCATTAGCTAATGTGACTCTGAAACAGCATCCTCATCCACTACAGAGGACCTGTTAGCACCACTGCCAGCCGAGGCAGAGCCAGAGGAAACTGAAGGAAGAGAAAGGTACATGACACTGCCCAGCGACTCAGAAAACACTGGATGGGATGTATCGAATGTGCGCACACAGTGAAAAACACAGCTGTATTAAAAAATAACACATAAGAAGTGTAGGACAGGTATTTGCTCCAGATGTTATTGCATTTTCTAGATGAGTGGCTCATTGGAAGGGTGTGTTCACATCAAGCATGTTTGGTATGGTTTTCTGAGAGCAGGTGTGAACATCATGCAAACCAACAACAGGAATTAGCCCAACAATACGTCATTTTTTAGATGTTTTACTGGGTCTTCAACAGCAACAGTGTGATCACAACTACTAAGGTGTCTCTACAAGTCTTTAATTTTGTTTGCAGTCAGGCAGTAAAGGTCAGTCCCATACAGATGTAAACATGGATAAGCTGACAGGATCTATGTGCATGACTCTATGTGTGCATCAAAGTCACACAGCTCCTAATCTCTCCTCTGCGTGTTTTAGTTTTTGATTGTGCCGCAGAATGACGTGCTTTTAAACTCGGATGTCATGCAGAGGCTGTATTTCCTGACAGACACGTGCGGATTAACTATCAGAAGGCAAACAGTGTGCGATGGATTTTAATGCTGCTTTTCCATGAATCAAAAGAGATTTGTACAGTTACAGGAAATAAAGCAAGAAATCTGCTTTCCATGATAAACAATGGATTAAAAGAATGTGATCCTCAACCCTTTAAACCATGCTGGTTGATGTCAGTCTGGTCCAGACTAAATCTCAACCTGTAACTTGGATTTTCATGATGTTTTGTGCATATATTGTATAAGATTTTTACATCTTTGGCTTTCAGTGAAATGTCATGACAAATAGTGTTTGGTTTGCCATTCATTACTTGGTACACAGATTCATGATCCCCAGAGGATGAACTTTGATGCCATGATCAGGTCTCTATTCTCAATCCATACTTTGGTTTATAGCATTATTCCTAAATGTTAGCATGCTAACACACTAAACAACACGGTTAACTGGCAAATGTTACCTGTTAAACATTGACATGCTAGAATTAGCATTGTGAGCATGTTAACATAATATAATAATAATAAAATAATAATAGTTAATTGCTATAGTTTTTAGCCAACTGATAGCTATCTTTCTTCTATTTCTAAATAACACTCAACTGAGTTAAAAATCAAGAAAATCTGTTTTGTAGGACGATTAGAACAGTGTATCATTCAGCAACGACGGCACTGCTACTGTTTAAAGACATCAATTTAGAAATTGAACTATTTTACAGAAGCCTTTGACTGGTAGTCTTCAAACAGCTACCGGGATTCCTTTTAAACGACCTGAAGCTGTGAAGAAAATTGCTTAAAACACGTCACCCTCTGAATATCTAAAGGTTGTTCAAACTCTATATGCAAAACAAAGTAAAGGTGACTGCTGTTGTCAGACTGTGGATTTGCATATTAGCTACTACCAACCTTTTCATTGGTCTGCAAGACCAGTATGTGTTCACATGTTCGGCCTGAGGCCAGCAGTGACTCATGTAGGCCAGCGTGCTTCAACCAAAGGATTCTGAATCCTTGCTGGCTTGTTTTTCTCTCATAACTCCACATAAAAAAAAAAAAGACTGAGATCAAATTTCAAATGAACTCGTTCCTCTGGCTGACACTCATGAGTATTGTTTTTCACTTTAAAAGTCAATAAATGTGAAATATGGGGTGTCGTTTAGCTCAGCTGATAGAGCAACCGCCCCATGTACGAAGGCTCAGTCCTTGTCGCAGCAGCCCAGGATTCGAATCCGACCTGTGGCTCTTTCCCGCATGTCATTCCCCATCTCTCTCTCCCCACATTCCTGTCACTCTTCAGCTGTCTCTATATTGAAAATAAAGCGTGAAAAGGCCAAAAAAATAAATAAATAAATGTGAAATATATGAATAAGAACACAGTGTATGGTGTGCAGACAAACAGAAGAAGAGTTCTGAGACATTCGTACAGTTTTCATGGTGGCTCAGTTCAAGGTTTTCAATTTAAAACATGAGAAATTGCACATTTCACAAATAAATACACCTGCTTAACATTAGCATGTTAGCATACAGTATACTGTCATCCATGCTAACAACATTTTCCTAGAAAAGTCGGTCTTGTGTAAACAAAATTAGTTTCAGGAACTGGACAACAATGGCTAAACACACAGTGTTTTCTCATCTCACATGCTTGCACATGAACAAGTGTAAAGTCAACAAGTAAATGTGTACCGACCTCACTGACTTCCCAGATGATGGGCTGTCTATAACCTACAGGCAAAAATAAAGTAACATCTGTAAACATACAGTAGCATACAGCATAAGCTGTGCTAACTGTTTCCACCTGCTTCCAGTCATTGTGCTAAGCTAAGCTAACCTCTGCACGCTAGCTCTATAGTTAACGGTCCAGTGACAATGATAATGGTTGTGTTTTCGTATCCTTGAATGAGTTTTTTATATCTACAGGCCACGTGGGTCATCTTTTATGACCAACAAGAGCTTTTTATGTCAGATATGTTGTTTGTTTTTCACCTGTAGACTCTTTCCTGAGGCCTCTTACACTTTTTCTCTCTTAAACGGGATTTTGGGGAGTAAATTCAACCTGTTGGTGCATCACAACCAGACTTTTCTCCCTGACCTTGTATTGCGTTTTAGCCGGGTATTGTGTTTTCACTTGTCTGTCACGTGTGTGTATTTGTTGTTGATGCTGCTCTGTTGGGCAGGTCACTCTTAAAAATAGATTCTAATCTCAATGAGACTTTTACCTTAAATAAAGAGTACACATCATTCTTCCTCCAGACATGTTTTTCCTCTGAGGAACGAAAAATTCCAAACGTTTCCAGCATGATGTCATCGGGTACAGGTCATGTTTTGCAAGGAACAGAAGCAGGGGAGCATGGGAGAAAAACCACCCTGCAGCTGATCTGTGAGCTGTTTTAGCTCACTCCAAAATAGTAAATGGACACATAATGCTGCCTTCATGACTTGCATCCAGCCAATTAGATATCACACCAGCTAATCAGAGATACAAAAATATGAGCTGACTTATGTTTGGCTGTGTCACAGTATTTTCCCAGAGAATTTCCTTTGCAAAACATGTTTACGAGTTGTGAGAGAGTGTCGGCTGATAAGGTGGCATGTGAACCGGCAGCCTGAAGTCTTCCACTCCACTGCCAGCGTGGTAAACAGCAGCAGCAGGAGTGTTTGTGAGCTGTGGGCGGGACCCGGGCTCCACATGCTGTCCAAACACGTGGAGTCTGAACGCTATGGACGAGAGCTGCAGAGACTTGAGCTTTCCATTGACACACACAAACAAAACTCACATGCATGGGCAGGCTCCCTCACAGACAAAAAAAAAGTGCAGCTTTTTGATTCATTTGCCAAATCCTTTTATTAAAGGCAGCATAGAAATGAGTATAAACTGATATGAAAAGCACTGCGGACAAATTTAAACCACCCTGGCTCGTGTTAAACTGAGCAGGCACAAGCCCAAGACAATACCAGAGCTACCACACATGGTCCGCAAGGCCCTTAAGATGTTTTAACGCAGCGGAAAACTTAACCCAGACACTTTCACTGGCATTGCAGCAAGAATTCCATGAACAAAAATGACAGATCAAAATGGAAAAAGTCTTCAGATACAAAGCCAAGTATCCAGATTTTTTTTTTTTTTTTTTTGCCTTAAGGCAGTTTTCTGTCTGGGCAAGTCAGAAAGGTTCAGAGAGAATACATCAGGGCTGACTGACCTGTTGACCTTCATGTAACTCAGAGTGCTGCTTTTGCTCCAGGAGAACAAAAAGAGCATGCAGGCTGTTACCGAACACTGATAGAGATAGTCGCTGACCACATGACCTCTCACTTCCTTCAGTTCTCGCCTTCTTTTTTGGAAGTTAGAAACCATGATAGTTTCCAGCTTAACAGTGTGTGCCTGGTGCTTCCCAGAGCATGAACCCATAACTTTTAAGCCTTGGTACAATGATCTACTTTATATTTCTACTGTATTTCTCAACCTGGAATGTTCCTGATATATATCAGCCACCACTTTGATTCAACTACTATCAAATTTTTGTTCGGATATTCATGTTCCACAGAGGATGAACCCTACTGACTGTGGTGATCTCCTGATGTTTTCTCGAGCACAACTATGAAGTTTATGTTTGCGTGTGTTGAGTGAAATGTCCCAAGAACTATTGGATGGATTGATATGAAATTTGGTGAACACGTTCATGTTCCCCTCAAGATGAACTGTAACCTCGCCTCTAGGCCCATCATCAGGTCAAGATTTTAAAATGTCCTGGTTTTAGTAACCGGTTGTGGTTTAGACATCAGTGATTGATTTTCTTTCAGGTTTTTAATGCAGGGCAGTGTTGGCACAAGCCAATGATCGGCTAAAAAGACTAACTTCCTGATTATAGGAACCTGAAAGCTCGGTCATCCATGCTAGCAATAGCTTCCTAGAAAAGTCGGTCTTGCGTGAGGAAAATGAGTTTCAGGAACTCCGGAAACAACTATGGCCGCACATTACACAGTGTTGTAATTGAACAGCTTTTAGCTGAGTCCACGCAGCAGTGCTTACGTTCATTGTGTCTCACAGTATCTTACATGCTTGCACATGAACAAGTATAAAGTCAACACTGAGCTCATTGGCTTCCCAGTTTATGAGTTGTCTCTAACCTAGAGGCGAAATACAACAATATATGCCAACATACAGTAGCATACAGCATATTTTAAGTTTAAAAAAAAAACATGGCACTATTTTCTCAACCAGTTGAAGACCATGTGATCCTTTGATGTAGGTTAAAACGTCTGTTTGCGTGACAAATGCGATAAATTCTCTTTTGTATTTGATCCACTCTGGTATTTCTAAAATATATGTCAGTATGTTATGTTTTCATGTGGGATCACGAGTGCTGTGTGCCTCTGTTGTCGTCTCTTCTGTGGAGAACCAGAGCTGGCTACTCTAAGTGGGTCACAGCTCCGCCCTGCTGTTGCGCGGCGAAGTTCAATGAGCCCTGCTGAAACCCTCCTTAGGCTGATTCAGGGAGAAATAATGGGGCCAGCGATTCCCAATCCCCTCAAGAGCCGCAGCACAGCACGGCAGCAAGCTGGCAGGGAGGCCCAGTGGAGCACAAGGGGGGCGAGGTTGCCAAAGGAGCAGCTATTCGCTCTGTAACACCCTAATCTACAGTACATACCACACATGCTGTTCTAATGTACAGCACACAGGGTGCATCGAGTCCATACTGTACATAAGGGGACGTTTAAAGTTAAATTTCATATGATTATTTCCAGTATGGCCGCTCTGCAGATCAAGGCACTAACAAATCAGGCCTGGGTCATGGGTTTAACTCCCATTGGAGCTACTCTTCCAGTTTCATGAGTGCAGATGACCTGTTTATCTAACCAATTTACCGTGAATGGGAGTTGTTATCCCATCAATATTAATAGAACTGCTCCCCAGTGATTGCTGCTCACATAATTCACAATTCTGCCTTTGTTTTATAGTGAAATATGTAATAAAATGATGGCTGTAACGTGCTCTCAGTGTATCTTCACATGCCCATCCACTCGAGGCTGCTTATTTAGTGAACATGTTTTTACCATCTCAACATAATCCCCTGTGGAAAGTCATACTTGCCACTTAATGTCACTCAAAACTGGAAATTTCCCGATCCTCCAATGAGAAATGTCACAAGTCCGATGATATCAAGCCTCCAAATCGCATGATGATGCAGATTTCATGGCTCCACTGTCTCAGCCATGATGAATTCTTTCTAGCTTGCTCGCTTGCGTGTGTGTACAAGCACGTGATTGTGAATGAGATTCTAAATTTGGGAATAATTGAGGGCATCCAGGAATAGACCAGATAGACACACACAATTACTTCAAAAGGAGCATCCTGTAAACTGTATTTCTGGAAGCCTTAACCGTTGTTGCACAGCTTGAGAAATTCACGTCCCTGACACACTTTATTTAGAACACTTTAGTCGAGGAAGACGACAACAAAAGCGTTGTGCAACAAAGACTTCTGCTTTCGTGTCCGTCTCCTGCAGTTGAAGAAAATAATGTTTTGTTCTCAGACAGTCAGTGTGCAGAGGGGTGAGGAACACTGTGTCCCTCCTGGTGGCTTGGTGGTGGGGTCTTATGTAAGGCTGGTTTCTGCCTGGCAGCAGAGCAAAGCCCCACTGACAGTGTCATAGTGCTAATTAATACACACCAGCTAGAGGTTAGCCCTCGGTGGCCGCTTGTGTTTGTGCGTCTATACTGGAGAGCTGGAAACTCAGCGATGTGATGCCCATAAAGAATATTAAAGCTGCAATATGAGTACACTGTGGAATATTTTTCACAATTACAGGGTTCGGTGTGTCGAGGGGACACACTGGGGGAGACCTAATTAAATTGATATATGTAGAGTGAGAGTAGGAGTAGCCTGAACGCTGCTCGCTTTCTGCTTCGTCTGCAAACACGATGGTCACAGTGTCAGCCAACTCTCAGCCTCTGCTTTATTTCCCCCTGCCGTGTACAAACTCTCCTGTCGTTTCAGATCCTGCTATCTGCCTCCTCTGACCCCCTGCTTGCTTTTTGAACTTTAAGCTCTGTAGCCTGATTCCCTCTTGGATAAGTTTGCCTCGTCTTCCTCTGCCTGCCTGGTTTTTTACTTGTGCTTGTTTTTGACCTTCAGTAAACTTGAACTTTTTATTTCACTGGCATGGTCACATGGTCACACTCCTAGGAACAGGCCTTAGCTTTTTTTTTATTACAAGAGATAACACCTTAGTGCCTGTACATCAAACCAGAGGAAAACAGCTAGCGTGGCTCTGTCCAGAGTTTTAAAAAATGGTTTATTAAGACATCTTAATCTCACTTATTAATGCTAAAAGTGACAGTTTGTGGGTTTAGGGAGAGTAACATGCTAACTTCTCGATGAACAACAAAGGTTTTACATTTCTGTTTTTGCAAAGCTAGTTCCAGCTACTTTCTTTAAGCTAGGCTAATCAGCCCTCGCTCCAGTTCTGTAGGTAACAAGATTGTGGTATCAGTCTTATCTAACCCTCTACAAGACAGCACATAATAGCGAACTAAACTATTTCGTGAAATATCACAAAATAAAATGACCTGCATGACTAAAACAAAGTGAATTCAGGTGAAGTGACCCTTTAAAAATACATTTTAAAGCAACAATAAGTAACTGATGATAACTGGAAAATATTCCTATATCTGTCAGTGAACATGTGTAAAGATAAGTGCATGCTAAAGAAACACAAAGTTCCATGTGACGGGTCACTTGTGAACAGGTGAAATGTATTCTTTGCTTCGTGCTTGAACCTGCTGACCTCTGGACTTCCACTACGCAGCCTTTTCTGGAGACGCGTGGCTTGGCAGGAAGTCATTGGCTCAGTATGAGCTTCCTGCCTCGGCCTTCATCTGGAATAAAAACAGTTCTTGGCTGGAGAGTTCAGCTCCTCACTCTCCACAGGACGGATATAGGATATCCTCCGCTCTTGACACAGTCAGGAAGCTATTAGACATTGTGCCAAATGCATGTATTCCAGTGGGTGACAGAAAAGACGAAGGCAGGATGGGAATTGGAGTCTTGCAAGGTTTCTAATCATTTATCATCATAATTATTTATTTAGAATCAGGTCATCAAATCAAGTCTTCACAAGAAAACCTAATTAAAGTGACACAATGTAACCTTTGAGTGGCAAAATAACATATTCCTTATCAATATAAGTAATATTACAAATGAAAAGTTGAATCCATAAGTAATAAAACAAATCCTGGATCAATACAATACAGATTGTACTGTTATAACCTTGTTTGGTCTGGTATGACCAGCGGCTTATGGTGGCTAACGTTAGATAACGTTAACTTTAAATAGATGTCGCTGTATCACTGACATCCTGATTCAGTTTGCTGACTTTATGACTGTTCTTTAGTCTCATGTTACGCAGTCTCACTTTAAAGTGAGTATAAATTATGTCTATTTATATTTTCCAATATTTATCTCTATCATACTGCGGAAAACAGTATTATAATAGTTTATAATATTATGTTATTCATGCAGCGTGATCATCACTTGTATAAATGAAAAATGAAGGCAAGTTGTATCTCTTTAAATAAATTCATTTATTTCTGTACGTTGCTATCCATAATCAATACAGACAAAAGCAATACTCGACTACCAGAATTTATAAATCATTATAATCATCTCTTGTGAGCATCACAATAAACAGTATATTTTGAACTATGTACAATGGAAGACAATGACACATTCAGACTGAGTCAATCCAAGATCAATCTGTAAAAGAAGAGTCAGTCCATGGACACAGAAATGGGGGGAAAAGCGCTTTGAGATGTGTCAAGAACAAAGTTCCCAGCGACAAAAACAAAACACTTGGCAGAAAGAGAAATGTACAAGGAGCAAAAAAAAAACAAAAAAAAACAGCTTCTGCTCATCACAAGAAGAAAAATAAATCATCGATGCAATGTTACATTTGGTTCCACGGTTGTAAACTAGATTGTATTCATGTCACTATTGCATATGCCATTAGGTAAAGTGTGTCAACAAGGCAAAGAGATCTCTATAATAAAAGTATTAAAAGTAGTACTTTTTCATATAGTCACAGAGACTGTGAGGGAGAAAAGCATACAATACACTGTACAACCCCAAAGCAAAAACCCAGTCCCCTTTTTAAAAATCTGTAGCCAAAGTCTTTACACAGGAATATCATTGCAACATAGGTAAAATCTAAGTAATCTATGTATTTTCAATAGATTTTTTAGTTAAACTCTTTCTATATACACAATATACACATTCAAGACTGAAGATAAATAGATACCACCACTTTGCGTGGTACAGCTCCAATATTTCGGTCAACACCGTCAACCACATTGTGTTTCTGCGGTGTTCCCACCAGCTGAGCGATACATTCAGGCATGGTTAAAAGTTTTACAATCTACTGTACACTAAAGGGGTTGTGAGCCAGTTGGAGTTGGCACAGTGGACAATACAGAGACCAAACAGTTAGGACGTCCATGGAGGGCTTTTAGATAATGTTAACAAACCATCCAGCAGCCATTTTTGAGGTTCAAAGCACTTGGGAAGCAGCAATCTGACACTTTTTGCCAACTGGAGATGATAATTTCCAATTTAAAATTTTGAAATAAATGAAAAAACATAAAGATACTGGCAGCTAACATTAGCTAACATCAGTCGGTAGCTAATTTTCCAGACAGCTGGTTCTCCAATGAACCTCCATGATGGCGCCAGATGTGGCTGTTGGCCGCACTTCTTTGACTTTATCTATGTTGGAGAGCCCTTCTCCCCTCAGTGCTTGTCCCGCACTGCTACCCCCCCTCCCTCCTCATTGACCAAAAAACCATATCGACTGTGCCCAAACTTCTTTGACATTTTCACTGGCTCCACCCCTCCAGCGTCACCTCAACAGTTGTACTGTCAAATGATATCACAGCAGGAGCAGCGGCCTGCATCGAGCTTAAACAGCGGGCCGTAGGTTTGAAGGTAGGAGTGTGTGAGGTTTGCAGGCTCAAGTGACTGAGGAACTGTGGGAGGTACAGTGCATTCAGATGCCTGGTGTTTGTGGGGTCTGAGCTGAGTTATAAACACATGCATAACTCTTAAAGACATTTAGAAATATATTTCTTTAAGCCCAACGCTTTTTTGACTGGACAAAAAATAAACTAGGTTAGAATAAATAAGAAATTAGTAATTAAGAAAATACTTTAATATCAATACGATAAATCAGATCTCAAGCAGCCCCACAGTACTGTACATTTCTGAAATAATATTTTTTAATGGTAAGCTAGGCTTTATACTTTCCACAACAGAATAACAATATAGAGATGTAGGTCCAAACAGACATACCGAAATAGAATATTTATCTCTTATTTCATAGAAAACATAAGGACAGTATAGACATTAAGGCATTGGGTGGGTCTTATCAGACATTCATCTTCCAAAAATAAATAAAATATCTAATCTAAATATAGTTATATACTCAGTGTACCTTGGTTTCCTCGCTCCCTGGGCTGTTTCTATAGTAGGTTTCATTGTTCACTGACATACCAGCATACAGGCAGTCATAAAACTACCCTCAAGTAAATAAATAGTATCTGGGTACCATTCGAGTTTTGTTATTGTCTGACTATCTTTGCTTCTGTGCTTGCGCCAAAATTTGGGTCAGAGGAGAGAAATGGCCTCTGAAGGCGCAGGGAACATGAGACACACCAACAATACACAACACACACACACACAGATCAACCCCCCCCCCCAAACACACACACACACATTCACACGTATACACAAACACACCTGTTCCGCCTTCAGCAAATTCATGTCATGCATAGATGGTGACCTGCTTGTTTTTCTGACTATTGTGTTGTGTGTGTGTGTGTGTGTGTGTCTGTGTGTGTGTGTGTGTGTCGCTGAGGGTTCATACAGTCTTTTAGGGCCACAGAGCCCAGTGGAAGGGCAAAGTTTTTAATTTTTTTGAGCAGCAGGTCGGTGAAGACGCCAAGTCAGAGGGCACAGGAGTCCTTCAATCTGAAAGAGACGACAAGAGAGAAAAAGACACACGGTTAATTGGATTTGTAGCCATTTACATCAAACTCAAGCAGATTTTACTACATTTTTTGGCATGGAAATACAGAAAACACAAGCTGATGGTGCATTTCCATCAGCTGAATGGGAGTCTGATGACATAATATATGATGATGATATACTGGTACGCTCCTGATTGTAAACCCCAGTTTGTAGTCTCATTACTTTCCCACAAACAACACCGGTGCCAACAATAAAGAGCTTTCACACAGCAGACACAAGAGGTTTGAAAGAACAGCGTCTTAACACTGTACAGTGTGAGCTCATTTACAGACTCAAGATTAGGCTGTATATGTTTTTTTTTTTTTGTTTTTTTTTGTGCCACAATAACAAGGAGCCACTGGGAAAAAGAAGCTTGAATAACAAGAACAGTGAGTAATGCGCACACACGTTAACAGGAGGGATTTCAAATGTGTGAGCTTGATTGTTTTTTCCTGCATTATCTGTGTTTGACGACGATATCCAAGTGTGATTTTTGGCGTGTGACGCCATCACGTGTTGCGTTCGGATGGCGAGTGTCATTTCTTAACACACCAGCTGTTTTGCCCGGGAAGCGCTTGAAGGACGGCGGGGGGAGGTGGGAAGCTGGTCGGCAACGGCCGTAATTACATAATCTGGGATGCGGAGTGATGGGGGTTGGGGGTCTCCTGTCTCGCTGTGCTGTGTTGCTATGGACACACGCTGAGCGGAGAAGGACCTGCTTGAGGCTCAGTAGCTGATGCATCTCTCTTATACATACAGAGGGCTGCGGTTGCATGCATATTGCAACAGATGTTGGTAACTGTGTAGGATGTCGAGGTGTTTTATCACATTTTAAAAGCTGCTGTGTGTGTGTGTGTGGAAGAGGGGATGGAGGCTGGAGAGTGGTGTACAGGGGGGAGGGAGGGGATCAACTTGAATCTTCCAGCAGGAGCTGGAGTCCAGCAGTGAGGGGCTTACGGCTGAGGAGAGGGCTGCACAACTAAATGTGGGTACAAAAAGGAGCTAAGACGCTTGCTTCCAGGGGGACAGCGTACTCGCTGCAGCAAAGCACGCAGGGATTACGTGGTTGTCTTTGGGGCTGGGAGACTTCTATCAGCATTTGGCTGACTCTTTAAAAAGACGTAGGATAACCTCAAAAATGCACAGCGGTCAGGCTGAAAGCAAGCCTGGTTTTCTTAGTTCCTGAAAAGTTGCCATTTCTTTTGGAGTGGTCACCCAGTGCAGCCTTGAAAAAAACACTTTCTTAATTCTATTTCAGCACAACAAGAAGATAAACACACAAGGATGCAGCAACATGTGTCTTCAGTGCTACGCAGATCTGATTTTATAGCCAATTTCCATTAATGGACTCAAATTTGGACAACAAATGTCCACACCTTACGTATTACCCAGCTGCTGTCCGTGGAGTAGCCGCTGGCTCTCACTGATCTACCCCTGGCCGTCTAATCTCGCCTGCAGAGGCTGTAATCTCATCTGGAGCCGTGGCTGGCTAAATGTGGGGAACGCTGGCCACGCAGTTATCTAGCAGCTAGCGCTTCTGTCTGGAACATCCCGGCCTACTTTAGCCCCCCTCCTCCCTGTGCCATGACACACACACACACACACACACACACACACACGCTCACACATATACACACACACACACGCTGCCTGGAAACTCTGACACAAGAGCCCGCGGTGTTACGTGCGCATGTTTGTTCTCCGTATATCAAGTAACATGGCATTTCTGGATTTCCTGCCTCGGCTATTTGCACTGCTTTGTTATGTTTGCAAGATCGCGGCTTCGATGCAGGTCTGATGCGGATGTAAATAAACTATTCAGCAGCTTGTGCGTATGTGCGCGTTTGAGCCGGCGTGCAGGAGGGTTGTTGCAACAATGGATTGGACAATCAGGCTGATGGGTAAACTCAGGTGTCGCCTTTACGAGTAATTCCACAAATGCCAGGACAAAATGTGACATGGAGGAAAACAAAATAAGGGCACACCGGCGCCACAAAGTCATGATGTTGAGCCAAAATTCCAGTCGTGGAAAATGTGGTATCAACGCTGATGTAAATGTCTACGTCTGAGTGTGTGTGAGCACCACGAAGCAGAAAAGCAACAGCTAATGATTATTTTCATTAATAATTAGATGCAGATTTTGCATAAAAGCTCAAGATTATGCCACTTTTTTGACTGACTAACACCGCAGAACCTTCACATTTTCAGTTTACTGTCACATAAGACAGTGTTTCTCTCATTTTTAGCATCACAGGAGTCATATTATCTTACTTTCAAGTCCCAAAGAGGTAAAAATATTATTCTTTTTCATAAAAAAACAAAGATTGTGGATATAAATCCAAATTTGTGTGACAGAACAGTGTGTTCTTCCTCTCCACCTATCCCATCATGCATCTCTGTGTTATCCAGTGATCCATCAGAGGGCTGGGAATCACTGCCACAATCTTGAACTTGAGAATTTAGAGAGTTTAGAGTTTCTGTCAATCAACTAATTGATTATTCTGCTCTAATTTAATTGTGCATTTGGGTTGGTGTCAACACACACCTTGCTATGACAGCCAGAATCTACTGAGCATGCTCGGAGTGAGTTAGGGATGCATGGCTGTGCAGCTAGACCTCTTTCGCCCAATGCACCCTCTAATAGAGAACGCACATCACGGGAAATAGTAACACAGATACACGTAACACGCTCCGGGTGCGTTCGTATCTACCCAATGAATACATCATGTCTGCCTGCATGATGACATCACCGAATGACGTTAAGAGGAAGTGGGATTTGAGTAGATGGACACGAATGCTTCTAATCTGGCCGATGAATTACACACACACACACACACTCGATACTGATGGTAATACTCTCTGCAGCCTGTGGGTGCGGCAGATGGTGGGCTGTCATTAGCGGAGGGATAGTGAGTAGGCAGAGGTGTGTGTGTGTGTGTGTGTGTGTGTGTGTGTGTGTGCATGAGCTAGAGACATATAGCAGCATGTATGTATATGTTTACGTGCTAGTGTGGGCTCAGGCAGGGAAATTGGTGTAATGAGGTGTTTGCGTGTGTATGGAGATAGGGCAGAGAGGCAGGTGTTTAACCCCCTATTCGACCCCCCTCTTTCCCCACAACTACACACACACACTCTCACACACTTGCCCTCCGGAGAGTGGCCATCTGCCACTAGTACTCAGGAGGGACTCGGGGTGTCGTGCTGCTTCTATCCCCTATATTCTACCTACGTAGATGTGTGTGTAAAAGCCACAGAGTCACCTCAAGCTTCGTAAATCACCACGAGGAAGCAGGACTTGGCCGTCGCGGTCAGATAAAAGTAGTCAGACAGGGAGGTGAAAACAGAGACGGCTGACTTGGCTAATCTGGGTCTGGTACAGAACATCCACCTGGCTGAGCTGCGGCGAGCCGGGGCCGTGAGAGGAGGCGAGGGCAGAGGTAAACACCGGCGCAGAGTCACATGGTCTGGCCCACTTACAAAACAAGATGTAAACAAACACCTGACCCTTAAGCTGACTCGAGGCGGAGCACCTGAAAAACATACCCAGGCTGTTAAAAGCAGACGACTTCAGGGTTTCGCTGACGTTTTGTCACGTTTCTTACTGAGGGGGCTGTCACGTGGGGCTGTGAGGAAAACGCCAAATTCCAAGGGGAAGCTGGGGCTGATTGGTTTAGCGCCACTTTGATCCTGACAAACAACTTCGTGTTCTTTCAGAGCGGTGGCATCCGACCAGAAGTTTTTCCTGACCCAAGAGTCAGCAGGTTTTCATTCCAGCCAAACTACATTTGACTGAGAGGTTAAACTAATCTGCGGACTCTCTGAGGTGTTTGGCTGGAATGAAAACCTGCAGACTTTTAGGTCACGATGGCACATGGTCCAGGGGCCCAGCGTGATGTCCTGGTGAACACGAAATCAAAGCCCTCCGCCAGTGGGGCCCGCCGCCAAAACCCCCCGTAGCGCATTTTGACCTCTATCACCCCGCTACGCCTGGCAGCGGTAGGACAGAGTGTTCAGTAAACAAGCCATTGGGCCTTCCATCCTGGGTCCTGAACTCCCAGAATGCACCTCTGTCGAAGGGGGGCCTCACCAATGATTTTGTTTGTTGCTTTAAAAAGCTCAAGCCCCTCCCCTCGTCTTTCTACTGAGCATACAAGGCTGTGCTCCATCTCCCCCCTCGCTCTCTCGCTGTCTTACTTCTGCTAAGTGAACAGCCTAATGAGGCAGAAGGGCAGCGGAGTGCACGTGCCATCCTGCTCCATTATGCACGCATTCATTCGCTCTCCCACAAACAGTCAGGCAAGCAGCGCTAGAAAACAAAACAAGCGACTCCCCCCTTCTCTCTCTCTCTCTTTCTCTCCACACACATCCCTGCCAGTGGATGGAGGCTACGCCACTGGAAAAAAGAGGAACCCTGAGAGAAAAAAAACACACCCCAATTTCCCAGCGTGCGTACGTGCTGGAGTCCACATGTATGTTCTTGAGTCCGTACCCTCCTACTCCATATTCAGTTACATTCAACAAGCTTTATAAGAGCTATAAAATACAGCACACAACACGTGTGAAAGAGATGAAAACAAACAAACACACGAGCTGCAAATCTAATATCAGGAAGAACGCAGCAGACCTTCATTAAATCAGTTTGCCACGTGTTTGGCTGAAAAACAGCCATCTCACTTGTCACATACATGCCGCTGTCAAAGATGTAAATGTGAGGAATGCATACATTAATTGATTTTCAGCACTGCGGGGACTGCTCGCTACATTCCTCTCTATTTATTTCCCAGAACGTCACCGTCTGTGCAAATAAGAAGCACTTTTATAGCGTCTCCCTGCTCGGTGTGTTCAAAATGAAACAGAATATAACTTCTCTTTCCATACACAGGGGCCTTGTGGTGAAATAAAAGCCACTTTCCATTCAAAACAGCCCAGAGCCAGGACAAAAACAGGCCCCCCTCTCACAGCAACTTTTCAAAACCCGCTCTGCCAGGAATGTGGACCGTGACATCCAGTTACCTGATGGCTGCATAGCAACTCGCCCACTTTGTTGTTTTCCCCGTCGCTGCCTACAAGGACGCACACACACACACACACACAAACACATATCCACTTGTGCTGGGCCTCACATGTCATGCGTACGAACCCTCCCCCCTCTCGCCCCTCTACGTGCTGGCAAACACATGTGAGCTTACTGTGTCCAATAAACGTCGGCGTGGGGACGCGGAGAGTCAAACTTGGATTCGATGTCAACACTCTGTTGCTGTCTCTGTGCTCTTTGTTTACGCCGTCTGCCACAGCTTTATTTTGCTCACTGGGATATTCTGGGACACTGTATTGATCATGGGATGGTGGGAATAAGGGGTCTATAGAGGTCACGTCGATGTGCAACACATCCTAAAGCCTACCCAACTGAAAAACAACAGCCGGAAATGCCCACGGCTCAGTGTGACATTACAACGGACAGCTTTATGGCATTCCTCTGGCATTACAAACAAACCACAGAAAAACAATTAGACAGACGCGATAAGGAACTATTTATGACCTCTGACTTCATATTTACTGCATATGTGTGTCTCATGGTTCATAATGAATCTCTGCTCTCTCATTTCTGTTTTCTGTACAAACAGCCTCCATTCATAATAAGCGTTGGTGGAATCCCAAAATCTACTCGTGTATTTTTAGTATCTGCAGCCCACAACAGTAGCAGCGAGGCAGCATCCTGCTCAGTCATGGTGCTTGTTTACTTCAGAGCTCTCAGCCTGGTCACGTTTCATAGCTGCCTTGTGCTGCATTCACATGTTGTGGGAAATGTGGGGATTGCCAAATACCAACCTTCAAAAGGACATGATTGATTGCAACAAAGCTCGGAGCTCACTCCTCTTTATTTTGGCTCTCTGACTGTCGCTCCGCTGTGTCGGAGAGCAGAAGCAGCCACAAAAACGCCACTCATGTTACCAGATATTTAAGTGCTCAGAAGTAGGAGCTGAAGAGGAGCACCTGAAGGCCACATCAGCACCGCCTACTGTACTTTGAAATCCACAGAGGCCGTTTGAATTTGAATCTAGAGGTTTGTCTTCATGCTTGTTTTCTTTCTCTTTTCACTGCACAGCGCAGCTCTTTTCATTCCCTCCCTTAAAACAATAACACAGGCAGGACTGATGAGATGCATTATTTAGCAGTAACACATCTGACATCAACCTCACTCACCTTTGGCAGTGGTTGCAGCCTCCTTGAATCCCAGACAGACATATGGTGTGCTGTGTAATCCATTGATGCCACCTTTGCAGCTGCTGGTGGGTTTGAAGCCAGCCAGGTCTTCGCACTTCTCCACGTCCCTGTTGTCCAGCAGGTTCAAGGCAATGTAGTTCAGTCCATTGGGGTAGCCGGCCGAGTTCTGCCGGTTCACGGGGCTGCCGTACTCCTCGTCAGAGCCCTCGCTGCTCCGGGACGAGATGTTCTCCACCGAGCTGTGCCTCTTGACTGCGTCGCCTCGGGCGAAAGAGGGGAAGACCGGCGTCACCGTGGCGGTAGATGAGAAGGTCTCTGAGCTGTGGCGCCGACGTCCCTGCGGATTGGCCCGGATCACCTTGGCAGAGCAGTCGGGGTCCACTGTGGAAGAGGAGTTTGCCCCAAGCAAGAACGCCCCAATCCCTTCTGGGACTCCCTGGTCCTCCAGAGAGAGCCTTCGCTCCCTGGTGCTCTGGCTGCTGGAGAACAATATTTAAAATATGAGCTGTTTAGTCAGCAAGTAGCTTTTATTTTCACTCAGATCAAGCACAGACACTTTCCATTACACACAGAACATTTATTCATTGAGTAAAAATGCAGCATGCTACTATTTTTTGCCTCTGCTTGGCATCAATAACACAGCCAGGCTGTTGAAATAAATGATAACAAATGATAAACATTACTCCCTCCCCACACAGATAACACATACCTTGCTGTGTTCTGGGGAACAAGCTGTGGAGGGGAGCTGGTCATCCCAAATGTCATCTCAGTGTAGTCATTTTTCACCTCGTCACAGAGGCCCTGAGACCTTTTCTCACCGTCCAGATGGTACACTCCATCCTCCTCGGAGCAGGGGCACATTGATAACTCTGGGAGTGTGTCCAAGCGCTCAGCGGCGGTGTCAGCCTCCTTGGGTGAGTGCGAGCCCAGCTCCAGGTTTATGTAGTCTGTCAGAGAGGACCTCCCCGGGCACCCGCCGCTGGAGCCCAGTGATGACGACTGACTCTCTGTTGATACAGTGGATGGAGGGGAGAATCTGGTGCCACTACTGAAGTCAATGTTGATGTACTCCCCAGGGCTCCGGGGCTCTCCAGGCAGGGGGTGCTCGTTCATGCTGGGCAGGGTCCTCAGGGTGTCTAGGGATAGCCTGTTAGGCCTGCCCAGCCTCCCTCTGTAGGGCAGGGTCTCTGCCCGGCCGTGCCTGGATGGTGAGGGTACCGATGGGCTCAGCGGTGAGGTCTGAGCTCCACTGGGATGCATCACTGAATAATAGTCTGACTCCCCCGCCCTCTGCCTCAAACTCTGAGGGCTCATCAACACATACTGGCTGCTCTCCTCATTCTTGGCGGCGTGAAGTTTAGCTGGCAGCGTGAGGGAGCTGCCCTGGTAAGCCGGCCTCACTGACGCAGGTTCACCAGCCAGCATCCCCATGTAGTAATCAGGGGGGGTCTGGAGTGGAGGTGGGTTTCCAGGTGACATGTTCATGTATTCACCGTGCCTGTCTGGGCTCTCCATGGAGGATTTGGAGCCACACCACATTCTCATGTAGCCGCTGTCCTCCAGAGAGCTGTTGCAGGGGGAGTTGGTCTTGTAGCCGCCGCTGGCAGCCGCCTGAGGATGCACCCTAGGGTTCACAATCTGCTTCGGTGCTGAGACACACATGGGGCTCATGGGTACGTAGTTGTCCGCCTTGCCAGACTGGGATGCCACGCCTGGCGTCATCGGCATGTAGCCATCATCTGCAAGGTTACTACTGGAGCTCCTGGATGAACCGATTTCAATGTCTCCGTAATCCTCGGGGTAGCACACTTTGGGTGAAGCGGAGTGAGAGTTGTGTCCATGTGCCATCCTCATGAGTGTGTACTCATCCAGAGAGGCCGAGGACAGCGGCGCCACCACCCTCTGTTGACGTGGCGTGGTGAGGGAGTGTGTCCGCTTCCTGTAAGCCTTATCAAACGCCAGACCCTCGCTGCAGGCCCCAGACCTGTTGCCGTTCGCCCCCTCCATTATCATGTAGCCACAAGGGTCGCTGATGTCACGAGATGGAGGCGTGCTGGACAGAGAGTCGGGGGTGTCACTGCGGGTCAGGGGGAGGAACCTGGCCTCACCTGGGCTGGAGCTGTAATCGTCACACAGCATGAAGCCAGTGTCGCTCAGGGAGCCAGAGATGGAGGCGCTGCAGCTGAAAGGCCGCCTGGCTTTGTCAGGAGTGGAGATACTAGCCCCCCCTCTGGGAGACATGCTGATGGGGCTGGAGGCAGCTGGAGGGGAGTTGGACACCGGCATGGACCTGCTGTGATGCAGGTTGGAGGCGGACTCGAGCATTCTGCAGGTACGCCCACTGCTGAGGGTGTGAGACCTGCTGAGGTGGTTCCCAGAGTTTGGACTGGTGGGACTCCCGGTCACAGATATAGACATGGACACAGGCCGGGTTACACTTCCGTCTCCCTCGCTGGCCGTCCTTATCCGACAAGATGTGAACTTTCTCCCAGGGGACGTGGCTGCCATGCTATCTGTCCTGGATCTCCTCACCAGGCCCGTCTGACTGGGGGGGAGGTTGTTGAGGTTGCGTCGTGTGGGCACAGAGATGGGGTTAGTGCTGGCAGACTGGCTTTTGCTCCGCGGCCTGAACTCAGACAGCTCCTTCATGGCCTTCATGGCTTCAAGGATGGTCTCGTGGATGTTCTGAGCTACCACTGAGTCCTCTGCCTGCATCCAGAACTCCCCTGGGCCAGTGACCGCTGACCGGCCCACCTCTATGAAGAAGAAGCTGTCTGAGTGGCCACATCTCCGAATGTTCATGAGCTGTAAACTGACAGCAGCTGTCTCTGAGTTCAGTTTGACAAAGCTGATGGTCCGGCTGGACAAACACAGCCTGTACACACCAGTGAGGTTTTTGATCTGACCCAAGCCTTTGGATTTCAAGTTGACCTGCCATACCTCTTTATATGCGGCTGCTGCAGGAGCAATAAGTCCGTAGCTGGCTTCCTCGAAGCCCACTAAAGAGGAGGTGGAAGCTGGACTGTCGTACACTTTCCCCTCAGCTATGAGATCAGTCAGAACCGTGTACCAGCTCTCTTGCTCCTGCTCGTTGTCCGCAGCCACGGCGAAGTACTCGTCCTTGGTGTAGAGGGCGATGAGGTGCTTGTGTTTGGCGTCGGCCCGTTTGTTTACGCACAGACAGGTGTCCAAAGTTATGACCCGTTTCGCGGCGGACTTGTTTCTCCATTTCTTCTCGCTTTCATAATACTCCAGCCGGGCAGGGCAGCGCTCGGTCGACTCTCGGAGCACGAAGAAGCGCCTGTGTCCGTGCTTCTGCTTCCTCAGGTATCCGCATTTCTTCACACCGTTCGTGCCATTAGATAACAGGTGTCCTCCTGCCGCCGGAGGACTTGCCATTTCTCACCTGGAATATTTACAAGTTGCAAAATAAGCGAAGTCCTGTGTTTTGTTTTGTTTTTAAAAAAAATAATAATAATAATAAATAAAGAAAGAAACTCGCCTTAAAAATAAACTTTATAAAGATAACCCGTTTGTTATTATATCAGTCTAATCCATAGCAGACACTGCTGCGTCCGCTGCGCGCCACGGTAGACCAGGCACTGATCTGATCCTGGAGCAAAACAACATGTGACGCTGCTGCTCTAAAAACAGACTAAAACACGGAGTCATAGGGGGGCGGTGCGTCCTGCAGGGGCCGTGCCTGTCCATCAGCCGGATCCGACGCTTCCTATTGGCTCATTAAATAATTCAAGGCAGGCAAAAAGCCCCGCCCCCCTCGCTTTCCAAACCACTCTCTCATGGAGAAATGATGAGAAGCCCATTGAATAACAAGAAAGCCTGTAAAATGAAAGCAAAACACGCGCACGCAGGCTGGGTTTGGCACCTCAATTAATATTTAATACCTTTGTTTACGGTGTGATTATTGTGGATTTGAATGTGCCACACAGTGCAGTATTGTAACCATTCATTTCTCAGGCTCCAAACTGTAAACAACCCTGATGTCCCTCTTGTTATATAAGAAGTGTTGTGGTCTATTTTTAATCATGTGGGTATTCCTCACCGACTGGAACCTTTCGTTTCCTATTTCAGCACCTCACCGTTTATTCTCCCATCACAACACTCCACATTTTCTGTCCAACATTTGGGAATAATTATGGCGGTTCTCTCTGTGAAAATGAAGCTTTTGTTGGGTTAGAGCCGCAGGGGATGATGGGAGGCGACCTTGTTTTGTTTGTGATTTGGAAAAACCGCTTTTATGCTTATTCTGCACTATGCAGCATATTTACAAAATGTTCATGTTGATTGAAAAACAGCCATCTCACAGAAGGGGGAATGACTAAAGCAAATGCGTCAGAGGCCTGGGTGCAATAACAAGCTGCAACAAATGCTGCCATCATCTGGCTGCTCGGGTTCACTCTGCCTCCCCTGCAGCCTAAACACAAGTCTTCCCACACAATTTCTTTTCTTTTTTTTTCGCAAAGCAACTTTTCCCTCCTGAGTTGTCAATCACAATCAGACACAAACAGAAGGCACCGAGGGCAGTGCTTGGAAAAACAAGCGCTTATTAGGGCTGTGAAGGGCCTGTCAGCAGGAGGAAGCTCGCAGACATCTGTTCATCAGATCATCTCGGTAATTATGTTAGTAATTCTCAGTGTGATCTTCATGATCATTAGTCATGTCCATGCAGGGCAGGACACCCCCTCCACACACACACACACACACACACACACACACAAACATACACTTGGATTGCCTTTTATAATCTCCCAACAAGCAGATTACACCTCTGCCAGTGAGGTGTCAGTGTGAATTAGACTCTCCAGATGAAGGAGGGTATCCTGCTTTACTGATCCTTAATAAGCATATCTACCCCCCTAAACAAACACATAGATACTGCAGATTAAGGGCAATCCTCCTCTAATCACCATTGTTCTCCTTATTGTTATTGTTGATGTGTGTTTTTGTGGGATCCTGCTGACCTTTGACTCTTGCCTAGTTTTCTGTTTTTGCACAAGTGTTAATTCGTCGGGGTTAAGCTGGGCTGCAGCATGTGTTTTCAGCATTATCCGCCACCTATAATCTGACATATGAGCAAAAACATAAACACCTCCAGCAGGGTTTAGTAACACATAGTATATGAGCGCAGTTATAAACAGCCCGGGGGCAAAAACAAAAGAACAAAGAGATTATTGTTGACTCTTAACTTGCATAGACATACAATAACTTGGCAACAATGCTGAGAGAATATGACTGAATGCTGAATATTGTTTGTTTTGCAGGCAGTTTATGGGATGCGGTGTGCCGTCATGTTCCCACAGGGTTTATTTCAACGCTAATCTGGGTGTTTTTCTGCTTGATGGATCTTTTATTTGTGCTAACGTCCAGGTGTGCCACACCTTCCCAAAGAAGCATGTGACATTATTATGACTTTTTCTTGGCGCTTTTCTTTCTTTCTTTTTTTTTCAAGTCTTTAAGTTTCACTCCACGTACACTAAGATTTCTGTTCCTTTAATGCAAGCAGATTTTGATACCAGGAAAGTTAAACATCAGCATTAGGAGCTCTTCTACAACCTCAGCGGGATATTTTGGGATTCTTTCCACTACTGGTTAATTTTTAACTCCAGAGGCCTCCATGTTATACTAGCCCAGCATGAATAGGCCACAGAAAATCTCTCACTTTTGTCTTTTCAGACGATTCTCTCGAACAACTCCACTTTGAGACAACTCCAGAACCACTTTTCTTTTCTCTGCGCTTTTAATTGCATCAAACAGTCCTCAGCAGTTGGAGTTCATTCTGTCAAACTAATATTTAGAGTCAACTTTTATCCTCAATTCATGTTAATGTTTAATACAACATCACTTCATATAGGAAGAAAAACATCTAGAAGAACTAGCTGTCAGGTCCAACAGCTTAGAGAATGTCAAATGTAGTAACTTTGATTGGTTTCAATACATGCAAACATGCCACCAAGATCCCAGTTTAACCCAATTTTGACAGTGTAGTTCACTTTGGTGTATTAGTACAAGCAATAATAGGAGTACATGATTGTGGTGGGAAGTAATACTAGTAGCAGTATTAGCCAGAAGCCTACTGTAAAAGTAGAAAGACTGGTAATAGGGATAAAAATAGTAGCTGTAGTAGTTATGTTAGAGTTTGCAGCTGTCTGTCAGTTAACTGTCGACTGTCATCCCCATTTTACTGCCTGCTTCTTGGTCATATACATATGGAGTCACACACAGAGGTCACACACTTTGAAGAATGTCAGAGATATTTAGGAGCTAATGCTTCATGTTTGGCACAAGGTCATTAACCAAGATGGACAAAGAAAAAAAAAAGTGTTGATACCGTGACAGCAGCAAAGAGGAAAATGCACCAAAACACTGGGGGAAGCAAGCAACGTTCCCGAAGGGTTCATCCAGTCTGTTTGTTTGGAAAAACCATGACGAAAGCACAGGAAAATAATTTTTACTGTGTAAACACAGTGTACTTGAAAAAACTAGACGAAGATCAGATTCCCACTAGGATCCAGGCTTAGTGCTTCTTGTTGCCAGGTTGTCGCACAACAAAGCTGCTTTTCACTGTGTAAACACACACAGATCATGGTACCAGAGGGTCTTGCGAGAAGGGTCAGCTCAGGGCCAAAGGTTTTCACTGTTAGCTGCTCTGAAAAAACAGAGAGCCTTTTCAAACATCACACGTTCCACACATGAAAGCTTTAACATTTAACACCACCGCGATTGTGGCTCACTTAAAACAAGTGTGATTATGACACGGTGCTTTGCAGGATCTGTAAGCCAGATATAGATGAAAGGTCTCAATGGGAAATATGTGCATGTATGCATACACTCAACTCAGGAGCCACAAGTCCAAAGTCATTGCAGCTTCAGTGCAACATGTGCAAAATATTATTCCAATGAATATTACAGCTACAGATAATAATTACTTATTATCTTTGATTGATATATATATATTCAACAAACAATTTCTTGACCTTTGGTCTAAGCAACAATGTTTAAAACTTTCAGATTAAATGTTTTGAGCTGTAGAAGCTGAGGTTCCAGCAACATCTTGTACAATCAGGGCTTATAATTCATTCAAGTATCAGCTACTAAATGCTGCACAACAGTTTCATTGCAGAGGCTTTATGTCTGACATGTAAGAAGATACATGATTGCAATCAAGACAACACTGACCTCAAGTGTCTGAGGAGGAAAACTGCAAGCCAGTAAGAACGTGTGCGTTTTGGTAAACGTTTATGGGATATCATTTCTACTAAGAAAATAAAATAAAGTAAAGAGGAAAATTAGGAATTATATAAAACAAGAAAAACAATGCTCATTTCAAGTTAAATATTTTAAATACTTTAATTCTTACTACTATTTAAATACTTTAAATTATTTAAACTTTTATTTAACTACTTAACCTTGATTACTTAAATGAGTAATTTTGGACCTACAAAGTCAGAGTTCAGAGGTTCTTACTCCAAATGATTTAGTCAATATCATGTCAGAATTTTAACCTGTATCAAAAAGTTCTGAATTTTTTTTATTTTTTATTATTAGTTCGTCAAATCAAAGTGTTATATAGACTTAGCAAGTCAATATCTCTAGTAAGTTTGATCACGTGAATCAAAATTACTCATGCATTAATTCACTTTCCATAACAGTTTATCCAAATTATATCCGCGGGGAGGCTGGTACCAAAATGATTCATTAATTTTACACTTTCCAGGAAAAATTAATTAATATAAATTATGTATACTGAAATTTTAATATAGCAATATTTATATTTTTTTTATTAGGCGTAAGATTTAATCTTTATTTATTTTATTTTTTTCATTAAGTTGAAGCTTCGTTCATCCCTCCGGAAGCTGCTCGGTGACACTTTCCAGTTTGATTTCCGGGCAAAAAAAAAACTACTCCGTCACTTCCGTTTTTCTCTTTCTGTTACGTCAACGGCACTGTACGCAGGATGTTAATTTCAAAATAAAATGTGCGCTGAACGATGTGCCCCATTTTTCGTAAACGCAAAGTCCAAATGTGGGTGAAGTATGTAGTATATGATTTAAAATAAAATGATTCATACATATAATTTTTGAGCCCTTCATATTTTCTCAGTATTAGCAATGTTTTTGTTTAAAATATAAACGCCAAATTTTATTCTTTAACTTCCGCCGCACGTGCGGCGGCGTTAACAACGGCTGACTTGACGCAGCTCGGGCAGCAGTCAGGAGACCCAGGCAGCCGATAAGCAGCTATCCGTGCTCGGCCAACAACAAGTCGTCCGTCCGCCTGGCAGACGGAAACATGGAGTCCGCGGCGGTGTTTCTTCTTCTTCTCTTCTCCGTCTGTGGAGAGGCTGCACCGGGAGGGAAACTAGTTTATGTGACCGTGGTGAGTAATGTTGGTGTCGGTGTAACGCCACAGCAGCTGTGCTGAACTCAGCAGAGGTTTGTTTCGGTATGATAGACCCTTGTGTTTCCTTTCCTTGTCTCCTTGGCTTATTTTGTGTGTGCTTCCTATTAACGCACTAGGCTAGAAAATACATATTTTTGAAGTAATACTAAAACTGGACATGAAACTAATATATTTAAAATGTAATGTGTTTAAAAGATATGCTGACACTTCAGTTAAAAAGCTCAGTTAATGATTTTTATTGACTTATTTTTAATTGAACCTGTCTGCTCACATTCATAATGATTCACGTTCAAAGCTCCATTGTTTCCCTCATGACAAGTACTTTAAAGTATCTGCAGCTCTGTCCTTAATGTCCTGACATAGCAACATTGCATGTCTGCAAGGTGGCACTGAAATGCTGACCACAGCATGCATCACAGCTGACCTCATATGTTAATGTATGTTTCAGTTAGATGCTCAGTGTGTCTTTGTGGGTGATAAAGGTTGTCTCATCCTCTCAGAGGCACTGACCGTTGCCCACACAGGGTGACAACCGGCACCTTCGTTATCACATTTTTGCATGTGTTCCTTTCATTGCGCTGGACTAACCGGGTAAATTTTAATGTCTGATTATTTTCCTTGCAAAGAGGAACAGAGGAATATGTGCAGGGTGCTGATAAAGTTAGAGCTGTGAAAGTCTTTGGCTGACGGACTGCATGACTGCTTGAGGTGAAGATATCATAAAGAGAAAGAATAATCTTTTCCTGCATGTTTTCACTGTAAATAACAATAATGTATCATAATCTCTCATTTATCTGAATCTGCTCCGTCTCGAGGATGAGTCTGAGCGTTTTCCACCTCCTCTATTCATTTTTTTCCCCCTCCTTTGCAGACGTGGAATGTGCCACGGACGTGAGAATTGAAATATCGTTGGACACACTTATGTTTTCACTTGTGTTAAAGCCACGTCGCTTGTCAGGGTCTTAAAATATGATGCTGAGAGCTGCAAACGTTTCCTCACAGGACGGCCGACCGTTGTGCCATTAATGTTACGTGCCCTTACTCTTGCGCTCATTCTTACAGACCTGCTGGCGAGCCATTAATGGATTGCGGAGCCCATGAGATTAGAAGTTTTAAAAGGGATGATCCGCGCTTTAAGTGGAGTTTACACACCTTTTCAGCTGTTTCAGACAGATCAGTCATGCATGCTCTTCACGCCAGCTCCCCTTTAGTGTCTTGAAGATGGAAACTTGAAACTGTTCTGCTTGATTAGCCAGCCAGTCTAGTGATAACACAACCTGATATCCAGCATACAGATAATTCATTCAAACATTTTGTTTACTATCAAAGGCGCAGTTTCAAGTAAAGTTCATAGAAATAGTCCCGTGTGCAGTAGATTGAGACATTTATTCAAGTCCTAATGCTCTCGTTTCATGATTTTAATGCCCTTAATCATCACGTATCACCCACGACTTCCTTTTTTTGTTTCCGGACATGCTTATTCTGCACTTTTAAATCTTTTTAAGGCCGTCTGGGTTTGCAGTCTCCAGTTGACCTATTTTAACCGTCCATGAGTGACGTTACCATGTCAAACATGATTGTTACTATCAGCTGACTGGTTCAGCCTCTGCTGGTGCAGATAACACTGGGACGAGGGTGCTCTCAATCTGTGGGAATACAGCGACACAAGTCACATGATTCTACGGTGAAAGTTTGCTGACGATCCGATAAATCATCTGGATCATGTGGCTTCTTGTTTGGTTGATACGTTACTTATACCAGCGGTTGTAATAAGCTTGTTCTGTAATCTTCAGCATCTTACTGTGTCACATAGTTAGCTGAGTGCTTTGTGAAGCTTTCAATAAACGCCAGCGTCACATGGACTGGTGAAACTAAATGACAGTAACAACGTCACTTCCTTGAAGTGTCCCGGCAACAGTGAGAGTTTCCTGCTTGATCGCTGTGTAACAATGCTTCAATGAATCAACTCTTAAGTTCCTGCATGTCACATATTGTTATAACACAGTGGTGTTGTACAATGGGGTGAAATAGTTTAATGATGGTTGGGTGTAACCTTATTCCTGTTCCCTCTTCCCTCCAGCTGTTTCGGCATGGCGACCGGTCACCAGTTAAAGCGTATCCTACCGACCCACACCAAGAGAGCGCCTGGCCACAAGGCTTTGGACAGCTATCACAGGTATATGCACCAGTAAAAGCATCATTTTATGAAGTATCCTACAACAAAAAACAGCCACTTTATCTAGGTTAATGAGTTCTGATATGATATAACGTCCGATGCCTGTGTGTGTTTTCAGGAGGGAATGAGGCAGCACTTTGAACTGGGCCACTTTCTCAGGAATCGATACAAAGGATTTCTCAACGAATCCTATGACAGACACGAGGTAGATGCGCTCTCCCCTCTCCGCTTTCACATCACATGACACCTCAGCAGAACCCTCACAGACAGACGCTGATTCATTAATGTCAGACGAAAAGGCCCCCCTGTCATGTCGGTGTTATACAGGGTTCCCACTGGTGCTGCAGTTCCTGGAACATGATGGAAGTTTGATGGGTGCTTGGGCCTTGCTCGACACTCCTCTCTTCAAACTCGCTCACCCTCTCTCAGTATATTTGGCCTGAACATATCTAACGCACTCATGACCATGCTACAGTTTGTAAATCCACTTTTATCCCCCCCTGGCTTCGTCCACAGATCTCAGTTCGCAGCACAGACTACGATCGCACCCTGATGAGCGCCGAAGCCAACCTCGCAGGTTTGAACATCTGCTAACGCCTCTACCTCCTACCAGCATTCATTCTCTTTCCTCACCTCAGCAGTCTGTGTCATTCGGGCTCTTGTCATCATCTAGGTCTCTACCCACCGAGCGGCCAGCAGGTGTTCACACCAGATTTGAAGTGGCAGCCGATACCTGTCCACACCGTGCCACAAAGTGAAGAGAGGGTATGATTAGAAATAGTTTGATCACTGCTCCAAGCTGCTCCAAGTGATTCAACGCCTGAACTTTCTTTTTTTTCACCTTCCTTTAGCTGCTCTCTTATCCTCTGCATGACTGTCCGCGCTACAAACAGCTGATGAATGAAACTGAGCACACAGAAGAATTTCTTAATGTCACCACTGAATACCAGGTACATCGATATTATACATGTTTTTCTGACATTTTTCATTGTAGATATCTTCAAATTATTAAGAAATATAAAAGATTTGAAGATGATAGAGGTGTAGGTATGTGAAGCTTCCCGTGTTTCTCTCTTTAGGACTTAATAAACCTGGTAAAGAACAAAACAGGACTGAATACTACTGTGGAGTCAGTCTGGAGCGTGTACGACACACTCTTCTGTGAGGTGAGATCACACACACACGCACGTACACACAAACAAAACCACACAGTCGCCACAAACAAAAGTAAAAAGTTTAACACAGGAGTGAAAGCTACGTTTGGGTTCGATATTCCCTTTCTGTTGTTTGCGGGCGTCATGGCGGTGCTGTACAAAAGCTCAACCTTGAAAAGACGCTGTTCTCTCAGGAGTCAGCAAATGTTTGCAAAAAAAACCCCAACCATTTCAAAATAAGAGTCCGCTGACCTTTAAACAAAGCTGTATGACCTTCAGGTGGGCTTGTGCATGTTGGTTTAATGCCTGGTGACACCTGTTCTGTTTTTTGAGGAACAAGTTTCTGGACAAATACGCTGTTAGAGGAACGAAACTGTTCCACTAGTAGCACATTCACACGTGTTACTATTGGTGTCTAGTTCACAAAGATCACTGCTTACATTTGAGATTTGTTCTCTGTGGACACCGATCAACATATACATTAAGGTCACAACATATCACGACATCAAGTATATATAATTATACATTTATTTTTAATTTGAAGGGATAAAATCCGCATTGTTCTGAGTCAGATACACACATGATAGTGCGATATTTCAAGCGTGAGCCAGACATGAAGTGAAGGACAGCTGGGTCAGCTGAGCGCAAACACATGTTAATTAATCATCAATGTGAGAGATGGTTGCAGAGAGTGGGAGAGGTGCAGGCAGAGGACTGCTGACCAAGTGCGATCAAGGACAACACTTTGTCAGCTCGGCCACTTCAGTCGAACTCGCAGGCCTTCGTGGTGTTCATTCAATTCTGGTGTGCGTGTGTGAATTTAGTCTCGTCACAACATGACCCCTCCTGACTGGGTGACGCCTGACGTTATGGAGAACCTCCGAAAACTCAAGGACTTTGGATTTCAAGTAAGTAGTAACAGATATCTCATTTTCATTGAGGATTTTTTTTTGCTCTCGCAATGGTCTAAACGCTTTTCAGAGTTAAAAGTATTGTAATGTCATGATACAATTTTCACAGGTCACATTCGGGGTCTACAAACAGCAAGAAAAGAGCCGGCTGCAGGGAGGTATGTGTGTAATTCAAAGACAAAATAGATTAGTAAAACAGGAGGTCACTGTAGTTTGGAGGAAACGTTACTCAAGCATGGGGAAATAGTGCATCTGATGGGGACTATTTTCAGCAGTGGATTAATCCACATTTGGTGCTCTCTGGATTATTTCTTGCAGTAAGATGGTGTGTGTGCGGGTTGAGTCAAAATTAACGATGGTGTGTGAGTTTGTGGTAATGAAGGAACGTGACGTGATGCAACACACACACACACACACACACACAGAGGATGTGTGTCCTTGTGAAAACAGGATTAAACCGGAAAATCAGGGCTGCTCTCTGCCTTTCAGGTATCCTGTTGGGTGAAATAGTGAAGAATCTTTCCAAGATGGCCGTCCAAGATGCAAAACAGAGACTGAAAGTGATGATGCTGTCAGCGGTGAGCGAGTTAAAATTACTAAACCCACAGAAATGCTTATAGACATCTATACGTCGAACTGTTCCTTTAATGTTGTCTGTCTGTTCCACAGCACGACACGACTGTGGCTGCTCTTCAGGCCAGCTTGAATGTTTTCAATGGAAAACAGCCGCCGTACGCTTCTTGTCAAATATTTGAGCTTTACAGGAATGATAACGGGTAAATCGATCAGACACACACCAAAACATAATACTTGACACACACAGACTCTGTGAAACATTGAGAATTTGATACCAGGAAGACAGGACAAGTATGCTAAGTGGATTAAATGAATGAGACTAACCGACTAAACCAGAAGAACCAGTTGATTTAAATGACATTTAAATTCTTTAAATGTGACTTTCGACAATCATAGACTGTAAAACTGAAACCTTGTTTCCCCTCATCTTTCCAGCTCTGCTACAGTGTCCATGTTTTACCGGAACGACACCACGGTGGAGCCGTACCCTCTGCAGTTACCAGGCTGCTCCCTTGACTGCCCCTTAGAGGAGTTTGTCAAAATTACAAAGCTCTCTATTTCCGACGACCGGGACAAAGAGTGTCAGCTGCCTTCAGGAGGGAGAGATACAGGTGAATTTTCACAAGGATACACTAAAAAGACTCAAAGACTGCTAAAACAAAAATAAAGCTGACTGATTGTGCCACCGCTGAGTCATCATTTGTTTGTCTTTTGTCAGAAGTGATCATCAGTTTGGCAGTGTCTAGCTGTCTGCTCCTCCTCCTCATCGTCGTCCTCCTCGGTGTGATCTGTTGGCAAAAGGAACCAAACAGCAGCCGGGGATACCAGCACGTGATCAACCAGGAAGCCGGAGACGAATCCTGACATAAGCACCGACTCCTCCCTCGGAGATCTACAAACGTGGAGTCGTGGGACAGCAGCGATGATGACGACAAACTCTGAAAGTCCAGCGTGACTTTTCTGAGCATGTTCGTTTTTTTTTTGTTTTTTTTTGTGGGACCCACAATGATTCAACTTTTTGAGTTTTCGTCCAAAATTACCCTGCTCCTGTTCGGTCAGGGGGAGGAATTTAAAGAAACATTTCAGCTTTTTAGATTTTAGAGAAGCTGAGGACTGAGGGACCAGGACTGACTTCTATGTCAAGAAAACAGAGCAGGGAAAACCTTTTGCATTTTGTCCAGTACAGTAACTGCTGTGTTCCCACGTGGTCTGGTCCACTCGGCAAATGAGTACATAGTTTCAATAAATTTGAGTCAGACATTTGCTAGACTGTGTTCGTTGTTCAGCCTGGATTTTTTTTTTTCTTTTTTCTTTTTTGGGCCTTAAATGGCTGCAGAAAAGAAAATATTGACAAAGTTGTGACTTTAAATCAATCAATTAATTATGGACTGGAAACTTGATGGGAAATGAGAAATTCATTTCAATTTTTTTTAGTGTTTTGAATCAGGTTTTCATCCAGGCTGGCGTGACTGTCCTTTAAAAACATGATCTGATTTGTGAACAGTGTGTATGTTGAGTGATCAGTGTGTTGACGCTGAGGCCTAATGACCGAGATGCCTTAAACATTTTTAATAACGAGGTTTTCTTTTGTTCTGATGTAATGCATAACACACTTTTGTACGATATCAAGTTTTTCATTGAACTTCAAGTCATCAGCAGTAAGTCGATCCACCTCCTCCAAGTGTCATTTAGCAGGACACTGAAACACCAGCTCAGCGTTGGCTCAGCTGAACCTGACCTTTGAGGGGAACTGAGCAAAATACACAACTTCCTGTTTTATGTCAACAAGAATCCGTTTATTGTGAATATGTCGGAACTTTGGAAACACTGGAAAGTTTTTGAAATATTTGAAAAATGTTTTTGTCTTTGAACTAATCATCTTTTTAAATGCAAAGCAGATACTGAATGATAAGTGACATCATGAAAAAAACGTAAACTATGGACCTAAACCTTTCAGCTCACGCAGTTTTAGAAAAAGATAACACCCAGGCTTTGATACAACAGGAGATGAACGCTTCTTTGCTCACCTTGGGTCTTTGATTACAAAACAAAACAAAAAAAATCTAATTCATGTCTGAGCAGGATCTTATTTTTTCAGTCAGGATCCAGATTTTAAAATCACGGAGAACACGTTTATTGAAAGTACTGTGTGATCCCTCTGAGTCATCATTTCAATTGTCTTTCATGCTGTACGAAATGATCGATCAGACTGAGAATGTGTCGCGTGTAAATGTTTCCTTTTGAAAAATAAATTATGATGAAGAATCTCTATGCACTGTATATTTGTTTTGTTCACAGGAAAAGGAAACACTCAGGAATGCAGGGCTGCTAGGTCAACCAGTCAAATCAGCCCAATCAGAACTCAGCTTTACTATATATCTCATCGAGTTCAAGAGCATTTAAAAAAGAAAAATCACTGTAGCACCTGGATCCGAGGTAAAAATGAAACCACTACATATTAAATTCACATTGGCAGATATATTCTCTATACCAGCAGCTCTATAAAATGTTTAGATATCTCAGAGAACAGCTACGAAACCTGGCCATGTTCTGCAGCGAGCAGGCCAGCTGCTGTCTTGACTTAATTTGGATGTTCCTCATAAACTTGTTAACTGGTAAACTCAGCCACATGATCACACTTTCTAACACTGCACATCAGTGTGGGCTGTATTCAGTGAAGCACTGCAGAGGGAGAAATTCAGAGAACTGTCCATATAATGGATTAATATTTATGTTTAATTAAACAAACTCAAGCTCACGTTTGTCTTAAAAACAGTGCAGGAGGCCTTTATTTAAACATGGTAGTGCTTTTCTTGCATACATCGTTAGTGATCTGTCGCACATAGATTACATTCAGTATGGCCACGGATGAAACAATCCATAACATAAAACAACTCTTGAAACAATTATCACTGCCTTTTTTCATAGCAGGTTGAGCAATTAACATTTTTACACAAACAATATCACCTTGGAAAGAAAATATGACAGAGTTTTTGCACTCTGATGCAGAAGCATGCACTGCAGATGTTCATTTTTCTTTTAGGTGAACAGCTGGAGCCGATGACAACTTCATTTCCATCATTTTATTTCCTGTGAAACCTGTTTTTTTTTTCTGTATGAAGTCTGCATGGTCATTTACAGATTGAGTTTCATGACAGCTGAAGTTTAGTAAAGTACCACAGTGTTCAAGAACATATGGATCGCATATTTTCCTGACAAACGGATACATTGAGAACCGGGTTATTATGAAAATGTTAAAAGTGAAATATTGCTCACAGGCTGTAGTCTGTCATGAGATTCAGTGTGGGATTATGAATAATGAAAGGACGGAGGGAGAGTGATAAAAAATAAACTATAAAATCTGTTAAACAATAAAAGATGTAAAAAAAAAAAAAAAAAAAAAAAGTATAAAAGCATACCAAACTTTCAAAACAAAAGAGATCACAAACGTACCGACTCAAAACTTCACTTCACACACATGGATTAAAAATCGATTAACTCGGAAAGACACACAAACAATCAAAAAATCATCCAACGGTTTCTTGTGCAAAAATATTCTCCATAAGGAATGAAACTTTTAGATATGACAAAATGTGATGGCACAATTATATTTCCTTTCTCAAAGGATAAATAGTAAAATATAGAATACATACGATTACTGAGGAAAATACATAGAACGAGTAGGATATGAAATCCTACATTCAGGCCCAAAGCCTTTACTCTGAAGGTGAATGTCCTCTAAGTGCAAATTGTTGCCTCACAGCTCACAAAGGATCAGACTACATCAAATGTTTTTGGTCAAAAATATGTTTCAGACACGTCCACCCTGATTTCTACTCCAATGTTCAATGTAGATTACATATTGTTACTTTGATACTGATAATGCTACCGCTGCATAAATCTAATGATATGTTTTTAGACCCCCCCCCCCCAACATTCAACAACCTGACAGTGTGTGTACTTGTGGGAAAAGATTGTGGCATGTTCATGTAACTGAGCAGATTTAGTTAAAGCCTGAGTCTGAGCCTTAAAGTCATGTTGAAACAGTTCCTCCACCGCTAATTATGTTGTAAATGCATTTATACACTTACGTATTGACCAAGCTTGTGCTATTCAGATTGACAATAACACCCATATGGCAGCTACATATAAGCCTATAAGCTGTAAGCACTTTACATGGATGATATCTGTGAACACTAGAGATAAATTGACCAGTATTTTCAGTTATGTCAATTATGAAACATGTAAAAAGCTTATTTTACATTGCAAACTAAACATGAATCCCGTAAGGCAGGACTGCGTAGGGAGGCTAAAGCTTGCTAACGGAGGAGTTTGTACAACTTTCTATTTTTGTGGTACCAAAATTAACAACCACGAAATAAAAAACTAATTTGCCACTGACAAGAAAATACGCCAAAAAAAATGATTAGCTTTTGTATTTCAGTCGTGCTAGGACTCTTTTAAGTTTAAGCTAACCGTTAGCGCTGGCTACAAGCTAGCTCTCACTGCTACAACAGCCGATGGCGAATTAGCAACAGCTAATTCCTGTCTTATGTAACCAGACCTAAAAGTGAGAAACACCATGAAATGCCCTTTGTAAGGTGCATATCATTTGGTTTTCATTGTCAGAAAAGCCTCTTTGAGGACTGAACCTCAAGCTAGCAGGTTTAGCATCATTCACTGTTCTTTTCCAGCTTAAATTACCATTTTATGATTAAAGTCAGTCACAGAACCCATTTTTGACAAGCCCAAATAATAGGTTGACAAATGCTGAGTGAGTTATGTATTTGCTTCCAGAACAATTGACAGACAGACAATGGCAGCTTTAGCATTAGCCACATTAGCTTGACAAGCCCGCTACATGGCTCCTGTCTGAGTAGAATGCTATGTTTCATAGTACGATTGGGTTACATTTACAAGGAAAAGGGGAAAAGGATGATGAGAATAATGATTATCTGGTCCCTGATAATTCCAGTCTCAGAAATGATAACTATTCTGTCTGAAATAGTTAGCATAAAAAGTTTGGTCTTTGTACTTGTACTTTGTACTTGGTGTATTAGCCATATTAATGCTAAGCCTCTCGTTCATGGCCTGCACTTGCTTTCACTCTGGTCCATACATGTAAATATGTTCAACTTCCCAGTTACTGATGCCACCACATTTCTCTGGAATAATTCGAACCAAGTTTTAGGCCCAATCTGATCCGGAGCAATGCCTCAGAAGTACCTGTTTTGATGCATCTGGGGAAGCAAAATGGTGACTAAAAACGCAGGAAATTGTTAGTTATTAGTCTTTTACGATGGACCCTGCTTAATTCTGTGGGGTGCAGAAATAGGTTTGCGACCCGCAGTAATAATTCTGTGGCGTGGAATAGAAGTTACTGTGATGATGATGGTGGTAGTTGTTCTGCGGGGTGGAGTAATAGTTGTGATGGTGGTGATTGTGATTTTGGATGTTTCCGTATGCAAAGAGGAGGGGCGCCGTGGAAGATGGCGCTGGTTGCTGAGTGGGCGCAACGCCCGCTGTTAGAGTCCCGTTGCGTTGGATGGAGCCGTACCAACTAGACGTACCAAGCTGGGGTGTGGTGGAGAGGAGACTGAAAGATGAGAGGAATTGAGAAGAGGTGTCAAGATAGAGGATAAGGAAAAGAGAAAAATCAATCAAAAGTCATTTAATCAGTCCGGGTATTGATTTTTTTTAGCACAGCTTAACTGATTTGCTGTAATACTGAAAGATTGTCTTTGAGCTTGTGTGGGTGTGTGCCCACCTGGCCCGATCAGTCCTGCTGTTAATGCTTCTGGACAGGTCGTCATCGCTATCGTACCGTCGAGGGTTGTCAAAGAAATAAGCTCTGGAGCTGAAACTGTGGCTATTGATCATCCCTCCTGGAGCCTGAGAGGAATCCAATATATAGTTCATATAGATCACACTTCTGTCTGGCAGATTATTGCTGGCATTAGTACTTTTAGCATTTAGTGATTTTACCAGATTTTGGTTGGGTCTCTGCACTCTGAAGAAAACCACCACTAAGCTTGTAGGTAGCAGCTCCCAGAAGAACAGAATGATCCCAAACACGATGTAGGCTTCACCACTGATCTCCTGCACATCGGCCTGTAACACACACACAAACACACTGCATTATATTCATCTCAAACACGTGTATGTTTGACAGCCTTGAAGATAGTTTGACATATTGGGAAATAAGGTTATTTGCTTTCTTGCCGACAGTTAGATGAGAAGAACGATGCCACTCTCATGCCTGTGCAATAAATAAGTAGCTAGAATCAGGTGGTGATAAGCTTAGCTTAGCATAAAGACTGGAAGCAGGGGGAAACAGCTAGCCGTAATGTGCACAAACCAAAATCTAACAAAGACAAGCTGTGGTTGGTTAACAGTGGTACTGATAATTATCATGTAACCATATTTCCCCATAACCACATCATCATGGTGTGTATTATCTCCAGCACATAGACACACAAACGATGGAAGCCATTACAAGACCTGAACCCTGCACATAGATACACACACATACACATTGCACATTGCTATTTATAGCCAAACAAAGCCCTTTACCCCACTGAGAACTGCTTTCCTAAATCTCCTAAAATGGATCATCCACACACACACACACACACACTCACACACTGGGCACAAAAGCTGATTTTCCATCTATAATTGAGTACCTGATCAGAAACGCTGTACCAGCCATAGTTGAAGGGGCTGGGTCTGTCCTGTGGTGACATGGACACCACCACCAGGTTGTAACAAGCTCTGGATGTGTAGAGCAGAATCACCACAGCTCCTATGGCTGTTGCTTGGCACACCGATGTACCCTGCAGGAAGAGTTACCGTGCTTATTACAAGCTCGCGCTCATGTATCAGTCTACCATTGGCCTGTAATTGAATGTCAGATGTGGGCCGCAGATGTGATTCACCAATATGACTGAGAGCGCGCCATGACCAAAATGACAGACTATAGGCCAGGAATTGAGTTTTGAGGGACATAAATGTAACCATGTGTGTTGTCTGCATTGTGGGAACAATCATGGGTCACCATTACTGCTGGGTACTGTTTCAAAAATGATCTGTACCGGTGCAAAAAGACAGGTTTCATGGCACTGCAATCGTGAGATGTCAACCCAGGCAGAGGAGAAAACAAACCACAATGACACAGAGAGATTACGGGGACAACAACATAAGAATATTTCTTATGCCAACTGCACGCATCACAAAAGTATTGCATGAAATTTACTCAGTTTTGCACAGAAACTTCGAGTTTATGGTGAGAGCTCATAGAGGTGGAAGACAAGATATAGCTAGTGTCTGGTATATTTTCCTATTAAATCACAGGCTGTTGATGGTCTTTAGTTTTAATATCTGTCTCTTAATTTTGTCAGGAACTTTGCACATGCATGGTGTTATTCTTACCTTAGATTCAAGGTAAACGTTGGCGGAGGACATCTTGGCTATCTTGAAGATGCAGACGGCCAGAGAGATGGCACACAGGACAAACAGACTGTCGTTGATCAGGACTCGAGCCAGGACCGCATGCCTGATACCCCCATCGCTGGAGACATAAAGGTTATTAAACTTAAATGAACAGTTCTGTGGGCTACATGTGACATTATTATGTAAGGGGGACTTTTTTGTTTACCTTGGTGATTCGGAGCGCTCCAGAGCTCCTTGCACTAACAAAGCACAAGTTAAATTCACCACCAGGAAAAATATACTGAGACACAGGAAGAACAAACGCAGAGGAACCCTGGAGAGAGGAAACACAGACGGCAGGAAGATAGCCAATAAAACTTTATTGACTTTATTCATAAACAACATTAAAATTCACAGTGTTAAAGCTGCAAACCAACTGTGTGTGTGAGAACAAAAGAACGTCTGTCTTTAACAATCTGGGACAAAATGATTATTGGAAGTTATCACATGAAGATATTAGACAGTTTCCTTTGAAATCATTTCTGACAATAATTCAAGGCAAGGACAAAATTCAAAATGTTACAGGACTTACTTGTATTTGGTGAGCTCCGGGGAATACTTGGCTTTAGCCTTAAACATCACCTGAACAAGAAAAGTATAAATATATCATCACACACATACATAAAACACATATTTTCACATGTTTATGATATTTTAATAAGAGAAACGTAATAAATCCACAAAAAAAGAACAAACATGATGAGTAAAGCATGTGGAAATATGATGAAGGAAAGCGGGATGGGTGAGCGATGGTGGGGTGGCTTTCGGTTAGGAGAAGAGTGTGAACTTAACAGAGCCTGAGGAGATTCCTGTTTGAGATGCAGCTTTCATTCAGACCAAACAAGAAAAGCACCACAACTGAGCTACAGGCCACGCAACGGTCTGTACACAGAATTGTGTTTGTTTGAGCATTCAGCCCAGTTAAAAGTCCAACTTTGGCTCCTTTAGCCTGCAGGCCTCTGAGGAAGTCTCCAAGATGTTTAACCAACAGTTGGTCTGGTAATGAGGACAGGCTCAATATACACACATTTAAGGTAACTGTTGTACAAGACAACAACAGTCAGCTATTTACGGGCAGTGGCTTCGCAGCAAAAGGACCACACTCCCTGACATCTAACTTGACTAATCTTGACATTTGCAGGTAGGTCTTTAAACTATTTCAGCACTTAAACAGTTAAACTAGTGCACCTTTCAGTTACAGTGTGAACCGTTCCTGAAGAAAATGCATTTGATTGAGACAGGAGTCTATGAACCTACGATTCCATATGCCGTTAGCTAGTGTACTTTTTTGTATTTATTGGTCTTAATAATTTCTGTACATTTCATAATTTATTATTCACTGACTTCTATCTCTTGGTCGAATTAGCCCTTTCAAATAATAAAGCTCTAACTGAAACTAATTGAATCCAATCAGAGCCTTTAAGCCACTGGAAAGGCCATGATAGTATGGAAGACCATTTCTGCCAATATAATGACATTTTATAGGCTTCTTACTGGTTTTAACAGACGACAGCACATTACACTGATTTTAGCTTCTCTTCACTGGCTCCCTGTTCGTTTTAGAATTGATTTTAAGATTTTACTGATCACTTTTAAGGCATGTCAGAGGCGCAGCCTTAGGTCCTCAGGTGGTTCCCTTCTGGCTGTTGAGTCGAGGCTCAAAACTAAAGGTGACCGGGCGTTTGCCATCAGGGCCCCTCGACGCCCTGCTTGACTCTGGGACGCCCTGCCTGAGGACATAAGGCTTTAACTTTAAACTTGAATTAAATCATTCTATTTCACTGTGTTTTATTTTATTTTATTTTAGTTATGTGGCTGTTTATGTAATTTATGCATTGCAGTATTTTGTTCATGCTTGAACAAATAAGTCTGTCAAAGCACTTTGTAAACGCTGTTTTTAAAGCTGCTATATAAAAAAGGTATTATTATAACGACTTAAAACGACTTAGTGTTGTAAAATAATGTCTTAGCATCTTAAAATATGAGTGTGTTAAAATAATGACAGCATCTTAAAATGACTTAGCATCTTAAAATAATTACTTAATGTGTTAAAATAATGACAGTATCTTAAAATAATGACTTAGTGTTGTAAAATAATGACTTAGCATCTTAAAATAATGACTTAGTGTCTTAAAATAATGACTTAGTGTTGTAAAATAATGACTTAGCATCTTAAAATAATGACTTGGTGTCTCAGTATTTGTCAGCCAGTAGAGATTTCTATGGAAGCCCATTTCTGTCCATATATGATGGCAAAAAAAGACCCTGTAAGTCATTATAATGAGAAACTTAAAAAAAAGGGCTAGTTTATCAAAAATATTGCCATATCTCAAAACAATGGCTTACTCATCTTGACTAATGGCTTAGTATCTGAAAATAATGAGAATAACAATGAGTAGAAGTCATTATTTTGAGAAAGTTTCTCATTAAAATGACAAGCATTCCTATCACATTGGTAGAAATGGGCATCCATTGGATAGAAAAAATCTCTACTAATTGGCAATACTCTATCATCTAATTGAATTGAATTTTGTTTATATGGCAACAAATCATAACAGAAGTTATCTCATGACACTTTCCATACAGAGCAGGTCTAGACCGTATGCAAGCACTTAGTGACGGTGGCAAGGAAACCCAGCGCTTCAAAGCCATACTGTTGCAAGTGTAAAGGTAATGTCATAATCCTGGCAATAGAAGGTGACACTGGCTAGGAAGTAATGTATGCTGCACTATATGCTGCATTATACAAATGATATAGCAGTAACAGTTACTGCTTTATGCAAATACATTTTAAACTTTAGTCCAAAGATGTCAGAGCACTAAACACATCAAATAAACGTCTTCCTTTAATGCTTCAAACTTGAAAATGAGCAAATAAACAGTTAAAAAAACTACATATCAGCTGCCTTGCTGCCAACATGTTATCAGTCATGACCTTAACAAACATCAAACTGTACACAAGTCCAGTTTACTAAAGCTGGGGCACTGGCCTCCACTGATCCAGAGTTCATTCAGTTATTAAGAGGCACAAACATCCTGACACGTGCAGTATTATCACTGACTGAGCCTGTTATCTGTCAGACTCTGAGTAATGATGATAATCATTCAGTGCCATTAATAGTGTATGACAGGTGTTGCGCAGCATAGTCAACAAAGTGAGAGTAAGAGTTAAAACACACACAACTGTATGGTGAACACTGAGATTAAACAAACACATCTCCACTCACACATAAACTCAGTCTTTGGTGCACGAATGTAGGCCAGCAGGAGGTAATTTGTAACCTAGAAATGAAGCAACCAGCCAACAGAACACTGCCAGATAACATACTTTATGTACACTACATGTGTGCACCTCAAACATCTATGCAGATCAATATTTGGTCTTCCAGTACAGAGTGAGATTTACCAGTGATGGACTGAATACTGTTATTATCTGATTATTACCACCATCATTTTTTTTCTCTAGTTAAGAAAGAGCTCAGATGTAATAAGGGGGAAGTAAAATCATAGGTCAGGACTCACGGCTGACTCATCAGAAAACACGCGACACATAAGTATTTCCACACATGCATGCGTGTGTCAGGTGACATGCCGTGTCATGGTGGCATGATGTTATACCGGCTCTCTGCCCGGGTACTTTGAGTGAGTTAAACAGAGCAGTTAGTGAGGAACTCTTTTGACAATGGAATAATAATTTTTCGAGGAAAATGTCATATTTCCTGTTTCCAGGTTGACAAACGTGAAGATTTGACACATTACTTTGTCATATGTGGGAGTAAACAGGATATTTTTGTGACTTGGGCTGCTGGTTAGAGTCACATGCAATTAATTAATTAATTAATTAACTGCAGGCCTGAAGCAAAGTTACCCCTAAATTAATTTGAACAAGTCAGGACACATTTATTTTTTCTATCTTCTTCACAATCTTAAATCTAAATCATGTTTAGACATATTAATATTGACAAACCATAAACCCTGACAAATCGTTTGTTAGCAAACAGTGTCTCGTTTATAAATGCAGCAGGTACAGAGCAATATTAATGTTTATTTGGAGTTTGTCCAATATACTCTCTCCTTTTATGAACCAGAACAGTAAAGTTGTGGGTCCAAAAACCAAAAGACTGATCTCAAAGACGCTAAAATGCTCTGATGCAAACTGCTGAGTCAGGTTGTAATTCTCTATAAATTTGACCCCTGTCTCAGACTTTTTATTCAATGTTTATATAAAATGATGATATGATTATAGCTGCATTAATTTGAATCTGACTTCCAATAGGGGTCATCCTTTTGTGACTGATAACTTCAATTTAACTGAGGTTGATGTGTCACAGTCAGGAGCAATGACACTGCAGCAGGATGGTCAAAGTTTCTACTGTAGGAGGAAATATAAATCTGATGTATTACTCAGGTCTGACCCGGCTAGACATAAAAACCACAAGCAGGAAAACTTTGTTCACTGTGCTGGCCGGTCACATGCTTTTCCCCACATAGATAGATACATATTTTTAAACCTATAATAACAGGTTTAGCAGATATGGAAGAACACCATTCTGTTGGTAATGGTGGAAAATAAAACAGGCCACTGTTGCCACCACATGTCACATCGGTTTTGCTGCGTTAATACAAAATATCACAACATCCAAAGAAAGCGATACTTTATTTTATCCAAAGTGAGAGTAGTTTGTGTGTTTGAACTGGCCACAGATCAGCTAATGGTCTACAATGTTTATTCAGCAGTCATATGACACCACTGGCTTCATTGCCTAATCTCGACTCAGCCAGTTGGACAAGCTTCCTTTCTCCTCACACCCCTACATGTGATTGAGATACATACTGTGTTTTCCTTTGAAGCGGTGACTGAACTGTGCTGGTGTTACCGACTCAAAGTCTCAAAGTGTGTAGGTGTTCTCTGTGAGAGAAACAAACAGGTCTTTGACATTTGGAGTGGGCAGGTGTTAAACAACTGTGACTGACCAACTGTGTCCCTCTCCTTCTTCCAATGACACGCCGTGCACACACACAGAGTCTGTGATAATGCGCCACTGTCAGGATCATTCGCTTAAGTCGTATTGAATAAAACACATCAATAGAGGCTGGGACTTAATGCAACACAGGCTTTTAGTGGGAGATCTTCGCACGTCTCACCCCAGGACATGAACTGAATCAATTTGCAGAGCTGTCAAACCAACGGCAACCTAAAATAACTGCAATCAGTCAAGCCGCTCTACAATGGAACATGTTGGCTGAAGGCAACCACATTGTGAAAGAAGATATGTTGACTTTTACAGAACCCTACAAGCAAAAACTTGAGTTTTAAGTTACTTAGAAAGAAAACAGACATGCCTTGATTTTTAGACATTGTTCACCCACAATACTGCATTTATACTCACTTAAGTCTGTGGGAAATTAGCTAATTTCCTAATTACAGAGAGTTGGAGAAGAAAATTGGTACCACTATCATGTCTGTGCATTAAGTGTGAAGCCAGAGCCAAGAGACTGTCCCCAAGAGAGGGGAGAAACAGCTAAAGAAATGTACATTTGTGAAGCTGGAACGAGTGCTTAAAAATGACAAACGCTTAATCATTTATCATGAATTTATTATTTAATGTTAACCAAGTGATAATTTAAACCTGCATGCCAAAGAAGCACTATCACAAGCCTCATGGGAGCTGTAGTTTTTGAATAGCTGGTGCTTTTACCTTTGCTAAAATGACAAATGATGTGATTTAACTGCAAATTTAATGTGACAAAGATTAACTGCTGTTCACTTTTAGCTAGATCATCATCTTGGAGAGGTTTCGCCCACGGGGCGTTGGGTGCTGTTAGTATCAGGAATTAAGGACCTTGGATTAATAGCCCTCTAAAGGAGTCAGTAGAATACAAGAGACTAGAATAACAGCTCTGTTTGCTTGTATGGGAGTTAGACTGTGTGTTAAATGTGAAATCAAATGACTACAATGAACACAAAACTGCAATGTCAGCTCTTTTATGAAATCAGGTCACACAAACACCGCACACCATCCCTCACACACCTCCTCTCCCTGTCTCACACACACAAACACACACATACACACACAGACAGTGCAGTCCTACCTGTGTGAAGTAGAGGTTGAGTAGGCAGAGTGTGAAGAACTGCAGGCAGACAGGGCAGCAGTAGAGCAGCCAGTAGGCCAGAGGCTGCAGCTGGTTGGCCTGCACCACATTTTTAAAGTAGAAAGAGAAGAGGGTCGTCCTCAGCGCTGCCCACAGCAAACACAGGAACAAAAACACACTCTGGTAGCTGAAGCGCTTGTGTCCGTAGTGCAAAATGAGCCAGAGCTGCAGGTACACGAAAACAAACAAGAAAGAGTAGAGGACGGTGTAGATGGTAGTTAGACTGAGCTCCAGTGTTGGGGAGATTGCAGCTCCATGGGACTCCTTCAGTGAGGTAAACAAATGGGAATTAAGCTCCTCTCCTGCCGAAAACATCTCCACTGACGGCTCGCACTAACGCATGGGATGCTTTGAAGGCAAAAACACTAAAAGTGGGTCAGACCTGGGCTAAATTGTCCGTGGATGACAAAAAGACGAGGGTATACGGGTGAAAAATTGCGATAAAAGCAGTTTATTCTGAAAAGAAGTGGCATAATGAAACTGCGCTGGGCTTTAAATCCGATATAGGGTTGAAGAAAAACTGGGGTCTAGTTTGAACAAAGCGCTGGCTCCAAAATAACAAGAAAGACAGAAAGAAAACAAGAGAGAGGTCCCCCAGTGAAGCTCTGCAAAGCTGTTCTCTGCAAAAAACAACTTAAGGGGGGGAAAGCCTCCAGATCAGCTGTGATGCAGTTTTAGACCCGCCCCCATGCTCTCAATTAAAACGGAAACTAGCGCTTCGTGGGCCGCCATCTTGGCTCAACACAAGCCTCAGTTACTTGTGAAACAGCTGACTCCGGAGCCACAGATTCTACCCAGTTTCCGAGCCAAATATCCCGAGTGAACGACGTCCTCACGCCCACTTTCCCAGGGCGCCGCTTCATTGGTCAATCCCGCCGCCCAACCTCCACAGCCTTCTCACTCCATTGGTCTATGATGATGTCAGCTGCGGCAGTGCCCGCCCTCCGCACGCTCGTGATTGGCCATTTGTTCAAGTCGAAACTGCTCCGCGATGTTATTGGCTTGAAGAAGCACGTGGGCGTCTCTCGCGGAGAGAGAGGCATCAAAACAAGTTTGCGGACATTTAGGTCAAGTTACCGAGCGATAGCGGAAGTGTGTTGCTTTCAAAATAAAAGCGCAAGATATTTGCGCGCACGAAAAAGCAGCATGTATGCATAAAAAGCACAAGAACTGTAAAACAGATATATTCTCAGGATTCTTACAGTAGTTTACCGTACTAAGCTGTAAGAATGACTAAAAAAAGCAACAAACTTGTCGAATAAGTTATTTTTATTTTAAAAGGATAACCGGAAGTGTAGCAGCTTGACACTATTTCAAAAAGACGGGGGGCTTTTTTGAGATACATTTTTACATTTCACTGCACAGCTGGACAAAAAATTACATTACAGACTTGCTTTGCCTGTAGTTTAATATAACATAATATCCCACGGATATACACCGACATGTATCTTATAAACTTACAGTTGTTAGCGTGAGCTAGCCATTTAAAGCCACAGCCAAGCATCCTTCAGTAGGCAGCTAATGAAGTAGCTAGCCTTAAGTTCCTACTTTCGTAACTAAAGCGCCATTTTTTGGACTCTTCTTCTCGAGTTTACACTCCTAGGACAAGCTGCTGCTTACATTTAGCGACACAATGTATTTATCTGCCCTCACCACGGTTTTAACTGTGGTTTGTAACGTTTGTGCCACTTGGAAAGACAAAAGCTGAACTTTAACCTCGCCAAGACTTTCTCAGGTAACTGCTTAGCGTCCTTGTAGCTCCTTTCCTCACTCCTAATGTGTTCATATGTTATGTGAAATGTGAAATGTTTTTTTTTTTTGCCCACAGAGAGCACAGCAGGGCATGTTCTCCATGATGTGGATGTGTTTCACTGTTTTCCTGCTGTGGATGAGGTGTGGAGGATGCACAGAGAAGGCCAACACGTCAGACCTCATTGAATACACAGCTGCAGACTTCACTGACAAACTGCAGTCTGGGAAGACGATGTTCATCTATTTCCAGCATCAGGGTAGGCTGCTGATCACTGTGTGGTGTGTGTGTGTTGAAGCCCTGCTGGAGGAACTTTTTGAAAGAAACATCCAACAGTAGACAGCATAATAACATACCATGCAAAGTTCCAGTCTCAAATCAATTTGTCCGCATCACTTTCTGCTTTCACGTCAGCAACAAGCCAGGGACTTCTCAAGGTGCAACCCAGCAGATAGCAGCTGAATTTATAGGGCACTTAAAGTCTTTTAACCCACTAATCGAGGATAACAGTATTTCACTCTGTCTCCAGTCACTCCAACCATCTCTCTCTTCTTGGTGGAGTTGGAAATGTCTGCTGACGCTCTGCAGGATTATGGGGTTATGGTTGGCAAGGTAACTATAGTCCTCACCACTCCACGCTATGTGTCTCCATCTGTCATAGAAGTTGATTTTAAAGCTTAAAGTTTGATTAACCTGAAGATGTGGAAGAGAATGAATGAGTCGCCCCCCTTTTTGTTGTTCTTGTTCAGGTCAACTGCAATAAAGAGCTGGTTCAACCATACTGCAAAAGAGAACGGGTGCTGCACACAGCTTTTCTTTTCAGGTATGTCATGTGGACATGAAGGATGTTTGGTGTATCGGCATTGTCTTTACTCGCTGTCTGTGTCTCTCTGCCAGGGCTGGTAAAGAGTTCTGTGGTTTTGATCTGGACACCGTGTTTGACGTCAACTCCATCGTTGCTGAAGTCCTGTTGTAAGTGAGCAACACCGCCTCAATTATAACGCAACAGCGCTGTGTGAGGTTTTCAATTTTCAGTCCTTGCTTTGCATAGAGATCCAACCAATGTCATCCAAAAATGATTAAAAACCGAGCACCAACAGTGATGTCTGATGGTTGTTCAAGTAACGTTTGCGAAAAACTACAATGCCCACCCTTTTTTGTAAATTTTGAAACCTCTTTAACAAATGGAACTGTGTATTTGTGAGCTGATTCGATGTCAGTGATAAGTTAGGGAAGACAGAAAGTCTTGACATCAGGTTTCTCCCTCTCTTGTTCCCTTCCAGTGCCATTCTGCGTGAAGAGATCAAGTACGTCCACACAGACGCCGACCTCCTGGCCATGGAGAAGGCCGCCAGAGGGAAGAAGGATATTGTGTTGGGTTACGTCCGCAGTCTGGGAACACAAGGTATGAAAAAGAAGCAGAGGGCTGATGCACAGAAGCAGCAAACGCTGAGGAGAGTGAGAGAGTGGTTTGATGTGGGGTCAGCGATGGAGATTATCCTGCTGACGTATTTAAGGACTAATGACTCACAGATTGTCTGATTAATTGACTGACTCGGATGACTAATCAGATTAATTGTATTGTCTCTGCTGATTGTATTACCTAAGAGCACAGATCGATGATGGCGACGGCTTATGTGTACGGATCCAAATACCAATTCATCCTCATAACTGGAGGCCCAGTTTTGGAGCACTTAGGGTAGGTTCTTTATCTTTTTACCTCCAAATGGTGACAAACTGTTTAAAGACGCTCAGACATATTTAAAGAGAGAGATTCCTGTGCTGTCTGTCTCTTGTTTAAAACAATAAAAGTTTATAATAATTGTATTTATTGTGCGTCTCTCCCTCTCTGTTTGTCTTTCAGTGTCGATGAGCGGTCCGTCTCGTCTCAAGTGTGGTTCCTCCACTGTAGAGTTCGAAGTGTGTTCACGGCCCAGATGAGCTCTGAGCGCTGCCATTTGACTCGTATGAGGAAACCCCTGACCACCCTCAACCTGCACTCCTTCCTGCAGCTCATGGAGGCTCCACTAGTGGTTAGTAGGATGGAAACACAGAGCCACTGTAGAATACTCCATACACAAAGATTTGTTAAAAATTGAAGTTATGTCTGGAGTAGAATGATCAGTCAGCCCTCAAAATGAAGAAATGTAGAGTTTAATTCTTATTTTATTGAAGAATGAGAGGAAAATGAGAACAAATAAACACAATTTAGTGCAGCAGAAAGTGCAGCAGTTCACCACAAGGTTCAATCTGTGACTCCTTTGGGGCCCACAGTTTTGAACCCAAGGTTGGGAGTCACTTGATTAGTTAACAAACAGGAAAAAAAACAGCCAAACTCTATCTAATCTATCTATTCTTGTGGTAGTTTATGCCTTTTTATTAGAGAGATTTACAACAGAGAGCTGACAGGAAATGAGTTTAGATAGGGAACAATGTGCTGCTAACCAGGGATGTGGTTCGGGGTTGATAAATCCAGTTTCTAATTCCAAGCCTTCCCAAGTTCCTGCTTCTAATCAGTAGCTTGTTTTTGTCTTTTTAAAATATCTTCTGACTTCGAGGTGGACAGAAAAAACAGTTTAATGATAACATTATGTTGGCCTTCAGGATCTGGTGATGGGAATTCATCAAATAATTGTTAACCGCTTTAGTAGTTTGATCATAAACAGTCTCTAAGATAAAGCATATGCCTCTAGCTTCATCCTGCTACATCTGCTTGGTAAATACAACAGGTGTGTTTGCTCCAAGTCCTCATATTCTAGAGGCCGGGTCCAGTGAATGTTTGACTTGACTTTTACTTAAATAAAGGCAAATAGTTCCCAAATAATTCTGTCCACTTCTGTCCAATTCTGTCTGTGACTAGTCGATGAATTTTTATCATTTCAGCTCTACTTCAAGATTAACTTATCTAATTTTGTGGCAAAGAAACAATGAAGATAATATATTCATTTGTACATAATCGTGTCTCTCCCCTTCAGTCTGAAGTATATGACGATCCCTCCTCAGTCCAGCCCCCCCACTTCCCCTACCAGCAGACCCCTCAGGTCTTCCTGTTCTCTCGCCCCGCAACTGAGCACCTGGACCGGGACACGGCCACCACTCTGGCCTGGAGGCTTCGCGGCCTTGCCCTGCTGATGCTCGTACACAGGTACACATCAATGATGGAGGTTTAGGGGTTGTATTTAATGTACTAACATCGCTGAGTTGTAACATACCACAGGAATTATATACAGGTTTGTTCTGTTTTTCCACATCAAATTAATTAATTAACATTAATTTTCATCTTTATCCATTTAGTCTTTGCTTTTTTGTTGTCTTTTCTTGTCTGTTATTACCAGATCATATTCTCTAAATCCACCTTTATCACTGTTTTGTGTGTGTGTGTGTGTGTGTGTATTCAGACAGAGTCCTGCAGTGAAAACCCCCGATGAATATAATGTGGCGTACAGGCTGCCTGAGAAGGTATGTTGGTCACATAAAATAAGATTACTTGTTATTTTTACCCATTTCTTTGTGCATATTTTTACCTTTTTTGTGTGTGTACTTTTAGAGCTTAGAGTTGAAGTATTTGACCTTACACGACCTTGATGAGGTGTTGGAACTCTTCACATATCAAGAGAAAGAGGAGGAGAAGTATGATACGTACGATGAGGAGAACGATGCTATATTTGGTAAGTGTCTGACGGTGAAATGGAGAGACAACAAAGGAGAGAGGAGGAAGGAGGAGTGCATCTTTGTGTATTTATGTGCTTTTGTCTCTCTCTCCAGAATTGTTGGACGATGAAATTGCGCTGTCCGTCTACGAAAACAGAGGCAACATGCTGGACATGGACTCAATTACCCAGCTGACCTCTGATAACTTCCACACCGCAGTAGCTCAAAGCAGCCTGACAGTGGTGCTCTTCTACCTCAAATGTAAGACACGATCTCCCTACGTTGTGTCAAGTGACTATGAACTAAAATGTGGGTGGAATTAACTACAGTTTCTATTTTTGCCACCAGGGGATGCTGTTTCAGAGGCTGTCCTCAGTGCCTTCATTGAAGTTGCAGAGAAACTTGCAGATGAACAGGAGAGCAAAGCAGATGTTGGTGAGAGGAGCAAATCAGCAGCGCCTTTTGATAACTGCTCCTGTTGGTTGAAAATGTTCCCACCTCTGATCTAGGAAGATATTTCTTTATTTTCTTTATTTCTCCTAATTCACCTACCCTCAGCCCTGGATATTACATAACATCATACATCACACAGAGGCCACTATGACAAAGTATCATGGATCAGGCCAGTTGTAGGTTTAGTGCTATTCTGCTTCAGATTTCATCCAGGATGAAAATTAGCTCATGAACTCCAACTGAAATGTTGTTTAATGTAAGTTGTCTATGAATAGGGAACAGAGTTCAGAAACGACTTGGTCTTTATGAATAAATCTCTTCAGATTCCACGGTCCAGATGAGCGCCGTCGACTGTGTAGAGTGGACCGACCTCTGTGCCGCTCAGTCAGGCGGCTCCCTCTCGATCCCATTCCAGCCAATCACGGCCTTCCCCAGCATCTTGCTGCTCCGCCCTCAGGAGTCGGCCCAGCGCTACAAAGGCATGCTGGGTACTCAGGCGCTGCATCGCTTCATCATGATGTGAGTAACTGCAGAATCCTCAGACATGAACATGTCTTTGATATTATTTTGAAATCAGGGAGGGCTCTAATGAAAGATGCTGTCAAGCGGCATCATGGGCAATGTAGGATCCATAGGCTTTGATTCTTGGGATTAAAAGTCAGCATATCTATCCCTTTAATTACATATTTTACTTTTAAGAGAATAAAATATAAAGAGTCTAGCAGTAGAATAAACACTTACTGCAAACAACAACTAAAGCATACTTCCTCTAAAGACATGGTGCTTCTAAAATCCCCATATATCAAAGAAAGTGAAGGAAAGACACAATAAACTTTAATGTCCCTGTAGGGATGTTTGTCTTGGACATCATCAGAGAGTCTTCATGCCAAATGACTCAACAAAATAAAGAAACATGATTGTATCAGAATGTTGCAGAGAAAATAAGATAGAAGGACACATGAGATCAATCAGTTAACAGTGTTTGCATTACTTTGCATTAGTGGGGGCCTTCATGTAACTTCTATTCATTTTATCTATTAGACCTCGCCATAACCTTAATAAGCCATTATTTATCTGTACTACGACAAATAAACACACACAGGAAACACTTGTATACGAGCTTTATCGCATGTAAACAGCAGGACATGATGAATCCATGTTGGAGCTTTTACAAATAGATTTTTTGGAGGAATCTTGGAGTCATTGTTTACATTGATGTGTAGTCATGTTTTCTATAACAAATCCACGGGATGCTTTTTTTATACACCAAGTGTTCGAGCCATGCTTTCATTTGCATGACTTGTCTTGACCGAGGAGCGTCTCCTCGGACGAGAATCGGACCAATCAGAGCCTCCGCCACATCCTCTGCACAGTGCAGGCCTAAAACAAAAAAGCCCAGAGAGCCTCATGAGTCTTTGTACCTTTTGTCTGTGTATAAATGTTTAATTGTCTGTTATTTAACCAGGAGCCGCCCAGCTTCTCCTGCGTTGCTGTCCACCCAAGAGGAAGTGACATCATTCCTTCAGGAAGTGCCTCTCCCCGAGCTAGCAGGCTATAAGTCTGACCGAGTACTGGGAGTGTTTGAGACACAAACACACACAGGTAAGAGGCTGTAGGGCACTTTATGTGTGAAGATTAGAGAATTTAAGGGGGGTTGACAAGGCCTTGAAAGTTTTTGAAATTAGACATAAATATACAGTAAATAGGCCTCAGCTTTGATCTGCAGAGGTGCCCTTGAGCACGGTACCAAACCCCTAACTGGTCCCAGGGCACCGTTACGTGGCTGCCCATCACTCCACCACCTCTCCACATTTGCATCATTATCGAGGGATCAATGAAGTTTATCTTCTTCATGACTTTGAGGGAATTGGACCTGGAAAGTCTTTGAAAAGTCCTTGAATTAACTCTTTGATGTTTATTGATTGCCTTTTAAATGTTCTAATGATGCCTCAGTAATTGCCATCAAAATTTTTAACGGGTACAGAAACTGTGTATGTGTCCCTAAAGTACACTTAAAGCATAAGGCTGCTGTTATTGTTGTATTTTATTACTGTTAACCAAATCCCATTGAAAGAGCAGAACTATTGTGTTAGTTTACGACTTCCCTCCCCTGTCGGTGGCACTCGACTGCAAGCCCATTGGTTTGTTCTGAAGATGTACAAAAAACGAATCATTTTCACTTAAACTGAGCGATGTCCTTAAACAGCTGGACAGTGGCGTTGTCAGCAAATGTTACTCAAACAGGAATAAACAACTTGTAAGGGACTATTTTCACTTCAGTTTGAGTAACAGATCTGTGAGTTGCACAGCAGTTTCTAATACTTAACACAGTGGCACCTATTTACAATCACGAGGTAAACTGTGGAAGCTTCATGTTCGGAAGTCATCTACCATCCGAGCAAAGTGTGTTTGGACGTATTTGATTTGATCGGCCACTGAACTTCCTTGCTGCAGGACAGCGTGTTATGCACAGTGCTAAAGCCGCTGTCTCGGTCTCGGTGAGTATCTCACACAGCAGGAGAGCGTATGTGGGATAAACTAGTCAAAATAAATGAAAGTGTGTGTCTGTGGTAATGAAGGAACATGTCGACAGTGCTACAGTGTGCTTTTAATGTGTTTTTAATAGTTTTTGGATGATAATGGAGCTCTATGGCACAGAGGAATATGACCCACACAACACTTGTTAACAGAATAATTGTTAGTTTGGTTCTTTTCACACTGACAGCATGAAAAATATTGATTACTTTATGATTTTAGGCTTGAGGAAGATGTGAAAATGAAGTATGGCACACAATACAAAATGACCCTTAAAGACTCTCCGTACATATCTGTGATATCAGGGATGTTTGTCTTTGTCTTCTAGGTGTGTCACTGTTTACTGAAGCGGCAAAGTCACTGAGAGGAGAGGTGCTGACTGGACTGCTGACAGACGGGCTGGCAGAGCAATGGTAACAGCTCTAAATTCAGTCTACTCATTCCTGTTTCAAGGTTGCCCCTGACAATCACCTCTGAGTGCTTCTCTTCAGCTCATATTTCAGAGTGTGAAGTTCACGCAGTCAGGTATTGAGTCAGTGTGTGGTTACGTTTAATAAAAGCTAACATTGTTTTAACTGAGCTACATTTATGATCAATATTTATTTAAGTTGTGTGTTTGCCGTGCAGGGCGGCAGAGCACGCTGTGGATCTTCCCGCCGTATTTGTGTTTCCATCTTGGAGGACTCATCCCTCCACGTTGTCTGTGTCCACCTCCGCTGAAGGCCTGCTCACACACATCAACACTGCACTGCTGCACCCACTGGTAAACCCAACGATGTGTTCATTCGTCTTTCTGCCTCATAAAGTCACGTTTACACCGAGGAAGACTAAACAAAGGCGTTTTCTTAAGTTATCCGATGGAAGTTTTATTGCAGCCGCCTCAAAAAGTTCAAACTAAATGAATCAGCCAGAAATGAAATCAAATAGCCGTAAATAAATGATGTGGACGCAACTTCTTGGAAGTCTGTGAAAGCCAAGATAGGATCGTTCACAGTATGCTGCAGATAACAAGCACCATATGTGGATTCTCAGGGTTTGGACGTGGTTTCCTGAATACATCCAAGGTCAGAGTAATGCATCACGCCCGAGTTTACATTTGCTCATTTAAACAAATACGCAGAGCTGATGTGGAAACAGCGTTCTTTAATGCAGATGTTGCTCAACATGTTTAGCTCTCCTTTTGAGTGTTTATTATGCTGCTTTGCACTGATGGACTTCTCCAGTTATGCTGCGGCGCTGTGATACAGCTGAAGTAAAGTAAAAGCTCCCTTTTGGTGGCGCTGTTGTTCTAATTTGTATCATGTCCAGCTCTGCCCAGTTAAAAGCAGAATTTCTTTTAACAAGAAAGTGGCTCAGGAACTGGATGAAAATCACTTAAAAGTGGAGAAATGCTCAGAAAAGGGGGATTTCACTGTAATTTCTATTTTTGCTGAAGGAAGGGTGAGAGCAGGGAAGATTGTTTTGTTAATGTTTTTCTCTCCAAGTATTCGTTTGTTAATTTAGCCTTCCTTTGTGAGCTCGACCAAATCCCCTTATGCATTAAACAGTCGTTAACATTAGCAATTAGAGCAATTAGTAATCTGTGGTTCAAACAGACAGTGACTGGAATATTTGCTAAAAGGGAGGAGTAATTTGTTTGCCATCAGTTTGGCAATCGTTAATGTTATGTGTAATGTGTGCTTTAGCGGTGCCGTTGGGAAAAATAATTTCATAGTGAGATGTTAAATGTTGAAATCAGGATACGTCATCTTCTTTGTTTTGTTTCTTGTTAATGTTTTCACAGTGGCAGTTCATCTCTGCTGCTACCTCTAACACACTTGAGCTGACACTAACAGTGCAGCAAACAGCAGAAAGCACTGATGTGTAAATCTCAGATATTTAGCAGAAACTGGGCCGTCGCCAAACCTGCTATTTGAATTTTTATTTCATTTCCAGCCTGAGCTGACAGTGGAGAACCTGCCGTCCTTCCTCTCCCTGGGTAAAGCCCTCCTGATCCTCTTTGTGGGCGAAGAGGAGGATGAGATTGGGCAGAGGCAGAACCAGGCTCTGGTGGAGGAGATGAGAGGATTGGCAGAGTCTGAAAGGTGGAGGATGGAGCGATACCTGGCGTGCTGGATCCACCTGTACGTACATCAATCAGTGTTATCGATCCGTACTTCAGTCATCCATCAAAATATTTCAATTCTCCGTGCTACATGGATCTGGCTCTGATGCTCCATCCATCATGTATCCATCAAAACACCACAGTCTATATATTTATATTCTATTTATGGTCTCTGTTCCAGTGGTCGCACTCCAGCTGGTATGTCTGTCCTGGGGTTATACCTGAACTCGATGCCCCCCCTCCCTGCTCTGGTCCTCACCCATTTGCCCTCTGGGGATGAAATCTATCAGTACCCCCAAAACACCCCCATAGTGGCCTCCTCTGTGCTCCAGTGGCTGCAGAGGATCGAGGACGGCACTGAGACACCAGCAGGTAAGAAGGAGGAAGCGATGTACAGCAAAGAATCTAATAAGAAAATGATTCTGTCTGCATCGGGAACAAACAGAAGCAGACATGGCCGCTTGGATTTACTGTAAATCTCTTTGCAAATAAGAGACTGCTCTCTCTCAAGCAGCAGGAGCCTCAGCAGTGACGTTACTGGCTGCAGCCATGACGCTCGTGTCTGCAGTGATTGCCTACTTACATGCCGTGATCGGCTGACCACCTGCAGTGATTTTCCAACACACCGCGCGGTTACATTTCCACCTGGATGAATCCGGTCAGCACATTGTCAGCACAAAGTCTGCTGAGTGCACAAGAGATCTAAAAACAGATTTAATACATTAAAAAGTGGGACTCGCTCTAAAACCTGACCTACGCACCTCATTATTTTGCTTCTTCTTCTTCTCCATTTTTAGTTGTACAATTATAACACTGCTCAATGCATAGAATGTGAAAGTGAAATCAGCAAGACATCCAAAGAGGCTGATTAGAGCCTCAAATTCTGAGGGACGCAGACTGATCAGGATGATTTAGCTACTACTAAAACAAAACAAGAGAAAGCAGGAGGTTAGAACAAAGAAATGCTGTCAAATTTTTACTAGACAAAGAAAATATGGAGCAGTTAGTCCGTTAAAATTTCGAATCACAAAACGATGTGAGTGACTTCACGTGGAAAAAGTAAAAAAAAAAAAAAACATCAAACAGCTGATAAAATCGATGTGACAGTTATGTGGAAACGTATAGTCATGGAGAAAAAGGAACGAGCTGATAATGTCTAACATCTTTAAATATATACGGCAGCACACCATCTGCTCCCAAGATGAATATAATAATTATACGGTCCTGCTGACCCTCAGATAACCTCGCTGAACTGTGACAGAATCAAGCTTGTGCCGCACCTGTCTGAGGAATGCACAGCTACACGTGTAATGAACGTAAAATGTCTTTAAATTGAGAGGTGATTGTCCAGGTACTTTAAACCTCAAATTTCTGGAGCCATTAACCTTTGACCTTTTGAAACCTGTAGTTTGTGAAGGTGTTGGCCAAGATAAGCCGACAGCTGTCTTGCTGGGACCCGTCTCTGTTTAGGGATTGTTATCCATCACATTCCATTCATTCTCCATGGAGACACAGGAGACCTGCAACACTTTGGGATGCACAGTAGCTTTTTCCACTTTTTCCTTCCTGTGGCCTTGCAAGGCAGTTTCCAAAACTCCTCTTTTGATTGGTTGTGTCAAATAACTGCAGCTTGAAATACTGATTGCTTTCCAGAGCCTAGGAAACTCTCTGAAGTTTACTTTTCAACTTAACTTAATTTTCATTTGTCGAAGATGAGTTTTAAAGGCTGACTTCTGGATTGAGTTTGTCACTTTGTCCTATTTTTTGGCATTATACAATATTTTGGAAGTTGGCCAATGTTGTGCAACAACCAAGACCTCAAAGTTTCCACATTGCTGTCTGTAATGTTCATGTTTTTATTTCCATGGGCTCTGTGATACTAACTAACTTGCCTCATCGTCCAACACAATGAAGCAACCAATGCTAGTCCCACGCAGCACAGCAAAGCTTCGGTTACAGTTAACTAACTGGCCCCTGCCTTGCATCGCTCTTGGCAATCGTGACACATTTGCTTTGTAACGTTGCGTTATTTATTGTGGCTAAAATCAATACATTTTATCTTAATGTATAAGTTAGTATCATAGATCATGTTAGCTGATTAGCCATAAAAAATCATCATCTTTAATCGTGTATCAAGTTGCACATTGTAAATACAGATCTGTCTCGGTGTGTCTCTGCAGGGACGTTGGGTGAGAAGAGCTGGCCTCCTGCTGTCGATTTTTATGACTTCCTGAAAATCATGGACACGCAGGAAGCCGACTCGCAAACCCGTGAAGAGGAAGAGGTGGACGAAGAAGAGTCAAGCGTGGAAGAAGATCTGGGGGTAGAAGAAGAGACAGATTCCTCCTCCAGCTCTCCAGCTCCTGACAATAACCGTAACACTCACTCTGAACTATAACAGAGCAAGATGGGAGGGAAATGACCCTAAATCACTCATTAAATATGTTTTTATATTGATTCTGGGCTTCATTGTGATCTTTTTACTAATTTTATTATATACCATATTCATTATAAGATAATTAAATGTATATTATTATTTATTTTATGGCTTTTTAATCAACAAAATCATGTTACCAGTGCCAGTAAGCCTTTAACTGTTCTGCTTTTCCGCTTATGAAATCACACCACGCATGAAAATTGCAGTGACTTGAGGTGAAGGGCATCTGTGTCCTGGAAATGTCTTGGAAATGATCCTGACGTTGTTTCTCCCATCGTTCCACCACCTGTCCGGTAATGACAGAGGCATCATGGGAGCTGTGTAATGTTCCCGGCAGTTGAAATGCTGATCAAAGAATGTGGAATAGATTATTTGTGTGGGTGTGTTTTAAGGAGAAGTTTCAGATGTGGTTTCTGTGACCATGAATAGTTTGAATCAGTCTCTTGATGGAAAAAATCATGCCAAACCGTGGAGTCAAGGGTCTGAAGGGCTCTTGGACTGTGGTATGGTGGCAGACTTTATTTTGAACTCGTGAATCAGCTTCAGTTTTTATCCAATGACAAGCTTTATCTTTGTTTTAATGGTGCGTATGGACTGAACATGATGCTGTGAGGGCTTACCACCACACAAAATACATAAAATAATAAAAGATAAATCTCTATCTATCTATCTATCTATCTATCTATCTGTCTGTCTGTCTGTCTGTCTGTCTGTCTGTCTGTCTGTCTGTCTATACGCGTGAAACAGCGCCCCCATTGGTTGTAATTATTTGTAAGCGTTAGCAGGTGTGTGTGGTCACAGACGGTATTGCACCATTCTCGATGTTTACTTGGAGAAGCCAGGTGAAGCTAATTAAGAATTTTTTTAAATTATGCGCTCCCTGGGAGAGAAACTATGTCATGGCCTGACTTCACAAGAAACAAAATTTATTTTATGGTAAGTATTTTTAATTATTTGATTATAATTTTAATTAAGTGTAAGTATTGCTAAGTATTGACTTTTGCCTTCAAACAGAACGAACTGTCAACATGGAGACCTGGAATGAAAGGAAGGAGAGTGGACATGGACTTCAAATAACGTGAGTCAGATACATGTCCATGTCTTTGTTAGCTGTCTTTAGTTAGCCTGGTTAGCTCCTGGTGGTTAACTGGCCTGGGCTGAGTGTGACGTCATTCACCTGTTTGCTGTGTTCACATTGACATTACATATATATACTGTACAGAGCCTGCTTGGCTATGAATAATAGACCTTTTTCAGAGCAGCCATTTTGTCATGAAACAGTAGGTAGATACAGGTATTGTCACTGGAAAGCTGCAATAAATGGAACCTTAATTAGTGCCACTGGTAACACCTGTGTTGACCCTGTTTGATGTCAAAATGGCTGCTGTGAAAAAGGTCTGTTAATCATTCAGTACCTGTTACTTTTTGATATATAACTGAACCTTTGTAGAAGGTCTGTGAAGTTCTTGAGACAGTTTCTTCATACTTGATTTGTTTGTTGATGCTTTGCTATCAATGAGATTTCATATCTACCTAGAATACCGTTGGCCTGCAGGCTGGTTTCTGTATGGCAAACATATAGATAGGAACGTGTAAGTCATGTATTTGACAAATGCGCTGATATTTTTTGATGTGAACATATATTTTTAGATCTTAAGTGTTCAGACTCTTCAGTTTGTAGTACTGTGTGTATTTGTTGTGCAAACACTAGAAACTAAGGATGCACAATCTGTTTTTTGTTGTTTTTTTGATTAAAAATTGATAAATATCTGATTCTCAAAAAAGTTTTGAGAATTCAGAATAAATAAAGTTTTAATTGGCCAAAAACTTATCAGCCCTGATATATTGTATATTCTGCAACTCTGTGCAATCCTGTTCATTATTTCTTTTTTATTTGAACTTAAGCTAGATATAAGGTCACATTTAACCTGATATAATATAAATATACATTTTTTTAATGGTCTAAGTATCACTTTAAGAAAGATTGTAGGTGAAAATCCACTCCGAAAATGAGAGATTGTTTTATTTTAAGACCATTTTCCTCGTCAAGACTCCTGCCTTGGATTGAAATCTGAGCTGCTCAAGTCAATCAGCGTCAAAGCTGTAGTGAGCAGAGCAAAAAAAAAAAACAAAAAAGGCTGAACAAATCTGTTTGAATCACTGTCTGTATAAAGAAGGTTTGGATTTGTCAGTGAAATGGGCGATTAGAACAGGATTAGGCTAAATCCTGACTGAGGTGCTACCTCAGTTATCGTGTCTGGAAAAATATTTGTCAAATAAAAAAACATTTTGTCAGAGTTCTGGGCTTAAAGAACTTAATATCTGATTTTAGCTCATGTGTCAGCGATGTAACGTGTGGCAGTGCCAGTGCTGGCTCGGGGAAGTGAAATAACTGCTGTCACTGACTTTTAACAGTTAGCTGTCCTGCTGTTGGCAGCTGTTTCAGGTAAACCGACTCCTGCCTTAGCAGCTGAGAAGAGAATCAAACCTACGAGTTAATGGCATGCCTTCTCGGCAATAAACTGTGTAGCTGCAGACAGTTTGATTAATGATGACAGCTCAAACCTGCACAGACCTCCCCAGAAACCCTAGAAGGTGCTGTAAGACAGCTATAGCTGAAGGTGAAACTATGAAAACATAACTATATTTACGTCAATCTAACAAACAATAATGGTGCTATACCCAAAAAAACATGTTTACCTGAAGGGGGGCTAAGGAGACGAGTTTTAGGCCTGCAGGCAAAAAGTGAAGGTAACTTTCCTGTCTGGAGGCAAAAATCTGTGAAAGACGTTCATTTATTCAGTAACTTTCAATAGCAGAACCTCACAGTAAAATGTAAAGCTGCAGGCATAAAATAGAGACTCAAGAACAGTAAAAACTCCATAATACTGGGATAAAAAAAATCCATAAAGCAAAGGTCAGGAGCTGCTTTCTAAGAGCATCTGCAGAACTTAAGTCCAAAGGGAGTGAGATCCAAAGTTCAGGAGCCACAAACAAAACAAAATACTCGCTGATGCTCCTAAAGCATAATGCGAGCACACTGTGAGGAGACTACATCAGCATCCAGGACTTTGGCTGCTGGTCTGTCAAAGGACACTGTCTCAGTTAGGTTTTCACCAACTAGAGAAAATTAAGGGCATGATTTTTAAATCATGCTGATGCTACACTGACTTGTAAGTCACACCCCAACAACTATTTGACTGATTTTGGCGAAACTGGATAATCTTTTATAGAGACAATGTTTTCTGGGTTTCCTCTCTGATGTCCGCCATTCCTGTCATGATGGACAGTAAAGTAAGCCGAGCTGGGCTTCTCGCAGTTGACCTCGGTTGATGATCGGCTGTTAGCAAAGCTGTCGATTCACTCGTTTTTGTTCAGTCCATTTCTGGGTAAATTGTCACACAAAACCTGCATGCATCTATGAATGTGTGTATGTGTGAGTGAGTCTGTGTATGCCTGATGATTTGACAGTCACGCGCACGCGCACACACATGCAAACAGCATACATCCAAAATAATTACATTTACTGATGCCTGGAAAAACTGAGTCAGCCTCTTCAATCAGAAGGGAAATGATCCGACGTAGATCAAGTATGTAACCTGATTGTAGACCAGCCACGGGGCCCTGTGTTACGTGTGAGTTATAACATTAGTGTAAGCAGACCATGTATATTATTCAATTACATAATGCACACACGCACAGAGCAGGCCTGACACATGAAGCGGTGTGTTAGTTTCCTGTCATCATTTGTTTGTTTATTCTTCAGGAGTAACTTAGATATGTTTCACTGATCACAAAGGCGGAACATCATATTTATGGTTTATTGGTCAGCTTGGCTTAATACTGATATTACCATACATTACAGTGAGTGAAAGCAGACTGCGGTCATTATGTAAAAGGCCAATTTCACTAAATCTGTTCCTTTTTAAAGTAATTTCATCCGTTGCATAACGCCAACCACGACGACTGGTCTCAACCACGTGCACAGCAGCCATACACGACTGCATACATGTAGACACGTGGAGACAGAGTCTGGCTTGATTACAAGGTCAGTATATGCAATCACAGAGAAGTGATGGCATAATAACACACAGATGCTGAAGTGAGCGCAAAAGAGGTGATGATGGGGAGGAACGCAGCAGAGCCAAGAGAGGCTCAAACACGTCCCTGGTTTCACTCGGTCAGTCTCCAGGACTCACTGTGAGCCTGTTTGTGTCTGTTAGTAACAGGAGGTCTTACCTGTGCCTGCATGTGTGTGTCCACATAATCCAGCCGGGCTTTGCATCCCCATGACTGATCCTGCATTGTGTGCATGCATGTGTCTGTGTCATTAACCCAGCTTGTGGGTGCACATCATCGATGTGTGTATGTGTGAGACACAGACAAATCATCCCAGCCATCTGGGAGCAGGGTTACAGAGATATGGAATGTTGGGAAAACTTGGCTCCTTGAATACTAACTGGGTGTATTGTGTTGTGTGTGTGAACTTGGCTGTTTATGGGAATAGATACTCCAAGATCATGATAATCAAATTGTTGTCCATAATTACACTAAAAATTCCCTTGGGATGTCTGTTAGTCTGTTCTCACAGACACATGACCCACAGAGGATCTCTGCCAAAGCCAGGCTGCATTTCTACAGGATGGCAAGAGAAAATAACAGCCATGCAGTTAATGAACATAAGACACATTTTATCACTGCCACTTGCTAGCAAAAATAGTGTTTAGGGGCTATGCCCTTTTGAAAAGCTATGAGTAGAGATAGGAATCGAGAGCCGGGTCCATTTGAGAATCGCTTCCAAATTGCTTGATTCATCAGAATCACATGCACTGAGCTTATCAGTTACTTTTATTGATGCCGGCATGTTTTTGTAACAGTTGCACATTGCAAAATTTCAAACTGTGCGTTCGCTGTTGGAAACTTGCAACAAGGAGTCAATATAGAATCAAGGAAGTAATACCTTTATTTATATAGCAGCTTTAAAAACAGCGTTTACAACGTGCTTTGACAAACAAACATGAACAAAATAAGAAGATAAAAAGAATAAAAAGCAATTCAATAAATAAATAAATAAAAGTTTCGAAATGCATAAATTACATAAGTTACACAAGTTAAAAGTTAAAAAGTTTAAAAGACAAACATCACATAAAAGCAAGTCTATAAAAATGTGTTTTAAGACGTGACTTAAAAGAATTCACTGATTCTGCAGGACTTAAGTCCTCAGGCAGGGCGCTCCAACCGACCATGTCCCGTCTGCTCGATGATATGTCGGTTAATATTATTGGACAAGTGGTGAACAAAATAAAACAAGCCGGTCAATTCACTTTGCAGCTGGATGAAATTGGAGCTCCAGTTTTTTGTGGTAAATGTTACAAGAATTATATATACAGGTTTATTATTTATTTTGTTTTCTTATTTATTATTTTTTATTCAAGGCAACATATTATTTATTTTTATGTTTAATTTGATTTAAAGAAGAGAATTAAATGTTCAAATAAAAGAGGTGAAATAAAATGATTTTCATTTAGTAATCACTTGTGTTACATTCTACTTTTGGAGAATCATCAACACATATGAGTGAGGGGGTACTCATGGTGTGACAAAAAGGCTCAGGGGGAACACAAGACAAAACAAGTTGGGAAGCACTGCTCTAGCCTACAGATTACCCAGCTCTTTGTCTTGTGACTTGTGTGGCAATGTTTGAGTGTTATGTTTCCTACCTGATCATTATAAAATGGTTGGACATTGAGTTAGACATGAGGAAAGTAAAGTCATTTATGCTTTATCTTTTTACAGGAAATAAACAAAATGCAAAACACAAAAAACAGTTATTAACTGAACTGAATCTGAAAACTGTTGCAATATTTTTCATTGTAACAGAAAGTTAATAGATAATAATAAGAACGTTTGTCAGTGTTGGACTATTTCCCAAAGCAGAAGAAAAAGAAGATTACAGAAATATCTAAGAAAGAAATCTGTGTTCAGAATCATTCCTTAGAAATTAACCCTCCGATTTATCTCATAACCCCGCGGAGGAGAGTCCACGCTCAGGTTAAAAATGCATGCTGTAGCCACTTAGTGTCTAATACACTAATCTGAACCAGTGTCCGTTTTGCTGCTCTACAATAACGGCTCAGCTTGCAGGCAGGTCATGAGAGCTGTTACACTTTATTTCACTGGCACACCTCTCCTCTGTTCTGCTTTGGATATGTTTGCAATAAATAGAAGAGTGACTGAATGCCTGGATGGCAGATTAACCGTCTTTAGGGGCCGCAGCATGCCAAGGATTGTAGATACATTTTTGTATTACAGCAGCTTTCCCTGCACAACACGCTTCAGAGTGTGGCTCTATTCTGTGCTTTTCTTTCAGTTTGCCCTTTGTTCACTTCTAACTCATCCTTTCTGTTACACTGAAATAATTTCCCACCACTCATAGCTGATTGATGAAGGCAACAGTTTGATCTTGGACTTGAAAGTCTTGATCTAACCGTGTTTTATGTTTCCATTCTGCTGCAGACGTTCCAATATGCTGGTACAGAGCAGTATTAAAAATAGGAATGTAGTCTGTAAAAATACAAAGCGTGTGTTATCTGCAGTGGAAAGAATGAGCTGGTGTTAAGCAGATTTGAGGATAGTACAGAGTGAATGTCTAATAAAATGAGTGAAGGAGGAAAGTTTTTTTTTTCCTGCCTTGTGGGAGGTCACCGTAGTCATCAGGAGGCCAATGAGTAATTATGAGAAATGTATGAGTGTGTGTGAATGAGATGGACTACTTTTTTCTATTATTATGTTTAATTTCAGCTCCAGAGGTCACTGCTGATATTTGGCCAGCTGCCATTGGTGACACACTGTGTTGTCATGTGAACCTCTCAATAGCATTTCCTGTCTCTGTGCCATAGGGGAAAGAGCGAAACAGGAATTAAGCAGTGAGGGGTGTCGGGACGCCTATGAGTCAAATGAAACAAGTTTTCACAATTAGATTCATGTTAAATATAATGTCTTTGAAAAATCAATGAGTCAATCGTCATCCTGAAACCAGAACTGCTGAGAAATAACGACATGAAGACGATAAATCTGTCAAGTCCTATTTTAGTTTGAACTGGAAGTCTGCAGAGTTTCCAATGGTTTCAGAGCCACCCACAATAATGTCAGAAATGAGTCCCATGTTCACTATTCACTGTTCACTACTCCCCTATCGAACAGATAGCGAGCTGTAAATTCAGGTTTGCAACACAATTATCATTTTATTGGATTTTTCCTCCATGTCAGTAAACGGATTATCTTTGTGTTGTGGGCTTTTGGAAACAGTGATAAGCATTTATTTATTTATTTATTTATTTATTTATTTTTACAGTTTTCTGACATTGCCCAATCCGAGCAGCATGTTTAAAAAAACCTCTGAGCTTTTAAAAAATGAGGAGAAGTCGACGTGTGAGGGTGAAAAAGCTTCACCACTGCTCTGCAGTTCAGACACCAGGCTGAGGTTAATAAGAGATTCATTTTAATAAAGGAAAGTCTTAAATGCTTAGGTGGGAAGTTTTATACCTTTTATCATTTTCATGAGTTTTATCAGTTCATGAAGGTCAGTGAGTTCATGTAATTTCCAGTCCAGCCCCACGAACATCAATCTAAATGTGATAGTGTGGATGTGCAGGGCCTGCCTTCATTTGTCCTTGTTACAGCCTGGCTCTTGACACCAATAAAAACAGAAGACACATGAGTAAACTTAATAATAAAGTAATTTATTTACAGGAAAAGTGAATCAAAAACAAACAAATGAATGGAAAAAATCTGTAAGGTCCATAGTGTAAGGCGTTAATATGTGGTGTATGGATGTGGAACATAATCCACAAAGAAAAAAGGTGTGTAGAATGAGGCGGACTACTGCTGTGGCTTCATGCCTGAAGCACATGAGGTTCACACGTGTCACATGCTGCTGATTTGGTCTGCAGCCTGGAAACAATCAGCAGAGTGAACCAGCATAGGGACCATCACGGTTCTTTAGAAAGTCTCAGTTTGTTTATTTACACAAACTGACTACAGCATCCAATGTCTGCCAACAGAGGGAGCCAACAACATTATGAAGTCATCCCATGGTCTAGTGCAGCCATAAATGACCATAACTACAGACTACTATTGACAACTACTCTATCTGTTTGTGTGATGAAGAACCCGTGCACATTAAATGTCCCATTAGTTCAGAAACAGTATTTAGACTTTGCCGCTACATTTGTGCGTCTGCAGCTCCTCTGTCTCCTTATAGATGTGTTGAAATATCAAAGAATGCCGATGAAGTGATTTAACGTTTTCACATGGGTGGATTTTATTGCCCAAACCCATCAAATTTCGTTAAATAAACTCAAAATCGTGCACTTAGCGGTCAAAAATATGATCTCTGCTGTCAGCTAATGGGAGACATTTGATTTACATTGTTACAAACTTTGTCTGATATAGAAAGAAACTTTGTGCAGGGTGGTTTTCCTCTGCACAATACTGCTTCAAACACAGACTTACAAAATGTATTTGTTCACGTTCGTTTTAGTAGCTTGTTTGTGCAGATTGATATTCTGTGTGTGTGTGTTTCTGTGGGAGAAAAAGCCATTTAGGAGAGAGACATCGGAGAGGCTTTTATTGGGTTTACACAGTTCTGGGAAGAAACACAATAGCCTGCCATGGAAGAGTAGATGTCAGGAAATTTGGTGGTTTTGTTTTGAGTGTGGAGGGTGAGGAACGGAGAGAGAATATTGCCGATAGTAAAACGGCTCAGGACAAATCCTCTCGCACTTTTCCAGGATTTGATGCGAATTTCTTCTCGTAATATTTAAAAGAAAAAAACAAAAGAACGTGGCTGCTCACACTGCTGCACCGTGCCAGTTTAGTAGCCAGCAAGTGAAAGTTTTTATAAAACGATTAAAACAATATTTGTTTTATTCACTGACATTTCATAGACCAAAAATTCAGTGATTAATCAGGAAAGTGGTCTGCAGATGCATCTATATTGAAAAGTCATTGCAGACTTCTAAATAAAATCTTAAAATAAAGTGTTATATTTTAGTTTAAGACAGATGAATGACAATTGTGTGTACAGAAGCATCAGTATGAGTCCTACAAACAAGCTTGTGTGAGCACAGCGTCTGTTTCCTCAATACAAAGGAATTCTCTCCTATCTCCAGCTCCTGGGAGTCTTACAATACCATACCTGTTAACACCTATTGGAATGGGAAACAAAGCTCTGGAAATGTGTGTGCGCAGACATTGGACAGCTGAACAAAAGCAGTGTGTCAGTGACACAGAGGGGAAGATAAAGTCTGGCTGAAAGACGCTCTGTTAATTCACAGAGATTTTCTGCTGCAACTGCAGCCAAATACACAAAGCTTGAGGTTCAGTTTTTTTTTTTTCTGTTCCTGGCTGTTTAAAAAAGGAAAAATCAGGATCCAGTATTTACTTTATCCTCTCATCAATCCTGTCAGGGCACAGAATCAGCCAGACATGCAAGAAATTAGTAATACGCACATAAAAGGATAACTTACCAGAATGTGGGAGCTGTTTTCTTTCATTTATTTGGATCAGAAGATCAAAATCTTTTTGGTTGACATACGGAGACCAATAATGTCGTTAATATTACGAAAACCAAGATCCACTGGATCATTTTTATGAATTTATCCTTTTTCTAAGATTAAAATCAACCTGTATGAACTTTGTTCAGTGTTTGCATGGAGGAATGAGATGAACTTTTCACTGTGTACTCTTTCCCACACTCATTTACATATTGGCTCCCAATCCACAATCCTTAGACCCAGTTGGAGGCAGTGCGTGCACGCGTGTGTGCGAGCATTTTGCATTTCACCTGGGACTGCCTGTTTTTGGCTATTTTGGGGGTTCTTTCCCTCTTAAACGGCCAGCCAGCATTAGAGACTGAAGTGAAACAAAGAGAAACAGGAAGTTGTCATCGCACTGCCATGACGATGTGCTGAAGGAGAGGTCGCCGCAGGACATGCAGCGTGGCCACATGCACGTTGTCGTGTTTATTTGCGTGTCCATGTTTGTGTGTGCGCAGCAGAAGCTACTGTACTGCTCACTTATGAGGAGGGGATTTAAAGAGCTGTGTTGGAGTATGTGTCAGTGACATGAGGCACTCACTGTCTGGGATGTGGGGGATGATCTTAATTTATTGTTCAGTTTTTGCAGTTCCACCTCTTATTGTTTGCTTATAAGGTTTTCAGTTTGCAAGTGTCAGTTTTTGTACATTTAAAGAATGAGACATTCGTTTTTATTTGATTTATTTAACAGGTTATGTGACGCTTTCATTTTGTAATTTGCTTAAATTTCATTCCCAGATTCCATTAGATCCATTATTTTGTCTGAGAAATTAGGTTTATCCAATCCTAATTTATAACGATGATGATTTCTGGTGAAAATTGTAGCTTGGATGTTTTCCCGGTGAAAGGAATTATTTAACTAAGACCACGATCAAACCAGAAAAAATATCAGTTGTGCCTGTTTTTGTGCCTATTTTTCATGAGTTGTAGTCAGAGATCTAAGATTCTTCTTAAGTTTATTTCTCCCACATTTTGTTCACATATTTGTTGAAATTTGTGTCAGTGAGCACTTCTCCTTTGCCAACATAATCCATCCACCTGACAGGTGTGACATATAGGTGTGTCTTGGACTAGACCCAATGAAAGGCTGCTTTGGAGTAGTGTGAGCAGTTCATATGAGAGAAATAAACCATGGATTAAAGTTCTCCGTCGCTACGACAGATTTCCGTCATTCAGACTTCACAGAGGCGACTTATGAGCTCAGTGTAGATCGGAGGACCAGCCACTAACCGAGCCAAACAACACCCCATCTTAAAAAACTGGAGCAAAAACAAAAGTGTTGTGTTTATATTTTTTTGAATGTTTGCTTTTGGAAATGAGTAATCTATAATCAGAGACAGGGTTGCATTTAACTTACATTCTTTACAATCTCATGGGTGAAACAAAGCTTTCAGACCAAAACCTTGAATGATGGATGACTAAGTTTTATTGGAGTTCCTCTGGGTTCCTCCTTTCATCTTATGTCTCCTTTATTGTTCTTCTGTAAATGACGCTTTCATTAAAGGGGTTTTGGTTCCAGGAAAGTTTTTGTCTATGCTCATGTTAGAAGAAATTGGAAGTACGGCGCTCAGCTGCTATAAATCTCTGTGATAACGTTTCAAAAGTGGAGAAGTAAACCTTTAAAATTCCCCAAACTTGGATCTTCAGGAACAGAGGGATCTTATTTCACATAGCTGCCAATCTCTGCTGAGCTCCTTCAGGGGCATAGGGAGGTGAAGGGCTTACAGAGTCCAGCCTGCAGCCTCTATTCCGGGTTTGATCCTCTGTAAAGTCTCCTTCATTTCTGACCTTCTAGTTGGGCTGAAAAATAAGACGGAAGAAGTCAAAGTGATGTAAAAAAAAAAAAAAATGATGTGATATGATGATTTCAGTTTATTTGTGTATGGCTGATGTTATTCCCTCAGCTGCAGTAACAGTAAACAAAGCTCCCCAAATTCAGCCTTAAAAAGGACACATCTTATTGGAAACTAATTGCAAAGTAGGGAGGCGGAGGGTCAGAAAGAAGAAGAGCAGAGATCAGCATTCTTATTAGCCCTCAGAGACTCAGACTTGAGAGACATTGCAGATACAGGGTGTCCTTTCCAAAACAACAAGCACTAAACTCTGCCAGAAGTCAGTTTACTGTCCAGAACCATGCAGGCTGCTCAGTTTTTACAAAGCAGTTATATGCTTTTAAAGATTTTGGACGAAAATACAAAGAACAGAGTCATTTTATATAAAAGATAAAAGTGTGTTTGTATAAATATGGATTGGCATCGCGGTCAGTAAATGGAAGCAGACTTTTGATCATTTTATATTTGAGGTAGAGGCTGAGATAGAAATCTGCTTCCTGTTCTGTGTCAGAGGTAACAGTAGACTAATCTGGCAGCTGATTTGTTGTGCTCTCTAGATATGGCGCCCTTAGTTTAGTGGCAGACTCCGACTGAATATCGTTTGACTGACTGTGAAAGCATGTTTGGGTTGGTCACGGTTTGGAAATTGGATAATAAATCGGTTATAAAACAAACATCAATCCAAATTTTGTTGCCTCATATTGTTACCTTTAAGCCATGTCCATCAAGTAAATTCACACACACACACACACACACACACACACACACACATACGCTTACACGCACACAGACACACGTTATTAAAATAAACTATCTGCTCAGCTCTTCTGTCCTCTGAGGCACCAGTGTAATGATTTGTGCTGGTTCTTGGACATGGTATCAGTTAGTTTGGAGCTGAGTAAATATTCAGTAACTGTTAAGACTAGCTAAGTTCTAATTTTATAGTCTTTATAATTTTAACTTTATAGTTTATTATTCCCTACAATTATTATAACAAACACAGTTCTAAAGTAAAATATATTTAAATTTTCATTCAGAATCAATATTATTGTAGCACAATATAACCATTAACTCAAAGATACAATTCATCAGGCCTGCATGTGTCCCTCCCTTCCTTGTTACAGTCACATAAGCAATAATTCAACCAATGTTCGGACAAGAGCATATCGACTTGTTCTTTTTAATATCAAATAGGATGGCCACAGTAATCAGTAGCCTCTTATTTTTCTTCTTTTTTTTATCCCATCTTGTTTGTGTAATTATTTACCTCATAAAAATACATTTAATTTTCTTTTTTCTATTTTGAAAAATTAGTAAAAACATTGGGACAAAATGCATCGCAAGTTCTTTAGCGGCAGCCACACTCAGTAGGTTTGTTATCTGCTGTTTATCAGAGAGAGAGAGAGAGAGATGTGGCACATTGAGAACTGTATTTCTTCCTTTCACATAAATTTCACCATAAAATCTTGCTGTTCTGCAAACATCAGAAAACAAACACTACTTCTTTGTATTGCAATGCCAAAGTGAAAATGAATCTTGGTTGGTTTTCCAGCTTGGAAGTTTCTGTTGCTTTATGATCCAGTGCCGGCATAGTCAGAAAGTTTGAGGTTGATTCCCTCAAGCCGAGGCGGCAACATGAAACCCAACATGGGAATTTTCTAAGTGGTTGAATTTGATTTATTAATGAGGGCTTATTTCTAAATATCATCTAAGATTGCTGTAATGTAACTAATGCACACACACTCACACACACACACCTCTCTCAGCATTAAGTAACATCTAGCCATTAAGAGGTTTCTGCTGGATCAATATGGAGAAAAGTTCAGCATATTTTGTCCAATTTTCATTTTGTTGTAATCCGTTTAGGCACAAAAGGGTCAATACAGTGCACTCTGTGTGTTTGTGTCTGGGTGTGTCGAGGTCAGACAGAGCTTTACGCACACAGTATATGAACCTACAGTAGAGAAAACATCCTCCTCTTTGTGCCTCTCTCTGTCTCCACATGTACGGCCCGGTAAACATCCTCCTCTGCCTCCGTTCCTCAGGAATGTCCTACAGCGTTTATGTTCTTCATCTGTGTGTGTGTGTGTGCCATCCACGATAAGCCTGGACAGCTCCCTCCTGTTAAATCTGTGTGTGTCGGGGTTAACTGATGTGTTTAATGACGTCAGAGCTCTCCTCTCTCTTTTGTGTCTACATTCCTGTTCTACCTCAAACACACTCCAACGCTCTAACCTATCAATACTGTTATACTGCGTTGTGTTTCAGCATGTTATGTGTGAACAGTGGTGTATTGTGTGTGACACAATCCTTTATTTCTGGTCCTCCATCAGTGTCTTGATTTAGATATTCTGGTATATCCTGTTACACACAAAGATGCAGCGGTAGTTTGTTTGTTTGCATTTAAAAAAACGTGTCGGGATACAAAATGTCAAATGATTATGAACTTAATGAGGACGCTGTTCATGTTATTAGATGGAGATAAGATCACTCTAAAGCCTGCGTGATTGTTGTTGGATCACTTCTCACATGATGCCTTTCAAATTTTTATTGCGTCACACATGCATCGGACGCTCTACTGACTGAGTGAGCTAACAGACACCTTACAGCTATTTTATAATTACTAGTTTCTCAATGCTTAATGTCATTGTGACGTATAATCTGTACACGCATGGTGTGTAGACGCTGGATGGGAGCTGCAGTGAAAGGCTGGGATGTGCTTCAAAACAAACAGTTTGTATGATGTGCTGTCCGACCATGTCTGCAGGCAAAAGTGTTTATAGCTGTTGACACGTGAAGAGGAGGCAAGGAGTGATATGATTCTTGGGTGCTGGAACATGCGTGGGTTGATCTAGGTTGGTACTTTAATCTGACACCGCGGTCTCCTAATGACTTGCTGTGAGATGGGCTGCACCACAGAGGGAGCAGGGGTGCTGTTAGTCAAACAAAACCTTTATCAAACATCTTCGAGGATTTCCTGTTGAACAGTGTTTCCTTACAGCTGACTGACGACTGACCCGTCTTTTGTAAAGACCATTTCATTGATATATGAGTCATTAGTTAAGGTGAAAGGTCACGCTGCTGCACGGTTATTTCTGTCATGTATTTGACCCACTGGGACACACTGGCTTAGGGTGGTGGGAGCGGTTGATCAATACACGTGCTGCGTGAATGCAAATCTCTATCTGTAACATCCCATAGCTCTGTTAGCGTTCAGTGTCTGTTACCTGTCAGCACCTCATGTCCTCGTACCAGCAGCAGGCATGAAAGAAAATGAAACTTGGAGGTTTCATTTCAAACTGAATGAAACAAAGAGGCTCTATTTGATGCACAGGCACACCCAGAGGAATATCATACATGCTGTAGGGCTTTAAATAGCTCCCATGTGGTGACTGCACAGGTCACCTACATGCATTAAACATGATGTATTTATGAATGGGGAATGATGAATGATAGCGTGAGGGGAGAAGTGAAGACATGAGGCCATTTCTTTTTTCAGGTCAATGTGTGATTCGAGAATGATGTGTGTATAAGGATCTATAAACTGGATAAATGTGCGTGTGTGTTTTATTGATTGAGGACTTCTACACGCAGATGTGTCATCCCCTTTGGGCTTTCGCGTCGCCGTGTCCTTGAGGAAAAACTGCACACACACATACAGCAGAGTGGGTGAAGTGGTCATAGTAAACTGGAGCAGATAAATCACTTGAATGTGGCAGTTGTGTGATGATCTCATACACACACACACACACACACACACACACACACATTTTAGTTTGAAGGACTGTATGAGTAATTTGCTCTCTTTCTTAAACCTGGTTTGATGTATGGATGCCAACTCTCATACACACACCCACATGTTGTGATGAATGGGTTTGCTGTACCTTGGCGTGTAAATGAATGAGATCATAAAAGAACAAACAAAGTCAGTCTGAGAATCATTTGTAATCAGATTGGGTGAAACGGTTTCTTCTCTTTTCTGTGGATGTTTTCTGCTGTTACTGTTTTTCCCATCCTCTCTGGAGACGGGAAGTAGCCAGACTTCCCTTGGATTTTGACTTATGATTTAATGAATCAGGCTAGATCTCACGAGGATTACAAAATACAGAAACCATCTACAAAGGTGCTATATATAGATCTCTCACATCCTGTACCGTGAATGTTACATGTCATACATGTCATTGCAAAACTGCAAAATCATCTCGAAGCCAGGAAATCATGAGATAAAACAGCCACATTAGCAACTTTAATGTGTTTCAGTTGCTCTTTTTTAACTGGTTGGGACTTGTTTGAATGGTTATGTAACACTGTAGCTATATCCCAGTTCCATAATGCATACCAATCATATACAGTACCGTCATACGATCAGATCTGAAGCTGTTTGACCGCCTTTCTCAGTCACTGTGGGAGAATAGTTTGCATTGACAATACACTCAAAAATGACAATTTAAAGTAATGCTTTTTTTTGTTTGTGTATTCTTAATTACTTACTTACATCCATATGTTACTTAGTTACTTTTCCATTGTAAGCACAATTGTAAACCTTCAAAACATTTTAAAATTAGTAGGTAATGTAGATGTGGGATGTTTTTCCTTGTTACCATTCTCCTGCGTATCTCCATGTCAAACTTTGAAGAGAACAGGGTGGGCAGCATATCCGCATTCCTTACATATAAATCTTGATTTCTTATCAGTGATGGCATTTTTACGAGCTTCTGGCGACAGGCCTGCTGAAGCCGTGGTTGTCCGCTTGTCTTAGTGTCTCCACTGCTTCACTCGGGTGCTCTGCGAGTCTGCATACTCGCTGTCTACACACTACTTCTCAGATATTAGTAAGTTCAGTCAGTAAGTCAAGTGACAAGTAGTCTGTTGAGTGTATGGAGTGCTGCTTGATCAATATATACCGCCTTTCTAGTTCTGGTACTTTCACACTAGTGTCTTGCTTAAGGACACTTCGACATGCAGACTGGAGGAGCTGGGGATCGAACCACCGATCATCTGATTAGTGGACGACCCGCTCTACCCCCTGACAATCACTTGCTAGTTGAGGAGACACAGCAGCAACGAGAGGAAAATGAATTGACGCGCAGCCACTTGTTGGCTTTAGGTTAAGGGGCTAGAGAATGAATTATGTCAATGGTCTTCGCAAGTAAATCAAGACAAATGTGTGTGTGTGTTCGATAGTCGATGAGAACCACAGGATAGACATGCACTCCAAAGGACCTCACAACAGGAAATTAAAGTTTTATTCCATTATGCGGGCGAGTGGTGGAGAGCCACGAGCACTGGAAGAAGTCAACTGTTTTAAGTTTGTCAGTGTTGATTGACACACACACACACACACACTGTAGGGAACTGTTCACTAATAACCGCCATGTCATGTGTGTTTTCACACCTTGTAGAAAAACCACATCTCTGCTTGCACAAACACATTTGCTCTGTGACCTATTAGATCCACAGTGTGCGTCTGCAACAGACCTTATTGAATGCAGCTGCATCTATTTCTACTTTATTAGTTCAACCAGATGAGTCTGAGGCCAAACTGTGCCTGCAGGTTGTTCAGACGTTTAGACACAAGGGGTAATTGGAAGGATTGAACTAATTTGAAATTGCAATGCTGCTTGAAAGAAGAATCCACATATTGAGTCTGTTGTACCACTCGAACCAAACATGTTGTGATTAAGAGTGTCTGAAACTAGCTGGCAGGAGCTAAAGTTTAACCAGTTTCCTAAAAATAGGCTTAATAACAGAGGTAATGTGTCAGTCTCAGTGTTTCCAGCTAATTACCCAGATTCTAGTTTCATAATGAGCTGAAAACGCTTCAGGCAGAACTGAAGTTTCACTCAAGTTCCTGGACATCTTGAACTTGAGATATTGAAATACTGCAATAGAAATCTGTCCAAAAAAAGGTAGTGGCTGGTGGGTGACTGTGCAGCCTTAGGGTATGTTCACTCCTCTGGGAACTTTCTAAAGAAAAACTCAGTTTAACTTCTCAAGAAAGCAGTTGCGAGGTTGACTTTGGTTGACGTCTTTGTTTCACTGTACTTTGTAGGAATGAAGGCAGTTAACTAACTGTTTATTCTCTAGACTGCATATTTCTGGTTACAGACGTGACTCTGAGTTTTTAAATTGAATGTGGTATTTCCTGTCTTTAAAATGTTATAAACCTTTTACTTTATCTCTTTAAGTGAGCAGAGGTCCTTTGTGGCTTCTTGAGTTCTGCTGAAATCTTCAAATTTTTGTCATTATTTGTGCGCAAATAAAATAAATATACACACGTTTGACTACTTGCTAGAAGAACACCAGTGAGCTGTTTGGGTAATCCAGAAGCAATGATTCCTGCTGTAATTCACAGGGAAGCACAGAGGTCAAGGAGGGAGTATAGACATGGCACAGAAGGAGAGATAAGAAGACGTGTATCAATATTTATAGATGACGACAGGTCAGAGAGAAAGGAAGTTTGGCATGGAAAGCAATCAGAGGAAGCAAGAGGTAGATTATGTATGAGGGGGAGAGCAGAGGAAATAGAGCGAAGGGAATGAATAAACAGATAAATGGAGATATGTCAATATTTAGGAATAGTTCAGAGGGTTGGAAATAATATTTTTATCTGAGTGTGCATGCAGTTTTAGTCTTTACTCTTTTATTTGTAGCTGCAGTTTTACGTTACTGTCAGAGCAGGACCACCTACCCTATTTTATCATTTAAACAGCCCCCTGCACACATGCACATACACAAAATTCACTTTGGTTTAGCTCGCAGCCAACTGAAACACTGATTTGTACTGAAGAATAAGGGTAGAGATTGTTTGTAAATCAGATAGCATCCCCCTTTCCTGTCCCCCCTCACCGGGGAATATAACGATCGAATATTCAATCCAGCTGTCAAATATTTATTTACTTCAGCAAATAACTGACAGAAAAAAATCAAAGACCTTCAGAAATCGATTGATATTGGACAAACCGATGAAACACTTATTAGGTGTGTCTCCATTACAGCCTGATATATTTATCTGTTTATAATTAAATTTGAATTTCCAGTTACTTTCTTTCAGTGCAATCAGTGCATCATATTTTAACGTTCATTTTACTGGATATGTGATGTCTATCTATCTATCACTGACTTTGCTAACAGCTAAATGTGTGTAACGAACTTGGTAAATGGACTTTTCTCATCTACCAACCACTCAGAGTACTTTCACAGCACTTATCGATATATATTCACTTATCGTCAGTGTTGGTTTACATAATATTGGAGTTACTTTTCACTGCATGTATAAAGTATAGGTTGAAAACATGCCACAGAATGAACAGCAATATAAGTACATACAAGTTCTCTAGAGAGGGTTAGAAAGGATACCTCAAGCGTTAGATGGTTAGTTCGTTAGATGGTAAACTTGTGAAATACAGATTTGAGATTTTCCATCAGACCACACACAAATGTTGGCCTTTTTTGGCACACAATTGTTGGTACTTTTAGTCTAGTGAATATCAAATATTTGTATTTTGGGTCTCCGATTTTCCTTGTTGTCTAAACTAAAACAAACCCCATAGTTTATACGGACAATAGCGGGGAAACATTGTCATGATTGTACCCATTAAAATGATAAAAACACGTCAGAGTAACATATTAGTAAGGGATGACTGTATTAGGTTATATTCCAGATTTAAAAGTCTCATCATATATCAGACATACATGATTTTAAAAAAGCATGAGCTGCCTGTCAGAGGCTGCTCGAGGTGACTTTCCCTTTTATAACACGGAAGATGAGATAATCAAAGTTCAATAGTGTAACCTCTGGGATAATGAACAGCTATAAATAATGCATGTTTAAACAGGGAGCCTTTCTCTACCGCTCACCAGGTTTTATGGCCAGCCATCCGATCCCCATTGTAATCTTTTATCAACTGTACTTGATTTCACTGACATTTTAATAGCTCTTTAATGAGTTCAACATATTGTCTAAAATTCAAATCATTAAAAGGTTTCCTAAATTCCTTCCTTAATTTAGCAGTTTGAGCTGCTGACACACGATCTTTTGACTGATGGATTATTAACTTCTACATAATTCATGTAAACCAGATCTTTATGTTTTATGTCTTTTCTTTTGATAGAGCAGCAGCAGATGGAGCCTCAGACTCTGGCTTTCAGGGAGAAATTTGGTAAATTTGGCAAATTGTAATTGACTTGGCTGAGGTCACGAGATGAAATATTACAGGTTTAAAGATGGACTTTTTATTTAGGCTGGAGCCTCGCAGGGCTCGTCGACCTTCACTTTATTGATCCTCAGGGAGCCACAGCCAGAACGCTCTCTGTTCTATGGCATCGTCTCGTAACAGCAATTTGACAAAGTGCACTTACAGTATATGACCAACGAGCAGATAAACCAAACTGCAGACTGCATTAAGTGAATAACAAATTAGGCCAAGAAATCCTATGGAAGCTTATTCTGGGAAAAAAAGATGGCAAAATTCAAAATTCAAAAATTAAAATCAAATTCTGAATTATTAAAGTCAATGTTAATCTTAAGTCAGAATTTTGGGACAGTTTGGCATTTTTTATGATCCCATGTCATCCTATAAATTAGACAGTGGCTGTACTTGTTTCAAAATGTGTCTGCCAGCGGTGTTGACACCACACTGACAAGTGAAACATGGCGGATGCGCTAACTATTTCTAGCCTAGTGCCTTGAGGAAAAAGATCCTTAAATAATATTCAGATGCCAACATTTAACAAATAAATAGAAAGTTTGATGACTGCATTAAGGAAATGGGAAAAATGGAAAAACAGTAGGACCAGATGGGTTTACCTCAACTTCCTTAATTTTTACAAGATATGTTAAATCATTTCTGACCGCAGCAACTCTGCCAGAGAAAATTCTGACCTTATTATGAGAAAGTCTAAGGAGAAGACAGCACACTGCTGGGAAATGTGGCACAAAACACCACAACAATATAAACCAACAGTGCAAAGCCAAAGTAAATGAATATGTGATATTTAAACCAGACATTGGGTTACTCCATCACTTGCTGACACATGATGCCAGGAAATAGCTACATACCCACAGACACGCACACATACGCACACACACTTCATTGCAGTAAGTTGCAAAGCTTCATTAATCTCATCCAATCAGAGAACATTTGTATTGTGTGGTAAGACAGACCGTGAAAACAGAAGTTAGCCTGCTGTTCTGGGTTAACTGTTGTAACAGTCTTACACTGTTTCCAGCCAGGATGAGCAGAGCGTGGGAACTACTGATCCGGTCACATTTCAGGCATGTCATGATGTTCTACTATCAGGGAGATTATGTATGAAAAATTCCCAGCTGCCTGTGTGTTTTTTAAATCAGATAGCAAGATATGTTTATTTAATCTGGTAAATCAGTTAATAAAGTAGGAAAGTTAGGAAAGTAAATGGTTGGTTGCATTGGTTGGGTTGCAACCCAAACTGTAAAACTAAACTGCAGTATCTGTAATAAAGACATTTATTATATTACTATTGATAATACCAGTTGATTTTGTTATCAAACTGATTCATTGGTTTTTGCAGCTAAAGTAAAACACCAAAAATTCCTTAGAGATTAAATTGGGAAATTAGCACAAATGAACTGAAATATTTATTAACATGCAGGTTTTTTTGAGAACAAAAGGGGCTCCAGAATTGACCCTTGTGGGATACCACAACCCACTCGTGTCAAATCATATTTTTATATCCATTTATATGAATATGAAATAACCAAAGCATGAATAACAACCATTGGTAGAGTCCCCTGCATCTGTGTTCATACAAAATGTACTCCTTCACAGTGCTTTTAAAACTGTGTACATAACGAAATGATTCTGTATATGAGCTCTGTGGCTTCACTTATCTTATTCTTTTAGCGGTTTTCAATTGGAAAGGAGGCATGACTTGCAATCATTAACATCCATTCTGCCCCAGCGTGGCCACAAGAACATCAACAGGAAGACCACCGCAGTGTGTGGCTGCCATCAGTCCCAAAAGTAGATAAATACTTTCTGTCTGCAAACTGTGGGTCCTAAAATGTATTTCAGAAAGTTGCTCTTAGCTGTGCTTGTCTGCCGGGATTATACAGACATGAGTTTCTTATGGCAGGTCCTGACATGGCTCACTGTTGGCTCACACCCTTGTACACAAAACTGTGCACCCAGCGAGAAAGACATCTTAAAGCGCTACACTGTTGATTTGATTTTAGTCTCCCCGTTGTGCTCGCACGAAGCCTCACATGAATCGTTGGTTTATAGATGAAAGAAGGCAGAGAAAGGAGAGTTTCTTGAAACTCTCCTGAGTCTGACTTTGCTTCAGGTATTAGCTCAGTGCTATTCACAAAGAGCAGTTAGTGAGACGAACCTGAGTTAACTTGCCATTTCGCAACAAACCGTTGACTCATCTCCGACGGCATATACTTCTTGATGTTGTAATAATTCAAGTTATCACATAACCGCAGGAAATGGGCTGTCATCGCCTTTTTATGCTGACCTTATTCTTATTAGTAGTACAAAAATATCCCACTTCCAATTTACACAGTAATGCTGCAGCAGTATGCAGTGCAGTCAGCATCAGAATCTGCACGAGCTGGTTTAGTTTGCTGCCAAATTGTGTGTTTATTCACATTTCTAACCTGTCTAATGACAGACCAATGCGGCTCTCAGAGAGTCGGAGCATGGGAGGGGAGGATAATTACAAATGTCACAGTGAAACTGGATGTGTTCAAACCCGAAAGATGATGAAGCAATTGAGGCTAAACTTTTCACACAGTTCTGAGGAAAATCATGATTATGTAACTGTCAGGAAGATCCTGTATCTCCAGAAGGCGTTCGTGTGGCAACACTTCTAGTTCAGTAGTTCTTCTTTCCATATAGTATTTCCAATAGTAGTCATAGTTTCGTTTTAGTTTTTCCCACCCAAACCACCCAGATGTGTATTTGTGCAGTGTTACAGTGTTTACAGTGTTTCAATGAAGACGTCAGTCAGTAGGCATGCTGTTCGAAACTGATCACTGTCAGCACTCACCTCAGTGTCAAGTAGGTAGCGAAAACAGAACATCAGAGTGAACACAGTTTTGATATGGCCGCAGAAGAGTAAACTGTAAACAGTGAGGCTGATGTTGATGAGATAACCCTGGAAATGCACTGATGCATCTTGTTTTCTGTGAATCCACGTGTAGGTAAGGGAAATTTGAATCCAGTGTGGTAATGTTAGACTAACAATGAAAACTACTGTAGAGAGAGGTCAGATTGGTTATTGATGAGAAAGTTCTGAATATAAATAATATCAAAAATGGGGAATTATTCATGGTAATAAGTTGTGATCATACTGTAGGTTAATACTAACTGTGCCAGCCTGTGTTTATTGTTGAAGCTGCAAAAAACAAATGTGACACATTCACATTTAACTTCTCCACTAGAACTAGAACACTGACTTCTCACCCCATCAACTCTGAAACACAAACACACACACCTTTTACCTAGTCAACTCTGGACTCTTTCTATTGTCTTTGCCAGTTTCTCTTAACTCAAAACAGGGCATGTCTGTGTTGTTCATGTTCAGAAACACTGTTTTTGCACTTTCCTCTCCGAGGAACAGATGTATCCTGACGGGATACACAGACCCATGTCTGTGTAACCTCAAAGGACAGATAGCAACTGCAGCTACAAACCACACAGCTGTCACTCAAGCTCATGTAGTTCACGATTTGGTTATGGCAATTTAGTGGTTACATATTTTTAGTATCATTAGTATAAAGACCTGCCAGGAATATGTCAAAGTAATCAGTGTTATTGTAATGTGAGGATAAACACATGATACACAGCTGTAGTGTTTCTTAAACAGAGTCAAGGGCTCCTCTCTGCTAAGTATTGTATCAGGTCTGTTTGCCAAAGATGCCAGTAGACAGTTTAACATAACAACACATGCATTTTGTTGAGGGTCGGAGTGTGGTCCAGCTACACCTATAAATTATTTAAGATGGATTTTTGTCAGAAGGTACTGTTGGATTAAAATGCATTATTTGGTCTATAGTAGAGTGTTTATCTTATCAAAACCAATGGGGAAAGAAATGGCTTTGTTTTGGGGGTATGGTCACACACCATGTTGTTATAAAGATCTGGTCTTTATCCTGCTTTGGGGTAGGTTGTAATCTAAAAAAATGAAAATGTAAGACAGAAAGAAGGAATAAATTGCAGCAGCATCTTTCGCCCAACAATAATTGTGTGTTCTCTCCCAGTTAAAGATAATTTTGACTAACCTCTCCCCTGGCAACCGGACAAAGTGCTTCCATAATTTCACTATTTCGCAAACCGTGCTTGACAAGACTTGACTCCCATCCCATGTCCCCCTCACATGCCAAAGAAAGCATCTCTGGATAACATTTCTGTCAGATGCATCCCTAAAACCTCACACTCCTGCAGCAGAAAATAACTTCAATTCAATTTCCACTGAATCATGAAGTGTTTATTTCATTCATCTATTTTGACCTCAAGACGCCGATCGGACACTCTTTTGAAACATGCCTCGGACTCTCGTCCTTTTAAAATGAAAGTGTGATTGAAATCACTTACAGTCAAATCAAGCGAGTGACGTTGGACTTGGTTACCAAGCGCAATTTAACTGTACATGATGCTCAACAAAGTTGGCAAACAGGTTTGGCAGTCAGTTGCATTGTCAAGAAAAGAGAACAGTAGGTTTGTGTGTGTGTGTGTGTGTGTGTGCGTGTGTGTGTGTGTGTGTGTGTGTGTGTGTGTGTGTGTGTGTGTGCCAGCAATCACTCACACATGCTTGGTTTATATTTTAGAAGAAAAAAAAGCTGAGATCAGAAATGATGACGGAAGAGTTGTTTTGGAGGGTGTGTTCAGAAAAAGTTGGCCTGTATTCACCTCCAAACAGTCAATGTACCAACTATACGTTAGCTGTAATCTAGTTAGCGACGGACACGCTGATCTCATATGAGTGTGTGTGTGTGTGTGTGTGTGTGTGTGTGTGTGTGTAGCTCAACCTCTGACTGAACTCCCGATCTTCCTCCCATTTGCCTCCAGTCTTGGATATATGTTGTACGCAATAGTGCCAAATTTACAACAATAACAAAACTTACAGTACTGACTAAGACCAACCAAGTATGTGGTCTGGTTTCAGTGTCGCCACCCTGGAAACAACATAAATTAGCTCACATGTGCCCACACAGCTTTGGGTGAAATAATTTGTCCAGACATTTATAGTTCTCAAATCAGACTTTTGATTTTGAGTCATGAAGTACCCTGTTGGTTCTCATTCCCCGACAGCCGCACTTGCTTGGTGTGGCTGTTTTCACACACGGATGTTTTGAGGAAAAGTTGTGGAAAAGTCTGTGTGCTTCTATATTTAACCGCACTAGGTGTCCAGAGACCGTTTGTCACTGCAGTGTGTAATAGTGGACATTTAAGAGTTAGGCAATCCTCCTTGTGTTTTTTTCTGTAATTTATGACCAAAGGGGGAAATCCCTCTCTAGCTCATGCATCCTTTCTCACTGTCTCCTCACTCTCCAGCTCACTCATACCTTCTGTCTAGTGTTTTTCTCTATAAATAAGACATGAGATTTTTGTCGATGTTCAAGTGAAAGTGCAGGAGAGCAGCTGTGGTTGGCAGAGGATGTTCCGAATTTTCTACCACAAGCTCTGCATATTTGAAGGCAAAGGCAGAGAAAGCCGCACATGAAAAAAACATGCCTTGGAAGGAACAGTTGATGATGTAAACTGATTTGGCTGCAGCTTATGCTAAGCTAGCTGTTGTGTTTTTTGATTTGTTTTCATTTGGCTCTTCAGAAACCTGTGAGTGAGCCAAGCTAAAAAGCAAGACTAGTATAGTTGAAATGACTGAGTTGGTATGGCATGGCTTCGAGGTCACGACAGCACTGATACAGCTTGTTATAAAACTCTTTCTCTGACGCCAGAAGATGAAATTGTGCCACTAAACCATCTGCCTTGTCTGATAGTAATTTCATCCCAAGGTTTTCTCTGCCTCCTGTACAGCATTATATATTGTTGCATTCTGTCAAATCTCCATCCTAAAAGACCATGAACCAGTGTAGCAATGTGCATGTTTACTTTTATATATTGTTACAATACTTGATCTATGTGTGCATGGATAGCTTAATCTTCAAGAAACATCTGTTTAATTGAACTACAAAGGAGGTAATTTACCATAACTGCTGCCACCGCATTTATTGTTTTGCAAGATGCTTCTCTCACAGTCGTAGGTGATATGTGAGGAAAACATTTCACTTTGAGAACTTGAATAAAATCCTAAAATGAGGATGCATGGTCAATGAAGCTGCTTGCTAGATAAGTGAGTAGAAAAATATTTTAATGAGGGCTTTCTCGTCTTTTTAAAATGCCTTTAAACTTCTAAACGATTTCTTAGCCTCTCAATCAGAGTAATAGATTATTTGTAACTGGCAGAACTTGTAATAAGCATTAAAAATGGTAATAATCTTAGTAATTAAACCTATAACTTTACTAATATCATCTACAGCAGTAGTTTACAGATCATACGCTGAAGTCTCATAAACTTCTGATCAGTTAACCGCTGCACGCTGTGCTGATCTGCATCTTTTTCTCAAAACGGATTTCCACCAAGATATACTTTGTGTCTGTGATCTTTGTGAGCTCCCGTGCAGTGTTCTTCCAATCTTTGACCCACTGTTAATCACCAAATCATCAGCTGATGGCTGCACAGAGAAGATAAGGACAACTCTATTGTTGTCTGTTGGTTATTAAAGATGTAAAATTGTCAAGATTTGTTCACTGGAGTACAGTCACAGAAGCTGGGTCCTAGCAGACATAAACTTCCAGGAAACTATAGCTAGACTGCGTTGAACCTACTTTTCACGTTGTCTTTCTCAGAAGTAGAGCTTGAAATGTGCACAAGTGGAAAATATTAGTCATCAACAACTTGTGGTGTGTGTGGTGTGTGTGTGTGTGTGTGTGTGTGTTGGGGGCCCCATTATCTGGAAATCAGTTTAGTTTTTGTTGTCGTGTTTTTTGAAACTGACAGTCATGACCTTTGACATTTTGAATGCTTTCATGTCATCATCTTTCTGATTTCTTTTAAGACTTCCACTTAAACTGAAACTGCTTTTTTTTTTTTTTTTGCCTCTGAGATATGAAAAAAGGCCTTGTGTGGATTGTCGGAATTTCATTACAACAATTAAGTTCATTTCATCTTACCTGCAGCTGGTTTATAATGATGCTGTAAGATTTAAATGGTTTTCATACATTTTAGTTCAGGATAATAAAGAATAAAATATAAATCACAGCTTTATTCTGGAAATATTACTAATATTTTATTTTTTTCTAATGTTTCCACCCATGGTATATTTCTGCTTTATTCTTGAAATCTCAAATAAACAATTTTTAAACATCCCAGCTATCAGAGTCAGTCTTCAGTATTATGGTGTCACAATGTGGAATCAACAAAGTAATGTACACACTCTTAAATACAAACTCAACACACACATTAGCTCCTTCCTTCCTCTGACCTAATCAAAACACAAGAAGACAAGAGATTATCCAATTAAACAGACATGGTTAATTAATCAACTAATCAATTATGTGACATAAACTCAGTTAAGGCTGATGTTTTCCAGATATCTGCTTGGTCAGCTGGATGTAATTGTTTAGTGGCGGGACATTCATTGGCAGGACAGCAGGCAGGATAGTGAATTATTGGTAATTATAGGGGGGAAATTACATCTTTGTCAAAATGTAATTAAATGACGTGTGCTTTCAACAGTGCAGGTTTGAGCCTCAATCTCAATTCTTCAGGTCATGTAATGTCACGATGACTGCAGTTTGATTGTAGGTGGTGTGAGCTTAGCAAGGTGGTGTTATTGATGGACAATGTTTGACAATGAAAATTAACTGGAGTCTGACCAGGCAGTGCTGCTGTTCAGTGTCAGTCGCTTATGTTCTGTAAATTTATATTTATTTTGAATTGTGCCTTTTAATATAACCTCCGCTTTGCCAATGATTTGCTGCTGTTGTAGCTCATAGAAGTGAAATAATAGACCATTATACAATAGATGAGAATATACAATGATTACTTGTGTTTATGCGAATGGCAATAATTTACCTCCATGTTCAGCCGTGGCACAAAGCGTACTCCTCCTCTGTCCTGTATATAATTTATCAGCTCGGGTAAATACATCTTTCAAAGTCCTGCGTTAAAAACTTAAATACTCATACTTGCATGGAGTTTTTTGGCCAGATGGAGGCAGCACAAGTCTAACCAGTAAAGTTGCCATAAAAACAAAAGCTGAAAGACGCTAAAATGCCCCATATAGCCTAGGGGAACTGCAGACTGAGATTCTGTTTGTTCATCACTATGAATGACAGACTATACATTCATTTGTCATTTGATCTGTAGATGTTTTTCACAGCAGACATTTTGGTACGTCCTGGAACGCAGATGTAATTGATTTGCGCAGGGAATAACAGAGCAGCTCTCTGTCAGCGGAGACTCTCACAGCTTGTCCTCATCAATCGGCAAGAGGAAAGACGTGATGACTTTTGCAAGGAAAGTATGGGGGCTGAAGTAAATACTCAGATTTACTGTGGTTGTCATTGTTTATGTTTATATCCGAGGAAATACCTGTGACTCATATAAAAAGCATGCAGGAAGACTCTGTTACATAAGTTAGTCAAAACAGAAGACAGAGTTTAATATCAAATACGTTTGCGTGGTAATGTTTTTAATACACTTTAATGCACAATTGATCACCAGGAGATAAGAATTAGATACTGACATTCACATGCTGCCTCTCACACTTTAACGCTCTAACACACGCTCACTCAAAGGCTGTTCACACTGGTGCCTGATGGCAAGAAGCTCGTAGTTGACTGTTTTTGGAGAGACATGAAAGTGGGAGGGAGCGAGATGGATTCATTTGCAGAATGGCTTGAAAGAGAAAGAGCGGAGAGATAGGCATACAAAGAGGTTGTGGCATTTAATGTCTCCAAACCTGAATAATAACTCTTGATAAATTCGATTATCTTACATTCACTGTCTAATGGTGGGTGGAAGAAGAAGGGAGGAAGAAATAGAAAGAAATGTGTAAAAGCAAAGATAAAATCACGTGTGACGTTGTGGTGTTTGGTGTGGTCAACTCTCTGCTCACAGGAAATGATGACTGTGAAAAATGAAACACAAAATATTTTCCAAACATTAGTGCGCCACCCACACTTGCCATGTGCGAAAAATCCGCACATGGCAAGTGTTACTATTTGAATCTAAGCTTCAAAAACGGTGCCACAATTAAAGCTGTGTAACTGTGAACGTTTAACCAAGGAAAGACACAAGTCAGAATTTCATCAGGCCATACTGTATTTGTCTTTAAAGGGAAGTTGTGCATAGAATGGGTGGTGGCAGGTGAAAAGGAAGTTGGTCTGAAGTGTTAGTGAAATGAACCACAAGCTACTCATTGGTTTATTGTTGTTTTTCGCTGGTAACCGAAGCAAATCTACCAGACACTTGCATATTTAACCAGCATTTAGCTGTTGGCTGGTTTTATGCCCTTGTCTGTGGTAACAGGGAGAAAGCTGTCAACAAAAATCTGAGAACCTGTCTTTGCCATTTTGCTCGCACTTTTGAGGCAGTCCGTTTTCCCGTCTGGTCAGAGAGGTGCCAGCCATCCAATATGAGATCATGAGCAAAAAATTACATCTGTGCAACATCTGTCAGTTTTTTTCCACGGATCTTGTTAAGTTTGGAGGGTTAGCATCAATGACTGTCGCAGTATTGAACTTCAGATTGTTTACACCTGTTTGGTTTCATCCTATTTCTTTGACTGCTCGCAGTTCCTTTTCTCTCTGCGAAGACAACAACTTGAATTATTTATGTACATTCATTGTACGGAGTGGGTACTGTCATGTGAGATGTTGTGAATGCATGTTTTTATTTGGCAGAGATGTGACTGAGAATAAACGATGTACGTGTATTTACAGGTTTTTAAATTTGACAGCAGCTGTTGTTTCCAAACTCCATAAAAAGTCTGCCACCAATTTGGTTTGGTTAATAAGGAAAGAAACACAAATGTGAAAGACAAACAAATAATCCTAAACTGTGGCATAAAGAAAACAACTGAATGAGCTGATTAAGATCACGATACATTTCTTTAATCTGTGTCCTCATTTATCAGAAGATCACAAAGACAAGAAATGTTCAGTGATCACATGCAATGCGTTGGCCTATTTCAGTTAAACCACAGCCTTTCAGCCTGTCTCAAAGTAATGTCACAGCCATACAGAAACTGAAACGCAACAAGTATAATTAAAAGACGCAGCTATTTTCTCCATCCGGAACCCATCCACAGACTCTGTGTGTGTGTGTGTGTGTGTGTGTGTGTGTGTGTGTGTGTGTGAAGAGTTACAAAGCAGGTCGGACAGAATATGTGCTGGATGTTTATTGACACAAGCCATAAAACACGTCTGTGTGCTCAGTGCATTCAGTTTCATCTACAGTACAAATACAGAGTACAAGACATTCAGGTAGGTAGGTAGCAGTCTAGCATGACATTTACATTTCAGTGCTGTCTGTCACATACATACACACCAGCATGCACATACACACAAGCTTGAACCGACTACAGGTACATGGAAACACAAGCATGTATGTGGGAACTTGCATATTTTAACTTTTTTTTTTGCCAGAAATACACACACACACACACACACACACACACACACACACACACACACACACACACACTTCCACACAAACAGGAACAGACACACACACACACACAGGCAAGACATAACACAGATACATTACATCCATGAGAAGCAGTAGCTCACTGTCATAAACACAGACACATTTTTATGCTGAGCACAACAGCAGAGGCAATAAACCGCAGTTCTCACAGCACAATAGCAACATCGCTATTGTTTCACACATATACACACACGCACTCTTTCACACACACACACACACACAGTCTTGACACTTCCAATCGAATGCTTGCAGCCCAGACGTTTACCAGATACTCACACATATTCTGGCATTCTTTAAAATGATAGATAGTTGAGAACTTGTAGTTTTTCTTGTCACATTTTATACACTCGAGGACCAAATTCTTCCTTTAAACTTTAAACTGTTGCTGCATAACTGATTCTCTCCAGAGTTTTTTTTTTTTGTTTTTCTAGTTTACGACCAAAAATCTGTAGTAGCTTATTTTTTCTAGCCAGACACTTGAGCCCTGTGTCAGTTGGTTTCATTTTAAAGGAAGAGATGCTGTAATAGTTACAATTCCCCACGGTGTTGTGTAATTTAACCCAGTGTGAACCGTGTGTAACTTTTACTGGGGTGCAAACATGAAAAGTGGTGAAAACCGCCTGTTTTTTTTCCAGGAAACTCATCTGATTTCAACAAGTCAGTCTGATCCGACATGTAATGTAATGATGCTACGCTGGTGGGCAGCAGATAACTTAGACATAAACTGTATAGGCTAAGTGTTGATGGTCTAATGGAGTCTGTGGCAGGACCTTTTTAGACTTTTATTGGTGGACCTGAAAGCAAACCTGCTTGCTTAAGTTGGCACTTGAGCTTGTTTGAACAGCATGAGCATAATCAGACTGCAGTCATGACGTTTTCCATCTGGCCTCTGAACGGCAATTAAAGCGGTCTCGCCTCCTCCCATATGAGTGGCGATTATCTGGAAAGACACACTGAATAAAAACTAACATTTCAAGATGTTCCCCAGTAAAAACGAAGCCGTAAAGTTGATGGATACAAATTAAGGGCACTCTTCTCATAGTTTCCAAATAACTTTCAGGCAGTGGGACAGAACAAAGTGCCTGGCATTAGAAAATAAACAGATTCAGAGTGAACATTAAGGTTGAGTTAGAGTTCTGTCCCAAAATAACTGATTTATGGCACAAAAGACAAAACATGGTACTTTTTAAAGGTAACAGTTTATGTCAACAGCCTACAGTTTACTATATAAACAATATTCCATCTTGTCAAAGATTAGATTATGAGGTTATTAAATGCCTTTATCTTTAACTGTATGTTCCAAAACAAACTAATTATTCCACTGAAACTGAAGTGTTAACGGCACCCTGAGGAGTTTTTATTGTGGATCCTCATCTTGTTTGTATCATCCACACCTACATGGATGCACATACATGAGCATGGATGATGACACACACGTCTCTACTTATGGATTCAGACTATTCCAGCGAGACTGAAAGTAAACGTCACTTTGTTTACAAGACGAGCCCAAAGGGCACCTTTATTTCCAGCTACAGCATTCGTTTCATTTAAAAAAGAGAGACTAACCTCACGTTTGTCCTTAGAATAACTATAATGTGCACAGACAGGAATCCTGATTAAAATCAATCTGATAAAATAATCTGAGTGTGTTATTTTGTCATTAAAAGAGGTAGCTTGCTCTTTAAAAAGCACCATATTTTCTACAATTGTGTGCTATCATTCACTCAGTATTTAATAAACCAGATTATGTGAGAATATTTACTTAATTATATGAGAAGAAGTTTTCAAGTCTCAAGTTTATATAAAATATCATTATTATATAATATTATATGCTACATAGTCTATGTAAGTATAAATAGAATATTGTCACTATAATCAACATAACCTTTGTTTGTGTTTATCGCTCTTTCCCACCCATTCCCTCCTGTTGTATACAAAAAAAGTCTCTCCAGGCTTGTTGCCCTTTGACCTTTCGAGCAGGAATCTGGTGGGAGTGCGACGGGGAAAGGTTAACAAAACAGAGCAGAGGTTGAGGTCAGGGGTTAAGCGCATAGGTGATAAGATAATCTTCTCAAGATGATGACCCATAAACGCTCAAGAGAGAAAGTCATACCCCTAATATCTAATAAGGAATATGTGTGGCCTCGTTTACACCTGTATAAACATGTCGCTAGATTAAATCTTAGTATGTTTCAGACAATCACCCTGTTTTAAAATGCAAAATGCATGCACTGTTCATCTGTGACCTTTATTTTGATTGTGATCCCAATCAAACTTTTTGTAGGCAGTATATTCTATGCTACGGACTCCGTGCAGGGTTTTCTTTAACTGTGCTCTATACAACTACACGTTAATGCCATGTAATGAAAATGGTTCATGCCTCTATGTAACATCTCACTCAGCTCACCATTACCAGGGCCAGTAACAACTGTTTCGAAAGCAGCATTTAAATCAGAGCAGGCATGTACAGCAAGGCCTTGACATTGGTTACCACTTCCTTCACTGTTTTTTCCTGAATTAAGAGCTAACCTCTTTCCTATAAATGTGACGGATGAATGTCTTTGGTATGTTGCATTCTGTCTTCGCACAGGCTCTTCAACTGTATCATTTTCCAGCTCCCATTAGAAATCAAATATAAGCAGCAAATGAGGCGAAATGTTGAGAACAATTACACGAATGTAAAGTTCTAGTGGTGTCCGTATGCCTTCAACATGCATATGTATGGAAGAGGTGGCCATTAGCTGATAGAACTGATGTGGTTTCTAATTGAAACACACATACGAGTGTAGTGGTCCACAAAACCTCTCTGCTTCATGTGATCACACTATCCAAAGTGTCCTGTGTCCAATAAATATAAATATCGAATAATAAAATACTGGTACGGTCACCGAGTCTCCACAGTGAGTGAATGCTCAGTGTAGTCCAACGTTGGGCGCGACAGTTCTAGGATAGCCGGAGAATTGTCTTTGGCTAGCGATGATTTAAAAATGGAACCCCTGGCGAGCCCCATGGGGGCCCGGCAGACCGAGGCCCAGAAAAAATGCAGCACGCTGGGGGACAGGATGATGAAGACCCAGGGGTCGATGATGGAGTTCACAGAGATGAAGCGCAGGGCAATCAGGTCCAGGCGGTGAGACTCCGTGTCCCCTATGGAGTTGAGATACACCCGGATCTGAGAGATGGATAGAGGGAGGGGAGAGGAAAAAAAGAGAGAGTGTGGGCTGAATTAGCTGCCAGTGCATAATCCCTCTGCTAACACCATCCATGACAGGCACAGGCATCCAGCCACATCCTAGCTAACATCCTGGTTTAGCATTAAACCCTCTATAGCAACAGCAAGAGATGGAAACTGGGACGGTTTATGGGCGTAGTGGAAACTGAAGACATTAATCTTTTGAAATGTCAAGCTAATGCTCATCATGCACGTTTAACTTAAAAGTCACTTGAATGCCAGGGTTGCTGACTGATCTTCTGCTGATATGACAACATATCTAATCCCATTGTCGAGGCCACGGTCGGCATCTCAGAAAGCAGCGATCTTTTCTTTGTTTCTGATCCTGTCAGTTCAGTGAGATATTAATCCACCCATTCAACATTCAACCATTCTCAAGTCAACTTTTTTGTTTTGTTGCTCATAACCACAATGATGGTGGGTTGCGGGTTACCTACACTCATTATTGCACCTAAACACATCCTGTGTTGACACAGATGGAGGGCTGTAGCTTCTTTTGGCTACTTTCGTGCTGCTTTCACTGCTCAGGCTGTGCAGACATTGTGCCAGACTGCTGTTTGAGAGCATGTTTGCATGCCTGAGGGTTAGGGTTAGCCTGGCTAATTGAAATGTAATGTAACCTTGTAGGACTAAACATTGAATATGCACCTGTAGCTTTAGTACTCAACAAGGTAGGTGGCATTGAGTTACTCAGGAGTTGAGAGAGTACTGGTGACTTAGTTTAGTTTCAAATCAGAATGCTGTTATTTGGAGTGACAAAAGATACACATGAATTGCGCCATTATTATTTCATCACAAAGATTACCATCAATGAACTGAAAGATGGTTGCTATAGCAGCATCTCCAAACCAAAAACACTGTCAAACAATGTCAAAGTGTGTACTCTGGTTGTTAGTCTAACTGTAAAAAGTGGCTTTTGTGTGTTCTACATACAAACATACAAGCAAACGCCTAATTTAGTTTGCTCTTCGGACTAACTGCCGGGGAAAACACAAGCAGCTTATAAATACATGTGAATTTTTTCTGGTTTTTTTGTGCTTTAAAGGCTGAGAAGCCGATGTGGAATTATGTGGCTACGCCAAACTGAGATTTCCCTTGCTGATTTCCAGCTGGATCGGTGTAATTAAGATACACAGGATAATGAAAGAAACTTTTTGTTTTTCAACTCAGAATTGTATCAATGTTCTCGTTTCATGTTTGCAACAACAACTACCAAAACAGAAACCAAACCACAGTGTGGTTGGTTTTAGATCAGTTTATTGTACATTGTAAACGATGCACGTATTATTATTTCATGAAGTAAAACAGGTGTCAGTCCAGAACGTCCAGTACTCTTTTTATACCAACCAAATATGGTCACTGCGTCAGCAGTGCAGAATCTGAAAATACGATTTTGTGGTAATGAAGGAGTTTATGGGAAGATAAAAAACAAATCTACATTCCACCTCACTGTTACACACAAACTGTTCTCATGTGTGTTTTTAGGTAATTAATCCCTGCCGTATTGCAAAGTCTTTGACCTTTTTTATAACCACCATTCAGGCCAAGAATGAAAAACTGTTTTAACTTATTAGTTCCGCGTCTATGGCTAAAATATGCCAGTGAAATCAGTTTCTGAAATGAAAGGCTGCAACTCCCTGGGCTGACGGCTACAAGGTTGGGAACCAGCGCGTTAATACAATCCATGGAAGCTATGACTTGTTCACAGTCGGTCTCTCTGGGGGTCAGAGAGGAACAATATCCAGTTAAATATAATGGGAAAACTGGTTTACAGCAGGTTGTAAACTATTGACACAGCACTGCTTCGCTTAGTCCTTTGTGACATTTTCCAATCTTCATCTTTCCACTCGACCTTTTTCTCTCATCTCTTTCCTCTCTCTTCCATTATAAAGATTTCTTTCTAAACTGACTCTGGTTTGACTCCCATAAAAGCACATAAGATGGCAAAGATTGTGCCAGAGATTGTAATGCCAGCCTTATTAAGCCAATTGTTCAGTCACAAAACCCACTGACTTAATTGTTGCCATGAAGACTAACTGGTTATTTCATTGAGCATCTGCAGCAACTACACAGCAGCAAATGGCAGTTAAGAGTCTTGCTTGAGGATACATCAGCAGCTGTAAACATGACGGGTGAGAAAACTCTTAATTACTTAAATATTTGTTTCCCAGATTTTCTCAAACACTGCAGGCGAAAGGGAATTGTTACAGAGTTAATCCAGAAAAGGTCATTTTGCTTAAGCAACAAAGTCAGCATATAGTCAGATGACACAACAACTAGTACTTTGAAATGAAAGATGAAGGGCGTGTAGAACAACTCGGTGCTAAGCCCACCATTGATTTTATCAAAACCACATGAGATCATTACCGTGTGGTATTAGTGACAGGACTTGCCGTGTGTGAGACAAAAAACGTGTGGGCGAAGGCTTGTGCGTGCGTGCGGAGACAGATTTTTTTGTTTATCTAGGCTCAGTCGTGAAATTCAACTCACGCTGTGAGCCCGTTTTCTTCCCCTCTCTCAGCACCAAACAGGAAGCGTAATAAAAGTGTTAATGCAAAGTGTCTGCGAGGGGTTGATGCTCAGAGAACAATACGCTGTCGTCTGAGAATGATTTTTAGGTGCTGGTTTTCTGGCTTTATTTGGTTCTCAATGTGAGAAACTATTCAAAAGATCTAATTCCAAAAATGCATATCTAATTGCACACCCGCAAGTTGGCGTACGAAGCATTCTGTTAGCAAAAATCAGTGTATTTGGAACAGTCTATATGTCTGCCTCGCCATCACTGCGTCTCCTTTTTTTCTGTGCCAAAAGGATATTGTCTGGCCTTTTCAATTTTTAATGCAATCACATATAACCGGAGGCACATAACACACACACACACACACCCAAAACAGATCACCAGCACCCAGTTTCCAGTTTCAAGGAAAAATATATCTGTGTGTGTTTGTGTCTGGGTGCAATATCCTGACGTCAAACTGTGGTGTCACATTACTGGCTGCTCAGCCATGAGTGTTTATATATGGCTCTTGATAAATTATGCATTTATAGTGTTGTTTAGCATTTTTTGGTGTAACTCGACCACAGAGCAGATATAGAACACCTTTATAATCGTAATACTTGCTGCTGGTACGCCTGTTGTGGTTCTAATTCTGCCAAGGCAGCAGATTTATGACTTGACATTCATTGCAGACAGCAGTATGCATAAACAGGCCTCTCATTTCAAGCTATTTCACACGTGAACCTGGTGGAAACACATGATTAAAAAAAAACACAAAAAAATGAGGCTACATGTCCTGGTACGTACAAAAGTCAGCAGACAGGATAGGAAAGTAATGCAATTCCTGCCCCAAAGAGCCCAAAAAAACGACATGCTAACTGTTCCCCTTTAAGATTATGCCAGGTGAGCTTATGTTCGAGCAGACGCTGTTCAATTCATTTTGTTTTTTTTTAATTTGGAAAGGCAGAAAGAGCAAAGTTTGTACACCAAGTATCTTAAATATACTGCTGCCTCAAGGAAAACCCTTTTAGCAAACAAACAGCAGCATATCTTTATATCTTTCTTGGCCTAATGATTAATTTCCACAGTTAGTCCAACAATGTCATCCAACAATCTGTCCTTTGTACACCTACTGTATGCTTTCACATGATGTCCAATTGTTGACATTTCAAGGGTGTCACTTCAGTTTGCATGGATCATTTAAGAATCGTCTGTCCACTGAAGAGACATCTATTTACCAGTTTCTGTGGTCATCTAAGTCCATAAAGCTGCAAGTTGTTCTCGGAAACCGCTCACAGATTTGTCCCCACCAACATCTCTTCTATAAAAGTCTTTGAAGACGCCACAGAGGTCCTATATAATACCCTGTTCATGACCAGAACTCATTATGGATAGACCATGAGATAAACACTGAAAATGTAAATTGCTTTCTGTCGTAGATAAGACATTTTTGCTTTCACCTAGATCATAAAGAAAGGAATGGGAATGAAAATTCAACTTGAGGGTGGATGTTCTTTTAAAGAGACCAAGCCCATCCTCGGCATAATCACTCAGTGTGTGCTTTGAATGAGATATGGTAAAAGGTTTCCTGTGTCTGCCTGCAGGGCAACAAATGGAAATGTCTGCCAATACGTTAATGTGGCCATTTTAAGGAAATATGTTGAACGATCTGGAGATGAGAGGACATAGGACGCCCATTACAAGGGGAATTTATCACATATGGCTGACATTAATGTTATGGTGACCTCTGCCTGCAGTGGTGAAAGGTTTGGTGACTGTCACTGGATATCTGATGAGGAGACGGTAAGACAGGCTAATACACACACAACACAACAACACCACAATAGACATGAAGATGCAGATACACAGCCTAATGAATAAAACAACCAGTATAATGACTTGTAATCAGTGGGTCGTCAAGACAACCACCAAATGCTTACATCTATCTGTGTTCAGTATTAGATCATCTTCCTTATATTACTTAGTGGGGAAAAACACCATTGAATACACTTTTGGATGTATTCCTGTAAGCTTTAGCGCCATGTGAGTGGGAATTCCCACTCAGACAACGGTTGACTGACATTTGAGGGTTGGTGTTGCTTGGCTGTATGATGGTGTTTTCCCCATCCACACAGTGTTGACTGTCTGTCCCTTTGCACCATTCAGTAATTGGGAGGACTCATCGTGCTCACATTAGGTTTGCAAGTTAGGCTTACTAGCTTTCCCATGGAAGTAGAAGCTAGTTAGCCTAGCCATACCATTAGCTCTGATTCTTAGACAATAAATATAGCGTGTTAGGCCATTAATTTAGATTTTTCTGAGACCTGCTGGTATCACAGGAAAGGACCTCTCCTTGTGTCCAATGTGTTTCTTCTCTTTCAGTCTCCTCTTCTCTCCTGCCGTCTCCTTTCTGTCTAGCCTTGCTTAAGCTCACTGTACCTGAGTCATCTGTCTTATTCATCCTACTGATGAGCAGATATCATTGTCCTTTACCCATCTACCATAGGCTTCACCTGGTAAACAGTGGACGACAAATGAATAAACTGTTACATTTAAATAGACACAACAATGTGATGTTTTTCAAAACATCACGTTATGGTAGACTTAGTCTTCATTGTGCTCATTCTGCCAGTTTACTGTAAACGCCCTGTGGATCTATTGGGTGTTGTCCACTCATCTGTTAAAGCACCAGTTCTATGGCAAATTGCACAAATTTGCAATGGCAAGAAAGCCCATGCTGTGGCTTCTGTCTTCGTGTCCTCGTGCGTTTGTGATGCTGTGGATGCTTTACATTAAGTACAATGCCAATCATTGTAGAGAAGAAGAGAGGCAGCAGCTCAGAAAGACGGCCCATTACCGCTGTCTGCAATAAAGTGCACAACATCATATTCTGCTGGGAAAGTTATTGATTTCCCATTTCAAATCCAAAGTGACACTTTAAGGTGGTTACAAACAGATTGCCCAGGAGTCCAACTCAGACAGCATAATGGCTAATAGTTTGCATGATTAGCTATTTGTGGGTTGAACTTTTGGTCCATCCATCTATCCTGTCTTGTCAGAATCAACTTTCCGGCTCATATCTTAACTTTTATTCCGATAATGAAACACTGTTACGTTAAAAAGCTCGCCGTCACTGTACGGTAATCAAGACCATTTGCAACCAACATCTCAAAAAGTTGCTGGTTGCTATGAGCATGTGTTATCACTTCCCAGATATATATATTCCCTGGTGTATAATTTGTTCCTGTACTGGATGCAGTGATTCAGAGGCTGTTCTGCTGTGATGTGATCGATCTGATTAAGATGTTTAGGATAATTAGGTTCATCCCCCAATTAGTCATCAATTAGACATAATGTTTTTTTGTTGTTGTGACTTTACGACCAAATTTTGAACTACAGACTGATCCACTTAAATTTTCATTATGACTTCTGCCTAAATTATTTCCTGATGAGTAGTAGCCCTCTTACGAAATCCTATTAAATTCTTCAAAGACATGCAAACATTTCACAACGATGCAGTTTGCTGTGAGTAAAGTTTGAAGTTTGTATGGTGGATTTCCCACTGAATCATTTTCTGGTCCCAAGTGCTCAAATATGAATATGTGTTGCTTGTCTTTGTCAAATATTATTGGTAATTGAATATTTTGGGGGTTTTTAGACTGTTGGTTGGATAAAACAAGTTATTTGGAGACATCATCTTGGAATCTGAGATCATACAGGGCATATTTTATGATCCAGGATTCATTGATTGAGACAATGATGAAAATAAGCATTAGTTGTAGCCCTAACTGACTTTTTGGACATGCAGTTTTAATGTACTTTATACTTTTAGAGTTATAAAAATACAGCTCTCAGACTAAATCAAAACTGTAGACATGTATGTGAATGCATAAAATAAAAAAAGAAGAAAAAATAGAATATTAATCAGTTTTTCTTTTCTAGTTTCTCTATTGACTTCCACACCAACAATGGACTGGAAATTTTGACAGTAGTAAAAGTTCAAATAATCTAAGTATATCCATTTTGAAATAACTTATTAGTATACAAAATATTTTAAAAGATCTGCCAACTACAATGACATCATATCTATACTTAAACATTATTATATTAAAGATTAAAATAAGCAGCTGAGTCAGGCGTGTGGTGTTTCCTTTCTACAACTGAAGTCAGAATAGCTCATAGTCTATTGTATTAGTTATGAATAGCTGCATGCCCACAAAATGTCACAAATGCAGAGACACAGTTACACAGAAAGATCTATCAGATTGCATAATAAATTGTATTCATTTTATCTGCGCTGGGTGACATTTTGATGTACTGCTGTTGTCATATTTGCTTGGCTGTCTGGCATTCAGCTCAAAGCCACAGCATGGTTTCATCTCAAGTCTGCGCTCACCTTTCATGAGGTAGAAATAAGATAAACTGAAAGGGAGATATCTCGTATCACAATATTTTGATCTTTTACGGGAAAGAGGAAATGTTCCAGTCAACATTGTTCACGACTTTTCCACTCAAAAAAACATGTAAGTTCTTTATCTTTATCACTTTTTTTAATCACTCTCTAAGAAGAACCCTTTTTGTGGAAGTAAACTGCCCAATCTCAAGACACACACATGCAAATCGGAGCTACGTGTAAATCGATATTGTGATAAAATTGGTTATTTGAAGAATTGTGATTGCTAAGCTAGTCATTCCTCTTGGTTTTAATGGATGTAATACAGTTTATTTTAGTGAATTGTAGTAGTCATTACAATTACTGCCTTATTTTGTGAGTAAACACCTTAGCTCCTCGTGGCTCAAAGAGATCGAATAAGGCTAGATTCAAGTCTCGGTTTGATTAACTGCTGATACAGAGTCTGAGCAGATCAACATTAACCAATATAATTAAATATGTATCTGACACATTGAAATAACAGCTGTAGTCACTAAATCTGGCACGAGCCACAAATACTGAGGGTCCTGGTACAAAACTCACCAGTTCTTTCATGCTGAAAATGAACAGAGATATGTTGTCAGCTATATATTTGAGGGTAGGGCTTTCAGGGACAACGGCAGATGAAGATATGTGTTGAACCAGTCAGACAACTACTAAGCATCCTTGAGCTTAATAATCCACTAAGTCCAGTGTACAGTAGTCCTTAGTAGCCCTCCAGGCATGTGGGAGAATCTATGCTGGCCATGAAAGGAAAAACCCTAAACCTAATCAAAACATACTTATTTTATATATTCCATTTCTGTCGGATGATCTCCCTAAATCTTTGCCTAAGTTAGCTATTGCATTCAGTAAGTCCTTGTAGAGTGAATACAGTTCAGCTTCCTGAAACTGTGCACGTTACAGAACAGATAAAGCATGCATGTGAGATAACTGCTGTTATCTTACCACCAGTGGCAGTGTGCAGATGATGAAGATAATGGTCATGAAAACCAACAGGATGAGATGCTCCACCTCCTCAGCCATAGACATTGCCTTCCGTTCGCTGCTGGATCTTGTGGTCACCATCATTGAGCGGCCGTTCCTCCTCCGACGTTGGTACATCTTGAACAGCTGGTACACCACAAAACCATTGCACACCACAGTGGACATCACCAGCACGAGCATAACTGTGGCATACAAGTTGGCGTAGGCTCGGTCCTCCTTCGCTTTTGGGTTCATGTCAATGAAGCACCATGTGCCGGGGCAGTATTGTACATATACACCAAATCCCACAAAAGGTAGAAGACAGAATAATATGCATAACACAAACACCAGTGGGATTGTGATATAAGCACATTTCTTGGTGACGTACCGGTTGTACAGGTAGGGATACCCAATGGCAAAGCATCTCTCTAGTGCCATAGTGAAGAGAAGTGACATGGTGGCCAGGCTAAAGAAGGTCATGGTGACACCAAAGTAATTACACACGTTTTGATTGCTATGCGACAACCCCACCAAGGTGTCGTTACGTGCATATGACAGCTGCACCAACGGACTGATGAGGCAGGTGCCTGCCAGGTCTGTGACCACCAGCGATGTGATGAGGATGTGAAATAATGAACGCCACCGCCTGTCCCCCTCCCTCGCGTCTCTACAACGCCGGACTTCCAGGATCACCAGGGCAGCCACGTTGCCAACGACGCCTGCAGCAAACATGATGGCACTGGTCACTGGGCTCGTGTTAGGGCTTATGTGGAGGTCAGTGTGACACGGATCCAATTCTCCACTCATGGTTGACATCTGGGTTTGATTAGGAAATAGTTCTCTGCTCCCAAAATAAGCGTCAAAAACTTATCCTTAAAGAGCTGTCTGCAGCCATCCTGGTTAAACAGAGAGGGAGAAAGAATATATTTGAGCTTCAGAGCTGCAACTATTTTCATTGTCTGTTATAATTATAAAATAATTTGTCAAGTAGAAAATGTTATCGACTCATCAGATTATTCAGTAATGCAGCCCTAGTGAGTCCAGAGAAACGTTTGAGCAACAACTTTACTGTACAGGGTCAAAGTGAAAGCTTACTGATCATGTAATGATACTTTTCAGATGTGTCACAGTCCAGTCTGTCATTCAGGAAAAACACCAGAAAAAGAGCTCAGCTGCCAAGTAGAACTGAACTTTAGGGACGTCTACATATCACTGCTCTGTTCCAGCATCCAAATTAAACTAAGTGGCCACAACATTTACAGTCGTCGGCACGAAGAGCCAGCATCTTTTGCGAAGGATGTTTACTGGCCTCCCTTTGTGTCAAGACTCTGTTTTGACTGAATGTCAACAACTTTGACTACTACACACCACTTTATCTTCATGTTTGCAAGGCTTTGTCTAACTTTACTGATCCCATACATACACAGAAAAGTAAGAAGAACTTCCTCTCATAAAAAAAAAGGATATTTTGCATACAAAGAAAAATTCCAGGGCTTGACCTCTGCTCTACTATGAGTTTTGGAGATGTGAAACACAAACTTGTTCCCCTTCTGTCTCATGCTTTAACCAGTATCAGCTGACACACTGCAGCTTCACAGGCAGTGTTCCAAGTGTTCACACTACATGTCCTGCCTAAATTCCCTGTTGGGTATGTGAGCACTCTGTAACTAATTCATATAACCCTACACAATATTACACATCTGTTCCACTTGTATGACTTGCATGTGTGTGTGTGTGCGAGTGTGTGTCACTTTCGCTGGGTGTGTAATGGCCAGATAACTGACTCACCTACATGCACTGTCCAGTGCACGACGTGTCCACTCTGCTGATGTTCACGGCTCCAGATGTCACTGGATCGGTCAACAAAGTCACTAACAAGCGTGGAAATGTGCGTGACTGCCCGCAAAACAAGCAGCCGAGCTCTGACAGATGTGTCCAGGTGTTAGGTCAGTGGACGGCTTGTTGAACGCGTCAGTTGTGATTGGATGAAACTGTAAAATGACAAAATCGGTTATTGATTTGTCGATGTTCGGTTTGGAGACACTTCCTTAAGACAAGTTAGAAAGTACACGAAGACGTGAGTCACGTCTACAGTTAAATTAAATTTCCTGAATGGTGAAAAGAGACAGAGGATGAGTGTATACAGCACACACACCGCGCTGAATGAGAGAAAGTGTATTTGGAGTTTAATGCGTAAAACACGCTGCTGTGTGCGTAAAATCTGAACCGACTATAGACATTCAAAGTGACTTAAGTGAAGCTCTGACAGCATATAAAGCAAACACATTCAACATCTCCCATGAAGTTTGGCTGTGAACTCCGACTGAGAAAGCAGCGCGAGCTAACAACTGTCACATCCGCGTGGACACGCATCCAAATAATGAACTTCTCACCTGTTTTATGAGTTGCCCTCCGCGCTGCAGACGTTTATATCCGTGTTTTTACAGTCCAAGACTGAGTCTGAGTCAAAGCAGACAAATATATCCCCGCTTGTTTCCCTTCAGGAGCCGCTCTGGTTTGAAGGTGAGGTGTGGAGAGGGCGAGGCGCACGGCGCTGTGATGAGGCAGGCATGAATGGACCCGGGGTACAGGGAACGATGCGGTGACGTCACGTGAAATGAGTACACCCACTCACCACCACACGTTTCCACGCAGGTTGGAGCCATCTACAAAAGACACTAGGGAGTAACAAGCCTGGAGCAGTAGTCAAACACAGGGAATTAATAATTTACCATTTTATTATTTAATCAATTTTAATTTCAGTTACACATTTTAAACAATGTGTTAGCAAAGATTTTTGGCTTGGAAGAGTGAAACTCACTCTAAAAGAATTAGCTTCTGAGGAAAGGGCACAAAATAATTATGTTAATTAGAGTGTAATGTGCAGATTATTTTTTCAATTGGTCATTTAGTTTGTGGAAATCAACATAAAATCATAAAATATTATGTTTGAAATTAAATAAAACACCACATAAGCAGCAAATTGTCCCTCTGGAGAACTGGAACAAGGAAATGTGCCACATTTGTTCTTCTCATTCTTTCTTCTTTAAAAACCAATTAATCAATCACCCATTTTGTGACAATTTTAGTTGAGCGACTAATCCAATAATTGACTGTCTCAACACAATTGTACTGTAATTAGTTCACACAGTAAACCAGATAAACATGACAGAGTCATAATTTGCAGAAATAAAAGACATTTACATAACAATTTCTACATGTGTGTTTTAGATCATATCTTTTAGATTCTCACCTTGGCGTGAGTAATGCAGCAAACATAAAGTGCTGACTTAGTGAGGCAATTTCCAAAGAAAGAAAACTCTGCGGTCTTTTTCAGCCCGTGCATTAATATTTCTCAAAACAAACATTAGACGAAAATGTCTCCTGTCATGGTACTGCACGGACATCCTGGCCTGCAAATAGCTCAGCTGCAAAAATAACAAGAGAAGAAAAAATGTAATGTAGAAACTGCTCTTTCTGATGTTTTGCAAGTATCATGCAAAACTCTGTGTCTATGTGTGGGTGGGTATGTGCTTGAGTTTGCCCTATTTTCTTCTCACAAGAATGTAACAGCAAAACAGTTGACGTATCCAGCATGAAAGAGGTCTGTTTGGTTTCCTGTGTCTTTCAGCGTGGAGATTGCATGCTGTTCTCAGGGGTTTCCTCCCACAATCACACTGGATTTGAGGCCTTGATTTCCCATCGAGGTGAATATGAATGTTTGTCTTTCCGTGTACCTCGTGGACTGGTGACATGTCTCCATATCATCTGCCCTATAACCTTTCGCTTATGACCTGTACATGGTATGGAATAAATCATCAAATGATGAGAACTTTGTTTTGCTTCACAGGGTTGCGTCATGTTTTTGTCGAGGAGGATGACATCAACCATAAATGCAAAAAATAGAGTTTGGTTCCATAATGCATTAAAATGTTAGTCTAATGACACTTCATCACCCGTTTATTGAATAGAATAAATACCAAACAGGATTGGGTTTGCTGAAAGCCCTGAAATGACACTTTGAGTGCTTTTATTGAGGCCCATTATCGGCTTCTTAATTTTGACATACTGCTGTAATGCCATTGCTGCTTCCTTTCTCGCTCTGTCTCTCTCCCTTGGTGCACACCCTTCCCACTCTTTTGTGGCTCTCCAGAATGACCTCAGCTGATGAAGTGTTGCTGTTCTGATGTAGGTAATCCATGTACATATACACAGGGATCCTACATGCACTTCTCCTTCCTGTCTACCTCTTTTTTTTTTTATCTTTGTCTTTCTCCCTCTTTGTTTTTGTAGCTCAGCCCTTCATTCATCTCTCTCTGTCTCTGTCTCCTTTTACCCTTGCTCTATTTTTGTTTCCTCACACAGCAGAGGCCTCTTTTACCTTGTCCTCTGCCCTTACTGACACGTACAACACAACATACCTTTCCTTTCCTTTCCTTTCCTTTCCTTTCCTTTCTTCTCTTTACTTTCCTTTATTATGGTTTCCTTTCCTATGTCCTTTATTTTTGTCCCTTTTTTCTGTTGTTTCTCTTCTTTCCTCTATTTTCCTTCCAATTTCTTCCCTTTCTTTATCTCTTCTCTTTCCTTTCCTTTCCTTTCCTTTCCTTTCCTTTCCTTTCCTTTCCTTTCCTTTCCCACCAAAGCCAGACAGCCATTGTTTAGAAGAGAATTGCTTGATTTGTTTGATTTGACTTTATTTCTTATAATAACACTGTTACAATGTATTATATCCACGTGTGATAAAGAGCTTTATTCATAAGTGTTCCAGATGATCAACAGAATCAAACAAGCAGTCAATTTATCCAATACAAAATCTATGAGCTAAACTCTGCTGAGATTTTAGTTTTGAACCCTTGAGTCAATATTGATCCAGAAACGAGCGAGCATCTTAAGTAGTGATCCTCGCTGTCTGTCTGCGCTCTTTATTTAGAAGCAATTCAATTATTGATTCGGGTCTTAATCCACAAATCCTCTGGTCTGCTCTGTTGGTAAATAGCCTTTGTTCGGGGCTTGGCAGGAGTTAAAGTGCTGACATGTGCTGTGTGTATTGTTAGTCTCTCTATGCCACACACACGCAGTGCATTTCTCACATAACTGCTTCATGTCATCAAAATACATTGGTGTGTCAGTGCCAGCCTGCTAATGGGCTTTGTTTGAATCATTGATGAGTTCATTGATTTTTGTCAATATCTGATGTCACAAATAAGTCCAGTCAGTCAGCAAACAGCCTGTAATTACACCCTGCAGGACTGAAATCATCACCAGAGAAGGAGTTGTGATCAAAACAGATGATAACGACTAAACTTACTCATATGTGTTCATATATCAAGGTTTGTTGACATCACAACAGTCCAGATATGATTATGTGATCAGGTTGTTTGGGTATTCTGGCTGAATGTAATACTGATTTTAAACAATTATTACTTAATAATAGTAAACCCCAGACTATTACATATTTATATGTACAAAACGTATAAAAATATGTGATATGTAATATGTGCATATGTAAAACACACATTTGAATTTTCCCAGGATAAATAAATCACATGAAATATACTTTGTTGCTCTGTGCATGTGGTGTATTATCTCAGCCTTGCCTTTGCCGCCATCTATTGGTGTATCTGGGTAAGTACAAGCTTCAACTTGTACTCTTCAACTTATTCAACAATGCAAGGCGTATTCTGTTACAGTGTGTTGATTCAGAAAAGGTCAATAAAGTCCACTACTGCCTTTTTTCTCATGTGTCACTGTACAAACAACATCGAGCATGTAATCACTTTTTCACCTTTACTGAAATTTCTTCATGGTTTTATTATGTCGTGGACTTCAATTAAAATGGATTGCATGCACTTTTTGGAAATTAATTGTACACACAATGTATTAGAAATAAAAAATACGTTATGTGGACTTTTATTCTGTTTGCTTTAATCATCCTTCAGCGAGCTCGAGAAATTTATTGATGTCCACCTGTGTCAAATTCAGTGAACTGGACTTCAGACACCTGAACACCTCCGCAATCAACTTGTGTTATTAATGAGTGAAGGCAAAGTGTAACCCAAAAAGCGTTTAAAGTGAGAGTCTCAGCCCTCAGTCTGGTCTTCAGCAAGTGAAACACATGTACAGCTGGTTGTTGGACTGATGTGTCTATTCCAACATGTCTGTGTTGTCTTGTCTTTCTGCGTGGTCCTAAATAAAGTTCTATGACTTGTACACAGTTCACTAAATATGGATGTAAACACCCAGAGCAGACACTGTTTCCTTTCAAAATAATAGCGGTGTAACTAACTATTTGTTACAGATGAATCTGCTGATTATTTTCTAATTTCTTTGTCCTCTCTTTACAGTACCGTGGCTTTCCTGTGCTGGGTTTGCCTTCCTGGGACCTCACTTCCCCCCCTGGCAGTCGTTACCTCATTCCAGATGTTTGGATCTGGATCTATCATGTCTTCTCTGTCTTCCTCTGTTTGAATTGTGTGTTTCAGCCTTGCCTCTTGTGTGTTTGTGTCTGTCCTCTTTCTAGGTCTTCGTGGTGGAGAGGAGGTCATGTGGTTCAGGCCTCCCGGATCATATTCTTCATTTATGCTGGAAATCTGTCTACGTATTGTGGATCCTAATTTCCATGTGATAGTTTTACTATTGTCTTTTCTGTACACACGACATGTATTACATGCCTGTCTGACCTCAAAGCGGGATGCCTCCTCTGCTTCTCTTCCTGAGGTTTTTTTTTTGCCATATTTTTAGGGAATTTTTTCTTTATGATCATCGGGGGTCTCAGAACAGAGGCTGTCGTGTGTTCTACAGACTGGAATGGAACATTTCACAGTTACAGTTGCGGTTTTGGGCTGTATGAATAAAACTAAATAAAGTAAAAAAAAATTTGTCTGACCAACAGTTCAAACCTCGAAGATATTCAAGTTACAGTGATGCTAAACTGAGAAAATCAGCAAATCTTCACATTTAATAAGCTGGGAGCAGAGAATGGTTGTTGATTTTTGCTTGGAAAGTGACTGAAATCATTAGAAACAGTCATTTTTATTTAACTGACTAATCATTGCTGCTGTAGTTTCAAATCCAAATATGCTGGGCAGGCCATAGCCTGCAATGTGCTGCCGCAGACACTGGGTGGCGCACAAGGTTAAGTGTTTTGAGGTAGCATCCTGGGCCGTTTAATCAAAGAGATTCAAATAAAATGAGTGTTGTAAATTGAATAAATGATGGTTGAAGTGTGTTAAAAAAATAAATGAATTGTTAGAAATGCATCAAATAAGCGTTATAAAATAAAAACGCCTCCAGTCTCCTTAAATGTCAGCAGTTTACTGCAGATTTTAAGAGATTATAATGCAGACTGTATCGTGTGTCTTAAGAAAATACAGAGTCCCTGTGAGCTTCTGCTCCTATCTTGATAAAAATGTCTTTCAGTGAAATTCAAGCGTTTTTCCTCACGTGTGTGTGCGCGCGTGTGCGTGCGCGCGAATTACACAATGTCTTTTTCATTGTTGTGAAACAGATAAAGTTACATCCGGATTAAAAACGCTCTATTTGTCTTTTCTCTAATACGAGCCAGATGTTGTACCTCCAGCACCGGCCCGCTGTCACTCAAGCCGTCTCTGACCAATGAGAGCGGGCCTAAACTCCTCCCTCCCCTCCCTGCAGAGTATCAGAGGCTCGCTGGAGAAGAGGAGAGTTCTCCTTCTTTCTGCTGCTCTCCCCGAGTCCATCCGTACCTCTCTCCCGCTGCTCCCTCTCAGAGTGCAGAGCTGCTCACTCACCGCCCAGCTCTACAATGCAGAGAGGGGAAATGTTGGCTGCGTGTCTGCTCTGCTGGAGCTGCAGCGTGTGTGTGGTTACAGCCATCCGGAGGGCTGATATGTTTCCTTATGGCACTTTGAGTGGAGATTTGATTTTGGCAGAGGGCGACGATGAAACCTCCAGAGTGCTGTCCCTGCCCAAACCCTTATACTTCTACAATTCCCACTTCACCCAGCTATATGTAAGTACAGCTTCACCCATGCTCATTTGCATGCCCGTTATTGGCCGTGAACGTGTGAGATTATTCTCTTATGTTGACATTTTGCAGGTGATGTTCGCAGCTGTTTGCATGAGCTGCACAGCAGAGCGGGGGCTGTGTTTAACGGTGTCAAATGGAGCGAGTTATTAACGTGTTTGAATGGCAAGAGAGGACAATTCTGTGAAGTGACAAGAGCTTTTAAAGATTTAAACATCCTGACTGACACCATGATATGACATGACATAAATCTATCACTATAGTATCAAAAGTACTCTTCATGCAGAATGGACCGTGCCATGATGTAATTGGTTCAGAAACTTTACCCAAGTTCTGTACTGAGGTACTTATACATCAATGCATCCATAGTTTTAATCCTGAATATGATTCTGTATCATTCCACATAATGAGTACTTTTACTTTTAATACTTAAGCATATTTCGATGCTAGTACTTTGGTACTTTTTCTTTATGTAAAATGTTCAGTGCAGAACTTTTACTTAGATCATTTCTACACTGCTGGGTCTGAGTACTTCTGCTACCACTGTGTTTAGACCATTATTAATGATGCATTAACCTTTAGGTAAAACTTAAATTGTATAAGTATATAAATATTGTTTGCAAAATGTACTCAAAGTATCAAAAGTAACTGTCTCAGTCGATATTGTACTTAATTATTATTATTATTATTATTACGAATGCATTAATGTGTTAGCAGCATTTCAGTAGGTGTAGCTGGTTGAAGTGGAGCTACTTGTATCTAGTTCATGTATCATTGTGTACTATATTTTATAAACTGGTCACATGATTTGTGAAATGTTTATCTACAAAAAGTTAAAAAAAAAAAAAAAAGCAGTATAATGTATGTTGAGTACACGACTCAAATACTCAACTTAAGTACTTGGTATTTAACTGAAGTAAATCAAGTAACCACTTATTAATTACATTTAAAACGCAGATATAAATATGTGTGACACTATGTGATGGACATCATGGACGTCATCAGAATGTGTTTCTAAAGCATAGTTAGGGAAAGGCACAGCGATCCGTGAGGGAGCCCCAGAGGTCCTTAAGGAGGTTTCAGTGGTTTATGAGGGGAATCGTGGGGTTCATTATGTGGTTTCTAAAGGTCCACGAGGGGTTTCCAACAGCGTCCAAGGAGGTTGCAGTGCTTTATGAGAGGATAGGAGGAGTTCATTAGGAGGTTCCATGGGTTCACAATGGTGTTCCAGATATTTCTCAGGATTTTAGGTTTTTATGATGGTTTTAAAGCTTCAGGGGTCTGAGGTGTTCTGCAGGAACACTTCTGTAGCCATCATTAAACTGCTGGTGCCATCAACTGGGCTCACTGTTATAAATATATAACAGTATTGACTCTTTCTGTCCCCAGGTGGCTACCAATGGTATCATATCAGCCCAGGACCTGCCGATGGAGAAGCAGTACGTTGACGACGGCTTCCCCACAGACTTCCCTGTGGTGGCACCGTTTCTGGCTGACATTGACACCAGCGGAGGACGTGGACAGATTTACTACAGAGTGACCGAAACACCCAGCGTGCTCAACAGAGTGGCCCAGGTCTGTTTATCCACTGAAACAAGACAAATCAGTTGTTGTGTGATTGTAGACTGACCACAGACTTTTGTTGTCCTGATACAAGTTAGAAGACTCTTGACATGACATGTTGAGGCGAATACTTCCTGCAATGTGCTTTACTACAAATCTGGATTTTTCCTTTTTTCAGTTCATCATCCATTAGATCAGTTCAGTCCATTGAACACACCATCTTTCCTTTTGTCTGTACTCCTTCTTTCCCTCCATCATTCATTCATTCATTCATCTGCTCATCCAGGAAGTCCATCGAGGGTTCCCAGATGCAAAATTCACACCCACGTACGCTGTGGTGGCTACATGGGAGAACGTCGCTGCGTATGAGGAACAAAGTCGAACCATTGGACCTTCAAACAAGGTAAGATGGGTGGAGGGATTGAGGGCACTGGCTCCAGGCCTCCCTGTCTGTGTAATGATTTATGAATGAGTGAGTTCATTGTATCATCATGTAAACAGCCCTCTCTAGCATGTTTTGGTTCTTGTGTGACACAATCCTGAATTCCTGGAAGATGTGCATCTCTTGTAATCAGCCTGGGGTGGGGGGTCTATTTGTAATTCCCCTTCTTCTCCTAATCTGCCTCTTAACCTTTTCAAGGGGTCAGAGGTCATCTTTGAGGGTCATCAAAGTGCCCCCCCCGACCCCCCTCTGACTCGTTATCCCCTCCTCCAATTCACACACAGGTAGACACAAACATGCCTTGACTGTTCACGCTCACATGCTCTGTTGGACATTACTTCCCTCCCCGTTTGTCTGCCAGTTAATAACTCGGTTTCTCCAGCAACCCAGTTTCACCTCAGTGATGATTCAAAGCTTCTAAGAAAATACACAAACATGTTGTAACTCATGTTATTATTCTTTGTCTTACTTTGATTTGGGGGGATAATCACGCTCTTGAGTTTTGTAAGTACAGTTTACAGCATAATTTGCGAGGCGTATCAAGTTTCCATGGAGTCTGTCAGTTCGTTGTGGGCTATAGCTTGAGCCCTGTTTTTTTTTTTTTTTTTACTTTACATTTTGGCAAATTGGCACTATTAAAAGTTTGCAGATTTAATTTAACAGTTCCTGTTTGCATTGTAGAGGTGTACAGATATCACTGGGTTACTTTTAAACTGCAGAAAACCAAAAAATGTGACGAATCTCAGGCAAATTCTGGATTTATGTGTCTTTTTTATGATTTCTTTAGCATTTCCTCACAGTGGACACATGAGATAATAATGTCAACCCAAACTGCAAGTCACATTAAACCTAAAAATATGTGCATGATGTCAGTGTGTTTAGAGTTGACTGAGTTATGACTCAGAGAAGGAGTCGAAATTTGACGCAAATTGTGGCATTTGGTAGTTCCCAAATTGCGCCCACGAGCTGTGTGTCATAACTGCTGCTGCGGCTCCACATGCTGACCTCGTCGGTGAGTGCACCCAGTCATTGGTCCAAATTAAATAACTAACTTCCGCTGAGTTGTTTTTAGAACATCGGCCCGCCCGCACCTGTCCCTTTCACCTCACACGGTGTCTCTGCCTCACATCTCTCCCTCGCCACCCCTCGTTCAACTCTCCCGTGACCCTCTGCAGAGGCACGCCTCACACTTTGAAAACCTCTAGAGGAGGCTAACACTTTATTTTACACGTCCGTAATTTTCGAGGAATTTCTTAGAAATTGTCCTGGAAAGAGGCATGTCATTTGGCACTAATTAGAGGGTAAATAGGAATTTTCTGGGAAGAAAAACTCCATTTAAACCCAAGTAAACGTCCATTCATTATTCTCGTTTTATTAGAAACTTAACTCCACGCATGATGTTGATTTGTATACTTATCTGTAGACAAATTTCACATTTTCTTACATGTTCTGCAGGATACTTTATAACTGTCCTAGGCTGAGTAGTACTCAGTGGGTAAACTGAACCTAAATCAGCGTAATGCTCCTTTAGCTGGACGTGTTCCAGTCAAATATTTTCTCCATTTTGTTTGTAATCAAAACCAAATTTCTAAAAACCCTCCGCAGGAAATGACGGTCCTTTAAAATTAAAGTGTCACCTAGGGGAGCACTGGAGGCTTTGTGTAAGTTAATCTCTGGGAAAGACTCCAAGTAAAGCCAGGCCTACTGAACTTATCGATCAAACAAACAGAGCTTTGTTGTTCCTGGTTTGTAGCATGTGGGATGGAGGGATGAAGGGAGTGGCAGACTTAAAGAAAAACCCCAGGAGATCTCTGCGTCTCTCTCGCTCCCTCTCATCTGTTTGTCCTGGTTGTCTGGTTTCTTTTATGCCTTCTTTCTTCCTGATTAATCAAAAGCTAAACTTTCAAATAGTCCAGTGGGGATACGCAGCATTAAGCTTCATGCATTTCTTATTTTGATTGCACCGCTGCCAAACGGACAAATTAACGATTGCATCTTGCCTGAGATTCAGTCCCCAAATCTCTAACCACTGTTGACCAAATGTTAGAGGCTGGTGTCCACTTCTTAAAGTGCAAAATGTTTTTACATGCACTATGAGGGGGTTTGTTGGGTCTGCCTGGCTTGTCAGATTGGAGCAGTTGGAGTCTCTTTAGACTGATCGTATCTTCCTTTGAAGTGATTAGCCAGAGGTGCTGGGTGGGGTGCGTTGGGGGTAGAGTGGTATGTGTGTGTGAACTGATTAACCTGAGGTGTGTGTTTGTCGGGATGTGTATTAGGGGTGTTTTGGGGGGAGGGGCCAGACCGTGTGGTGTTTGGGGGGTCGCATATTGAGAAGAGAAGAAAAAACAGGAAAACGAGAGCACGAGAGAGAAAGTTCACATCCCTGAAAAGCGGGGCTTGTGTTTGCTATGAAATTAGTCTTAAAGAGGTTATTATCATAATTAGAAAGTAATTGGCTTCACTTGAAACCTAAAACACACACTCTGTTGTATGTGCTACCATGTAGCCCACTTTGCTAATGAGCAGAGCCATTTACAGACAGAACCTGGCCTCCTGTGTGTGTTGACGTTTCAAGAAGCGGTGACCAGGCTTTGCTTTGAGCGGCATGCTGCTAATCCTTCTTCACACGAGGACACCTGTCATGTCGGCGGATGCTGTTACACGCTTTATCCTCCACCCCCATGAATGTCACCTTCTTATCTGCAGAATGCATCACCCACTGAAGTTAAGTCGCTCTGAATGACAACACAGGATTAAAGTTTTATTGATTCGTGTTCACAAACAGTAGAACGCAGGAGTGGAAAAATTCTTGTGAGTTACTCGGAGAATACTTTAATGTTAACGTGGGCATCATATAATCTGCAGTTAGAGAATAGAAAAGACTCATACACATCACTAAACCTTGGTGTGGTGTCGTCCACAATATGGCTATTTGAAAGGAAATGGTAAAACTCGAGGAAAGCCGTGCAGTATGTTTAATATTGCACATCTGTCCTGACATTCCCTTCCTGAGCAGCAGCTTGAAGTGGAATGTGATTTTACATTTGCCCGCAGTAGGCCTTTTTTTTTCCGTCTCGCACTCGCTTCAAAGCTCCGTGTGCAAAAAAAAGGAAAGTGTTGTACGTTGAACGGCATATTGCATGTGCCGTGTGAAGGTCAGATGAGGCTGAATGAATGAATAAATGGACTCCTCTGTTGGATTTGGCCCTCGCCTTTCATTTTGTTCTTTTTGCCTGTCTTCCTCCGGCCTCTCCTCTTCTCTATCTTTCTTCTTTTCCGTAGCACAATAGGAACTATTGTTTCTATTAGTGTTATTTGTTGTTTCTGGGGGGCCCCTCGCAGTGACGCAGGGGGCATCCCCTTGAAATATGTGCATCCTGGTTCAAAGCAGCCTCTTACAGAACTTCAGCTTTCATAATATGTTATTCAGTTCTTATGCATTGGGACCGAATCTGTCTAACAGTGACCACTGAGCCTGTCTTCACTATAACGTCACCTTGCAGCTGTAGAGCTCGATGATAATAAATCAGAGTACACATGAAGTTAACACAGATTTGAGACTTGGGATCTTGACGGCTTTACTAATTACTAGAAGAGCCGTAGTGCTCTGGTTTGTGTTTGCGGGAAAGACGTTCATGTTCACAAACCTTTCAGGATCTAAGAAAAGCAGCTATGGCTTTACCCACCATGTGTTCTTGAGTTGATCAAAAAGGTTTTGAAAATCCTTGAAAATCCCCGAAGTTGTACAATTTCCACGAGCTTTAGAAGAGCAGGGAATCCTTCTGTGCACTGCTGAAGTTATAACAGGAAAGTCACCCAAAAGATTGGAGCTGGGATTTTAATGACAACAGCGAAATACTGAGTGCACTGTTCCTGGCCACAAGCCTGGGCCCTGTGTGTGTGTGTGTGTGTGGTGTGTGTGCCAGTTCCCACGCTGTAGGCAGTTCCGTTTGTAGCACTCTGGTGAGGCTGGCAACTGGACTGCAGCTGCTCTCTGTCTCTCTGCTCTGCCCGTTTGCAGCTGTGCTGCGGCCGCTGAGCTGAAAAACCGGTAACCAACAAACAAGTGTAGTACATTCATCCCGGGCCTCCCTCTGTTTCTGCCTCTCTCCTCCTCGGGATGTTCCAGGCTAACCCAAGTGGGATCCAGTTCTAGATAGTTATAATCTGATTCAGAACATTTGTCACAGTGTGTTGAGTCACGTATTTGAAACACAGACAAGCTGAGAAACCAGTTAAAGCCCCTTCAGCTCCAGTGATGTAAGGCAGAGTAGACTAAACGATATAAAGACAGAGTAAACCATCCAGATAAATAAACAAATTGTAAACACGCTAAGGTAAAGCATGGAGAGACTAAACTGAATGAAACACAAACCTGGTGTGTGTTTGCAGCTGCTGCGGGGTGTGTTCGATGCTTGCTATTTTCACGTAATTAAAAAGGTTTGCAAAGACTAGGAAACATGCTCAAAGGCATTAAATCATATTTATCAAGTGTTCTCTGTGGATTCACACTCTATTTAGGGCGTGCACAATAAAACAGCTTTCATGAGAGGGTGAGGTGAGGGGTATTCAGTTTGTTGCAGTATGCACTAAATCCCACACGCTTGGACCTTTAAAGTACACTAATTAAAAGTTTAATCTAGTTTATTTAATGACACAGTTTAGTTTTCTTTAATTGTCGGTCTTCATGCTAAGCTAAGCTAATCATCTGCCGGCTGTAGCTTCATATTTAGCTCACAGATATGAGAGTATGTTCTTATCTAATTCTCTGTTTCTAAAAATGTGTGTTTAATTGCTCTCTAATTATCTAAACAAACTTCCTGTATTTTCATTTAAGCTGTTGGGTCTCTGCAGACTTTGAACCCCCCCGCTGTGCAGCAGACACATCTAGCAGACTGATGATGTTATCACCTAAACCTTAAACAGTCCGGATGACCCTGACAACAAACATTTGCTGCTGCCAGAGACAATTAGTGTTTGTGCGTGTGTCTGGTCAGCGTGAGGAGTGTGAGGACGCTCTTTAAAAAAGGTGTGACAAAAGCCTGTAGGGAGGTCGAGGGTTGTGTGTGTGTGTGTGTTTGTGTGTGTGTGGGAGGATTGTCAGGGCACACACTCACATACATACACACTCTGAAAGTCTTTGATGTGAGTTGGCTGGATTTTGTTGCTTTCCAGCTGTGAGTCTGTAAAGCACACCAGGACTACTTTACACACACAGACAGACTCAAACACAGCAAAATGACCACACAGACAGGAGGGGATGGAGAGGAGCGCACAGATTAAAGGAAGGGTTTGACATTTTGGGAAATTTGCTTATTTTCTTTCTTGCTAAGATTGATTAGCGCTGCACTGTCTGTGCGCTAAATCACCTAGAGCGAGAAACAGCTAGCCTGGCTCCACCCAGAGTTAAAAATCAGCCTCTGTTTAATAACAGAAGTGATGCACGTTTAATAGTTTAAGATGAATTATTCATATGTTTTGTTTTCTTTATAAAACCCAACTATTACTGCACAGTAATGGTAGTTTTACATGGAGTTATCGCTCTGAAATATTGCTTTAGGGATGCTGCTAGGCTTTGTCTACGCAGGTTCCAGTCTTTATGCTAAGCTAACTGGCTACTTGACATGGTATCGAGCTAACAGCAAGTGCATTCATATATTAATATCATTATTATTATATTAGATGCATATGAAACAGAAGACTGTATTCATAGGTTTACAGTTTGTCACTTATCCTCTGGGGACCGTGAATGTCTTTACTTTATTGCATGGCAATCCATCAAATAGCCGTTGAGATATTTCAGTCTGGACCTGGTGTCCAACTGACTGACATTTTCATCTGCACAGCCACAAAAAACATAAAAATACCTCGTGTTATGTGTGTTATGTATGCCATTATATAGACAGGCAACACAAATCAAAGATTTTAATGGAAACTGACTCAGATTTCATATCTGTTGGATGGAAACGTCCTCTTTTCTCTCTCCACATATTTCCTATGGCCCCTCTCCCAACTCTGAGACCCCCTGCATCCTTTCATCTCTCCCTCTACCTTCCTCCTTTTGCTTCTCATCTTCTCTCTCTCCCCTCTCCTCCTCTTCCTCCTCCTCCTCCTCCTCCTCCTCCTCCTCCTCCTCCCAGGAAGACGAGGGATAGCAGAGAGAAAAATACAGATTTAGAGGGGATATGAAGGACAAAGCTCCGGCTTCTCCCGCTCCACCCCTGAAGACAGAAAGAAAGAAAAAAAGAAAGACCCCCTCCTCACTAATTACATCGAGCCTGGAGGCTACAAAGTCCTCCCCGCCCACAAACAACAAGATAGTTTAAAGATGTTGATGTAAACAATTAGGAACACACACATACACTCACATGAGATGAATATAGGCGGGGGGACATCTGCGCTTGCATGAATGCTCGTATAAGTGTGTACGTGTGTGCGCCTCATGTCTCACATTGTAACGATGTCTGGTTTGTCTGGCATGCTGTAACATCATCATGAAAGATGTCCAGACACACAGGAAGACAGCTGTGGAGATCAACATCTGGGCTGGGGGTTGAGAGACCGAGGTGTGTGTGTGTGTGTGTGTGTACATATTTTTGGTTTATGTGTGTGTGTGTGTGTGTGTGTGTGTGTGTACAGATAATCTGATTCTGTCCCAAAGGAAAACAGCATGGGATCACTCACAATCTTCTCCCCATTCACCAAATCTGTGTTTTTTTTAACTGTGGTTTTGGGAAGTGGAGTGGGTTGGACGCCCCCACGTACACGTAGGAAATAAGTTCAAGTCCTCTGATTAGAAACAAAGTTCCCTGATTCATTAACTCATAGTTACTCAGCTGTTTAATTCATCGTAATTATTGCAGAACACAGACATTTAGTCAGTATGTTAATAATTGGTGCTGGCCACCGTCGTCGTCGTTGGAGGAGGAGGAGGGTGCAGGGTGAGAAGTCTGAACCTGAATCCCAGCAGAGCGAGAGATGACAGAGGAAGAGGAGGAGACAAGGGTGGAGGAGAGGGGAGGTGCGAGGAGAGGTGTGAAGTTTAAATATGAGGAGTGAGTGTTAGAATAATTTGAGGGTGGTTGAGCTGGGCTGACCCTGTTTGCGCAGGAGGTGACCTCATCCCTCTGACACCAGCAGAGCTGAAAATGATCATTAGACGATATCTTAATACCGGTAAGCTGCGAAACCTCGAAACAGAAAATAAAAAACAGAGGTTTGACCTGAGAAAATCAAACTTTTTTTCCCAACTTGAGTCATGAAAAGTCCCCTAGATTTACAGTCAGTTGCTTCAAGGACAAAAGGTGACATGAACAAGGGGAGGAACACTTTGACTGAAGTGATAAAACGATTTAAATGTTTATGTGACATGCTAAAAAGCGGAGTAGTACACCAACAACTGCTCATACCAGACCAAGTAAGGCTGCAGCTGCAGTGTGTGTTTTATTGCTTTATGCTAATTTAATTTATGCCTCACTTTGAAAGATTAATCTAAACTGAGCTATAAAACTAAATGACACGCAATGACCAGCTCTCATCTTATTCACCATCATAAAAACATACTTACAATCATATAAATCTAACAGATGAAGGAAAATAATATATATATAAAATAGAAATGATTCTATCCTTTCATCCATTTCTTTCTCCTCTCTCTCTCTCAGTTCTTCAGATACAGCCGGTGTTAAATGACCAAAGTCTGCACTTGAACCACGACTGCGAGATGGTACTTCCAGTTTTGTCTAGTTCAGACTGACGTCGTCTCTCTTTTCTCTCTCTTTAGGTCAATACGTTCCAGGCAGTGATTGGTTATGATGAGACAGACTCGTACGTTCTCTTCCTCTACCCTGAAGGTGGTCTGAACTTCTTTGGGACACGCCCTAAGGTAAAGCGGTTGTACAGTACATAAGGCCTTAATTTGCATCTTACCGTTGCAGCACTTGTTCTCATGCACTTCTTTCATTCAAATGGTTTTCATATCTTGGCACTTCTTTCTGCTTGCAGGAGTCTTATAATGTTGAGATTGAGCTTCCTGCCAGAGTTGGCTTCAGCAGAGGAGAGGTCACGTATCTGATCTTCTCCAGAACCGAGGGGCCTCACTACAGCGTTACCAGCGATGAGCAGAGCGTTAAAAACCTCTACCAGTAAGTAAAAGCCACATCAGAAATACAGCCACATCTGACACTACATTTAATCTGAAGTAGCAGAGTTGGCTAGCTGACAAACCGACTGGTGTAAGGTTGATAATGATGTAAACCTGACTGGTTTCTTCCTCTCCAGGGTCGGTAACACAGGAATTCCAGGGGTTTGGCTTTTCCACACTGGAAACCGTTACTCTTTCAACAACATTGTTCCTGCATCCACTGGTGGCCTCCTTGCTACTCTCCCACCTGGAGCACGTAGCCTCTCCCTGGTAAGTGTCTCTGGTTTTGGCTTTTCTGTTTTATTCTTGTTCATGTTGCGTGACACAGTTTGCAGAAAAACGTACTCCTCTATGTTTTATGCTTCTAGGACACCACCACCCCTGAGTACACCGAGTTCGAGGAATACACAGACAACAGTTTTGACCCCGATAACCAGGAGGAAGAGGATGATTACCCTCTGACAGGCGGAGACCCTGAATTCCAGCCAGCGCCTCCCGGTGGTGACCATTTGGAGACCGCTCCACCAGCAAGTCCTAACGCTCCCTCCTCCCCTGCAGAGGAGTCTGGTCCTCAGGGGTCATACGACAGCAGAGATGACGGCCAGATAGCCAGGTTCATTTCAGATCCAGTATACAGGTTCCCACTTACAACACGAGCGAGACCTGCAGAACAGCAACCAGAGGTAACAATAAAACATCCCTACATGTCAGGCGAGAAGTCCTGTATGTTTTCTCTGTAGAACTTTTTAACATCATCACTTTTGACACTTTTTTTTAAAAAAGTGCAAAGCTACAAGACCATATTTTTGTGTCATGTTACAAGAGCTCACGCAGACAGTCTGCTCACTGTGTTGCAATCTGTTTGAGTTCTCCGCTTATTGCAGCGCAAATGAAAAAATAGGAATTCAAACTGGCAGTGCTGTCAGTGCTGAGAGTTTTATAATAACCGCTTGAAATCGTAGTCACTTTTTGTAAATTCTGTGGTTGCAATGGAACGCCGTTGTGGAGACGGTATAGTAGTGTCAACAAAACGCTGGCACAGCTGCGATCACAGTACCCTACATACTGTATACAATATGTAAAGTATGCGCAGATCATAGCTCTCTGGTTTATAGCATCTGGAGAGAGTTAAAAAGTATTAGCTCGGCTCTCAGTCACAACACGAAAACATATTTGAAGTTAAACATAGCCCATTCCCGCTCTATCTGTCCCTGTAGGTTCCTCTGGAGGTGGTGGACGTCTACCCCCCTTACAATAATCAACCCAACGTTTCCCCCGGGGGTCACGTTATCAGCGTTGATGAAGGTGACGTCGATGATATCGAAACAGGAGGTGAGAGACAAACCGCACGTATAAATGTAGACACGTAGTTGTCTTCCTAACTTATGAAAGGACGTTCACTTGGAGAGACGCGGTAACATTACCTCGCCCTCTGCTGCAGAGCTGCTCAGCAGCTGGCAGTACAATACTGCCGTTGTGCTGGGCAGCTCCCAGGTGTGTGTGTGTGTGTGTGTGTGTGTGTGTGTGTGTGTGTGTGTGTGTGTGTGTCCAGCACTCCCTCCTCTGCAACTACTCCCACAGACTTCACCGTAAATAAGAGTGTGTTCTCAGTCAACTTGCTTCATTACATAAGGGTCAAAAATGTCTGTGGTGTAAGAGATGTCTCCATCTCAATAATTCTTGCGTCTATTTACGACAAATGCTCGATTTCTCTGAAGGAAGTGTGTGTGCATATGCAGCTGTGTGAGTGTGTGTGCATTGCCAAAATAACAAATTATCCAAGTCTGAGAAAAAGCATAATTTTCCATTACACACGCCCACATTTCCAATGCCCTCATGGCTTTAATGTTTATGAAACTTAGACAGAGCATAAAAAAATTAGTATTCTCTCCACAGAATTGGCACGTGTGTATGTGTGTTTGTATGTAGAGAGCACAGTGATTTGTCTCCTGTGTTTGCGCAGTCCGCTGAGAAAATACCCTGACATCCTGTGTTCATTTGTGTGTGAGTGTGTGTTGCCCCTGTAGGATGAGAGAATGCTGCATTTACTCCCAGATCAGCTATTTAAAAAGAGACAAAGAGAGAGAGAGAGAGAGAGAGAGCGGAGCGCTCGCTTGTTCCATGTGATGTTTTCAGTCCAGTGAAAGTTTCTGCAGTCAGGACTGGCAGTCCCAGAAGCTTTAGTCATAGCTGATGTGCAGTTTTAGCTCTGCATTTCCATGGACTGTTGAATTTTAGAGACATTTCTCAATCACTTTCGAGACTTTGCAGTCCCAGTGGTCCGAGAAAGGAGAAATGTTTGTTCCTTTTTGTCTCCTCAGCAGTAATGAGCGCCGCTTTTCATGCTGGTCATCCACTTATTTTTCCGTTTACCCCAAATAAATCAAGAACAGAGCGCATCACTTCCTGTGCGTCAGAGAGAGAGTCACCATCCCCAAGTGCTTAGAACAACACACGTGTAAGTCTACATATACTGTGGCTCTACAGTGTATGTAGTATAATCTACAGTGTGTGTTTGTATACTTTGTCAACCGACTGATTCTTTTTCTTCAGGGTGCAGACTTCTGAAATATGTGTTGAAGCATTTTAAGCATTTAAATACCTTTGGGAGTTCATGAAGCAGCAGTGAATCTGTGTGTGTGTGAGAGAGAGAGAGAGGATCAGTGGGTGTGGGAGGCAGGACTGCAACAGCTGGTTTCTCTCCAAGTCGTGGCTTGACGTGTGTGTGCGTGCGTGTGTGTGTGTGTGTGTGTGTACATACATCTCCCCTGGATCTTGTCCACCTTCTTATTTTTCCTGTCAGTGCGTACTTATATGGAAACAACCTTTAATGGTCTCCATTTAAACTCTTATGTTTGTGCAATGTAAATACTGGAAACAGAAGTGTTCAAACAAAGCCAGCTAACTTCACGGCCACTTTTACATCTTTCCATTCCTTATTCCCAAATAAACACGTTTTATTTGAAGAAGGTAAAGGTAACAGCCATGAAAATAAACAACAGAGATAAAGGATAAAGCTTGACAGTTATGGTCTACGTCACCATTTCCACATTCTTGAATAGGAAACATGAGGATAGTCATTCTATGTTGTATTTGTTATGAATAATAATTATTATTTTCTGTCTCTCTCAGTGATTCAGTACACCACGGAGAATAAGGAAACATGTGCCAGGTATGTAAAGACTATATGCACCTGTTAGAGTTAGTGCCTGTATAAAAATGTAATGGACGGAGAAAGCAAGACCATCCTAAGTACTGTCAATAATACCCTCCCCTCTGTTTGTTGAAATAATAGGGCATAGATTAAAAGATGTGTGGCTTTAGAGGGAGCTGTACAAAACCTGATACAATGAAAGTGACGTCGCTTGAGTCGGCGTTGGTGAAGAAGTGAGCTGGTGGCAGCTTTAAAAAAAAAACCCCAAAACAAACCATCCTATATGAGTCCAATAAATAAAGTAACTAAGCTATTAAAGACGTAATAAAATGATGCACCTCCTTAAAGTTTAATGTTCATTTCTTAACTCTTTTTGTCTTTCTAGATTCCAGCAGCAGTGCTCCCAGAATGCAGTTTGCTCCGACTACGCCACAGGCTACTGCTGTCACTGCCAGCCCGGCTTCTATGGAAATGGACGTCACTGTCTACCTGAAGGTACCATTATTTCTGTTTTTAAATCTAACAGTGAACATCCGCATTACCTTTTCTTCAAATGTTAAAGAGTGATCCCTGTGCTGCTCTCCCAGGTGCTCCACAGCGTGTTAGCGGAAAGGTGAGTGGAACAGTGACGGTGGGTTCGACTCCGGTCGAGCTGAACAGCATCGATCTTCATGCCTACATCGTGGTTGGAGACGGGAGAGCGTACACTGCCATCAGCGAGGTATGAGCCTGAAGAATAAACATCTCAAGATGTTTTTCATATTTTTTAATTGAGTTTACTGTAAGAACGCAATATGAATTCCTTCTTCTCATCCATATTTGATTTTCTGGTTTCTCTGATTTCTCCTCTGTAAACTCTGCACTGATTGGTCAGGTGCCCGAGCCAGTGGGCTGGGCTCTGATGCCACTTGCACCAATAGGAGAGCTGTTTGGATGGCTGTTTGCTCTGGAGCTGCCCAATAGCCAAGCAGGATTCAAAATCACAGGTAAACTGTGTGTGTTTGTTCAAGTATGTTGCCTTGTACATATTGACTCTGGAGCACATCTGTACAGAGATGAGGGAACTCCTCTACAGTGTGTGTGTTTGTGTGTGTGTGAGTGTGTGTTTTTGGTCTCCCAGCCAGCTGTATTGTCTCCAGGGATGTGATGTGATATCAGGCTTCCACCTCCCTTCTCTAATAGGAAGCAGCTGTGTGTGTGTGTCTCTGTGTGTTTGTGTGTGTTCATGCATGTGTGTTGTGTATAGACGTAACCACAGCAGACATTTCACTTTTTATGATGTGCATCTGCTGCATTGTTAGCGTGTCTGCAGTTATCTATATTGAAAATAATCTATAAATAGAAGAAGTGATTGATTGATTTTTTTATTTCCAGGGGCTGAGTTCACTCGTCGTGCGGAGGTCATCTTCTATCCCGGCAACCAGCGCCTGTCAATCACCCAGACGGGTCGTGGCCTTGACGACCACAACCACCTCACCGTGGATACCGTAGTCAGCGGCAGCGTGCCTTTCCTGCCCCCCGGAGCTGAAGTGACCATGGATCCCTTCAAGGAGACCTATCAGTACTACCCATCTGGTAACCATAACAACCACAAGAGACAACCTGTGTGTAACATCTGATGCCTCCGTTAGCCTAAAACCCTTCACCTTCTCTTCCTCCAGTCGCCACCTCCACCTCCGTGAGGGAGTATTCGGTCGTTTCGGCGGAGCGAGGCTCGGAGTCCTTCTCCTTCCAGTTGAAGCAGAACATCACATACCGCGACTGTCGACACGACAACCGTGCCACCACCCTGGAGACGCTGCAGATCACCATGGAGAGGGTGTTTGTGATGTACGTGAAGGAGGAGCGCATCCTGAGATACGCCATCACCAACAAGATCAGCCCAGTCGGAGGTGAGTCAAATCAAGGAGAGTTAAATCTGGGGGAACTGGACTTGGTTGTAGATACGTGAAGATATTTCACATCAAAAGTATCTAAGAAGTCTTTCCAAGAATCTTAATTGTGAGGTTTAGTCCTCTGAAAGGTTGTCTCGGGCTCTCAACCCTCAGGAGAGCACGACTGTTATGAAAGAAAACAGAGTAAAGCATAATTAGTTCCTGAAAAAGCAATTTGGTTCTCTTCCAGTGGTCATTAAAAACATGCATGTATAATACATCAAACAACAGCAATGTGGAGAAAACAGCCTAGAACACGGAGGAATGAGAACGTGGGCTTCAAAGCTCAATTTGTACCACATTTCTCAGCTAATTTGACAAATGCTGTAATGCTGGACACGTGTATAATAACATATATATATATAATCTGTAATAAATATAGAATTATGAATGTAATCTAAGTTTTATAACAGTGTCATATTAGAAAACTCTTCAGTACAGGACTACCTGGGGTCAGGGAGGAGCAGAGACATGTGGATGACACTGACTGGCTGATGCCTTCAACAAAAGGCCAACATTGGCCCATCATATTAAGAATCTGAGTGGCTGCCTAAATCCACTCCAGACCATCACTGTCAATTTCTAAGTGGTTAAACACACTGGAGGCGTTGAAAACGTGAGGTTTTCTGTTCCAGAGCCACAACCAGACCACCTCGTAATTGTTGCAGCGTTGCCACAGAAACCTCAGCCAAACCACGGCGCAGAGTTGGACAGGGCTCGACTTCAGACACACATGCTGTAAGCTGTGGGCTGATTATCCTGAAACCATAGAAAACAATTTAAAAATGTCTGTATTACCTCTGCTGTTTTGGGGCTTATTGTCTACTAAAGGCCACAGACACACAACACCACTTTAAGGATCACTGTAACCGCGATTTGCGTCACAGCTGACTTTACATATTTGTCTAGCTTGGGTTGTTGATGCAGATGATTGACATTTAAGAACTTAACCTGGACAATTGTTGACGGTGTCCTGTGGATTGAGTTGGTCAAGCTGACCAAGAGACAGCAATATTCATTCAAATTCAAGCACAATGGAAAACATATAAATGGAGAGAAACATGTCCAGTTCATTGTTGGGTTTGGTATCTGAGAGTACATTGTGGTACCAGAACACAAAGCCACAACACTTAACGGCCAGATTGCTTTTTAGCGTACTAAGCCTTATTGAACTTATTGAATCTCTTGAAACTGACGATTAACAAATCTTCACAATTTGGCCAGTAACGATTTAACCTCTTCCAGTGTAGCCAGAGGATATTCAGCCAAGACCTCCTCTGCTGTCCAGTTAACAAAATTAATATGATGAGAACGGCACATTTCTGCCAGTACAACTTTAAAAAAGCTAAACCGGTGCATTTCTGTGTCCAATGTGTCCTGCCTCTTGTGCTCTCCATGTGGACTGTTGCAATCAAAGCGTGCTAAAACGCGATTGGTCAAAACTCCTCAGACTACAAACAAGAACCAGAGCGCCTTGTCAACAGATTAAACATTCATTCATGCAGATATCTGTTTATAGAGATTAGACAGATGTTGATATAAATTCACTTATCAAATTTCACAGTGCGTATCTCCACTTGTGTTTAGAGTGTGTGTGTGTGTGTGGCTAATAGATTGAGTGTGTCCTTTCCTATATATGTTTTCACGAGTCTTAAATCTTCTGCTGCATGTGAATGTAAACCAATATGGCCAAAGGAACAGAGGTTTGTTTTGGAGTCAATGGGCAGATGAGTGTAGAAAGAAGCACGTAGCTTTCTTTTACATTATGTTTTGTGAGACGCCTTTATGTCTTTCTTTTTACATCTTCGTTTTCATCTTGTCGTGCATCGTCTGCTCTCCAGATACCGTCAGATAAACAGAAAGACTACAAATATGGACATGTGTGTAGACATACAGCATGGACATGTGTAATGTTCTTTTCCTGTCAGCACACAGTGGTCATGCTTTCTTTACCCTCTCTGCGTGATGAAAGCCAGAGAGACAAGAGACCTCAAAAGATGCAGGAGAAGAAGAAGAGATAGAGATAGAAAGAGAGAGAGAGAGAGAGAGAGAGAGTGTGGATTTTTTTCCCCAGGTTTTGAATCCAGACCAAGTTTCTGTCATTTAAACGTCAACACGTTGATTAAAAAGGTTATGATGACACATCTCACACATGCACACGCGCACACACACGTACACACACACACTGATACACACAGGGCACAGCTGGAAGAGCTTTCGGGGATCAGGGGTTTTGTAAACACGGGTTAAGTGGTGTGTGTGTGTGTGTGTGTGTGTGTGTGTGTGTGTGTGTGTGTGTTTTCAAGGGTCTTATACTTTCTGGGAAATAATATCCCAGCCAATGACAGATTTTCTAGCGGGGGGGTTGCCGGGCAGAATAGCTGCCCACTGATGTCATGAGAATCAGAGATCGCAGGAGAACCTAACCAAGAGAGAGAGAACAAATCTGATCTGACAGTGTGTTGTTTGCTGTAATACTCATTCATTCACTCATTTCCACATGGAGATGATGAAAGTTTGATTTGTTTTGTTTCTTGCGACGCAACACAATGCAATCTGACTTCCAGTGCTTCAATTCAGAGCTAGATTTCCTAACATAAGAGGTTTGCAGACATGCTGTACAAAAGGGCTCATGTTTGTGGGATATTGTCACTTTCGAAACTTCTAGGAAAGGAGGATATATTTAAATAATTTGTTCTGTTTTGTCCTCCTGTCAGTCTCTCTGAAGAAAAGTATTCTCCACACAGGTCACAGAGGTCACATTTGCAGATTTTTTTTTCCAAAAGAGAGCAATAATTCTCCTGGCCTGAAGAAGTCTCAAGTGTCACTGCTTAGAATTTACAATATTTATAACAAACGTCTTCGGGAGTGATATAAGTTAGCATTAGCTGCTTGTATTGCAGTAATTTCAGTCATATTTATTGGATTTAAAACAGTCTGCTTCCTGTTTATCTTCTTGAATTCTCCATCCCTCTAGTGTGTCTTGAGATGACTCATTTTCATAAAACACTAAAGTCACATAGGTTAAGGATACTAGAACCCTTCCAGTTACATATATAAATGACATATTTAAAATAAAATTCTCTCTTATTGTTAAAGATTTGCAGACTTTATGTCATAAGATGTTTATTATTCTAACACATAATGCAGTGCTGTAAAGACCTTTTGTGTAATTCAATATCTTTGTTTCTCTTGTCCTGAATTCTTTTTAATTGGAGGCAGCAGCACACATGTGCTGTATTTGTAGTTAATAGGCTACAGCATGCAAACACTGGTGTGAGCTGTTTTAAAATGTGATTCACTCAACAGTGTGATTGAAGAGAAATGTAAACACTACCTACAGATAAGCTAATACTATGTAGTGTTGCCCATACAGATGGAGATGGGTCCTACATTTCCCACAATGCAACTCATTATTGTCTTTGATTAGACCGTCCCTGCCTGTGAAATGCCTTTTACCTTTTAAAGTTTATAGTTTATAACACAGGGTTTCTGTCAGGTTAGGCCTGTATGTATACAGTTCGAGGAGTGACCCTTTAAACTCACGGATCTATTTGTCAAACTGGACTTTGTGGATCGTATTTTATCTGCTTGTCACTTGCTGCCCCTTCAATTTATTTAACGTAGTGCTGTTTACGGCCCTGCTGGGACGCTGCTTTCATCCCTTTACACACTACGCGCTTAAATTTCAGGTCATTTCAACGTGTCAGTAAAAGTCAGTGATGATAGATAATCCAAGGGTGGTTCGTTGGATTTCAAGAGTGGCCCGGGCACCTTGGCCATCTTGATATAGTTATGGCTACGCCCCTGTAAAACCAGTCTCTCTCTGTGTGTGTGTGTGTGTGTGTGTGTGTGGGGGGAGGAGTTTTGTAAAAGGCAACAGGTGGGAAGCTGCAGTCATTGCTTTGATGGTGTGTAGTTCATGTGTGGTGTGTATTCTCCACCACCCCCCACCCTTTCTCTCTCTCTCTCTCTCTCTCTCTCTCTCTCTCCCTCTCTCCCTCCCTCTCTCTCTCTCTCTCCCTCTCTCCCTCTCTCTCTCTCTCTAATTACCCCCTCAGTCTTCTCTCCCATCCACATGTATCTCGCCCTCTCATCTCCCCTCCTTCCTGGCCACATTCAGGACTTTGAAGAGTCTCTCTCTCTTTGATAATGAGCCAAATTTGGCCTCTGGCTGTAAGAGATGGAAGCAAGCTGTGCTTAATGTCTGTGTGTTTGATTTTGTTTAGGTGTGTGTTGTTGTTTATGGCAGATAATGCCCCTTATTGTAAAGAAAAGGCTCATCCAAAAACACTTAAACATCATTAAAAACAGATATTAGTGATGGGATGGTTTGTTTTTCTTATTCCTGTGACTAACTGCACATGTGTATACACTATACTGGACCCCAAACCTCAGACGACTTTGTCCTTAAATAGAAGTTAAGCGATGTAGACGCTCTTTAAACTTAATAAATGCCATATTTGGAGTAATGTTTAGATGGTGGAGCAAAAATGTTCTCCAAAGAAAATCATTCGAGCTCAAGTTATTTTATTTTGACAGTGTGACACCAAAGTTACTCATCAAAGTCAAAACCACGTCTCTTCAATACTTAGGGCAGTTGTAAAGCTTTGCTTAAACCATGAAACTTTAAATCCACAAACAAACCAGAAGAATGCTTCAGGATTATCACTTGAAACCAATACAAATTAACAGCATTTTAGTGGTCCAGTGGATCAAATTCAGTTATATACCACCAGAATTTGGGGTTCGACTCCCACCATGCCGCCCATCCAGAGGTATGCTCTGGAACATTTTGATGTATTTAATTCTGGCGTATTTGTTTAAGTCTTTCGCATTCTTCTCTAATGGTTTCCCATGGTTTTCTTCACTCTGCTGAAATAAGTCTGAGGGTTGTTGGTTAAATGGTCGTGTGTCTGAGCTGCGGGTTGGTATGAGGAAACCCCAAACACACATCCGCTCACTCATCCCTCTGTCTGTGTGTCTCTCTCATGTATATGTGCGTCTAACCTTATCCATATGTTGACTATTGAGAACATGAAGGCAGTCACTTCCTAAGAGGAAACCGTCCTATGGGAATTTGTCTGGACTGATTTTTACATGTGTGTTTGGTTAGGCTGTCCTGTAATCATCGCTCTAATCATCAGACTGTCACCGGTGAATAATCCAGATCTTAATTCATCTCAATTCAGGATATTTTAGAATGGTGCGGTCGATTTTTCTTGTCATGTTTCCCTCTGAATGCACAGACCACGCTTTAATGTTAGTGTTTTTATCTGATCTCTGTCTGTAGTTTGCAGCATTTTTGGTTTGTGACCCCGTACAAACAATCAGTGTCTATCTGGGGCCCACCAAAGATTGCAAAATATATTACAGTAATGATAAGAGCAGGGTCCAAAAAATTAACGGTTACATTGCAGAACATTTTGTCCTTTACTACCTGCATGAATCATCTCCCGACCTCCCAGGTTTATCTTGTTGCTTTTAGAGGCCAGACTTCACTCATTTTTATGATAATACTTTTTGTGTATGTCATTTAGTCCGTATCTGTCTTCTGCTCTGCAGCTGAGATAACAAGACCGGAGCTGGTCAACCCCTGCTATGCTGGGACCCATGACTGTGACACCACAGCCCAGTGCATCCCACAGGAGGGCCAGGCCTTCCAGTGCCAGTGCGCTACTGGTTACAGAGGGGATGGACGCAACTGTTACGGTATGGGCATGCATGCACACATACAGCGTCTGGATGTACTGTACAGCATCGTGACAGCGTGTGTACACTGCAAAGTACTTTATGGCGCTTTGCTTAGTCTAATGGTGTCTCTCCCCCTCACGCACTTACAACCACAAACACATGCAGACAAAGTTAAAGACAGTTCAAGGCAATATGTCTGTGTTTCATCAACATGTGTCCATCCAGTGCAGACGGGTCAAGTACAGGCTGGATGGAAGGAGTCATCTTCCCCTCCTCTCTTCTCTTCTTCCCCTCCTCCTCTTCCTGCACTTCATACTGTAGTTAACATGGGCTTGCAGAGCTTTAGGCTGGTCCATGGTCTGTCATTAGCCCAGCAGCAGGTCTTTCTCTCCTGCTGACAGCACTAGGAAAGCCCCAGGCTCACCGTGAGTTCCCATGAATGGGCCTCAGTGTCTCTCTCTGGTCACATCATGTGTGTTTGGTTTTGTCCTGTATGTTGCACAGTATGTTTAGCATGCAGGACCTGAATCCAGGTGTGGGAGTACATGTTACAGTAACACAAACAAGCAGGCACACAATGTATATATCAAAGCACCAGTAATGACCCTTAATTACAGCTTTTACACTCACATACAAATGCAGCATGCTGCAGGTTGTCAGACAGGGGATTCCTGGTTTACAGGCTCATGAGTTCAAATAAAAACCGTCTCACTTTCTCTCCTTTTCTCTCACTGCAGACATAGATGAATGTACCGAGAGTTTGATTTCATGCGGCGCTCATGCTCAGTGTGTGAACCTGCCGGGTAGCCACCGCTGCCAGTGCCAGAGTGGCTATGAGCTTGGCTTTGATGGGCGGACCTGTGTCGGTGAGTGTGTTTTCTGGGTCTCCCAAGTCTATAGACACACTAGAAACTACATCCAGTGACTAGTTGTCTTGCTTATGAAGCTGCCAGAGTGGAGTGATTCCTGTTTGATGAAGGAACAACTGTTTAGTACTTCCCTAAGCAGGAACTGACACAATGTATTTTTGTGTCTGAAGTTTTTTTAACATGTTTCATCACCTGTTAATTATTCTCTGTAATGAATGGCAAGCCCATTGTAGCGGTGTGTCTGTGAGCTGAGCTCCATGACACGCCATCATTTAACTGAAAAACTACGTTAACAAGGATATCAGCTAAAGCCACTAAACATAAAGGCTTGACTTTAGAAACACGTCAACTGCAACCACTGAACATGCTGCTTTGTGCTGAATCAAGCAGTGTCGGCCTGTCTTCCTGCACGTACTATAATTATGATGAATGTGATGCTTTTCTTGTGTGGATAAAAGGAAAACCCTCTGTAAACATACTTTATTTTAGCAGCAACCATGTCATTCTCCCGTTTTCATTATGGTCTCATCTTGTCCTTTCCAAGTTTTACTGCATGTTCCAAAACGAGCTGAATATTTGGAAGAGAACCACATATTTGTCCAAGCGCAGGCACAGCATTTCTTGAACAACAGTAACGCACAGCTGCAAAAGCTAGGAAACACACTGAGATGGGAGGATGGGTGACAAATGTGAGAACAAGGGTGGGAATGAGAGAGGACTAATGTGAGAAGGAGAGGGTGAGATTAGACAGGAGGGGGTGAAAGTGAAAGACAAATGGAGGAATGACACAATGTGTGTTTTGCTTTGGAATGTGTGGAGGAGAGACGTCCTGCCGGTGTGTGTGTGTGTCCTCCTTTCACCCATCAGTATGAACTTTTAATGACCTTGCATTAAACCTTCCCTACCTCCCTCGACACCCCTTGACAGATAATATAATACTTTACATAAGGGCTTGAAGCTGTCCTAAACCACAAACCAAATACTGATAAGATACCACAAAACTGAATCAGTTACAGTCTGCAGCCAGACGTAATTTTCTATACCAGTATAAATATGTGGAATGCAATATATTTTTATTTACTCAAGTAAAATTTAAGGATGAATTTATACATCTGTGTTGATTTTTTTCCACCCTGCCACTTCTGTTTCTTTAGATATAGATGAGTGCAGCTCCTCTCCGTGTCACATCAGTGCCAGATGTATCAATGGACTGGGTTCCTTCCAGTGTCAGTGCCAGCCCGGGTTTTATGGTGATGGTTTCTACTGTTCGCAGCAGGGAGGTCAGTAAAAGTGCCACTATAGTCATGCATGACAACGAGACAATTCAGTTCACTTTCTTTTACATATTCTGAGCTCTCCCACGAGTACTCATCAGTTTTCCTATTCAGGGAAATATCAGTGCATGTCCAAGATGAACCAAATGTGTGAAACAATAACATGTATTTTATTTGTCTACAGGCCAGACAGTTCGCCCAAAGACCCAGTGTGAGCAGCACAGAGACAGTCTGCAGAGCGGAGAAGGTGGTCGGCCGAGTGTTGGAGCCTTCATCCCTCAATGCGACTCTGATGGACGGTACCGCACACTGCAGGTGGGCACTGAAGGTGGTGCATGGCTGACTGTTGACGTGAACAAAGTGACATACTTATTTTAATAATTCGTTACAGTGTCACGGCTCCACTGGACATTGTTGGTGTGTGGACAGTAGGGGACAGGAGAGAGCAGGAACCAGGACTCCACCTGGTACAGCGCCCAAAGACTGTGACAAACCAGGTGAGATGTACAGGCACTGACAAAAACATGTACTGTGTCAGAAAGCATTAAAATGTGATTTGTTTTTTTTTGCGAATAGTCCTTTGATTTTGTTAATGTTTATCTGTCCAGATGAACCAGAGCGTCCTAAAACTCACTGTGAACACCACAGAGACAGTGTACACACTACCAGTCCAGAGGGATATCCTATAGCTGGAGTGTTTGTACCCCAGTGTGATGCTAATGGACAGTACATACCTTTGCAGGTTTGTCACAAATTGTGTGAAATGTGTGAATGTTCTAGCACCTCCAAAAGAAAAAAGATTGACTTAATTTTATGCTAATAAAATATACTATTGCTTATATTATTTACTGCAGTGTCATGGTTCCACTGGTTATTGTTGGTGTGTGGAAAGTAATGGACAAGAGATAGCCGGAACAAGAACAGCGCCAGGTCAAACACCCACAAACTGTGACAACCCAGGTGAGGAAAATTAACTCTACTCTGTCCGTTCTGTTTCTGATTTTGTAGCATGCAAGCCCAAGCTGAGATAACCCTAATGACATCACTATGACATTACCAGGCTTATTTTCTCAGACTTGACAAAGAAGACATGGAAGACATTATACAACTGTTTTCTCAGGCTTAGTTGGATTTACCGTAACCAGTAAAATGGGTGGAGTGCCCCTTTAAAAGCCATTTAAAAAGCTGATGAGATAAAAACAAGGCTACTCCCACTAAGTATAAACTTTCACACCATAAAGTAACATCAGCTGCTGGAGGATGTACATTTTTTACACGTGTCTAAACGTTGATCCTGTGTGTTGTATGCTCATATATGCAGACGACACCACCCTGGTGTGCCTCATCATGAGAGTTAACTGATGATTTAAAAACACTTTGTCTTGAAGCTTAATGTTTATTTTAACTGAATTCTTTTTTTTTTTTTGTCCTTAACAGTAGAACCAGAACGTCCTAAAACTCACTGTGAGCACCACAGAGACAGTGTACACACTACCAGTCCAGAGGGATATCCTATTGTTGGAGCTTATGTACCACAGTGTGATGACAATGGAGAGTACAGACCATTACAAGTCAGTACTTGTAATTTGTTCAATCCACAAAACATTGTTTTTTTTATATCAGTGATACTGAAACTTAAATTACAATAAATGACTATGTTTACTCTGTTATTTTAGTGTCACGGCTCTTCTGGACATTGTTGGTGTGTGGACAGTAGAGGACAGGAGAGAGCAGGAACCAGGACTCCACCTGGTACACCAACTGTGGACTGTGACAGACCAGGTGAGATTTCAGCTGGCAGTGTTTGAACGCTGCATTTAGGTTTAGGGCTGCTGTTGTGACTCTGTAATTGAACTCCCAGCTCTAGAATAGGATCATTGTTCAGGCAGAAAACCTAGTATTCCTTCAGGGACCTGCACACATTAAAGGAGTAGTTCAACATTTTGGGAAAACAGCACATTTGACAAAGACAGCACTTTCATGTCTGTTCTTTAAATATAAAGCTAGAGCCAGGAGACTGTTAGCTTAACATAAATCCTAGAAGCAGGATGTCTGGGTGAAAGATTGTAGAAATTTGAAATGAGTTTCTACAGGGGGTGAAAAGTTATTTTTGAATGTCTGTAAAAATACATTTTATTCTTTTCTCCTCAGATGAACCAGAGCGTCCTAAAACTCACTGTGAACACCACAGAGACAGTGTACAGACTACTAGTCCAGAAGGATATCCTCTAGCTGGAGTATATGTACCCCAATGTGATGCTAATGGACAGTACAGTCCCCTTCAGGTCGGAATCTCATGGCTGATATTGTTTTTTTAGTTTAATTTAATTTAATAGTAATTCTGACTGCATAAAATTAATAAAATGTATATTTTACAGTGTCATGGCTCAACCGGACATTGCTGGTGTGTAGACAGTAGGGGACAGGAAAGAGCAGGAACCAGGACATCACCTGGTGCACCGCCAACAGATTGTGACAAACCAGGTGAGAAATAGAAATCTACATGAAAAGACAGACCTCTCCCTCTGTTCAGCTTCCCACAAGCTGTTTTGTTATCTGCAGTAAAAGTACCAGTGTCAGCAGGTGTATTGTGTCATGGCTCTCCAAGGCTTTCTTGCCAAACACTGACCTGTGCTGAACCCCCTAATTCCTCGACTCAATGACAAGTCAAACAGACAGCTCGTTTACATGAGTGTGTGTGTCTAACCTTGTAAGTGGTGCACTCTTGAGGTCATTGGGTCATAGCCTTGGAATTCCTGGAAAAACAGGTGATATCACTGCGAGTCTGTGTGTGTGGTGGGAAGTTGGAAATAGAGGAAGGGAGGACGAAAGAGTAAGATGAAGCAAAAAAAAAAAACATGAGGACATGAGGTAAAAAACATTTGATAGACGTTTGAAAATTGACCGTATTTTATGACCTTCTACCCAAATAAAACTTTATCCCAGCTGCCCCCAACTTGAACTTGAGTAATTATTCAATTAATCTATTGTATAAGATATATATACATGATTTTATTCTTTTATTTACAAACAGTACACATGGAAAAGAATGTTTTACGGCATAATGAAAGATTAATAACTAGGATGCATTCATATCTGCTTTTATACATGCTCTAATGTAATATCTATGTCATTATTGTCCATTTTACTCAACCAGATGAACCAGAGCGTCCTAAAACTCACTGTGAACACCACAGAGACAGTGTACAGACTACCAGTCCAGAGGGATATCCTATAGTTGGAGCATATGTACCCCAGTGTGATGATAACGGACAGTACAGACCACGGCAGGTCAGCATCTGGTGTCAGATACAGTTTTCTTTTTGAATTTAATGCAACTTTGAACATCAAGAAACATTATCATAACATTATCATCATTTCGATATCAACTGTTATTGCTCCAGTGTCACGGCTCTTCTGGACATTGTTGGTGTGTGGACAGTAGAGGACAGGAGAGGGCAGGAACCAGGACTGCACCTGGTACACCATCTGTAGACTGTGACAGACCAGGTGAGACTGCAGCTTTATTTTGACAAACATTTCTTAGGCTATGTTTCATGTATCAGTGTTACAGTAAAGCAGGAGGACAGAAGACTGGTCAGCCAAGCAGCACAAAGACATTGCATCATTGATCTCAGGAAGAAATGTGCACTCTGGAGTGATAAGACATTTACTATTATTTAATCTAAAATCCTCAGATGAACCAGAGCGTCCTAAAACTCACTGTGAGCAGCACAGAGACAGAGTACAGACTACCAGTCCAGAGGGATATCCTCTATTAGGAGCCTTTGTACCTCAGTGTGATGCTAATGGACAGTACACACCTCAACAGGTAAAACTGATTTCTCTGTGTGGTGAATCCTTTTTTTACTGTCTTTCTTTTTTGTTCTTCTTATTGATAATGTGTTTTTTATTTCAGTGCTACAGTTCCACTGGACATTGTTGGTGTGTGGATGCTAGGGGAGAGGAGAGAGACGGGACCAGGACTGGACCTGGTACACCTCCTGTAGACTGTGACAGACCAGGTGAGACTTCTGTTTGCCACACAAGACTTGTTACATCCAAACTTGTCAGGATTCATAGACGCATTCAGGGATCGGATCTCAGCCAAATGGGACGTCAGAATGAAGTTTCCTAAACTTGTGTACACGTGTTTGTTTTCTCCAGTAGAACCAGAGCGTCCTAAAACTCACTGCGAGCAGCACAGAGACAGTGTACAGACTACCAGTCCAGAGGGATATCCTATACCAGGAGTGTTTGTACCTCAGTGTGATTCAAATGGACAATATAGAACTCAACAGGTATGTTTTGTAAATGACATATACTGTGTATCCTTTTCTATATTGTTTTAGGTGTTAGAACAATCATTATGTCTGTTTCAGTGCCATGGCTCCACTGGACATTGTTGGTGTGTGGACAGTAGGGGACAGGAGAGAGCAGGAACCAGGACTCCACCTGGTACACCATCTGTAGACTGTGACAGACCAGGTGAGACTGCTGTTTTTAGCTGGGTTGAGTTTATTTCGATCCAAACATTCAGGTGCGGGATTGTACCAAATGGCAGTATGTGCAGGAATCATCGTGATACCATGAAGGATGGAGTGGTCTTTCAAAGATCAGCTCACCAGAATAGTTGATTGTCATCAGCATAGAGGGACAGCAGAGGGACAACAAAGAATGCCGTCTTGGTAGTCATCTTCTTTAATGAAGGACTTTGAAGTCCATCAAGCCAGTCTGTTAAACATTATTATTTATGTTCTCTTAAAGCATGGTAATTTTGTCTAAACCTGTGACTTGAAACTTGCTAGAAATAATTTGTGTTTCTAGCTTTAAACTTTTAAATTTCATTTTTTCCAGCTGAACCAGAGCGTCCTAAAACTCACTGCGAATACCACAGAGAAAGAGCACAGGCTACTAGTCCAGAAGGATATCCTATAGTTGGAGCTTACGTGCCCCAATGCGATGCTAATGGACAGTACCAACCACTGCAGGTTAGCATCAGATGGCCGATCTATTGATCTGTGTTTTCAAGGTTTAATATTACTTTAACTTGAAAAGAGTTCAAGACCTGAATTATCTTTCTTTATTGTGTTAGTGCCACGGCTCTTCTGGACATTGTTGGTGTGTGGACAGTACAGGACAGGAGAGAGCAGGAACCAGGACTCCACCTGGTACACAACCTAAAGACTGTGACAAACCAGGTGAGACTGCAGGTTTACACAAACATTCTTCAGCGTTAAAAACTTTTTATCTATTAAGACAAATCAGGACCCACATTGAGTCTATATATATATATATTATGTTCCCTTTATTTTGATGGTAACTGTTGTTTAATTGCAATATTACACTTGAAGGTGAGCTTTTTCTTCAGTGATGCTTACAGACCTCGGTGAAAGTGCCTCAGTTCTGTCATGCCAACAACAACAGCACAGCTCACCATTCGTGTAACATTAATAACTACAAATTTCTTGCACATCAGAAAGTTGCACATTGAATCAAAAACATGGACAGTTAAACGTCAGATTACAAATAAAGAACATAGTTTTCTTACAGCTAAATTTAGGTGATACAACTTGAGATGCACAGACCTCGATCCTCCAAGACAAGAGGGACAAGACATGAAAGATGAATGTCATCTGCATAGAGTTGTTAGTGCAGGATTAGGACTGGCAGCAAAGAGGACATTCTTAGCAGTCAGGAAACATAACCAGCCAAATTGAGGTCCAACATGTGAATCTGTCAAAGATGTTCAGTAAATCATAATGACTTATATAAACACTTTTGACAAAAACTCTCATGTCTTTCCTTCTCTTATGCAAATGTGTTTTTCTCCAGATGAACCCGAGCGTCCTAAAACTCACTGCGAGCAGCACAGAGACAGTGTACAGACTACCAGTCCAGAGGGATATCCTATACCAGGAGTGTTTGTACCTCAGTGTGATTCAAATGGACAATACACATCTCAGCAGGTATCATTATGATTATTTTATAAATGACATATACTGTGCATCCTTATTCTGTATTGCTTTAGGTGTTAGAATGATCATTATGTCTGTTTCAGTGCCATGGTTCCACTGGACATTGTTGGTGTGTGGACAGTAGGGGACAGGAGAGAGCAGGAACCAGGACTCCACCTGGTACACCATCTGTAGACTGTGACAGACCAGGTGAGGTTGCTATGTATAGCTACTATTTATAGCAAGTCTGTAGTATGTGCAGGAATAATTGTGATACCATCAAGGGTGGAGTGGTCAGCTTACCAGAACAGTTGATTGTCATCAGCATAGAGGGACAAGGAGGAGTGCGGCCTTGGAAGTCATCCTTTTTAATGAAGACGACTGTGACACATTCCTGACATGCTGACTTAGTAAAACATAAGAACTCAAATTAGCTAGAAATGATTTGTGTGTTCATCAATAACTTTTAAATGTCTTCCAGCTGAACCAGAGCGTCCTAAAACTCACTGCGAATACCACAGAGAAAGAGCACAGGCTACTAGTCCAGAAGGATATCCGATAGTTGGAGCTTATGTGCCCCAATGCGATGCTAATGGACAGTACCAACCACTGCAGGTTAGCATCAAATGTCCGATCTATTGATCTGTGTTTTCAAGGTTTAATATTAATTTAACTTGAAAATAGTTCAAGACCTGAATTATCTTTCTTTATTGTGTTAGTGCCACGGCTCGTCTGGACATTGTTGGTGTGTGGACAGTACAGGACAGGAGAGAGCAGGAACCAGGACTCCACCTGGTACACAACCTAAAGACTGTGACAAACCAGGTGAGACTGCAGCTTTATTTTGACAAAGACCTCATGGGCTATGTTTAATCTGGCACACAAACATTATGCAGTAGTCTGGATGAGTTGTACAAGAGTCCTTTACAAGGCCAGCCAGAGATTGAGAGTATATCCTTAATACAAGACATGCACTTGAACAAGCCAAATGTTGTAGCCAAACCATAGAACAAGAAATGTCCATGATGCATGCCAGATGCTTGTCAGGGAGTAACACTGTGCAGGAGAGGTGTTGCAGAGGTCAGGATTAAATACTTAAAGTTCTTGCACACTAGAAAGTTGCACCTTAAATCAAAAAATGGACTGAACAAAGTACAATGATTGACAGAATGCATTGTCTAACGAACGAGGCATATAGTTTTCTTACAGCTAAATTTAGCTGATGATGAGACAACCTAAGTCTATGGGACAAGACAGATGAATGTCATCTGCATAGAGTTGTTAGTGCAGGATCAGAGAGCATTCTTAGCAGTCAGGAAACATAACCAGCCAAGTTGAGATCAAGCCCTTCCAAATCCTTAACTTGTGAAAATGTGATAATTTTCTCCAGATGAACCAGAGCGTCCTAAAACTCACTGCGAGCAGCACAGAGACAGAGTACAGACTACCAGTCCAGAGGGATATCCTCTATTAGGAGCCTTTGTACCTCAGTGTGATGCTAATGGACAGTACACACCTCAACAGGTAAAACTGATTTCTCTGCAAACAGAGATTAACCCTTCTTTTTAATATCTTTTTTGTTCTTCTTATTGATAATGTGGTTTTTATTTGTCATGTATTTCAGTGCTACAGTTCCACTGGACATTGTTGGTGTGTGGATGCTAGGGGAGAGGAGAGAGACGGGACCAGGACTGGGCCTGGTACACCTCCTGTAGACTGTGACAGACCAGGTGAGACTATTACAACAACTTGACATTTTCACAGCTATTGATTCAGCCAAGGATTTGTGCATCTAAGAGAAATACAATTCATATTCGCTTTGTAGCTGAGCTTTAGATGAGAAGTACACACCTACCAGCACCTGTAAAGAGTATTTGCTTGTTTCCTGGCAACGTCAGAGTGAGAGGGAGTGACAACAAAAATTTCCAAGTAGTTATTGCCCCATCAGAAAATAGTCTGGCACACAACTCCAAAATTACACTTTGGTTTTTGCACGGATTAAAAATTATAGCTTGCTATTTATTTAGTGCGTTTTAGAGGCTGTTGGCTTCGCTTTATGTGTAGCACACAGATATGAGAGTGGTGTTGATCAAAAAAGAAACAATGATTACACCTGAGCAAGGGCTTCAGGAAAACACTTTAGATGTACAGCAATTAATCTGATAATTAGTTACATAGGCAAAATGGCGATGAAACAAAGAAAATCTCAAAAGTAATGTCCTTGTGGCTATTAACTAAAAATCTCTCGCACTGTCATGCACACTCCAATGTACACACAGGCTGTTCTATAAACTCGGCTCTTGCTATAAATTCCATTTATGACCGTCTGAAGTGGTCATTTCGTGGTAAGATGGCCTGCTTGCTGTTGCCAAGCAACCAAACCAAAACAAGCTTTTGCTGCCTGACCAGCTGAGTGACAAAACAGCGTTACACCCACCCTGCGGATGCACAGACTGACAGAAACACATGCTTGTAGATTTGTGCGTTTGTTTTTTATCTGAACTTTGTTTCGTTCCAACTTTGCATTCAGTCGCTCTCCTTCACACCTGGAAGCTGTGCAGTACAACCACAGTATTTTTTTAATGTTCTGGTGGTTACTGCACTGGAGCTTATTCAGAGATTCCTCTGTAATAGTTCTGGATGAGGGCGGCAAGGGCATTTCCTGCACATATTTGGGTAGAGATTCATATCCACTGGTCCAAATCAGGGTTCGGGCATCATTATTCACGTGGATGTAAGCCCATCCTTTGACCATTTTAACTGTATTCACAAATTAAGTTTGCAACCAATTTAGCAGTTTACATGATGCAGGCATCAAACACCCACATTAAACTCTCAAATGTGCGTGCTGGTTGAAGTTAGCCTGTATTTATGCCTACCCACATAAGTATTATAACTCACTGCCAGCACAGTAAGTCAGCCTGAGGACTGAAATATCAATGATTTTTTTGGACAATCCACGTGCTGTCAATTTCTGGTAAAGATATCAGAGACACAGGGACTACTAAATGCAGCTGGTCATGTGGTGAAACGGTAAATAGAAATAAAACGACGTGATTCATAGGACTGGATTGCAACTTGCTAACCTCCACCACAATAAGTCCTGCGTCAAATGTATTTCAAGACCTCAGTCTGTTTGTTTAGCTGATGTTTGTCTGACTTTACATCTCACTGTAGAGCTGTTCTCTTCTCACCCTCCTTTAAAATATGATCCTCGTCTTAGTTTAGAAACTGTGCAGTGTCACATTAGAAACTTACACAGAGGGAGAGAGGTCAGTATAAACATTAGTGGAAGCCTAAAGTGGTTTTGGGTAAAGCTCTCCTGTAAAGTGAGCTATTAAAAGGATTTTACATGGTAAACAGTATTAACAAAAGCAAGATGTGCGTATGAGTGTGTGCCCCTTTAAGCACATAGGCTCCGCACACCATTAATCAAGCGCTCCACCTATCACTGTGATATAAACTTGACTTGACTCGATATAAACATACTTAAATAATGATGATGAATTACAGCAGAATCAGATCTGAACCGTAATTGTGCAGTCTTATAGCATTATAGTTAACTTAAAAAACTCTAACAGACAAACGTTGGGTGTGTTTGATTCATGTCGCCTTCAGTCCCTGTGGCTCCGACTCAGCGCCCTGAGAGTGTGTGTGAGCGATGGAAGGCCAGTTTGATTGAGCATTACGGCGGAAAACCAGAGTCCCAGCAATACGTGCCCCAGTGTGATCCAGATGGTGAATTCAGGTACACACCACACACACACACGCACACAGAACAAAAACATAGTTGAAATTCTTTTAATGACAAATTATTTGTGACTTGTCTCTCAGTCCAGTGCAGTGTTATGGAGAGACCACCTACTGCTGGTGTGTGGACCAGGACGGGCGGGAGGTTCCTGGTACCCGCTCACACAGTGCAGTCAAACCTGCATGTGAGTACTGTTACTCACCTGTACTACATGTTACATCGATCATGGCTGAGGTCTAATTTTTTAAAATCCATCACATCTTGTCTCACAGGCCTCCCCTCAGTGGCCCCACCCACTGTGCGTCCATTGCCACGCCCAAGTGTGACCCCTCCCACAAAGACTGACATCACACTGCTGTACGCTCAGGGTCAGAAAATAGGAGCGTTGCCTCTCAAGGGGACCAAACTGGATGCAAGCGAGTCCAAAACACTGCTGACTCTACATGTAAGATATGCAAGAGATCAAAGCACGGTTACTGATGTTGGCTGTTGGTGTGAATTTACGAGAGATATATCACAAAAGAGGCGAATCTCTTAAGTTTGATCATAATACATATGAATATATGTGATTATGTGTGCTAATGCTTGTGTGTGTGTGTCCAGGGTTCCATAGTTGTTGGTATAGCCTATGACTGCAAAGAGAACCGAGTCTATTGGACAGATCTGTCTGCAAGAACAATCAACAGAGCCTCAATGGAGCCTGGAGCGGAGCCTGAGATCCTCATTAACACAAGTAAGAACACACACGCACATAGACATTATTTCTGTAATAACTGTATGATGTTCTATGTGATATTTGATGCAATGCTAACGATATGGTCTGCTCCGTGTAGATCTGGTCAGTCCAGAGGGCTTGGCGGTGGACGTCAAACGTAGGCGCATGTTCTGGGTCGACTCAAACCCAGACATGATCGAGACGGCCAACCTGGACGGCAGCGGGAGGCGGACGCTGTTTGACACAGACTTGGTCAACCCCCGCGCCATCATAGTGGTCTCTTCCACCGGGTAAAGCTCTCCTCTTGATTAAACTTTTGAGTGCAAAACGCAATCGTCATCAAGCTGCCACCTGTAACTCAGGACACGGGACAGTTTGGTCTGGATTTGCAAACACGTACAAATCTCTCTCATGAGTAAGAAACAAACAGGCGCCCACACACTCTCTTCACGATCAAGTGTAACATCCTGGAGGTGCTGCACTGAAGCAGAATGAGCGTCCACTGTATCCACAGATGGTTTTCAGCTCATTGCCATGACCATGAAATGAACAGATTTAAGTCCTCAGACGGGCTATGAGTCAGCCGGGCCTGTATCTAATTCATTAGTACAGCGTGGATTATATTTAAAGCCGTTTGCAGGAAAGATTCTTGTTGAGTCTGGTTTTTTTAGACTGTGACCCAAACATGACTTCATCAGTATGAGACAGGCGGTCGCAGGAAAATCGATGGGATGTGGTTTTTCAGGGTGGAGTGTCTCTTCAGTAATGCTGGTTTGATCGCTCTGTCTTCTAAGTGACTTTTAGTGTGTTCTCTGACGGCGTTACACCAAACTGTACTGGATTTTACTGATGCCATTAAACACACATGCAGTGAAAGCATGAGGCTGTCATCAGCCCGCTCTCCAGGAATCACATCTGCTTTTCATCATCGCAGCTAATCGCGTAATCAACAGGTTTGCATGTGTGAGTGAGTGTGTTTGTGTGTGTCTGCAAATGCGGTTGATACAATTAATAAAACATCTCAGCAATAATCCAAATCATAAAACCTGAAATGTGTGTTTCAGATTATTGGTGTGACAGTTTGAAGTTTATTTTCTGACTGAAGGCCAAGTATGTGTGTATACGTATGTGTGTGTGTGTGTTCTGACAAAAAGCCAAGTCCTAAAGGTAATTACTGCTTCACACGGGTACACGTATGATTAAGCATGTGCTCTGTGATTTCTGAGCCTGCACATGTTGCGCTCACACACACACACACACACACACACACACACAGAAACATAATCGCACACAGCGTAGCAGACACGCCGAAATTACGTGCACACACATAAAAGCATGCACACGTCTCACACACCAACATCTGCTCACCCATAGGTTCATCAAGCTGATTAACGTACACGCTCATAAACACGTTGTGTGTGTGTGTGTGTGTGTGTGTGAGAGAGAGAGAGAGAGAGAGAGAGGGTGTAAGCTGATTGCTCATGTGGTGTGTATTACCTGTCGTTCCCAGTGGACTGCCCACATGTACACCATCATCTAAAGATGAAAAGCAGTGTGGCGTCATAAGCAGCCCACACACACTCTGCCTAAAGCTCAGTTATCATTGTGCTGAGCAAACATCGGGGACTTAAATCTGATTTAATTCGTCGCAGAAACACGTCCACGAGAAATATTTATTCCAAACTTTAAAAATGTCTGTTTGAGTTAGCCAGCGTGCTTCATATTTTCTGATGTATACAGATGAAACGGCTCCAAAATATGCGCTGAGAGAGCTGGGGTCAAAGGTCACACGTTGCTCAGAGTAACCTGACCATGACCTCATCAGAATGAGACAGCTGGTCCCTCGAGCCCCGCGCTCTTGTACCTTTATGTACCCGCCCGTGTGTGGTTGTCTGAATGCTTGCGTGTGGTTTTCTTCTTGTCTCTTTATATTAGCCAGATCCCAGCGTGTCCACACACACACACACACACACACACACACACACACACTGCAGAGAGAGCTTCAGCGCAGAGTTAGTCCAGCTGAGATGAAGTGAAATCATTAGCAGAATGGAGTTTAATCCCTCACTGCTGTGTTTGTGTGTCTGCAGCACTCTGTATTGGACAGACTGGAACAGAGAGGCTCCGAAGATCGAGAGCTCATCGGTGGACGGTCAGAACCGCAAAGTGGTGGTGTCGGACGGGATTGGTTTGCCAAACGCTCTCACCTATGACTCGTCTTCAGGACAAGTCTGCTGGGCTGATGCAGGTAAACAGACGATAATTCTTTACTTTTACTTAAGGGAAGTTTCACATGTGAGAGCTGAACTTGAAAGTCAGTCTTCGCTGCAGCAATTCAATTTGAATCTAAAAATCAATATGCTGAAGAGAAAAATGATCCATCTTTTTCTTTTTCTCCACACATCAGGTACGAAGCGTTTGGAGTGTGTCTCCCCGGATGGTTCAGGTCGCAGAGTGATCCACTCCAGCCTCAACTACCCGTTCAGCATGGTCTACTACAAGAACCACTTCTATTACACTGACTGGAGGAGGTAGCCATGTTCATTCGTCTCTCTACATCACAGCGCTGTCGTCTTTTGTTAATTACTCATCGCCGATTGACGAGCTCTGCTGAAGCCCTGCAGACTTCTTAACCCTCTCTCTGCCTGCTGCCTCGTAGGGACGGAGTGATCGCAGTGAGCAAAGACAGCAGCCAGTTCACTGACGAATACCTCCCTGACCAGCGCTCTCACCTGTACGGCATCGCAATAGCAACCAGCCAGTGTCTATAAGGTGTGTATCGTGTACTTTTTCACGTGTTAATGCACAGGGTTTGATGTTCTACTGACTGGATGTGGATGTCCTGCTGTTTCTTCCAAACACACACACTATCACTCTCTTTCACTTACACACACACACACACACACACACACACACACACACACACTCTTTAGTTTTCAGACGGGTAATTTGGGCTCCATATAATAACAACCAAACGCCCTCTCCCTAACACACACACACACTGACTTCAAGGCGTACCAGACAGTGAGCTCATTGGTTTGCGTGCATGTGATGTCATCACATCAATCAACTCCCACCAGATGTCACCTTAACCCCCTGAAGGCAGCGAGACAAAAGACACAGTTAACCCCACACGTTCAAGTCTAAAGGAAACACAGGAACTCGTTACGCAACGTCTCCACAGGCTGTGCAGTGAAAGCAGCGTGCTGGCAGAGCAGCAGCAGCTCCAGGTCGCAGTATGTCACAAAACACGTTGCCTTCAAACACTTAAGAAGACATTGTCACTCAGTCTCTGGAAAGATATTATACAGAGTAAAAGATCGCAGATCACGTTTTGATTGACAGCTCCCTCATGAGCACTGAAGCAGAGTAATGTACTGCTGAGGACGGGCGCTCTGTTCAAATCCCATCAGACCGGACTCCTTTGACAAAAACAGTAATTTTACTACAAGATGTTCACACCTCACTCTGTGAGTCGAGGACTCATGTCGACTATTTATATCGAGCTGGTGATTTTTGGAACTGTGGAAAGACTAACCAAGACATTTGGTGAGTTTTCATTTGTTTGTCGCATTCGATTGATGTTTTACCTCAGTTTGAAAGAAAGGTTGTTGTTACTTGCCAGTTTGAGTTTATTCATCACACTGAATGCAGTGAAGTCTTGGCTTTGAGACAGATGTGAGTTCAGCTATTTCCAAACACTTTTTAGATCTTTATTGTTATGTATGTAAGACCATAAATTTGGGTTTCCAGCGGCTTTAACACTCCTGCTAAAATGCTAAACATACATCTGAGTCAAAGTGGATATCAAATCTGAATAAAACGACTAGAAAGTATGATAATGGGGGTGTTATGTGCATTGTTAACTGTCCGTCTGATTTTTTATGTGGATGTAAATGTGACTTTTATTGTGTAAAGAAACCAGAGTTCGTTTCATCACCCTCCACCCACAAAACAGTCATCACACAGCTGGCTTAGTCCCTTTACTCCACACCTATACCTGTGTGTGTGTGTGTGTGTGTGTGTGTATGAAATAGACACAAGAAGAATGATTACCCAGCTGTCTGCGCTCCTCTTCTTGTGGCCTGTGTGTGTATGTGCATGAGACCAAAGAACAATGATTATACAGCTGTTTGTGAGCCTCTACCTGTATTTTGTGTTTGTGTGCGTCATGTTTGATGTGCTGATGTCTGCAGATGGCTTCACGTCTTTTCAAAGCCCCGTGGTAAAGTACAAAGTAGCCGTCTAAACACAGGATAATCCCTAAAGTAGCACCTTGGCAGGTGTCGCTGTCAAAGCTACACACATCTGCACCGCGAAGTAAGTCTGGTCACGATAGAAGAGCTTGTGCGTCTGACTGTCAGAATGGTCAGAGCGATGCCAATCACTAGTGTGTGTTGCTGTAAATGTCACGTCTGTGCGTCCTCCAACACTCTCTAACGCCTCGCGCGAAATAACAGCCGCTTGCTTCAAAGATGTGCGCTGTAATTCGGACCATGATGACAGCTCTAAAACACACTTGTTAAGGGTTTGAGAGCTGCTTGTAAGAGGCTTAAAAGCTGTTATTGTTGAATACATGAACACACACTCACACATGCTCTTTACGCAGATAATTCTCAGTCGCCACAACCTGTTAAGAGCGGGGCTTTGTTCAGGACGGAGGGTCTGTTTGTTCTGTCATTAACCCGCCACTGCACTTAAGCTTTCTTCCTGTCACATTTGGATTCGCACAGGAAGAGAAAATCAGACCTTTAGCTCTTGGTTTCCTCCCGGAGCTGTAAACTAACTATAAAAAGTTGAAATTGAATGTGTCCGAGTCATAAAAATGTCTGATTTCTGTCTCAGGGAGCCACTAACGACGGACTGGCAGCCGCGGGGTCCTTTGGTGCTAAAGCTCTGGGGTGATTCCTGATCAGAGGGCAGGAGCAGCAGCAGAAGCGCCCTCTCCAGTGTCCCTCAGAAGAAAGGACACTCAGTAGGAAGCGAGATGGCTTCCTCTTGCCAGATCAACCATCAGAGCAAATTTACAACCCCTCCACTCACCCTGACCCCAACCCCCATTATCTCACCTTAAAGATATAACCCCAAAATAATGTTTTGTAAATTTGTTTTATACCTCATTTTTAGTTTGTTTTTTTTTCTACTGTATTTTTGTACGTGAGCTATTTTAGTTTTTCTATCAATTAAAGATATAGAGAACACAGAGCAATGAAATCAGATCTTAAAATGTACGAGTGTAGGCTTTTTTTTTTCTTTCAAGCCAAAGAATGAAGAGCTTTAAAAGTGTTGGAGCCAACGTTGTGCTGTGAAGTCATCACATTTGTTTTTGATCAGCTGGACACAGTGGCTCTAAACACAGGCTATTTGTCCAGTGAACAGGAGAGAGGAATAGTTGAATGTTCGAGGAAATTTGTTCATCACTTTTCTCAGAGTTAAATGTTAAGATAGGTCCCACTCTCACCAGCTATTTCTTGGCGGGTAGCAGGTGATCCTCTGGCTTCCTTCTAGTTTCAGTCAGGCAACGCTTATCATGTCCTGGCTCTGATACATGAGAGTGGGATCGATCTACTCGCTGAACTCTTGACAAAAATAAACAAATAAGTTTATTTCCCAAAATGTGGAACTACGATACCTGAAGAAAAATGACAAATTCTACAAATTTCACTGATGGAAGTGAAAATGACCTGATCAGAGGTGGGATTCACGTGTTGCATTACACTCAGAAACCTGTATTTTTTTATTTTTTGATAAATCACTGCCATTGTTGAAGCGACTCAAGGTTTTTGTAATGAAAACGACAAAGTAAATGATGTGCTCCCCTCAACCCTGTGTCAGTCAGATCACAGCGACTGGTCCTGCCATATCTCTCTGCACTACTAATCTGTATTTCACACATGAAATGACGTTACTTTCTTTTTTTTTTTTTTGCCAAATATTTTTACTACTTCTACTTTTCAAATCTTTATCTTTTTATAAGATGTGATATTTATAACAATAAAATGTGATTTGGTACTTGAAAGACTTCTTGCAGGTTATTGCGTCGATGCTTAACGGAGGAAAATTATCACCAAACATCCAACACACAAGAAGCACAGGAGCCAGACTGTGTTCAGCTGGGTTTATATATTGACCCCACACACCGTCACTGTAGACCTTTTCAAAATAAGCTTTTGTTCCATCTGCAAAAAAAAAAAGTTTCCTCTTTAAGACAAGATACAAATATAACCTTCAGTTTGAAGATTTCTGAAGCTTCTCTGTGGTTTCTGTTAAGGGAGAGATTGTGGCAGCCAGGAGATCATCAGACGGTTCAACCAAAGTCTTTGAAGAAATGAAAGACTAAATGAAATGAGTGTTTCAACACGAACTATTCAGCAACTGTTGGTGTAAACTGCTGCAGTACAAAAACGGAAAAACAGCATCTGAAAACATTTCCACAACTTTGCTCCAAATTCCCAATTTGAACAGTCTGATCTCATGCAACAACAAAAAACAAACTCATTCATGTCCAATTCAAACGGAGAAAGGCTTCTCGTCTCAAAATCAAATTTAAACTCCCGTAGTTCAGTCACTCCCTTCCTTCCTTCCTTCCTTCCTTCCTTCCTTCCTTCCTTCTTTCCTTCCTTCCTGCAGCGTCCCTCTTCATCCTCGCTCTCATCTGCCGACCTTGCCCAGCCTGTGATCTGTCTTGGGGTCGGCTATGATGGCCTGAACAGCGACGATGGCCTCGTTGATCTTGGTCTGGAGCTCTCTCAGCTCCTCGATGTGCAGCAGGCGCAGGATCTGAGCCGCTTCGTTCAGAGTCGCGTCTGAGAAGAAAATTGAATTTACTTTTTGCTGCGATGACTGAATATGTGCTCACACGGATCCACACCTGTGTGAGTGGATGTCGATAAATCGTCATCAAAATCGTCATGAAAGCAGCACTCACCTCCAGTGTCGAAACCCAAGATGTGATTGTCTAAGGCTACTGGGACACCCTGGGAAACACAACAGTCCAGTTAGAGAGAGCATTTCATCCTGAGTGAAGTGAACACCAAACATCAAGTCATTTTAAACAATTTATGGAAAATAGACTAAATGGCACAACAAATGACAAACAGCCACCATCGTTCATGTATTTGTCTCACGAGGAAAGCACCTGGTACCAAAAGTGAGTCGAGTCGAGCTGTACCATGCAGTGGAAACGAGGCATAAATGTCCGAATACCTCGACCTCTGCCGCTTTGATCATTGTTCGTACAAAACGTTTGTTTACCTCTCTGTTCTGGCTGGCTTTAGTGATGGCTTCTGGAGAAAGTCTCTCCTGGATCAGAATACGGATGGCCTGCCAGGAGGACAAGACAAAGTGATGAAAAGTTTATTTTTTATATTAAATAAGTCTAATAAGAAGAAAATATGTTCACACACATACACAGAGTGTGAACAAACTCCCACCTTGAGCATAACCAGGTAGTCATCGTGCCGTTGTATCTTGAGGATGTTAGACAGAGCCATCACACCTGCTTTGAAATCTGGAGAATTACCTGCGAAACATAAACAACAGATGATTTCATCTTTCACCTGGAACAAAGAGAAGACGACATCAAAAGACACAAGAATGTGAGTTCAAGGACGGGCGGAGGAACAGGCGGAGAGGTGTTTCTACTCACTGTCAAGGTTGACGAGGGGGTCTACTTGTCTGTCGCTGTTGCTGGAGGCTGCCAGCGGCTCACACTTCTTATACTTATCCACTGAGGAGACACACAAAACACACCTTTATATACACTGACGACTTCAAATAGGAGCCACCGAGCATGAAAATTATTTCAAACATGTCTTGAGTTCATTTGTTTCCCTGCAGAATTTCTGTCAAAGGATAAGTTGGCTGTGCAGCGGAGAGACCTGGTGAGCTGGCAGCGTTGGAGAACATCACTCCCTTTATAATGTCTCCATCTACTGGTCAACAGCAGCCTTGCAACACAGTATCAGCATGTTTTGCACACATTTTCAGCCACTTATATTGTTGCTCCACAGATCATCAGCCATGACTCTCACTAAATCTGGATTTAGCAAGTGTTAATTATATTTTCCGGAGTGATCCTTTAAAACAACACTGACTCACACATGCAGACATCATACCATTGTCTCCGTATTCATATCGTACAGCCAGGCCCAGTAACCAGTCTAAGGCCTCCTGTCTCTCCTGGACTCCGAATGGACAGCTCACGTCCTGCAGGTACTGCACGCAGGGGAAGGAAACTCTTTAGAGAGAGAGCTGACAGATGCACAACAATGATACTACAACTCTCTGTTGACACACCCCACTCATCTGAGCTTTAAGGTGGTGTTTTACAGATGTTTTATAGGCTGTCTGGCATGTTTTGGTGGTGGTGGTGGTGGTGGTGTCACCTTCTGGTAGGCTTGGGGCCAGTCTGAGCTCGGGATGTTCCTCAGGTTTCCTCTGTCCTCGATCTTATAGTGTCGAATCTTCTGGTCCTCCAGCCACACGATGCAGTTCCTGAACTGTGTCTCATCTGAGCAGAGGCAACACACACACACACACACACACACACACACACACACATCAAGTCACCATTATAACAGCTCAGTGACCACGTACACACATCTGACGTAGCTTATTACAATTAAATATAGAAAATAATGACTAATAACTTGTGCTAACCAGCTGCTCAAGCGCAGGATAGTTCATATTTGGGGTGTAGCTGACATTTAAAGTCAGTAACTTACAAAATAAGTTGCTAAATTAATCGTTTTCTTTTAACTGTACTGGATTATTGTACTGAATTAAAGTGTGGCGTGCTAAGAGGTTATAAAACACTTCATCAAACATGCAGGTATGTCAGCCAGAGGCAGCATTAACACTGTTTTATGAGCAGTTTGTCACGTCGCTGTCTGCACTGACAGGACTTCATGCAAACACGTTAGCCGGCTCCACGTTTAACTCCCACGGCCACATCCAGCGGCCCGTCGGCGGCTCCTCTCTCACCTTTGCTGTCGAAAGCGGCGGGGTTGTGATAGTCTAAGGCCGTCAGCTTTCTCCGGAACATTTCACCGCCTGCTCTGTGTTTGAATCAAAGCTTTACGTAGCTAACAGCTCGCTACCTCGGCTATCTCTGCTGCTAGCCTGTCAGTGTGTGGCAATGCGCATGCGCCGCCGGGCAGCGTCGAACTTCCTGTTTAAACTATCAAAATAAAGTTCCCTTTATGTTTATTAGCCTACATGTGTTTATGATTGACACAAAGTTCATGTATAATGGAATAATTTATGAATAATATATAAATAGTAATAGTTTTTGTCAAAAGTAGCTTTTTTATTGCATATTAATGCTTGCAGTTTACTCAATATCATTTTTTTTTTTTTAATTCTTTAATTATTTTGGTGAAAATTGTCAATTATTATGACAAAAATTGGCAGACCACCCCAGGGGTCACGGACCCTTGGTTGAAGACCCCTGGTGTACAGGAATCTTATTCAGCGCCCTTGTTTATCATGCTTTATTTTGATACATTTTTGGCTTCAAGAACTCAAAAAAAAAAATTCAGTTTCTAGTATTTCTTAGAGATAATATTACAGCAGGTTTATGTAGCATTTATGTGTTGGAAAATCAACTATAATTAAAGGTACTTTCAATTATTTCAACTCACAAGACTCCTGGAGCTGTTACAATTTGAAACATGACTGTGGTGCCACCAGAACTGTTGGTGTGGTCTGTCATGCTTTTATTCTGATGAAATGATGTGTTTTCCTGACTATACAAATGAAGTTTAGCTGTACAATTTATGATTCAGTTCCTCGTGGTATCTCACAACATGTTACACAAGAAAGTCAGAGAAACTTTGGAAAAAAAACAATAACTTTATTACGCATCACATTTTAGAAAACGAGGCAAAAACCATCCATGGACAAAATAATCAAAGAAAATTAAGGTTGATGTGTGTAGGAGACGTGTGTAGCTATGTGTATGCATGTTAGTGTGTGTGTGCACGCTCAGAAGGGCCTCATGCGCGTGCTAAGGGGCGGGGCTCTGTTGGGTGGCGTGATAGCTATGTCCAGATAGTCTCCGATCTGGAAGCGCTGAGACTGCAACGTCATGGAGTCGTCTGTGCCCTTCCTGCCGGATACAGTGCTGCCGATATCTTTCAACCTGAAAGGAGAGACAGATACATATTTCAATATACAGTGTAGTCTAATTCACTATGCATCCAACCAGCGATGTTGTGGTGCAATACCGACCTGTACACTTTCCCTCTAGGGTCAGGGTAAACAATGGAAAAGCTGAAATGAGTCCCCTTTTTCCTCGCCTCTGGATACACTTCCTTTACCAGGCTGGTCAGCTCCTTCAGAGTGGCATCCATCCTGACAAGCACAGAAGCAGAGACCTGATGCAAGCTGTACTTCTACAAGGTGTTTTTTTTATGTTTTATAAACTCAGCAGGAAATGCTACTTTGACACAAACAAAGCGTGAAACGTTCTCAGTCTCACCATGTGTATATCTGCAGTTCACTGGAGGGAACGTTGCCACGGGCAAACTCATCTGCTCTGTGGTGTCTGCCACTGTTGGTGGTGAATACTCGCAGCAGAAGGGGACAGGTCTGCAGCAGAAATAAGCAAAAAACACAAGAGGCTTAAATAAAAAAAGTAACATATGCTTGAGTTAAAATATTTAAACATAGTTTCCTAAGCATTACGCAATTCTGCGCCATTAAAATGAACTTGTGGATATGAACCCATCACACACAGACACAAATCTTTCGTTTTATTTTGAAAGTTTGCCCTGGAAGATAAGGTGTGCTGTTGTGTGGCTGAGTTTCGAAAGTTCACTGACCTCTAGTGGCCACACCGAGTAACTACAACTCCACATTTATATGCCATTATACACTAGTATCAACAGTACTATTATTATCCTGGGTCAACAGGTTAACAGTCATGGTAATACTAATGTAAACAATATCTGCATTAATTCAAAATAGTGGTAAGTTGTTTGGTTTGTTCACCTCAGATCAATGGAGGTGGACGTAACATTAGAAACACCTGTGAAGGTGTCTCTAATCCCATCAAAGTGTCTCCTGAGAGTCAACAATGAGCCACTGAAACTTCCAAAATGCAACAGGCCCAACGAGACACCAGCTGCCTGGGGTAAGTTACAAATATACTTAAAGTAAGTGTTGTTTGAGATTAAACTGAGTTTTATAGCTGTTCGTAGAGTTGCTTTGTGCTAGCTTTGTATGTCTACCGACCATAATTCAAACATTTAAATTGTCTTTTTACAATTAACTTTAATGTGTTCTAATTAAATACCGTCACTTTTGTTGTAAACGTCTCAAATGAGCAGTGTAAGCTACAAAATGTCTTTAAATTTGATCACTGGTCGGTGCCGAATAAATATTTATGATTAGCTAGCATCCTAGCACTAGCACGCCGCGGATGCTAATGTCTAATCTCCTTTTATTGGCATTGACTGTTAATGCAGAGCGGATGTAAATAAAGCCGCACTGCCGACGTAACTGTGTTGTATGTTGTAACAACGTTAGATGAATGTTTTGAGTCAGCCCTGAACATGAATCAACCAGTCTCCAAACTGTTAGCATCAGAGCTAGCACTGTTAGCTCACACTCGGCTCACCTTCTCTCTGTCGATCGGCTTCTCTGGCTCCTTCTTGATCTCTTCCTGTGTGATCCGCGACTCGAGGGCCATTTTTATGTTTATATTAATAAAACTCACGTTGAGTTTTCTGCCACCTCGCCTGGATATTTTACCGTGGCTGCAGCAACGAATGAGACAGAGGTCGTTTCCGTCTCCGGTGTTGTTTAAGCGGAGTTCGCGGCTTTTAGCAGCCGGTGACATCTGTGTCGCCCCCTGCTGTTACGGAGGGAGTATCGACGTTGTGCACACAGCTCAGCTGGATGGATGCATAGAACAAATTTAAGTAATTATCATATAATCCAGCTTTTTGCACGGGACAAATACTGATTAATACAACTATCTAACCATGATGATTTACTAAACTTTATAATTTCACTGAGTATTTCATTGTTCTCCTTTATAAAGCACTTTAATCTCGCTATGTCTTATTTGTCGGTGACACAGTGATGTGAGAGGCATGTTCATATTCTGACTTTCTTTAAAAAAAAAACGAAAATGTAAATATTTTAGTGATATCAAAAAACAACCAGGAGCTCTGCATAACTAATGAGTGCATCGGTCTGCATAGGCCTGGTACATAAAGGTAATAAAAGCTTTACAGGTCCGGGTATTACTCCAGGATCTTACAGGACAAGGGTCAAAATGCATGTGCTACTGTAGGTTTTGACATTTAATCACAAATCTAGTCCAGTCTAAGAGCAGACAAATGCAAACTTTGATTGTTTGCATGTGACTTGAAAGTTTGCAGCTCTTATTCACTGAGTAAGAATATTGTGAATATTTATGCAAGAGATCTATGTTTGTATCCTTCGTACACGGTCTGGCCTGTTAATCTGATGTCACAGCTTCCTCACATCCCTGCAAAGTGCATCACAGAGTGTAAAGTTACTGTAAAACACCCCCCCTCCAGAAAAATCAGACTCTTTCCGTCTTACTGAGTCTGCACGCTCCAGATCTCATCAGGCCATCTCACAGTGCTCGTAGAGGCTGATCTGGGACCAGTCAGCCAAGTCCACCTACGGAACTGAGACCTGCTATTCAGTCACATGCTGCTCTCCCCCTCACTCATTACAGTGTGTGTGTTTCCTGGGTAACATGTATGTGAATGTGGTACAGTGTGTGTGTGTGTGTGTGTGTACAGTGTGTGGTTGTGTGTGTGTTTGCTGACACTGGCCCCCTCTGTTCTCCCGTTGGCTGGCCGATCAGGAGCTACTCCAACAATCAGCTCTGTTTTACCTCTCTCTCTCTGTCTCTCGCTCTCTCTCTCTCTTCCTCCCTACTCATTCACTTTGTGTGACCCCCACCCCACCACCACCTCTCATTAGAATGGATGGCTTGAAACAATCTGCCAGCCTTTCTCCCCCGTTAAAGCCCTGTCCTGACTGACGGATCAAACAGTGGGTCTTTGAGTCCGGCCCTGACACTGATATCCATTCACTGATATGCATCAGGAATAAGTGTCGCTGTTATTCCCCTAATGACTCCATTAGAATCACTGACGCCCTCTCTGTCTCAACCCCAGATGTTTTCCTGACCTTCCAGATCATTGCTGCTTATTTTGCAGGGTGACATTATATGCAGTGATGCAGTGTAGAGTCTGGAGAGTCAGTCTGCAGTCCAACAACAACAACATGTCTTACTTAATTATTTAAGAAAATAGGAATCTAGACTGTCCACAGATCTTTATACCCCAAGTTATAAACCTGTCCTAACACTGTGTGTCTGTCATGCAGGATGTGTATAATATGTGACAGCTTCAAACTCTTCAGAAGTTTTCAGTGCTGTGAGCGTCCACAGTGCAAACGGAGGAAGTTGGTTTTGCTCCCACACTTCCACAAACAGTGGGAAAAGCTCATCGGTCACAGTCATTAGCAGCACACAGAGCCGCACTGTCCTGCAGGCCGGCCGCTGCCAAGTGATGGTTTGGCTCTCTACCTGTGTGTCCTGTTACAGTCACAGAGGAATTGCACCACCACACACACACACACACACACACACGCACAATGCAACTTTGTTCTTTCAGTCCTCTGACTTCCTCAGTGTATGGGCAGCCTGTAAGAACAACAGATGTTAACCCATTACAGTTGATTTGTGAACATCCTTATTGATTTTTAATTAACTGAAGTTAATCAGACTCGTTAGCAAGAACACTACTCGGCTGATGTTAACAGTTGCTCTCTGTTGCTATAGAGGAGCCCTCCAAAGTAAAAAAACAACAACATAATAACCCAGATGATGTCATCAGGGTCATTTTACCTTGGACTCCATTAGCAGGACTCAATCCCAGCTCATGCTTGGCTGTGGATCCACATGAAGTCATCTGCACGTCCATGAAGGTCTGACCTGACGTCAGCACGCCACCTTGAAATAATAACAGGGTGGACTGAACAAAGTGGACGCTTGTTTTGCAGAAGCTGGGCGAGGAGGAGAAGTCATTGTTATCCACATTTCTATATTCCCAACTATGTCTGTTGTTCAGCAAATACAACAAAGGAGTTGTTCCTTTTGCTGTCATAAGATCACAGACTTGTTTTCAAGTGTGTCTGTATACACAGATCCCAGGTGTAAAGTGAATATGCATGTTTATATTAAAGTATGAACAAACTTGAACAGTCTACAGGCTACACAAGCTAAATGCTAAATGCCAGCATGTTGATGTTGAGCAGGCACAATTTGTATAGCATTGTCACCGTTTTAGTTTAGCACATCGGCATGCTACGTCAGCTGAGTACAGCTGAGGCTGATGGGAATGTCTTTAAACCAGGTCAAATTAAAGTTTTCACTTGATTGTGCCAGATGAAAAATGAATTTGATTTAATGAAATAGATTTTTTTTCACTATTTCCACTGCTTTTTAACATTCACTGACTGTGCATGCAAATGAAATGAGATGAAATATTACTCAATCACTCATTTCTGCTTATGTAATCTTTGTGTGGCCTCCCGCTCTCAAACACTGTAACCCCTCTGCCACTGTGACGTTTTATTTTGAAAGTCCTAACTGGAAGTCATTATTGTTCTGGCTGACTTGACACTGGAGGCGCATCTTTGATTTCATGCAAAGGAAGCAGAGGCTGCACGTTTGTGTTGTGTCTTGTTCACTGTATCAGATCAGGATTCCATTCAGATTTCAGTAGAGTCAGTGCGGATGTGACAGCAGGCTGTCGCTGCTTGTTTTCTTGCTCGGAAGGACCATGTGGAATATTTTCCTGCAGACAACCTGACTCTCCAGACACAAGGTGAGAAAAGTGCTTTAAGATTTTCATTATTTTAGAAAAAGACATTTTAGAGGATTAAAAATATAATTTCTTTAGATTGTTGTTCAACATTTAGGAAGCATTTTACAAATGGAAACAATAATAAACTTTTAATGAATATATCATGCATATCATAAACATCCTATCAGTGCATATGATTTGAATGATCAGTGAATCAATAAATCAATCAGTTGTTGAATGTGAATGGTGCGGTGCGGTGAGGACTGTAGTAGTGTGGGTTTGTACAGTGTGTTCAGTGTGGTTTAAGTTGAGTGGGCTTAGTTCAGTACAGTCCACAGTGGGCAGAGAGGTTCATCAGTTCACATGAATGCTGGCGCTGGGCCTTCTCTCCTCCTCCTCTCACTTTCATTCCTTTTCATCCTCTTCTTCTTTGTTTTGTTTCCTCGCCTGTCTCCGCTTTCATCTTTTGCCACTGCCTTCCTTCTCAGTTTCCATCTGTGTTGCTGTCAGATGTATAGTTCAAAGGAAGCAGCCAAACCTGGTACAAAAAAAGCATTTTTTACACTGGTAACTTCGCTCGTCTTCTTCTTCTCATGCTTCTGACTGTTTCCCCAGGATGTCCTGGCCTGCCCTGTACAATCAGTTAGTCGGGGCCAACCGTCACTCCACCAGCTTGGGTAAAATCTGGCTGTCTGTGCTGTTTATTTTCCGGGTCATGGTGCTGGTCGTCGCTGCTGAGAGCGTCTGGGGAGACGAGCAGTCCGACTTCACCTGTAACACACTACAGGTAGGGCACCCAGTCAGTGACACCTTTATGTGAATGTGATATATCATTTTTCAAGTTCTCAAAATCGTCTTCTTACCACAAAAAGCTGAATTCATAAGGAATAAAATTCACCCTCACACATAACCTTTTACACAGCTGTGTTGTATATTTTCATTTTTGTCTCTGTTCTCCAGCCTGGCTGTGAAAACGTCTGCTATGATCAGTTCTTTCCTGTGTCCCACATCCGTCTCTGGTGCCTTCAGCTCATCTTTGTCTCCACACCGACACTCCTGGTCGCGATGTATGTGGCCTATCGGAACCACAGAGATAAGAAGAGGCTCCTACAGGTGTGTGTGCTGGGCTACCATCCTGGTGGGAGAGTAACTCACTGTTTCTCATGTCTTATTTCATCTTGTTTTGTCACGTCTTATATCATATCGTGCCATCCTGTGTGACAGGGTTCTGGTCGAGCTGGATTCCTCAGCAACAAAGGCCAGGACGGAGAGTTGGAGACCCTGAAGAAACGTAGACTCCCAATAGCTGGTGCCCTCTGGTGGACGTACGCCTGCAGCCTGGTGTTCAGGCTGCTGTTTGAAGGAGGATTCATGTAAGATTCTCTGCCTGTCAGCCTTAATGCTGGTTTGGCACACTCATACAATGGTGTCCATACAGACTGTGTCTTTGTCTCTGCAGGTACGCCCTGTATGTGGTCTACGATGGCTTCCAGATGCCGCGGCTGGTGCAGTGTGACCAGTGGCCGTGTCCAAACTTGGTGGACTGTTTCATCTCACGGCCCACGGAGAAAACCATCTTCACTGTTTTCATGGCCACTGCCTCTTCTATCTGCATGGTCCTTAACATGGCTGAACTTGCATATCTTGTCGCCAAGGCCATCACTAGGTAGAGGTATTAATCAGTCAGTCAGGTGATTAATTGATTGATTAATTTATTAATTTTTCCATCTAGTATCATTTTTTTTTAAACAGTGCTGAAATGACTAGTTGTGTATTCATTCAGCTTAATTTTTCAAGGCATGTCAAAATGTGAAGTGTTCATCTTCATCTTTAAATTCTAAACTTTAATCTTAAATCTCAGACTTTGTTTTTCAGGGGTCTCTCTGGTCAGAAGGAAAGAAAAACCTCCAGCAGAAATCCAGCAGAGAGAGGAGTCAGAATAAGAACAACCAGAAGCTAACTGTCTCAACCTGAGGAAGCAGCAACGCGTTGGATAATACACGAAGAAGAAAGACTGTCCAAAGACTTGAAACACTTTAAAAGCTGCATTTAAAAACAAGTGGTACAAACCGTGAAGAACCCAAAGCGTGTAAATACAACTGAACATTTTCTGTGATACCTGAGGTGCTAAAACATTTAAAACAGTTAAACATTCACTGGGTGGAGAGGATGGAATCAGTGTCACCAAACTGTACATTTACATACGTTTGACTGATTGTACGTCAATACTGAGTTATAACTTTTATATATTCTAATGTAATGTGAGGACACACACAGTACTACACACACACACATACAGAAACAGTGATTTGATTTTCATGGATTCATCGAACATAAATGCACTCACCATTTCTCATTTTATGTCCACAAATAAAGTTTCATCATGTCTTAATTTTGTGTTTATCTCATAATTTCAGTAATTATGATATGACATTAGAATATTTATACTATGTGGACAACATTATGGTTTACTTACACCTCAGTCTTACACACACACACACACTACAGATGATTTTTGGATCATATCTGCAAGTGCGGCATTGGGGAAATGTGTATTTCTTTCAGAAATGTGTCAGCTAAGACTCAACAAACTGGTCAAGAGGAATTGGACTCCCTCTTAGAGTGTGGATCATTAAAGTCTGTCTTATCTTAAAGCATGAGGCTGAAGCATCAATAACTCTGATTCCATGCGGTAGTTGTGCTTTTGTTCTCTCTCTCAGTATCTTAAAGATTTACAGTACGGATGCTCTGTACTGTTTTAACTGAGGTGTGTCTTCATTTTCAACAGATGTGATCTACTGCATTGATCTCTGTTGACCTCTGCCGGTGACCAGCGGCCACTGCAACAGCTCTGACACAAAACATAGTTACAGTAACAGAAATGTCTGCTGGAGAGATGATGTCACTCTGTCACAAGCAACCATGGTGAAAAAGCTGGTGTAGGTACAAAACTTTCACAAAACTCGGTACAAATCTTTATTTATTTAGAAATCAGTTATGATGAGCTAGAAAGCGACTTTGAGGTTAAAATACTTGAATACTTGTTTGAAGATAAACTTTGGTAGCCTTAACTTATTTTATTATTAGATTTATAATTTGTATTTCATGTAATGCCATCTACTTTACATCAGAAAATAGGCTACTGCTAGATTGATATTTATAAGAGTATACCTCTGCAACTACTTCTGTGACTACAATACAACAAATACTAATATTAATACCACAAACCTTTATTTATACCAGTAAAATTAAACATTAAAATAATAAGAATAAAATGTTTGAAGCGGTTTGATTAAATGTGGCTCGTGATGTTTGCACCCCGCTCCTACCTACACATTAACGCGCGCGTGCGCGCCTACAAGCACGTACCTTCCCCCCCGCACCACCCCCCTCGTGCGCCCCATGCACGGGGGGACACCAACGTGTGACAGTGGCGGATGGCCTTGGCCACGCGGGACGCAGCCGCTGCGCTTCGCCTTCGCGGGACAGGTTCCACACGCGCCCTTTTTTTAGACTAGACTAGCCTCGCGTCTTTTTAACTCTCCCCTTCTCTCTCCCTCTCTCTCTCTCTCCCTCCCTCCTCCTCTCCCACTAATCTCACCCACTCCTCGCCTGGACGCCTCGAGCCCACCCGTGGGAATAAAAGAAAGAAAGAAAGAAGAAGAAGAAGTGAGAGAAGTTGCGGCTGCCCGGGGGAGACGCGTTTCAGAGGAGAGCGGTAAGCAGGTGGATGCTGGAGTGATGGTGTTGGCTGAAGTGGGAGGGAAGAGGAGGGATTATCATCTTCCACCTGCTGGATTATCAGCACCTCTCGTGCTGCGTTCACTTCCCCGTGGGAAAGACGGAAGACAGGAAGCCAGTAATATTTCACTAATATTTAAAGGAGGGCTGGTGATCAGAGGGTTTGTGTCTGGACTTGAACACCACAATGACCATTAACACTTAAAACACGCTCAGCCTTGATAACTCGTCTCCCCTTTGCCAGCTGCCTGTCCTCTTAGAGTGAGCACAAGAGCAACTTTCTGGTTATTTTTGTATTTATTCAAACAAATATATAAAAAAAACAACCCTGCATGTATCACAACACTGTGAGAATATTGTACAAAATATGTAATATTTTGAATATAATGCTATATTATGCACAGCCTACTTAAAATCAGTGTTTCTGACAGACGGCTGATGTTTTGGCAGACAAACTAATCTGTCACTTTTTTAAACTTTTATTATGTTTGCTTGTTGATTGCCTTTATAGTTAGACCAGGTGACAGATTTTTGGAGAAAGGCCATAATCTAACTATTATTCCGAGGCCCGTCATCGCCCGTTGAAGCACCGGCAGTCAGATGTAATATTCAGTGCATGAAATACGTCTGACCTCTTGTACTAACTTGGCAGGACACGACTTCCTACAGGTTTTTATCGTTGGTTGGTGTTTGGTTTGAAGTTATCAGTGTTACTGAGCTGATCCAGGCAAATTCAACAGAAAACACTGATCTGCTTCGATGTTTCATCAAAGCTTGGACACCTCGGTGAACTCTTTCCTCTTTGTACATCTTTATCTACATTCTTATATCACATCTACATATTTATAGACACAATTAGCATCCTTATTTACATTTGTTATGATGTTATGCACCGTTTTGTACCTCTTAGGCTGATTTACTCACGTTCACGTATATTATTTTTGCACCACTACAGACCTTTTTGTACCTTTGTGCCACTTTATGCACTTTTACAAACTTTGTGCACTTACTGTGTGTGTCCTTGTGCACTTGGTGACCCTGAGCTGTTGCAACCAACATGTTTACGTGCCAACTATTAACCACAAGCTTACATTGTTTTAATCTAACTAATTCCTAATGTTTTTAGATATTAATGTAACCAAAATGAAGCTACTCCAGAATTGTCGTTCATGTGAACATTTTCCGCTGTCTGCGTATCTTAAAAAGGTTTTCAGGGTGCAAACGGCAGGCCAAGAGTTAACTGTTTGGGCTGTTTTAGCACAAAGACCTCTGATCCATCCAAAAGCACACGCCAGCCAGGACAATGTCCATCTGGCAGCTTCTCTATTGTCTGTCGTGACAGACGGTATTTCATCACGTCAACACATCATGTACATGTACCCGTTCAGAAAAGTTGTGTGTGGACTCTAATTTAGCAGAGATGTATGACATAATCCGTGAATGTGGAGTTTAAAAGTTTTATAGTATTAAAGGAGAAATATTACATAACTTTATTAGAGCTGTGATATTTTCTTTACAGACTTTCAGTGTGTTTCTGCTTTACTGAGAGTAAATCAGATACAGGTCTGGGTTTTAAAAGTTGTCAGTTGACTTCACATTGGTGGCTCAGATATACAGGAGTGATATATGCTACTGTAACTTTGGCTGTGTGTGTGTGTGTGTGTGTGCGTGTGTGTGTGCGTGCATGTGTCTACATATCAGTCGATCCCAGGCAAACATTTGCCCTCCTCAGCATTCCTGGGATGTGATGAGTCCAGCATTCAACTGAGACAACCTGTTATCCACTCATTCACTTCCCACAGATGGCCAGCCATTGTCCACTAGGCACCCCGCTCGGCGGCACACACACAAGTACACACAAATACGTGCACGTCTGCAAGCAAAAGTACGTGTGCATAAAGTAAGAAACAGACATATGCACATGCCGATTTGTCCCAACATGCATGCTTCGCAGAGACAGATTACAGATTTTGTGAATTTAGGTTTTGTAGTTGTGTTTTGTCACAGCCCACAGCTGCTTTAGTTCGTTCTTAGCAAAATTCACAGATGCCACAGGCAGCTATTGAAGTTCTAAAACCGACTGCAAAGAGACAAAGGCCACAAACTCCAACTGCAAACGAACGTCTGCTGAATGTGTAAATAGGCCACTGTTTGCTAACAAGTTTGATGAAATGCCAGTGCTATTCTCTGCACACCCGATGAATGAGTATTTCAAGAAACATAGGTGGTGAAATAGTCCACATATGTGACATTTGGCCGTAAATGAGGATTTTGTGATCTGGAAAGTTGACATGAGTATTTTGTCTCTTCTTTCCAGATATTGTTTTTCTTCTGATCTCTGGTCGATGGATTTACCACTGACAATACAGCAATATTTAAGTAAGTCTGTCTTCCTCCTCTGTCTTCTTCTCCTCCCGTTGTGCAGCTCCTCACTGGGTTGGTCACCGCACACTCTTGTTTCTCTCTCCAGGCTAGAAAATCGAGTGAAGCATGGGTGACTGGAGCTTTCTAGGGCGGCTGCTGGAGAATGCTCAAGAACACTCCACTGTGATTGGAAAGGTGAGTGAATATATTAACTTTGGTTTACTTCAAAGATTTTATTGTAACTGGGCAAGAGATGCTTCTTCCTGCAGCTGACATGACCTTTTTAATGGACTTACTAACTTAAACCATACCATAAGCAATAAGTCCAGCTGAAGTGTTTGAGATATTTAAGCTTCATCCATTTTCTAATCCTTCCTCCTCAGGTTTGGTTGACCGTCCTCTTCATCTTCCGTATCTTGGTGCTGGGCACAGCAGCTGAAGAGGTTTGGGGTGACGAGCAGTCTGACTTTACTTGTAACACGCAACAGCCCGGTTGCGAGAACGTCTGCTACGATGAGGCCTTCCCCATCTCTCACATCCGCTTCTGGGTACTGCAGATCATCTTTGTCTCCACGCCCACCCTCATCTACCTTGGCCATGTGCTGCACATTGTCCGCATGGAGGAGAAGAGGAGGGAGAGGGAGGAGGAGCTCCGAAAGGCCGGACGGCACCAGGAGGACCACGATCCTCTCTATCACAACGGTGTCGGCGATGGAGGTGGAGGAGGAGGTAGGAAGAAGGAAAAGCCACCAATCCGCGATGAGCATGGGAAGATCCGGATCCGCGGGGCGCTATTGAGGACCTACATCTTCAACATCATCTTCAAGACTCTGTTTGAGGTGGGCTTCATCCTGGGGCAGTACTTCCTCTATGGCTTCCGCCTGAGGCCGCTCTATAAATGTGGCCGCTGGCCCTGCCCCAATGTTGTGGACTGCTTCATCTCCAGGTTAGAGAGTCAGAGAAATGACTGATCTTATTTGTGTTTTAATGTTTTTCTTATTTGTGTTTGTTTCATATTATTTTCTTGAACTGATCCCACCCCCCCTACTCACTTGGCGTAATGAGTTTCCTGCACTTGCATGACACGGTTTACAGTGATAACGGTGGCAGATTTCCAGCTTAAGAAAAAGAAAGAATGAGCAGGGAAATAAGGGGTGAGAGTAAAGAAGAGAAAAGATGGGAATTAAATGTTTTTGTTTGTCTGTTTCCAGGCCCACTGAAAAGACAATCTTCATCATCTTCATGCTGGTGGTGGCGTGTGTCTCTCTGCTTCTCAACCTGCTGGAGATCTACCACCTGGGCTGGAAGAAAGTCAAGCAGGGGGTCACCAATGAGTTTCCACCCGACAGTGAGTCGCTGATGCTGGATGGGCCTGCCGACGCGGAGACGCTTCCTGAGCAGACCTGTCCACCAGCGCTCCACTATTTGCCAGGGTATGCCAGCATGAACGCGGTGGGAGGTGGAGCCTACGCTCCAGCTGAGGCACCCCCTGCAGTGATGTCCTTGCCTGCGGATGACTTCCCTTTTTATCGCAACGGTGACAAGGTGAGTGTTGGGAGCCACGGGCAGCTGACGGCAATGGAGCAGAACTGGAGCAACCACAATCTGGATGGAAAAAACTCCTCCTCTTCCTCCTCCTACCCTCGTCCTCGTCACTCACCTCCCACCTCCGCTTCCTCGGCTACTTGGGAGGAGACAAACCCGCCGCTTCCTCAAGGGGAGGAACACTCCAGGTTTCCTACACTTCCTCGTCATACCCCTCTCTCCCCACTCGCACCAGAAGAGGATGAGGAAAACCCTGTCGCCACAGCGCCCTATATGGCCCCTCATGACGACTTCATCGTGGTTACCAAGGCAGAGATGCATCAGCCTCCCGCCGCTGCTGCGACAGACATCCGGAAGCCAAGGCGGGCCAGCAAGAGCGGCACCCGGGCTCGCCCTGATGACCTGGCAGTGTAGCTAAAGCACACACACTCACACATTTACACAACCATGCATACATGCTGTGTACACATAGAAACCTACACATTGAGCTTTTTTCTTTTCCCACATATGCACAATAGCATAAAACCACACACAAGCACTCCCTGCAGCAAAAAGGCTGCTAGAAAGTTGTTACCACACACATTCAGCCAGAGTTAGCTGCAGCTAATTTTTAACCACACAAAGGAATAGAAAGAGTTTGGCCAGATTACACTGATGGCACCAAGCTGATGGCCTGTCTACATACAGTAACTTGTAAGACGTCATCTGACGGGGGCTTTGCACAAACCTCCAACAGCACATCTGGAGTAAACAGTGGAGAGATGGATGTGCACACGATACACTGCTGCACTAAAAAAGCACTAAAGCAAAAGACACCTGATAATAAAGCTCAGTGGATACATGCAGGGGAGAAAGGATTATTAGAGAATATATTTTTAAGCTCTGGAGTTAGCCAGGCTAGCTGTTTCCTGTCTTTCTGATAAGCTAAGCTAAGCTAAGCTAATGGATCTAACCACACAGAGCTACACCAGAGTGGTGAAGATCTTCTTCCAAATCCTGGCAAAAATGTGAATTACCGTTACCGAAAAGTTCAGACTATTATTTGAAGGGTCCAGCGTGTAGGATTTAGTGGCATCTAGGAGTGTAGTTGCTGATTGCAACATCCTCACCTCACCCTCTCCTCAAATCTGACACACTGGACCTTTAGGTAATACAATCAGCACTTTCTCCAGATCAGCACTTAAATTCTTCTTTTTAATGATTAGCCACTTACATTTCTGGCCATACTCTCACTTTTCTTTGGAAAAGTTGGACAGTGGAGAGGGATTACAAATAAACACACTTACACACACCTACAGTGTATTTATATATATGTATATATACATACACTGTCAGCACAGACACAAATAAGAAGGTTATAGTGATGATGATGATAATAATGATAATGATGATTGGACTAACTAATAAGTTTGGGAGCGTAGAGGCAGCAATACTATTTTATTTTTTCCTCTTTCTTTGCTGGGAGACATCAGGAGAGGTTTGCACTTTTCTTTCTTTTTATTTATTTTTCTTGTGACGTGATGATGGAGCTGAACAGTCCGTGTGTCGCGTCGAATCTGTCCGTCTGCGTGTACTGCTCTCGCCTCAGCCTGTAGTTTCAATGAAGAGAGGGATGCACTGACAGAGGAGAAGACTAGAGGAGAGCAATGAAGCAGTCCCACCCTGAGACATGGTCCTTAGGCTTCACAGGCTAGGTGTGTGTGTGTGTGTTTGTTTGGGTACCTTAATCTTGTTTCAGTGTTTACAAGATGACATCTCTGCAGTTACATCAGGGTAAACTATATAAAGTATATACATATGTAAATATATAATAACTAATAGTGTTGATAGGCACTACAGGGTGTTATACAGAACTACCTGCATTTAAAGTAAAAGCTTTCTGGTCAAGCTGCAATTTATAGTGACTTTTACTGGAAAATCAAAAGGTGCTTTTCTGAGATTGGCCCCACACGTCACTTTATGGAAAACAATGTTACGAGAGTTGGGGCAAAAAAAAACATAAATCGAGGGCTTAAACTACATTTTTATGAGTTCTTTACTGAGCATTTTTAAGCTTTGCAGCTTGAACAGAGCATAAAAATCGGTTCACCTTCTTTCTGATGCTTGTGTTTGCAGTGTGTTACAGAACTGTTGAGTTCCCCCTAGTTGTTCTGTACAGGAGGACTCCAAGTTATCTTTTTAGACTAGCTGTAGATCATACCGTAGATTTTAGACTTTTTTTTTTTGAGAAGCAATATGATGAGAACTTTTATTTCTGTCGGACATCCCACAAAGGAATGTTCATTTTTTCCTCTTCTTCTCATTCCTGTGCCAAAAAAGAGAAAAAGAAAATGACCACTATGAGCTCAGTTTTGTTGCCTTATAGCAACTTCCCAACAGCTTTAACTCATCAAATCCTGTTTTATCCAACATCTAGGAATATATAAAAAAAATGTACCCTAGTTGCAAGTCAACAAAGGAGTGTGGGGCAAACTATGTTTGTACATCTTCATGTTCCTCTCTGAGCAGAATATTAGTAGATTATACTTGAAAAATACTTGAAAAGGTGCTAGGTTATATCACATGTGCCTGAATTAATTTGAACACCATGACAACAATAATCAAACCAAAGTAATGAAAAGTCTGATTCAGTATGTTTACATCTTTTGCAGTTTGATAAAAGGTCAGCTCACTCACTTTTTTCAGAGCTTTCAACCACATCTCACAGTCTTCATTGTTTTTTTTTTTAGTCTGGTGAAATGTTTCACGATCAGGTAAATAACCCATGACGTTGTCCTGGCTCCTGTGCTGCATGAGATCTTTAATCGCAGCCTGCTGTCAGATCTTAGAGTGCCTCGATTCATACTTGACTCTATCACGGTCACAGACCATGCAGATAAATCAGTACACTGAGAATGCTGCTCATCTGCATTCATGGCAACTTGGAACTTGTTATGGCCAAAGGTAGCTCAGGATTAGCACTGAGGCTAACTTTTAAATTGCTAATATTAATTGCATGTCTATCAAACGTTAATCAACGCAGGATATCGATACTGGTGTCCTCAGTGTTTTTAATGATTAAAATTTTAAAAGGACTAATACACTCATTCTCTTTCTTGATTTTTTGGGGGGGATTTTTCGAATCCAAAAAGCTAGGCTAGCTGTTTTGTGAAGCTAACGTTCTCCTGGCTGTTGCTTCATATTTAATGGACAGACACGATAGTGGAATCAGTCTTCTCATAGAACTTTAAGTGTGAAAGCAAGTAAGCTTATTTTCCCAAAGTGTCAAAAGTATTCTGGTCATGGTTTGTCAATGAAGTCCAGCAAACTTTGTTCCACCCGTGAAAAAAAGGTCTGTCCACTGTGTGGTCTTCCCTTCACTTGTGCTGTGATGCTACGCTATGATTTGAGTATGAGCATAAAGTTTGTGATGAAGGCTTCATTTATAGTATAGTGGCTGTAGCTTAGTGACTTGGGAACTGAGCTTGGGTTGTGCGGGGCTTTTGGCACAAGGTGCATTTTTAGAAAGTTTGAAAATGTCTGATTTCCAACTTGTCATGAATGCAACAACCTAACTTCTATAAACAAAATGAAACATGAGGTAACGAATGAGAGGTAAGATGCAGTAAAAGGCACTTAAATTTGGCACATTAGCTACTTTTTAATTTAGTATGACATTTTCTCTTAAGATAGGATGATCCATAGACTGAATCTATGCTGTTTGCTGACTGTCGAATGTTTACATGTCTCAGATCAAACCAGTTTCAGCGCACTATGGCAGCTGAAGCGCTGAATATTTTTTCTAGAGAAGAAGAAAGATACGCAACAAACCAAAGATACTTGTGCCAAAGACATCACACTACATGATGGATTTTTTAAAGAGCTTTTCATGGGAACACCACCCACGTAACCCTTACAATCATGACTCCAACCGCAAGATCAGTTTTACAACCCTTTCATGAATCTGGGAACTAAAAAAAAGACATAATGTTGAGCTTGTCTCTAAAAGATTGTTTAAACAAGGTTCATTTTATTTATTTCTATTGCTGAACTGTTTTTCATAACCTTGTTGTTCCAAGCTGTTCTTAATATCTTTGATATGTAGATAAAGATTTGCACAGTTAGATAGTTATAGACCACTGTTATGAGGATATGAAGATATTATAAATAGAAAAGAAAAAGGGTGTCCTTGAAGTATTAACATATTTTTGTTTATTTATGGAAATAACACTTTCAAATTAGACTTGGAATGGACAAGAAATGAATCTAAAGTGATTGTTTTTTTTTCTGTCCTGAATATGGATTGAGAGACTTTTGGCTACTCCAACGTTTATGCCATGGATGTGCCTTGAAACAATAATCCTGCAATGGAAACCAGAGGTTGTGTGATGGGATTTTCATGGCGCCCCTAGCAGCAGGGACAGAGACTCCCACATGTTAAAAAAAGAAGAACAACCCCTGCTATCACTCCCGTTGTAAAATGTCTTTGAAGAGAAGTGCCTTGCGTCTGAACCTTTTGTTAAAGAACATGTTGATGTAAATGTTCATTTACCTCAGATGTTTACAGATCTGTTACTGAATAAACTTTTTGTACCATACTTGTTTGCTGTCATGGTTAGTGTTTTCTTTTCCATCCGCAGTCCAGAAACTGAAACCATTTGACCAGTTCACCCACAGCGGACATGGATGTATGTGTGGGCAAGCTAATGCTGTTATCAGAACAGTAAGACTAACTAACTACGTCCAAAGACTAGTTTTAACTAAACGTGTCCAAAATGTACTTCTCCAAAACTGACAGTTACTTCCAAGAGTTAGCATATCATTAGCTTCCTACTAAAAGCTCCATTCAGGACTGGAAGTAGATACGATAATATGAGCGGCCAAACTAGCCTGTTAGCCTTAGAAAATAGTACAGTAAAGCTGAAGGTTAACATTCTCGTCGCTTGTCCACAACATTTTTGTTGGCCAGTCAAGAAACATCACACAATGTACAAATAAAAGTATGATATACTGTAATGTTTGGGCAAACTAAGCGACTGAAGCGCCGCTGAAAAAGACACAGCTCAGCCCTTTCGAACCACAAAATTTGTCCACAAGAAATCAAATCAAAATCGCACACAAATTGGAATTAAATTCATGGATCAGATTCATGCTCTCCAGAGGATGAATCGTTTACAGGGAGTGTTTTATTCTTAAATCATGGTGGAGTGGGTTGTGTATAAAACTTGCATTTGGCACTTTAAAATCTGAACTCACTAACTAGTGGTGGACAGTAACAACTCAGTCTCTTTTAATCGCTTTCATTTTTGACCTCCAACTACACTCTTTCCTAGTTTAAGTCACACGATTATTATTATTTAAGGTATATTAACTGGAGATAACATCTTAAACAAGCTTTTATGAGAACAAAATATCATGAAATAAATAAAAGCGAGTATATTATTTATTTCAGCATTATCACAGGTCCGCTTCATATCACTTGAGCTTTGTCTGTGTGTGTATTCGCAATAAAAACAGCCCCTACTGTCTGCAATGTATGTGTGTTTATGCGGCGGTGTGTCTATGTGTACATGCATGTGTGTTCCGGTGTGTGTGTGTGTGTGTGTGTGTGTGTGTGTGTGTGTGTCCTCATGGCCTCGCCCATTAAGCTGTGCTGAGGCCAGCACTTCCTTTATATTTACTGAAAGTCCCGGGGATTTTGGCCGAACAAAAACCTCTCCAGGGAGTGAAAAGGCCTTGAATGCCTGCTAATGCCATCCCGACCTCTGGACTCTTGCAGGCTACTGCCTACGTGTCCATATGGTCCAGTATGGATGTGTTTGTACTGTATATTTATACTGTATATATACTATACAAATACTGTATATTGTGATGACAGCGATCAGGACCCTTAAATAAAATAACCACCATTTTAAGACATCTTGACTGTACAACTTTGTACTTTTGGAGGGTGGAACTGAAATGTTTGTTGCTGAGAATACTCCAAAAATGAACATTACTGTGTTCAACTTACAATGAACTTTATTTTATTCAGAATATAAAGACCAAGCACACTGACAGATATGCAGATGATAGCCTTTAAAAGCTACAATAGCACTGTAGCACACAACCATGAAGCTTAAACGAGAAGCTACTAATAACAGTCCCATCATCAAATTACAATATGCTATTTTTTTTTTACTTTATTTTCTTGAGGAGAACATCAATATATGTTGCTTTTATTGGGAGCAAATTTGTCTGGGATTCTTTTGTGGCTCAGCTGGACGAGTGTTTCACTCTCAGTTGTCACGCCTGCCAACTATGAAGCCTCTTGTTTTAAGAAGCACTGCTGATCACAAGGTCGACCTTGATATTTGAAGGATTTGTCTGTGTCAAGTTGCTTGTTCACGGTTTCGCCGTTTTCTTGCAAAAAAAATAAATAAATAAAGGTTTTGGCCACCAGCTCCTTCTCTAAATTGAGGCCAACGATGTAGGGCTTCACACTTGCTTGGAGACACCACACCTGCAACTTGTTGCAAGAAATCATTGAAGGGAGGAGAGCAGGTTGTTGTCTCCAACAATCTCCTCTTTATTTTCTGTATTTCCTCTGGAATTAATTATGTTTGTGAGTCAATAGTGAGAACATATTCACCAGATTAGCAAAAGACAGGAGGAAACACTACAAATAATACATACAAAAGGCATAACTGGACTGAGCTACAAGAAAGCTCATTGTTTGTATGTGCAAATGATGTTATGAGCATTATTTTTTTGACTATCTTGAATAATTTTTTTTATCTGGATGAATTTGTGCTCTCCACAAACTCTTACGTTGGCCGGCGACTCAGCTTTCCAGTGTGGAAGTGTGAGAACTGGCAACCCATCATTCGCCCTTCAAACGAAGCAGTCTGGAGTCTGCTCAGCCCTTCTGAACTTCCATCGCTCACTATGAGTGTCCAGACTGAGACGTATCTCTAGAAATGGCTCAGATCTGATCTGAACTTTTTCAAATCAACCTGGGTGTACCAAGCATAACAAACAAAAACAGCAGTCAGAAGCACGGATGAATTTTTCTTTTACGATGTACGTCTTCTCTGCACCAGGTTGAGTTGAGGGTTTATTTTAATTCCACATCCTGGTTAAAATGGTAACTTTGACTGGTCTGGTCTTCAGACATGATTCGAAAGCGGTTCATGAAAAATGGTTGCTTGAATTAAAATGTTGATACATTCACTCTGCATTAGGAGTCTGTTAATGTGGTTGTTTCATGTTCTTGTCCATCTGATTCTCATTATTTCTGGTGTAACACATTCATTTGTACAGTAGGTCCTCTAGTGGCCAAACTCTGACATGACTTTTAACAAATTCATTCATACAGTGAACCAATAAAAAATTGTCTTTCTTATTTCACACAACTGTTTTCATCATAATCACTGAAATGAACAAAATAACTTCGACTCCAGTCGTTCAGTTTTCCACTTTTTATTCACCAAACAACAAAAGTCAACTTGACTGTGATATCAGAGATGTTACTTTCTTTCATGATGCAACTTTCTTGCTTTTCATTGGTCCACAAATCCAGATCTTTTGATAGTTTTTCACTACTGTGGATCTTTCATCCAGTCTGAATGACTCATGTTTGACTCTGTTTTGTTTGGAGACACTGATAAGCAGATCAGTGCAAAATATCTTCTCATTCCTTATTCCCGACATCCTAAAATTTCTGGTGTAATATCAAGAGGCTCAGGAGCGATTTTGCTCAAAACTAGTATTTCGACACTCTCATAGTGGTAATAGTGAGAGCCCTTGAACAAATTAACTCCCTTTGCATCGCACTCTACAGCATCAATGTCGGACAAAGGTAGAAGCTGTTCTTGGGTCACGACCCTGGGTGTGGCAGTCAGGTCGACATCAAGGAGCTTATTTCCTATTGGAAGAAATATATATAAAAAGATGTTTGTTAATCACTTGTGTCTTTTAAAATTCTGAAGAATCTTTTTCTGTCTGTCAAAAGTTTTATTATTATATTTATAATATTCAAAAACTGTACCTTGGACTATATGAACAGTGTGTTCATTATTACAGACAAAAGCAGCGTCCACGTGTCCTTCAATGCCGAGCTCTTCCTTCAGAGTTTTAGGATAACCTTCGATCAGGGTGTAGTGAGGACCAGATTTGTAGATGTAAACGTTATCATCCTGCAGGTGTTTGGCAGAACAGGAGTGATTTTAGTCTTAACTTCAACACAGCTTAAGGTTTCTAATGAAAGTAGGAACAATTCTGATTAAAGATCTACCTTAATCATATACATCTTGTCAGTATAGGAAAAGACAGCATCCACTCCACTGGTCAGTTCCTTCCACAACCTGGTGATTTTGAAGGCGTGACGGCCGTCACGATGGCTGTCCAGACGCATGTATATGGGGCCTGAGTGGATTGAACTTTGGTCTTAGTGAAAGCTTTATAGTAGGCTCGAAAGAAATTATAATTTTTTGCCAGAGTTCAATGATAAAAATGTTACCACTCTCATGTATAAGCATCAGAGATGAAGCCAGAGCCAGCAGGCAATTATCTTAACTTATCACTAAGACTGGCTGCAAGGGGAAATTGCTAGCCTGACCCATGCCAAAGTCCCAAAATAATAACTGTACCTAATCACATAATCACAAGACAAAGTCAACATGCTCACATTTACAATGCAAACATGTTGATAGTATGCTGTTTACCATGGTGACCATGAGATTTGGTAGTAGAAATTCAAATTTCACATTGTTGCCGTAACTATCTTTTTAAATTTTATAACTCTGGCAAAACCATTCTTGCTGTTTTTACCTGCTTCCAGTCTTAATGCTAAGCTAAGCTAATTGTCTTCTGGCTCTACTTCATCTATAACTCAGCAAGAAAATGAATACGTTCCCATAATCTTGAATTCCTTTAAGGACTGCTATTTTTCTTTTCTTTTTTTACTTTACCTGCAAAGAAATAACTTTTGCCGGCGTCATCGGTGGTGATGGCATCTATTTTAATCTCGCTGCATTTAGGGATTTCATAACCACCTCCATGACCTGCAGTCAAATACAGAAGATTTGTCAAAATAGATTTCTTGTACAATATGATGCGATTGTAAGATGTGGACCAAATTTGAACTCACCAAAGCCGGGGCAGATCATGAAGTAAGCACGGGCATCCTTCGGGTAGGTACCGTTCACCTCTCCGGTGACCGGGTCGAACCTGGTGAAGTTGTGTCCATGGAAACAGTAGTAGTGCTCCAGCCAGCGGAAAGCAGAGGTGCAGACAGGCAGGTGGTCCCATGTCTTTGTCTTTACTGTCTTTGTGCTAATGTCATAAACATGAACGTCATGTCCTGTGGGGAGAAATTATTACTTTGAGAGTTAGTTTAACATGGACTAAAAAGATAAATGATTCTGCCAATAATTGGTAGACCTAGAGAAGATAAATTTTACTAGTTGGCTTAAAAATTTCCTCCTGCTGCAGCTAATTTCTTTCACTAGGAGGCAGCACTATCCACTGTTGCATTTGTCAAGGGAAAATTAATCTCTCTTCAACTAATTCCTTTTATTTTAAAGATGATTTTACAGTTTAGTGAGATGTTTTTTGTAATGAATGTCAACATACCCTTGAAGAACAGAACTGAGTTGGCCGCACATTCTCCCTTGGGACACTCGACAGCAGCGTCCAGATGATCGGGGATTCCTGGGAAGTCCTCGTTCAACTGTTTGGGATAGCCCTCTTCCAGAGAGTGGTTATAGTAGCTGAACACCTTGTCATCCTGCACACATCAGGAGATCAGACATTGCTCTGCCTCACAATTTGAATTTTTCACAGAATCACGAAAGCATCTGAACATCCTACCAGGAAGAAATAGATGTGATCGTGGTCGTCTAGGTTTTCTGCATCGTGCATGCGGAAGGCAGCATCAACATGGCCGATGTGATGGATGTCATCAAGCTCCTCGAAGGATTCGTTGGAGAGATGAGCTGTACCATGGAAACCCTTCCACAGGTAAGGACCTGAAGAGAAAACATCCTACAAGTTTTATTACACTGCAATAAATATACATCCAGTTTGAAAAAATAGTAGTAATCATAATAAATGAATCATAATTCAATGATAATCATGATAAATGTTGTATAGAGGCTTGGCTTCAAAGTAAAGAAAATGTATAGGATATTTCCAAACCTCATGTAAAAGAGACTCTATATAAAGAATGCTCCATACCTTTGAAGAAGTAAGTGACTCCTTTCTCATCAGGACTGATGGCATCGAACTCAATACCTTCGCAGCGGTCTGGGGCATGGTCATGATGGTGATGATGGTCATGTTGGTCATGATCGTGATCATCTGTATTTTCAGAGTTAGAAATATAAGACTGGTTTATTGGTTTGGTTCTGTGACTGATGCTTAGTTGTTTGAGAAAGCAGGGTCATGATTTTAAAGTTTATTAAAAACTCACGATGTTCTGCGTCGCCATGGTGACTGTGGATGACAAAAGAAAAAGATCCTTATTTTTCTGCATTACATAAGATTTAATTTCCAAAAACTGCTGTGTCATGAGGTTCAGGGGTCTTTAAGGTGACACAGCATCTGATGCACTATTTGTTTAAACTATTAAACTAACTGTTAGTTCAATTGATCCGGCTGGTGAACTTTGAACTACAAACAGTTATGAAATGAAATCCACAGTGTCCACTGCAATGTTTGAACTGATAAGAGAAGCAAGAAAGACACAGACAAGTAGGAATGATCCAAAGCAAATACTGGGGGTGGGCAAACTAAGACTTTCATGCAATTTTAATAAAATTCAGCCTCAACAAATCACTCAAAAGTTGTGTCAACACCTCTCTGAAACAGAAAAGATACAGTTTGAAGGGTTATTGTATTGGTTTGCATTAAATTTTAAGATATTTAGTTTTCTATTCTGGATATATATGCTCATATACTGAAATATAACAGAACAGTCAAGATTTGTAGGAAACTTGCTGAAAAATAAACTGAATCAAACAGGTCATTTATATTTTGTAATTTTAACTTTACAACTGTATAAAAAGTGAAGTAAGTAAAGTAATTTCTTTTTAAAATTATTATTATTATTATTTGCATGATCAGAAACCTGTGGCCAGAGTGACTTATTTTTAGTGTTAACTGAATAAGACAGAAGAGTTCACTGATACTCACGCATCTGCTCCATGAGCAAGAGCAAGTGCCAAGCACAGAAGCAGAGTTCTGGTGAGCAGCTTCATCCTGGAGTCCTGTGAGGTGGAGCAGAGCTGTAGCTGTGCAGGAGCTGAACCTGCACCTTTATACTGAAATGTACGTGGGTGGATGTTTCTGGAACAATATTTGTACGTGTGTGTAGGCGTGTGTGAGCTGACATTATTGTTTGCTGTTGCAAAATTGTTTTTTCATGACCATGTACATTGGACCATTGTGCATTACAAATTATCATTTGATGATGTCTTTATATTTTACAATTTATTTTGTCTATTGACGTGGATTTCAAGTAGGATTATTGATCTCTTTGGTTAACTTTTTACTACTTCTGTGTTTGATACTTGTAGTTTCATCAAATCAAGATCAATAAGCTCCCTTTGATTCTTTTTTGTTAGATTATTTCTAGTAGTTTTGCATTAATACCTAGGCTGTGTGATAATGTGTGGTTAGGCAATAGCCCCAGTAACAACAGAATCATACAAAGTTAGTTGCAAATCAAACTTTAATTCTTTTACTCAGAGAACAGTAGAAAAATCAACAAAGTCCCTCCCAAGCTGAAGCTGACTAAACAGTTTGATCTGCTGATTACACTGAGCGATTAAACTGAGAGTTCTCAAATTTGTCTTGATCAGTGAACGCATCTACATGCTTTTGATTATGGGCTTCACAAAATGTTATTCAATACCATTCATCAAAAAAAAAAGAGTAATTTAAAACCATGCATTAGTACTATCCACTACTCTTTGTACTAAATAAATGTAATCTGGTTATCTTCTACATTTGCCTTGCATCTACTGAATATCATAATGAAAAAAGTACTATTTTGAAATCTCAACAAACATGATTTGATCAAATTAAAGCAGATAGGAGGTAGAGGCTGTATATTATATTCAAAGAAACATAATATAAATTTCTAAGGATATTGCCTGCTCTTACAGATTTAAGCATCGCATTTTATAACTCTATCTGTATTCTATCTCTGTCTTCATCTTCCTCATTCATGTTCACTTGTAGCGGTAGATCTTGATGCAGTGATTCATGCTGTCTGACACAACCATGTGACCATCAGGGAGCAGCGCCAGGCCTCTAGGGCTGCTGAGGTTATCGCTCAACAGAGGCCAGCCAACTCCCTTGGATGGGTAGAGAAGAACACGGTGGTGCTGCTTCCCCCAGTCCGCCACCAGGACATCCCCGTCACTGTCGATACAGAGACCCCAAGGGCAGGTCAGAACAGGCCCCAAGCCGGAGCAGACTCCAAGGATTCTGATAGTGCTCCAGCCAGGCTCTAGCACTCGGATGCACGGGACTCGTCCAGCCTCGTTTCCTCGTTCGGATACTGCCATGAGCCCGGTGGTGAGACAGGCGGCCACTAGGTAGGGTCTGTGGTACCCAGTCACCACTGTGCGCTCCAATCTGGCCCCTGTTTTGGGGTCCAGCTTCAGGGAAGTCAGGGTGCCACGCTTGATATCCGCAACCAAAAACTCATCTTGACGGGTAACAGTCACACCTCTAGGAGCATCCAGTTCTTCATTGGTGGAACCAATCATTGTGCCTCCAAATGTTTGCAGGAGGCGGCCATGACGGCTGAAAACCAATACAGCTCGTTCAGCAGCACAAGTTAGAGCAATCAGACCCTTTGAGTTCACAGCTACATCAAAGTAGTTGCAGATGCGGGAAGACCTTTCTGATCCCGAAGGAGATACCTGCTGTACAACATTTTTCTGGAGATCAGTCACCTGTATGCGGGCGTTTCCACAGTCCACCACAAATAGCTGCCCTTTGACAGTTGCATGGACACCACTTGGTAGGTTGAAGTCTGTGCGGCCTGATCCTTGTTTTCCGAACTGTTTGACCAAATAAGCTGAGTCGAGTGCAGTTGAACTACCCTCTTCATCCAGTTCCCTTAGAGCAGGCACAACTCTCTCTTTCTTCTCCTTGTTGTACTGCTGTGACTCCTTGACTTGGTGCAATTTGTCTCCTTCAATTGCTGACATGGACAGAGATCTGCTCACACGGTTTAAACCTAAACCCTGTGTAACACGAGTCTGGGATCTTGATTGTCGTTCATTAGAACTCACGGTGTTCCCGTCACATTCTGTGCCATTCCCTTGGTCTTCTTCAAGAGCTGAAGGTTCAGAGGCAAGATGCATTCTGTTGACCTTTCTAATTCCTCTACATTCACCTTTGTCACTGTTAATCGAATTACCTGAGAGGTCGGCAGTGGACATCGAGCGGCAGTGCTCTTGCTTAAGGGATCCATTAACAGGAGTATTCACGGTATAGGTGTAACAAGAATCCTCACTGCCCACTGGAGATGGAGGGCCTCCACTGTCCATTGAACATTCATTTGTTTTTTTCTTGGATAGAGTGTGTTGGGAAGGTGAATGATGTTCAACAAGACTGTATCTGGACAGTGAACCTTTGCGCCTAGTTTTTGGAGATGTTACCACATCATCTGTTTCTTCAGGAGGGCAGGATGGTTCTTCACATGACACCAAGACAAGGGCCTTTTGCTTTCTCCTACCTTTCAGTGTGGAGCGCCTTTTTGTTTCATTTAGTCTGCCATCAGATTCATCACCTTCAGATTCTCCTTGACTGGAAACCGGTGGGATAGCAAGGAAAAGGTCTTGGCCCTGTGTGTCTGAACACACAGACTCCACCTCCTCATCTTGGGACGACTCAGATACTGCACGATGTCTTGGTATTGGGGACTTTAAGGTGGGTGACTTGAGCTCGTCCTCATTCTCTGTAGAGCTTGACAGACGTAGTTTCCGGACAACGCGCATGTTCCCACTGTTGGCCTTATTGTTCTCCTCTGGACTGTACCTTTGCCCAGGTCTGTTTGGTTGTGGTTCCTTTCGAATTTCAAGAGGGGTAATGTTGGTAAATGCTGCATCCCCTGAGTGCAAGGCACACTTCTGTCCTTGGACGCCACAGACACCAATTGGGTAGGTCATACCTTGCTCTCGAACATCAAGTTCCCCTAAGCTTAAGGTCTTGGAACCAGGGCTTGGTGAGTAACTGACTCTTTTCAGTGTGAGAGAGATCTCCCAAGGTTGCGTCACCTCTGCCACTCCTCTTTGAAGTTGATTTTTGTTGGATCCACCAGCGGTACTGCCCCATCTTTGTATCTGCTCCTTCAGTTGTCCAATTTTTCTAAGTTGCTGGTCAACAAGCGACTGCACAACTCGCACCGCTGCAGCATTCTCCCTCCTCACCTGACTAAGGTGCCGCTGGGCCTCTCTGTGGTCCTGTTCAACCTTCTCAAGAAGGCGACGTTCCTCTCTCTGAGCTTCAAACACAGCATTGTCCAACTCACGGTTCACCTCCTCCACTTCGGCCTGCTGTCGGTCCCTCAGGCTCTGCAGTTCTTTTTCTCCTTTCTCCAGGTTTGAAAGGGCCTGAGTTACCCAGGGAGGTGGTGAAGTAAGAGATATGGGTGTAAAGATGGACTCTTGGGGGGTGAAGGATTGGGGTGGTGGGGAGGTCTCATCTCTCTGTCTTGGAGTGCTGTGTGTCAGCAGAGCTGAGAACCCAAGGAGGGCTCTTCTCTCCGAATGAGACCGCATTAACATTGCTGATGGCAGATTTGAACAAACCTCTTGTTGTGGAGTTTCGGTTTTCACTACTTTTTAAGTATTTGTCTGTAAAGGCAAAGAGAAAAATGCAAAATAAAAATGTGTTATCATTAAAACCCTGTTACTATGGCATTAAAAACACCCAAGTGAAAAATTAGATACTCAAAAAAAGGCAAATATCCGTAAAACAAAGCATTTTAAACCTAAAATTAACTCGTCACTCCTGCAGGAAATCTGACCTACCTGTTGACTGTGCATCACATTAACCCTGAGAGAACTTGTACCTTTCTGTTGCTGTTTTAAAAGTGGGACACAGGTTCCCTTTCGTTGCAACTTTATCTGTCCCACACAATATTCAGTTTCTCACAAGACTCTAAAGTGTTCTCGGGTAACCACTGTCCTGTTTCCCTAAGGTCAGCTTTGTATTCAGACTTCAATACTGTTGGCAGCTTCTGATCACTCCAACAATAAATACCCTATATTGGATGTTAATCATGCATATCTAATGTGCATCTCTACTGAGCAAACATTTGCCTTAAATTACCAGAGCCACGACTTTTACAGTTACTTCTTCATCTAAATTATATCTTTTAAGCAGCATTCATAGCTATTTCTGACATAATTATAATTAAACAGTCATTGCATGCCAAGATGTGGCAGGGGGGCTTTTGAGTTTGTTTGCCAAATCACTTCTCTTAATGTCACTCATCATGAAACCTCAACAGCCTCAAATAGTTGCTTCCGAGTGCAGCACAGACCCTCATTGTCACTCCTGGTGGAAACAGCAGTGCTTATCTGCTCAAGGCATTGAAACTGAACTCGGCCTTTCACCACCAACACAAGGTATGTGAGCGACTGCCAGGAGAGGGGTCAGTTCTCTCTCTCTCTTTTTTTTTTTTTTAACCGAGTCTTTATGACCATGCAAAACAGGTCATATTCCTAGTTGTCAATTGTAGGTACCTGTGTGTGTATATGTTAACAGTAGACCTAGTTAGAGAGCCTCTTACCCCCCTGGAGCAAAACAACAAGGCTTTTGCGAGGATGAAAGAGCAAGGTGTCAGTTTACCTCTGCATGTTCACAATAAGGTCCCCCTGGAAACATGTGACCTCAGAGTGTCAATGGATAAAATCTGCTTCCCATGTTTTAAAAAGATGTTAACGATGTTATCTGTGTGTGACGTCTGCTGTACGCTGTTCTGGGATAGTTGACATTTTACTTAATTGACTTAAAGGAGAAATTAGGAGCAGCAGATCATGGATTATGGAGGACACAATCTCAAATGCAATCTCAATTTTAAAACTACAATTTAGCGCACGGATAGGTTAACAGATAAAGAGTCATCAATCTGTTTGTTGGTATGAGGGAAAATGTAGGTTACGTGTCAGTAACAAATCCCTGTCACTCTCCTGGAGTGAGGCCACTGAATCTTCTCATGTTTCCCCACTTTAATGTTGAATGAGAGGCACTAGTTACTAAGTTACCGGATGGCCTTCGCCGAGGTGCTGAGACTATAGAATAAATGATACCATTCATAATTGAGAGGATTATGCAGGATGTTCAGGAGCATTCCAGTGTATCGAAACTAAACAATGGAGCCATTCACCGCAAGTTACAGAGCATAAAGCTCTCAGGTAAAGGACTCTTTGAAATGGAACGTACTTCAGTCATTTTAAAAAAACAGAAAATCTGTCTGCAGCAAGTAACACATCATTTTAAAAGTATGTTTAAAGTATGAATGCATAGCAGAAATTTTAATTCAGATTTTAAGATGCAAAATGTAAGGATAAATATGAAGTCACACCTTTGCATATAGAAAAATAACATCTAAAAACACATTTTTTTTAGATCTCCTACCTGGATTTCAGGTGAGTGTTTCTTCCTCCGCTGCTCTACCTGCTCTGTCCTGCAGCCTTGACTTCTTCCTCCCTCCACCTCTCTCCGTCACTCCCCCGTCTCACTCCTCTTCCCTCCTCTTTGTTTTCATTGTATTCGGCACAGGTGGCTGTCTAATATGACTCGGAACAAAAGAATATTTGACCTGCACATGAAAAATGACCACATGATGAATATACAGATGTAAGCAGATTTTCAGATTACGATTTTCAGATTTGAGAGGAAACTCAAAACAGAAAGGGTTACATTTATTAAACATGAGAATATGTGTTAGGATATCATTTGAAATATTTAATATGGCGATATGTTCATTCTGGGGCTTCAGAAACATTCATTTCTATCTATAAATGGACGCCAGATAAAATACTGACATATTTACAGACTCTCTGTTTAATATTTTAGGTATATGATCACCTCAGTTTGGTTGGATATTGGGGCTTCATGAGGCCGTCTGAAAATGAGAAAAGTAGCACCAGATAAAATGATAATCTCCAGACTTTATCCTTAATATGTTGAATACAAACCACAAATAATATTTTTTTTTAAAGCAGCATTGCATAATATAGTGATGAAGACTGATTGAATCAAGTAATATCTAGGGGAAGCCTTTAGCCCCCTACTGGGTTCGACAATAGATAACTTTATTATTAATTGTTATGTGCTATCAAAGAACTGTTTCACGACTGGATTGGATTAACAGTCTAAACCAACCACAAGTATTTATTATACACCATCAAAATGACAACGTATTAACATTCATTTGACCATCATTGATTGACACTTGTTATCCTGAACCACTGTACTGACAGGTACATACCTTGAACTAATTACATTTGTGGTTTGTCCACTAGATGTCAGCAAATACAAAGCTTCAGAAAGAGGCCGGCCTGTGCTGTTGATGCATTGTGTCCTCTGAAATCAATTGTGCTTTAAAGAAGAGATCATATATTACAGTTTTATAGTTCAATCTGTCCAGCTCATTTATTTAATTCTGTAACAGCCTCACAGTGTAGTGCACTTAGGCAGAGGACCTCCGTTTATATTGGACTTCGTCCACTTTAATAAAGCCAGAAACCACAGTTTATGCAAGACGAGGACAAAGACCACATCCCATCACACATATCACATATTTAAATGTTAAATTAGTGAGAGGAAGTTAATTTTGCATTGCGTAACATTTTGCAGATGGCTGCCTTGTGCGTAGTGTAGGTGGTGTTCTGCTGCAGGTCTGCACACTTAGAACAGATTTTAAAACAAGGTTTGGTCCCAATTAGAGAATCACACATATTTGCTTTCACGTGTCGTGTGTGTGTAAATCCTCTCAGGCTGATTTTATCTGTGCACGGTGACAGCTTCGGGGTAAGAAAAATCAGGGCTGATGGAAAAAAGCTGTAAGGGGGGAGGGCAATACATGTTGATCATGCACGATTCTATGATTGAAGTACTTTAAATCATGCACTGGTATGGTTAATATTAGTTAAATGATCCCATCACACTCTCCCTGTTTATGTTCTGAGGCTTGAGACATCTCACTTGACTTGAGAACAGTTACAGAGGAAAACAAGTTAAAGAGTGTGTGGAGAGTCGAGAGCTGCATTAACTGCCCACAGATACTAAAAGTACAAACGGAAAGTACATTTTGCATCTTGTCATGTTCTCACGGCAGATGATTTTTATCTTTTTTTTAGTACCTCGACCTTCAAAACAAGATGAAATGCTGAAGTTTGTTTAACGCTACCTTGAGTAAAACTGTCTGGTTATCAAAGCAAGAGCTGAACATACTTAATTAGCTGTTTAAACTCATATAAACACAAATGTCACTGATGTATACGCCTTAAAGCAGTGTAACAGATTTCCTCTTCTTATAGGATCCAACATCTTCTCACCAATTATCCTCACACACACACACACTGAGCGCTGCCCCCTGGACACAGATGGGTCCTGAGCCATCAGTGTTGCAGGATGTCACACGAGGTCCTACAGGCTGCCTGGCTGGTGTTGTGACTGATTATTTCTATCTTCCGCTCTGTCAGGAGAGATGGAAAATTATATCGGCCTAAGGTGGCGCTCCGTTATTGATATCACTGTTAAAACTCTCCAATCCAGCTGCTCGCCTCGCCCTGCAACATCACTGCAATTAAATCTACACGCTGCTTCCAGCCTGTGTGTGTGGCAGAGAGTAATGGGCCCAATAGTTACTGTAACAAAACAATAATGTGATTCAGCATGGCAGCATAACAACCAGATATATATATATATATATATATATATATATCTATAAATATAAATATCAGTGCGATAGATGACAGGGAAGTTAATGGGTTATTATTACCACTCTCAAACAAATGGCAGCATCACAGCAAAGCTGGTGCTAAGTGGACTTGTTGCAAACAAACAATTAAAAAAGAAGTCTGCAAGCTTTCTCCGATGGAATTAGAAAGGCGGTCAAGAAAGTCATATTGCACTCTTCTCTCCCACTTTGCATACAGCAGGCAATATTAGGTGATGAATATGGTAATGGTCCTCATTCTAGTGGGACTATCTCCTTTCAGAGGGGAAGATCTGGTTCTGCTGTTAGATTCGATTAATTCCTCTTCATGCCACTCCTCATTTTTGTGTCCCCCTCTCTGCTCCCACACCCACCTCCCCCCTTCCTCGCTAACACTTTCAGGCCTATGATATTAGACGAACAATCGCAGAAACAAAACGAGCTGGAACAACCAAGATGGGAACAGATGGCACGTAATTGCCTGGTGGAGGAAGCCAGGGAGTCAATTTTTACCCGTCCTGGGGGAGTTGCAGTTGCAAGAAGGAAAAAAAAAAAAAGTGCAGGTGCATTTGTTTTGATCAGATATGGCCTAGAGGAAGCATCTGAAAAATATTCATCACACGCACATTAGGGAGAGGAATTTAACAAAAGTGTTGTGGGTGAGACCTGGGATGCAATGGTGAGCTTTCATCGGGGTGAGGAGGTAGACGTGTGGCTGAGTCAACGGCAGCAGATGCATCACAAATTAATATCACACTGAAGTGTTGCAAAAACTGTAAAACTTTCAGATGGTAGCAGTCTGTCCTAACATTTGCCATCCTAATTTTAGGATTTTGTGACACTATAAATAATGTGAGAATACTTTGAAATAACTGATATGATGAGCTGATGAAAATATAACTCTTATTTTTTGTTGCACTGTGACTACACCAGCTTTAAAATCTGTATAAATTCATATTTGGATAAATCTAAAGGAGAAATAATTATCACTCTACTTATTTCTGGTTGGTATCAACAAATTCCAAGAAACATTAAGTACAGTTTCTAATTTGTATGTTTATAAATTGTCTTATTTTATAGATTTTCTTTTAAAAGATACAATGAAAATAGTAAATGCCCTCTAAATAAATAAATATGCAACTGTCTACATATTATTACAGAAGGGTTAACATCCTCTATAGACTGTGACTTCATCAATAACTGCCCAGATTATGAAAAAGCTTTTATAAACCATCAATGGGAGCTGATTTTACAATGATACAAATTGGAATAACCTTTTGGATCAAGCACAAACACTTTAATTTCCACAAATATATAACTTATAACAAACTATACACCTCATATTTCAAAGATCAGAACAGTAGAATCTCAACTGAGTACCAAAAATGTAAAATTACAACAGCATCTTCTACAATTAATTTAGTATTGCTCAAACATTTGAAAGAATATTATTAACTGAACTTATGACATTACATATAAATAAACAGTTACAATGGATGTACAGCTCTACGAGGCTGAACTGAGGCACACTGGTAAGGTGAGTTACATGCAAACGCGCTCACAATAATAATAACTTATTAATTAAATATTTACCAACACAAAGTACAACTGAGGCTGATGGAAATGGAAAAAAGTTTGAATCAGTTTGAATTTGATTATAAAGCAAACTGTTGAAATGAAAACTTTGAACCGATAATGGGGCTACATCAAAAGTCACAGGATCACAAAAGTTCTTACAAATCATCCTGAGAGGAACATGAACGTCTGTATGAAATTTCATCACAATCAATCCACCAGTTTTTGATATATTTCAGTAGACGGCGAAAACTTCAGCAGAAAGCCTTTAGGGCTCATCCTCTGGGAACCATGAATGTCTGCACATGTGGAGATGTGTTTCCTTTGACCTTTAGGATTCATCCCGAGGCCATGATCTCTGTTGGCAGTGACTGGTTATTTTGCTTTAGCATTCATGACTAGTTTGTTTGACTTTGTTTTTTTAATCTCATTGCCTTAAAAGTGAAAATTACATGTAAGACTTTCTTTTTTAACATTTGTACTGACTTGTAATGCAATATTTCAACATTATACTTTACATTTACCAGACTCATCGGTCTAAGTAAATGTATATCTAGCAGCCTTTTAGCTTAGCTTAGCCTAGAGACTGAAAAGAGAGGGCTCTTCTTGTAAATCTTGTTTAATTCATACAAAAAACCAAAGTGTAAAAATGGCGCTAGTTGTGATTTTACAGAGGGTTATGCATCAGACTGTTTCTTGGCTGGCAGCATTTTGCCGTCACCATAACATGTTTATTCATGCTGATTTTGTTACTAGTAAACTACATTCAATTGATGAAAAGAGCAGACATTCATCACATTGTGCTTGTAATTTAGCTTTTTATTTCTTTGTGCCAACTTAATAAGCCTGCTGCAAGTCTTGCATAAATTTATAAAAGGGGGGTTAACTCTGTCATGGCCGCAAAGCTTGATAACACTATTTGTCTGCACCCACTTCATCCTTGGACATGAATCAGTCACATACTGTACTGAGATGAATTTCTTTTTCTCTGTCCTCTAAGCTCTGACCACATCTGTTCAATTACCAGCATGGAAAGTGCATTACCATTGGCTTTGTTGTTGGAGATGCTTGATTTTCTTAGTAAAAAAGCAGATGAATTTATAATGTTGTGATCCTCTGTGTTGTGAATCTCTTCAGCAGACCGGGGCCCCGGATCAGAATAAGCATTTTGATGAGCTATAGGCCGCCTCTTCTTTTTACAATCCCAAACTTGCGCTGCCTGCCCAATATCAAACTAATAAATTACAGCCCCCGTCTCCCACATAACTCACTGATAAATAAAAAAAAGGGTCTGCCATAGTGTGCAGCTGTGACCCAGGGTTACCTAGCAACAGGTCATGCCCAGACGTGATGCACAAGGTAGAGATACACCTCTAAGGAGCGGGGAGAGGAGGGAGGGATGGAGATGGGGGAGATGGAGGAGCTGGGGGAGGGAGGGAGGGAATGGGTCTCATCCTCACTCTCTATGACCCTTGACAGATAGAAAACGCACTCAGAGGAAACGGCATTTGATTGACAGGGATATTTGAGGAACCTGAGACTCCTTGGTTTCTCCATTACAGTTTTCAGCTGGACTCCGAGCCGCTTTATGCCAGACAGAAAGTCGACACAAAACTGATCTGTGTAGTTTCATAAAGCGGTTCATCCAGCTAAAGGCGTATACAGACGCTGTTAATTTGTACATCCATATTTGAGATCTGGCATAAAGAAAGCAATCAGATTTTATTGTTCTTAATTCCTTCTGAAGAGTCCCCCTGTCTCTTTCTGTCTCTTGTACACATGCATTAACACACACACAAAACACATTTGCCACACAGAAGTACACAATCAGCTTTCCAACCTCTGCGCCCAGAGAATTGTCTGATGAAAACCCTAACTGACAGGCCTAAAAAGATTGAGCAATAGCACAAGAGACGCACATCCACAGCGGTGTACAATGTCTTTGCCAGAACAGTGCGGCATGGAAATGAGAGTGTTCAGTCCATGCCCCCCCTCCCTCGCCTGCTCGCACCACCCTCCCTTCCTCCGCCCTTCCTCTGTTGCCTGTGCGACAAACCCTCAAGGGGACTCTGCAGCTGTGTGGGGTTAGCACATGGTCGAGTTAGGGGCCACACACACAAACACACACACACAGACACACACACACACACACAACAACAACAAACCAACAAACACAGCTTTTATTATTTGTAAATATGGAATATTTATGCTGTGCAAACTGTAATAAGTTGTGCTTTTAATGAGAATATTCGCAAATGCTGCTGGAAGAGAGTGCAGCTGCCGTTTTCAGTCAAGGTGCTCAGTATTTTAATATCAAAAGCTCCAGGGTGTATTGATATTGTATATAATCTCCATCACTATGTTTCATTAGTGTATAATCCCCTGAAAATAAGAGCTGTTGTGGGTTTTGTTATTTTCGAATGCCCCTTTTATATCTACAGATGGAGCCGGTCCACAGAGTCAGCCATGTTGCAGAGCCATGTTTCTACAGTAGCCCAGAATGGACAACATTTTTTTGTCACCATAGTTTCACCTACATGCTTGAAAGAGGAGGGTGAAGCGAGCTGTATTCAGTTGCAGCATCACTGGACCTAATGAAAGTTTATTGTGAAACCCACTGTACACAACCTGATCGGCACCAAACATCTGACGAACTAGCTGACGAACACAACGGAGAATTTAGCAGCTAAAGAGCCAGATATGTTTCTCAGGAGGTGGTGGAGACCAAAACAGAGGTAAAACTGAAAGATGTGATATCAGACTTACGAAACAACTCTAAATGAATGATAATGTATCTGCTAGAAGAACCCACCTTCAAGGTGATAATGCTGTATATCAGCTTGTTTCCATGCAGCCATAAATCTTGGTTCATTCAGATTTGATTTTTGAATTGGAGTTGGTGTGAAGGTGTTTCTCTTACTCTGAGTAATAGTAACTTCACTTTTTTTGTAGATGCACTGTGTCATACCATGATTGAAATTTTAAATATTTACAACTTTTTTTTTTCATTTTACCACCACTGGAAAAAAGTCAGGGCTCTAAGGACAATGTTTTAGGCAGTTATACTACACATTGTTCTTTACAGTGTTATCTAGTACTGCATCCGGACATCCAGGGCATCACCACTACTATATATGTGCATGTATATGGTTTTGAAGAAGAAGAGGATCTAGTATAAAATTCTTCATTCCTCCTGTCAAATCTTAGCTTTACAGAATGCTCAACATTGTTTTGTTTAGGTGTCCCGCTGAGCCACCTTCAGCTAAATCTTGGCTGGATTATGCAGACATAATCTTCTCTTGTGTGAAAACTAGCAAAGGAAGAGCTTAAAGGTAATCAATAAAAAAATAAACACTTTGACAAGCGCTGCATCAACACAGCAGAGTGAGTGCTGGAGACGTTTGTGGTTTTCACCTTTCCCAGAAGCTCCAGGTGGGTGACACGGTTGGGGGGGATGTGCACCTCCTCATGCAGTTAATGGACAGCATGCACGCGGTGATAATTCGCAGCTAGCAAACATGACGTATGCCATCAGAGGCTGGTGTGAGTAAAATGGGCATCCATCACAGATGCTAACAACTCTGATTAAAAATACATAATCTGCAAGCGGCCCCCTGATACCGCCGTCAAGCCATTTTGGGTTTAATTGCAATTGGTCTCCGTTATGATCAAAGGCAAGTCACACCTGCTCGCCTTTAGCTTTCGTTTCGCTGATTACACTTTCAAATTTCATCAGCGTCAAGTTGATAGATATGAAATTATGAGGTAAACCTGTTTACTTGTGGTCAACAACATCACAGTCCCAAAATCCCATCTTCCTCCAGGACTTTCACACCCTCCCTCTGCATCGCACCTTTTTCTGCTCTTGAAATCAAATCAAATGTTTCGTAGAGCATTGAAAAACATGGAAAGAAGGCAAAGGGGGTTAAGGAAATAGCAGCCGTGAAAGGCACAGTGGAGCTCACACAAACACAATACAGAACAGGGAAAGGAGCCAAACTGCTTCTCCCCCTTTGCATCCTCACCTTACCCACCACCTGTATCTCATGAGGTGCGAGTGAGTGACAAAGCATCAAGAGGGAGAGTACCAAGCCTTCACTCACAAGGCTTTGCACCCAGCGCTCACCCAATTTACACCTCTCCTTTTCCTGCAAACCCCACCCTGGATCCCCTAGTGACAGCACCATGCTAACCGTCACCTCCCTGCTGGCATGACCGTGTGTGTGTGTGCGTGTGTGTGTTTTTGTGAGAGAGAGCGAAAGAAAGTGGAGGCGCATTTGTGATATTATTGTGGGAAGCAGTTTAAGACCTTCAGACAGGGTACATTATGCGAGGAGAGGTCATTTTGATCCTTTCTTCTTGTGTAGTGTAGAATAAGGTTCAATCTAAAGAGAGTCATAATTTAAATTTCCTGAGATCAGTTTCATCATTTTCCCGCCAACCTCTCCTGTCATTTCAGACACTAGCATTCCCTCACCTTCCAGCCGTGGCCCTCACCTCTTCCCACCAATCCCCGGTCACCTGAGCCTCACCTGCCTGCACACCTGCCCCTCATCCCCTTAATCAGCTCCCTCTTATATATATATACCTGACACTTTCCCCTCGCACTCTTATCACATTGCCTTTGGGCTTTCGTCTTAGCCTGGTTTTTCTGACCATTTCACGTCCTTTTTGGCTCTTGTGGCACCTTTTTCTACAGCCCGCAATGTCATTAATTAAATCATAATCCCGTGCAGAATTCCAGTGAGGTATCCCCGAGAGCAGTGTCTATAAGTTAAGTGCCAGCGCAGGAAATGGCCTTTAAGTAGGGGGGTGGAAAGAAAGGCTAGAAAATGGCCACATATTTTTTTTTACAATATATGACTTTTTGGACCCTCTATGAATGTAAACTGAAAAGGTTTTCCTTTTCTGCTTCCAGTTTCTTTCAGTCTGAACCACAGAGACTCTCAGCTGCGTCAAAACAAACCTGCACACTCACACTAAACCCAGTCCCTCCTGAGCTGAACCCCAACTTTACGTGATGAGTAAAGGGGCTAAAAAAAACATAAAAAAAGCTCACTGACAGGGTTTGAAATGATGTACCTACTGTACGCAAGGCCTGTTTAAACATCTTGACAGGATTAGAGTGGAGTTAAACTGCTTTGCAGGCGCAGTTAATTGAAGCGGATGAGGTTTTTAATAAAGCGTGCAGTGTTAGCAGCTGACAAATGGCTGGGCTGACACACAGGGGAAATTGCATTTAATGGCATCAGGTATGTGCTTTGCTGGAGCTTATCACATTACACTGGTGGGTGCACACACACACACACACGCATACACGCATAAATGTACACACCCTGCTTTCATCTTCATTTGTGTCGATGTGTCTATGTGTGCACAATGGCCCACATAGACACACACACACATGCGCACACATTCATTTACGCTTACCTGAGCCAGTCAAGGTGTTTTCCCTCATGGATTTCAATTATGGCTCAGCGGGATGCCTCGTGTGCAGCAGATAGGTTGGTAGGTAGGTAGGTTGGTAGATAGACGGACAGGCAGAGTCACAGCGGGCCTATTACTGTAACATTGTAGGAGTTTCAGGCTAGCTTGGGGAATAGACATGATTGGTGGAAAAACTCTCAGTGGCTGCGTTAACATACGCATGACGTGCGTTGACTTTATTCTCTCTTGCAGGGAGGAACAGCCTGCATGAGACAGCAACATCATATTTACTTAATAACTATCATCAAGTTGACAGTGAGGAAAAGTGGAGCGAGATTCAAAGAAAAGCCTCAACTCAATAAACCCAAAAAATGGGTTATGGTTGGTAATGGGTTTACCACCAGATAAATAAAATGATGACTCAAGCTGCAGCCATTTTATGGAATCTTTACATGTCCTGGTCATAGACCGTATAAAACATGGACCTAGTATCTGTGAAGTCACCCACAGGTTTCTGAAAAGCCTTTCTGGTTGCTCTGGCCGACGCCATTTCGCAGTCCTTCTTCTGCTGGCTCTTGGCTAATCTAAAAACAGGAAGAGGTGGAGCTGAAGCGGGCTGAATGAAGCCTGGATGCTCAAGCACCAGTCAAAGTGACCGCTCTTAATTCTGCATAACTTTACCAGGTGAGTTCAAATTAGCAAACAAGCTAAAGGAGGCCACTTAAAGAACAAGGCTGTCGATATTGTCAGCAAATCCCATTAAAAGTCCAGAAGGTCCAACGATGTGCTCGCTCCACCAAAGATTGTGGAAAACAAGACGGCGATCTCAGACAAGCTCTGTTTGATTTGTTGCCTTTGAACAAAACAAGAAGAAAAGATGCGTCCTATTGCTTTCAAGAACAGCACCAAGGATGTGGAGTAGAATACACTGGTGCATCAGTGAGGAGGAGCTTCACTGTCCATTTTGCTGTTCTAGCGCATACACACATCAAGGATCTACAGCACAGGGACCCTTAACACACAAGGGCTGGTGACAGAATTCAGATAATTCGGACTCATAAGAACCCTTTAAGCCACATGGATGCAGCAAGCACGAATTGGGCTTCATTTCATCTCCAAGTACAACTTTCCTACTCTGCCTGTGACACTCTAGAGGCCCCCTGAATCTTTGAAAATCATCTCACAAATATGTAATCTGATTTTTAACGCCATCCCAGTATTGTCCTGAATCAGCTGACAACAACAACCTTATCCTAGAGATCATAAAGTTCCCAAAGATAGACAATACACCACGTGTGTGAATATTTCACTCAGTGTAAACATCATAAAGGTTCAGGATAAGATTCCAGCTCCTTTTTGAAGGAGCTGAATCACCAGTAACTCCAGTACTCGAGTCCTTTTTCTTGACATGCCTGACTGTACATACACACAGGCCTCAAGGAAAGCAGAGAGGGTGCTTGCCATCTTTTGGTTGTGTATCCGTTTCTCCCTGATAATGTTGTGTCTGGATCCGCTGGATGCAATAAAGGCAAGAAACTGTCAGAAAGGACAACAAGACAACATGAATTATTTCAAGTGATATGTCGGGAGACCGCGGCATAGATGCCCTTTAGGAGTTGTCAGTTTGATATCTCACCCGGTGGTGCACGCACACACCCACAGACGCATGCACAACACACACACGCAGCGTCCAGAGTGTGAGCCCGTAAGAAATTCCTCATAAGAGGACAATTAGAGTGTCTCATTTTCCCCTAATATCAATCACGCAGCTCATGAATAAAGACAATTAGGTCCTCACGATTCCATACAATTGCATCTGCCCTTTGAGCTCCCTCCCCGATTTGGGAGCGATGCCTCTTGGGTATATGGCGCTCTCTCATCACCGCGACTCAGTGTGAGCCACCGCAGTCAATAATAGGAGACAAAACAGAGGAGGCAAGGGCCCAGTTTCAGACTAGATCAGATCCTCCGGACGCGTGTCACTCTTCATTAGGGAGGCGGGGTAGCAGGGGATGCCCTTAAGGTGAGGATGGCCACAGAGCGGAGGGGGTAAAGGGAGGGAGGGAGGGAGGCGGAGTGGCAGCTGTGGACAATGACAGAATCTGTGTCCAAGGGCCCCTCAGGCCAAACACCAGCTCTCCTCCACCCTGAACTGATCTCTCGCCTCTAGACCCATGAAGGAGGGAGGGAGGGAGGAAAAAGGGACAGAAATAGACCAGTCACACTCAGTGGACTTTCTATCCAGACTTGCTGTACTCAAGACTCGCGGTGACATTGATGTAACACATCACATCAATGTGTCTAATGTCATATTCATAGAAATGTGATTGGTTTACCTCGGGCATGGGTGGTTCCCCATACAGCACAGCAGCTTGGATAATGTCAGGTATTAATCTTTCATAGCCTCCATTAAATTAAGCACTTTGATTCACTTATTATTAATTTATACTGATTGCTGCAATGTTGGCGTACATGCTGGCAAAGGCAGTTATCCCTCCCTGGGATTGCCATTTGGGAAGACAGTGATCTTTAGGAAGTAGGAATAAACATTTCTTAGGGTAAATATTTGAACCTTCCCTGAGTTTTCACTCCAACTTATCGATCTATTGGCTTCAAATCCAGATGGAGGCTCCTTAAATACAACGTCAAGCCTAGGGCTGGAACTATGGACTATTTTTATGGTTAATCAATTAATTACTTGGTCTATGAAGTGTCAGTAAAATAGCGATGAAGTGCCCATTATAATTTCCCAAAGCCCGAGGTGAGATCATGAAAAATTTGAGTCCGACTCAGTGATTACTATCAAATTAGACAAAGAAAATAAACAAATTCTCACACTGGAGAAACTGAAACCAGAAAACATTTTGGTAAATTTACTAACTTAAAAAAAAAACTTAAAAGATTAATCAAGCAGAAGCGTGCTCTAGAGCTCTAATGCTAAGGCGAGCGCCAGATTCAGGTTAGTTTTCTACAGGCTCATCACTACAACAGACACAATGATTACTCACTTTGTCATTCGATTTTGTTATAAAAAAAATACAAATTAAAGTCGCTTTAAGATCTCAGTTGATTTGCAGACACCTGTGGTTACTGCTGCAACAGCGAGTGTGGCTCATTTCTACAGTAAGTACGCACTGAACGGCTACTTTGCCAGAAACAGAAGTCCAAGTTGTTTTAATAAAGTAGTCAAAAATCTTGAAAGATGGAGGAAAAGTTGGGTTAGCATTAGCAGTAACAGTTCATAGTAAAGCTGGTATCAATCTTGATCCAACACGCGAATGGCGGACTCCGCCAGTAAGATTGAGTACTGCTACACAGAGATATAATTACTAAATATAAAACTAAACTAATATATTAAGTGGCTACTGTGGAAAAATGCAGTTTGATTTCATGAAAATCAGGATTACACCTTGAATTGCGTAAGGTTCGTATACGTCGCGCCTCATGCTGCGATATCAACACACCTGATGTTGTAGCAACACACACGTTTTTTGCCATCAGCAATACATCAAACTAATAACCTCGTCTAAAAGTGGACAATGGGGGGGCTGCGACGGAGGCTGTGTGCCGCCACATGTAGGTGGCACACACTCGCCTTATTAGCCAGGTCAAACATAATCAGTGATAGACACGGCAGGGCTGCTTAATTATGGCTGGCAGCTGGCAGCGGGGGCCTTCCTTTAGGGGCCGGGTTATGCCCATGCATGAACCCCCCTCACTCCCCTCCACTTCTCCACACCCAACCCTCCTCCACCACCACCACCCACCCACCCACACTGCCCCAAATGAAGAATAAATCTAACCTCCCTTTTGTTTGGGGTGAAGCATGTGGCAGCCCCTTCATTTAAAGCAAGAATAAAAATGTGGACAGAATTCGGGATTAATAGAGGGGAATGGGGCATTAAATTAGTGTAATTGCGGGGTAACAGCAGTGTGTGTGTGTGTGTGTGTGTGTGTGTGCTTGTGTGCATAAAGGTAATAAAAATATCCTTCCAACAAGAGCAAATCGTTTCCTCAGAACAAACCAACAAAGCACCTGAGCTATTAAAGGGCTCGGATTTTTCAATTTCATAACACAGACAGCCAGGCAGCCTGTTTGCCGCACTTCGCGTGACACAACAGATGTATTCACAAGGCAGCTTCCTCCTCCCAACTAGGCACAACACATCCTGAAAAGGCACCTAAGCTCCTGCCACAAACAGCTTGTAAATCTGCACTTAAATGAGAGCAAGCGAGAGACCGACTCCTGCCTGCCTGCCTGCCCGCCCGCCTGCTGCGTCACTGAAGAAATATGGCTTCATGAAGTTTGTAACCAGCGCAAGGGTTTGAAAGAAGCAGTCACAGGCTGATGTAGTGCGTGATTATATTGTTTCTACACCAAAATGTTGCTCCGATCAAAACTCTGGGCTTGTGCATGCAGCGAGAAAACAGCTGAGACAGAAAGAGAGACACTGCTTGAAGCCGCAAGCAGTTGTGCACTCTGATCTCCCAAGGCTGTCTGTCTACACACACACACACACACTTTCTCGCACATGCAGACCCCCTGATTCAGCCTCCTCTGGTATATTGATCCATTTCATTCTGCCTCAATGAGATGCAGACAGCATCCCAGCGCCCAGACCGCTCATAATCATGATATAACACTCTGCTGTATTGAAACCTGCCATAGGAAGGCATAAATCGGATAATGCAACGGCCCAGGATAATGAACAATATCAGGTGACATATCGACGTTGTCATGCACAGCCCATAATGAAACATAAATGTGGTGTTAGGTTTGAATTGGTACACCCATGCAGGAGCAGGCACACAGCTGCAAACATGTTTTGTTTTTTTTTGTCCTTTCACTGCTCTATCCAGCGTGGAGGAGAAGTTGTGAAAGCAAAGGAGACGTGCACTTTTGAAGCTGGACCTTGGACAGCTCTCCATTCAGACTCAATGGCTGCTCTGTGCTGTGTGTTTACATATGGATGTGTTGTGTGTGTGTGTGTGTGTGTGTGTGTGTGTGTGTGTGTGTGTGGTGAACTCAAATTCACTTTGCTCTGCTCCCTTTTTCCCTTCAGCCTTATCACACCGTAGCCATGGCAACTATGCTGATCGATCAGTGCCATCTAATACCAAATGTTTCTCCAAATCAAAAAATTAAGCAATCAGGCCAACGTCAGCGACTCGCCGGTGATGTGACAGCTCCAGCAGAGGAGGGTGATGGGAGTTAGTGCGTCGGTCTGATTGTACAGTGGAAAGACGGTGAATTCAGTTCGATAAAATTTCAAATTATTATTGTCCTGTGCTAGAAATGTGCTTTACTGACAAACAAGTCAGGTCAAACGGGTCAGTTTATTTGGAATTTAAAAAAAAAAAATGAGGAAAGGCAAAATAAAACACATCAAAACCGAATAAAAGCAAATGAAGAACACTAATATTTCTTGTGTTTCTGCTTGTGATGTCTCACTTTCATTCGTTTTTTTTCCCTAAATGCTGCACATGTGTTGTCAAATTGCTTCAGATGTTGTCTTCATTTGCTCGTGTTTTTGTCTGTCCGCGTGTGTTTTCTTAAGTTGCACTGCGTCAGGCTTCCACTGCCACCATCTAATACCAATGAAACAAAGGAAATAAAATCTAATGCAGACTTTGGTGGCTGCCCAGCAGCTGGAGGGGGTCTATGGGTTTATGTGACGAGGGATATGTCACGTTTACTTTATGTCAACAGCCATGGATAGCTGGTCAGGGTTCAGGGTTCACACTGTGATATTTCACCATGTCTCTGCTCCCCGAAACTCACTGCTTTTATCTGGAAGCTATGCGGCCTCTGTGTCGGCATCTTTTTATGTCTTTGTGTGTGTGTGTGCAGAGTGGAAGACAGACAGATAAACCCAAACAAAAGTGGAATCAAACACACAACGCAGAGAGGAAGAAGTGCAGAAGAGGGAACGAGAGAGAGAGAGAGAGAGAGAGAGAGAGAGAGAGAGAGAGAGAGAGAGAAAGGATGAATGAAGAGAAAGCTTATTACCAGAAAACAGATGGCCCCCCAATTCACGGTGGCCCCACGGGGACCTGGAGGGACAACTCTTTGCACCTCCGGGTTACCAGCGCTGCAGAGAGGGGTGGGGCACTTAAACACGACTCTGTGTGTGTGCACTTTTGTTTGTTAACTTGTAAACAAAAAGCAAATTTGTGACATCTCTGGCATGGTGCCATTCGTAGCTCGATGCGGTTTTAAGATTTCCCATGAGTTCGTGCTTAAAGACTGTTTGATCGGATGTTTTGTTACATCTGAAAATGGATCCACAGCAATGCCACGATATTGCCTCCGAGGAGGAGTTACGTTTTCCACTGCGGATGCTGTGAAAATCACTGGACTTGCATATCCAAACCAGCGGAATAATCCCTTAAAGAGAAAAAAAAAAACCCACACACACGCACACACATATTTGGCATCACCTTTTATTTCATCAAACCCATCACTCAACATCATCGCTGGACGAGCTAATGTCACAACATCCGTAAAATGAGATCTCACACGCGCTCAAACATTCACACCCTTTGAGTGTATGTGTGCATATGCAACTGTACGACTGGACACACACACACACACACACACACACACACACACACACACACACACACAGATGACAGGCAGTGAGTGGAAATGAAGGATTTGGAGTTCTATCCCGTTACATTATGCAGCAGATGGCGTTCAGGCCAAGCCCGGCCAGGCCTCTCCCAGGAGAGAAAGAGTGAGAGAGAAAGAGGGGAAGAGAGAAGATGGGGGAGGTGTAGAAAGAGGGGTGAGGGACAAAGCTGTTGTCTTTTTTTTTTTTTTTTGCGTGAACGCACGTGTTTGTTTCCTACTCCCTTTTGGATCGCCTGTGGAACAGAATCCTCGTTTCCTCTCCTCTCCTCTCCTCTCCTCTCCTCTCCTCTCCTCTCTCCTCTCCTCTCCTCTCCTCCCTCCTCCTGCCCAGCTGAGGCTACACCTGAGCCCAGCCATGGAGGCCTCGACCCCAGCTGACCCGCCGCCAAGAGGAAGGAAGCAGAGGACAGAGGCGGGAAAAGGTGAGAGAGGAGGGAACGAAAGCATCGTGGTGAAGCTGAAGCTGCGGGTAAAGTGCTGTCGGTGTGTGTTTGTGGTCGGGAACAGTTGCATTTGTGTTTATTTCACAGATTTCTATCTAAAAAAAAAGGGAATCTGATTACGACTCCTTCACTAAGGCAGCTGTACACCTCGACTAATTTGAACAAAATTCACTCACACATGCACCGCAGTTGACTTGATCAAATGCCACAATCAATACGCACACACACACTGATAGACACACACATACGTAGGCCTGTTAAGTCCCCCCAGATCTTTGCCCCCGGCGCTTTTTGTTTTGTGTTTTCCGAATTAATTGAGCCAACGCTCAAGTGTAGGTCCAGATGTCACTGCGACCTGTGGGGATTATTAGAAATCTGTTTCCCTCATTGTTTATGTGGACCCCTTCAAACCACAACGCCTCGCGCTCTTCCCGCTGAAGTTTCTGGGAGAATCAAGCCCCAGACCAGATTGTTAATGTACAAAATAACAGTCTCCAGCTCCAAGAACGGACACAGAGCCTGAATATCGACATGTGGGACATTCTGGGACTTTTCTGTCCCGCCTCCAATGACCATACTCTGTGCCCAATGACCACCAGGGGCCCCCTGATGCCCTCCTGGTTTGGCCCGAGCAGCTCCATGCTCCTTGGCAGAGCTCTGGGCCTAATGAACTCATCAGCCAGCTGGAGGCGCTGGATGGAGGGACAGGGGCCACTTGGGGGAGGCTAGAGGGCCAGAGGGAGAGAGAGAGAGAGGGGCAGCCGGCCGGGGTGCTCAGTATGAGCATCGTGGAGGTGTGGAAGCGGCTGAGGAGAGCTCACCAACTTGGTAAATTAGGCAGGTGCAGCTTTAGAGGAGGGCTGGAGGCCAAGATAGGAGGGTCAGTGGGCAGGAGGAAGAGGTATGGGAGGCTGAGGATAGAAAATGTAGGTCTGTGCTGAACAGGATGGGATGGAGACATGGAAGCAAGGACTGGATTTATGACTCTGTGGTCCAACGTGGAGTTCAGATGAGCAGGTGATAAAAGAAGGCCTGATCATGAAGTAACAATGGTTTTTTTGAGTTTGCTCAACTTTAGGGTCAACTAGTTAAAGATGTTCAGTCCAAGTACGAATCCTAACACCAAGACTTTAAACTGAACTGAAAGAATCATTATTATAACGGACTGAATCATAGAGTTGATTGTCTAAACAGTGATGCATTCACTTAGTTAAAACAGCGCTGCAACTGCTGAGCTTAGGAAGAAACTGAATGAACCACAAAGTCAGTGACTATATTTAAACTGAACTGAATAAATTCATTTAAATTTCCTCTACAGCATTTTTTTATTATCATAAAGTAACTTCTTATGTTGAATCAACCTCCTATATTAGGTTTGTTAGACTAGTCTGTCTAGTTCTGTAAACACATAATTATTCTGAAAACCTCAAAGGTTCAGAGTGAACAAACTTAAGAAATTAAGTTGAGCCAAAGCTGTTTAGTTAAATTGTCAAGAGGCTTTATTTTCTGCTGTATCTATCGTTCACTTGTAAGGTAGTTTCCGGTTTGATGCCTTCGTGGAAAATACTGTTCAAGACATTAAAACTTTAACTTCACCCAATAACCACCAAGACAATTAGTTATTTTCAAGTTACTGTAACACTGTGTACTTTTTAAACTTACGTATTACTTACATTTTCTTACGTATATCCGTCATTTTGTACAACTAACAAGTAAAATTACCATTTTAAGAATAAATATTAATATCAAAAATGCATACACATGCATTGTCTAAAAGAAAAATTCAATATTTTGATAACTATTCCTCTTAGTTGTCTTACCATGAGTTAGATGATACATTAACTAACCCTAACCCTACACTCTCATGTTTGTATGCTAATTACAATAATCTTCTGCAGTTAGCTGTGCTAACTTAGCTTAGCACAAAGAAATGGGTAAACAGCTAGCTTACAAAATGCGCCAACCAGCACCATTAAATCTTACTAATTAACATGAAACTCTTTTGTTGTGTGTTTCCGAAGTGTAAAAATGCCAAATGATCATTTCACAGGGCCTTGTGCTTGACTCTTTCTTTAGCTCGCCAGACTAGCCGTTTCCTGAGTTCCCAGTCACTATGCTAAGCTAAGTTAGCTGGCTGCTGATCGTAGCTTTTCCATCTACCTGTTGGAAAGAAAGCAAGCAAGCACATTTCCCAAAACTTTCTGAAATGGTTTCATACCAAAACAAAGTAAAGTTGACATGACTGTAATGAATCACAGCTGACTCAATCACATTTGCTGAAGCACATTTGCTGACAAAAATCTTTACTTTAAATGCTTTAAAGTCCAAACAACTTGTAATCCCTAATTTATGAAGAACGCGGGTTGACATGTTTACAGACTAATGAGCGAGTAAAAGATGGTTTTGTGTGAATTGCAGAACACAGCTGGGTCGTTTGCTGACTAATAACGCTTCCTCTCGCTCTCTGAAGTCATCACACTTATGTCAGCATCATCAACAAGACGCTATCATCCTGTTCGCTGCACAATCAACAAACTCATCATCCTTCCTCCCATCTCTCACTGTTCGGTCCCAAGTGTTTTCTTTCTGCTCCCAGTGTGAGTGTGTGTGTGTGTGTGTGTGTGTGTGTGTGTGTGAGGCTGCACGTTCATGAGAGAGAGAAAGTGAGCACCTTTGTGTGTCCATATGTGTCTGGGTGGCGGAGAACGCGCTGGGCGCCCTGCTGGGAGCACAGATGGTGCCGAGGCCTGCCACGGCAGCGCTCACGATGGCCACATTCTCACATGGGACCCCCAGCTTTCTGGATCCCACACCTCCTGTTCAGGCCTGAACCGACACCCCCGCCCCTTCCTCTTCTCCATACACACACACACACACACATAGACACACACAAGGCCAGGGTCCAGGCCACTGCCTATTTCACTACTCTGGAAGAAAAGACAGAACACAACACATGGACAAGTTGGCATTCACACATTGCCCAGAGTGTTCCCCTGTGCGTGAGTGTGTGTCCCAGTGATGTAAGTGATGCAAATGCGAGAAGAGTTGAGTTACATCGCTGTTCAGACTAACTGCTCAGCTGCCACAACTTCTACTTCTTCCTTTTTGTGTCACACAAACGGCATTTTCTCCCACTTCGTCTTCATTTTTGCGCACTTTCATTTTTCTCCTCCACGTCTGCTCCTCTCCGTCTTCCCTTTCTGGCCTCTAATTTCTTCTCTCTCCCCTCTCCCTCTCCCAGATGCCCCCTGTGGCTCGCCGTCCACCTGAGAGAAGCCTCATACATCTCCTGACAAAGTGACTAATCCTTCCCATTTCACAGCTCCATCCCACTGCTCCCCTGAATGTTCAAAACTGTGCGTACGTGTGTGAGTGTGCGGTGCGCGGTGTGTGTGCGTGATGGGTGACAGGTGGGAGTATGTCACGCGAGTTCAAGGTGTTTTTTTGTTGTAACAAGCAGCTCAGACAGCTGTGGGGTCTTCTGAGCTCTGACTGATTGGAGAAATAACTCCATTACAGACGTCTCATCAAAGCTTTAAAATGAGCTCCAACTACAAAGAATTATTATATTTAAGGTCTTTTTGATTTTTTTGCCTTAGCCTGGAATACAATGGGATCCTTTCCAAAAAGTCAGGTTTCAAATTTGCATCTTATTTCCGCAGAAACTCTGTAATATTAGGCCTCAGCTGCATTGCTGATATAAGCCCTGCAAAGAATAATCATAACCATAAATCAGTGTACTGCTTCCTGTATGTCTGCCAGTTCTGAATGATTACGGAAACCGCAGTGAGAGGGCACGTCAACTCAGACTAAACTCGTGTTCGTAAAGTGGTCTTTTTAAGATAAATCCCTCACCCTGAAATGGATAAACGAGGCCCACTGTTACAAGTTTGATCTCTTCATTTCAATAGCTTGGAAGGAAGTGAAATTAAACAATCATGGCTGAATTTGGTTTTCAGATAACCTCGGGGTTGAAATATTTCTTTAATGCAATAATAAAAGTCTTTTCAAGCACACTGAGTTGTGTGAAAAGGATCAGTTGTCAACAGATTGTTGAATCAGTCATATTAATGAGTGTACTCTGTGTTTGTTTTGTTAGTTTTTTTGCCTTTGTGAGCCATGTCAAAGACAAATCTTCTTGGTGAGACAATTAAGATTATTATTCTGTGATTATAGTATTCATCATTTTAAAGGAATATGTTTAAGGGCTGTGTCACAATTCATTAATGAACTTTAACTTTAAAAAATGAAGTATTGATATCAAGTTAATGATACACAAATGATAATAATCTGTAAATAATACTGAGGAAAACGATCTTGTATTGCATCGCATCACATCGTATCGTACCATACCGTATCGTACCGTATCGTACCGTAACGTATTGTACCGTTTTGTACCGTATCGTACCGTACCGTATTGTATCGTACCGTATCGTATTCTATCACATCATATCGTACCGTGCCGTATCGTACCGTAACGTATTGTACCGTATCGTACCGTATCGTACCATATCGTACCGTATCGTATTGTATTGTACCGTATTGCAAGACAAAACACACAACAAATGTTAGAGATGAATTTGACTTATAGCAAATTTTTTTGGTGTATCAATAATGTTATCAGTAGTGAAATTGATCAGCTGATGTCGTGAAAGTCATAAATATATTACTTTGCAAGACAAAAATTGACAAAACAGACCTCTGATTTTTAGCACTGGAAAAACATGTTGACCCCAGACTGACACTTTTTAAGTTTACGTGTTGGAGAACCTTCACCTTATTTATACACAGAATAACATCAGCAATCATTTGGATGTCAAATCTTCTCCTTTTAGCTCTGTTTTTGGTCTCCACCAACTCCCGAGCAAAATATCTGGCTCTTTTGCTGCTACATGCTCCGCGTGTTCACCAACTAACAGCTAACTTTGTCTTTTCATTATTTGGCTGTTAGGCTGAAACAGCTGCCAGCTGCTGGAAACAGTGCTGATGAGAGCTGGGAGAGTGAAAACAGGAAAGTTGTGGGCCATAAAACCAAAACACTGAGATGAAAGATGCTAAAAATGTTGCGTTGAGCTGAGCACAAGTAATTTTCTATGTACAAGTTATCATTTGATTTATTGTTAAATTGATTAGAGGAGCTTTAACTACATATGATGATGTGATTGGATTTTTTTCAATTATTTTTCTTAGTTCAGTTGCTTCAAGGAAACACTCCCAGCCCAAGTCTTTTACCAGCAGCATCATGACTAAACCAAACGTCATCCTCGTGACTAAAACATTCTCTGGTGACTACACCATCCCTGCAGTTTCCCTCCCTGTCTCCACAGTCAGAACATCAGCTGTGGGATGTAATTGCAGCAGGCACAAACAAAACAGCCTTGGAGGGGTCCTTCATGTCTTTGGCCGAAGGCCTTACGGACCGAGGAGGGGTCTGGTTGACGCAGACCACCAAGCATCTCCACTACTCCGTCTGTGGAGCAATTAGGATGGTGGGCCATGTGTGTGTGTGTTGTGTCTGTGGGCTCCAGCTGTCAGGAGGCCTCTGTCTCCTGGTCCTGACATGTCTCCGATACACCCTGCTGTGAGTCTCTCTGTGTCACACACACTCCACGGACCCGGCCGGAGCCCACGGCGAGCTGTCCGTCATCTCACACACATGTGCACATTCTCTCTCTCTCTCCCATACACACACACAGAGTTTTTCACTGATATGGTCCTTCTGGCACTGTTGTACTACTTCTCTCTCTATCACTCCCAGTGTGTGTGTTTGTCTGTGTGTGTGTGTGTGGTGGCAATAAGCATGGCAGTGGCTGCGGGCCACGGCAAGTCATCCGTGCTTCCCCTTATCGCTTTAATCACCTCGTTAGGCGCAGCTAGTCCCCACACTCACTGGCCACTGCCCCTCCTCTGGAACCATGCCCTCCTGACCCAACGCTGGTGGTGCCACCGGGCACAGGGATGCATGATGGGAGAAGGACAAGACCAGCGGAGGAAGAGAAGAAGAGAAGCTTTTAGACCATCTATGAAGTTACCTTTAAAAAGTGTTGCAGATTTGTGTCACGCAAACACACCAACAACAATAAAAATCCTGTCAGTTTGATCCCAGAGACAGAAAATCTGTGAACCTTAGAGGTGAGAGAGGTCTTGAAGGAAAGTAAAATATGATGCACAGAGTTATCGTGTGAAATAAGCATGAGATAAACCTGCAGTAAGACAGACTCTGTGTGGGGGAAAAAGGAACATTTCAAGCCCAAACTGGGTCTGTCTCACACAAAAATATTTTGGCATCGACACCCGAGTCTTTATTATTAGAGTATTTGATCTGAATCTGTTTGCTTTTCTGAGACATCTTTGCACACCTGAATGTGTGACAGGTGCAGCAGAGTGCAGCAGGACATCTTAGTTCCACCCATAGGCGTATTACAGCCACCTGGATAAGCACACACATCCAAGGGAAGTGACAGTGAGGTACCGATTCCATTTTATGCCATTTCATACAAATGCTGGACTTATCCTACATTTATCTGACAGCCAGAGTGACTTTGCGGATGAATATTTAACCGTAAAACATAAAATATGAAGCATTGATAAAGATTATACCAGTGGCTGCTCTCTGGTTGGAGCTGCCTGTCATGTTTCAGATATTGATGAGCTCACCAAAGAGACATTTCCCCTCTAAACCTCTCACATGGTTTCATTTTAATGACAGCTTGAAGCCCAAAGAGCTCAAATTCAACATTTTTTTCCCTCAAAAGAGCAAAAAATTATGGAAAGTCTGAAAGATGAAGATAGATTTTTGCAGCACAAATCATCTCATGACCTTCCAGCTTTATCTTGTGGGCTAAACTGAACTAAAAGTAGTCAATTGTCAAATGTAATAATTATCAGCTGAATGATTTCACTTGGTACTTTAAGTACATTCTGCTGTCAGTACAGTACTTTTAAGTGCGATTTCCTCAAACATACGACAGACAACAATCTGTGTTAGACAACACAGAAAATGATTTTCAAAAAAGTGATGCCATGTCCCTGAAAAGGATTTCAATGAGAACACTTTAATACTTGTTTGAAAGGCAGAATACAACTCAAATGACTCCTCCAAAACTCTTTCTCTCTCTGTACTTTTTGAAAAATCACTTTTTTTTAAACAAAGCATGAGTAGCCCGGTTTATAAAAGAGTCAATGAAGAAATAAAGACGTTATAGTCTGTATCCAGTTGACTCGGGATGATAGTATAACCTCACAGATTAGTGTCCTATACATCAGAAATCATTAAAAACTCAACAAAACAGTGAGTAAATTCACAACATCACTACGGAAACAAGTTTCATTTTAATCTTAGATGACACCAAATAGATATTTATATATTAAGATATCGTATAAATCATTTAATTTGTAATTTCTTCTTCACTTTTCTTGTTCTCTGAAAGCTAAAAAGACACAAACAAATAGGCCCAGAGGCTGTGTCTGAATTTTCCATCTTGATTCCTCACTTATCTTATCTTAGGAGAGACTTTTGACTTTCAAGACAAACAGATTAAGTTGTAAATCTCTCCTCTTTTCCTTTCTCTCTCTCTCTCTCGTTGCACTTTAAAAACACATTAAAACACACTTAATTTTTGAAATCAGGAAAGAAAAAGGTGCGCACGTGCACAAACCCACAACACGGACACACGTATTTATTTATTATTATTTTTTTTTCCATCCTTTATCATGCACACATCTCTGCTTTCCCTTTGCCCACTGGTCCCACGGGAGGCAGAGCGCTTGAGGGCTGAGGGGCGTGAAGAGAGAGAGGGAGAGAGAGAGAGAGAGAGAGAGGGAGGAGGTGTGTGTTTGTGAGTGCGCGCGTGTGTGTGTGTGTGTGTGTGTGTGTGTGAGGGAGAGGGTGAGAGAGGGGAGGGAGGGGGCGGTGTTAGACAATACCATTCCTCAAATATATTCCATCCCCTCCGTCCCTGAAGTGAGCCTTTATTAGTCGGGATCGTTTGGATCTTATCTCGCATATGACACTCGGTGGAAGAAAGACTGGAGGAGGAAAAGAGAGAGAGGCGGATTATCTGTGAACTGCCTTCCGATCCGTTGATTCCTGACACGGGAGAAGCTCGCTTATCTCGCCCTCTTTATCTCCATCTTCCACAGGCGGATGGACGAGTAGCCCCGGCTGCACTTTCTCCACTATCTGCCCATCTCGTCTTTTGTCTCTCCATCGCTGGGATCACACGAGGGGGGCTGACTGATCCCTGCTCACATCATCATCATCATCATCACCACCAGCAGCAGCAGCATCACCTTTTTTTTTTTTTTTTTTTTTATCTTTAATCGACTGACCATCTCTAAGACTTCAGGACTGTTTTGATCTGCGCAAACATTTTCCTCTCTTGGCGTCTGACCCTCTGTGTGATTCCCATGCAAGTTCGCAGCTGAAAAAGTAAAACTATTTTTTTTTTTTTTTTCATTTTTCGTTTCCGTGAGACTGAAGCTTCACCTCTGTGACATCTGATGGTTGTTTGTCCGCTGGAATATGAGTTAATTTGGAGTTTTTAAGTTGGTTTCCACATTTCTTTTGCCTCCAAACTCTTTGTCAAGGTGAGTCAAATGTAAGGGAGGGTGAAAAAAAATCTGCACACTTCATCTCGAAATATATTTCTGCCTGCATCATGTATTTTTTTCTGTCTTCACGTGTGAATATTTGAGACTTTCCTCGTCTTCTAAAAAGCACAATAGCTCCTCTGGTTTCATGTCCAGCAGATGTCAACATTATTTTTTGCCGTCTTCTGCCTCCATGCTGTCAACTCACTCCGGCCTCAGCCAAGCAGATGTGTTCATCACACTGTGACAGATGGCCAATTCTGATTATGTTAATTCACAAAAAAAGGGAGTTTCTCCCTCATAACTTACATCACATTGACCTTAAAAGAAAAAAAAAAAGAAAAAAAAAAAACAATTTTAAATCAAAATCTAAAACGACATTTTAATAATTTGATGTTTTTAATAATTCTTCGGCTCTTCTTGAGGCCTTAGGCTTCCATAAATTAACCATTATATCAGTTTTTTCCCCCACACATTCATTATTGATGGAGTTTAATGTTATTATGCAACAAACGTAGACTGTGTGTGGATTTATTGGGGGGGCCCTGGCACCCAAACAAGCACCCGCTATGGGATTTCTCATATTGGGGCCTCAGGGTGGCAGAAAACATTGAAAACAATTAGATTAAATTGACATTTTGTTGTGATTTTTTTTAGGATGATTTGTGAGTTTTGTGTTAAAAACAGATCCTTATTTAAAATTGAGATAATTCACATCATGTTGCACTTCAGCTTGGTGTCATATTTTTAAATCAGTGTTTTAATAGTTGCTTTTGTCCACAGTACGGGTTCTTAAGGAGGACTGACCGCCAACACCCGAGAATAAAAATGATGCTGAGCCCGGACCAGGCTGAAGCGGACCTCTCCTGGACTCAATCCGACCCGGAGACGATGCTCAACGGCCTCAAATCGGCTGGCTGCACCTCGGACGAACCTGCGGAGGGCGAGGAAAGGGCCAAATGTAAATCCGACCAGCCCCTTAGCCGAGAGGAGAAAAGGAGGAGGCGAAGGGCCACGGCCAAGTACCGCTCGGCCCACGCCACCAGAGAGAGGATCCGGGTGGAGGCGTTCAACGTGGCCTTCGCTGAGCTGAGGAAATTACTCCCCACCTTGCCTCCGGACAAGAAACTCTCCAAGATCGAGATCCTCAGACTGGCTATATGCTACATCTCCTATCTCAATCACGTGTTGGATGTCTAAAAGTGAACCCCCCCCACCACCACCCTCCCCCCAATGAGACAGAAATGGTTGGGTTGGTAGGTTGGGCTCAAGCAGCATGCAGGGCGTTAATTGGGTATGGCAAGGTTGGCAGTTAGGGTCGACTGATGACGGGGATTTTTAAAGATGGTGTCCAGAATTTTTAGAGCACCTCATACTAAAAAAAAAAAAAAAAAACGGCACCCAAAAAGCGAAATTACAAAATCCAGAATAATTTATATAAATCCATATTCAGTGCAGAAATGTCTCCTGATTGGCTGATATTCATTATCAATATCGGTTCTGTAGCCGAGGCTACCACAGACAGATATCGGTCTACCACCTGTGACAGTGAGCTCCCATCTTGCTTTGACTTCTGGGACTTTAATTAAATCTTTGAGGTTTTAATTACTAACTCGAAATCATTAAAAAAAAAGAAGAAGAAGAAGAAGAAGAATCCACCAAAAATATGAACCCACCTCATCCCCGGATGCTGACACTTTGCCATACCTTCAGAGCTGACCCTCCCCACCTAAGTGTGAGTCCAGTGTTGTAAAAGTAAAAGTGCTCCGAGTGGAAAGAAAGCCTCAACTTTGAGCTCAGACCGCCCACTGAACAAAAGCAGCAAGCGCCGAGTCGTTTGAGCTGTGAGATGCAATAATGAGACGAATGATCATTTTTTTTCCGATGTACAGTGAGGGAGGATGGGCTGTAAAGAGCCCCCGCAGGCATCCACCCATACGTCCCACACCACCTCCAGCTCCACCTCTAAAGGTGATGCGGTGGAGAAAATGTGGAGGGGTTATCATGAACGCGAAGAATTTGGTCTTTAGACAAACTTTAATCAGATCTCCACGTGATATTAGTTCAATCCAGCCTAATGTCATGGATAGATTGACGCGTAAAAGCGCAGTCCTCCATCCGCTGCGTCAATTGGAGCTCTGATAAAAAAAAAAACAAACTTGGGCATTTTTTCACATGGAAATGACCAGATGTAAACGAGATAGCTGCTTTAGATCAGATAGTTTAGATGATGTTTTCCGTCAAGGAAGAAAAAAAAAAAAGATTCACTGCGTAAGTGCCACTTATGACATATAAAATTGTGACCTTAATCATTTTTTTAAAGTGTATGGAATAATTTATTTAATTGTGTTGAATATTTAAGGCTTATTTATTTATGTTGATATCATAGGCTGGCGTCTTTTCTGTATAAATGTATATTGTTTGTTGCTTCTATATTTTAGGCTGTGAAATTGAACTTGGAAAGTGATGGTGTTCTACTCTTAAAAATGGCACTTTCTGTTGATCCATAGCATAACTTATTCGTTTGATGTATGTTTGATGTATGTCATTATTATTATTATTTTTATTTTAATGTCACGTCTATTGTCTATCAATAGCAACGATAAGCACTTCAAAATGGGGTTCAGTTACCCCATTAATGTTTATTTCCCTAAATTGTTGTGTTCAGAGGTTGCTCGGAGAATACAGATTCGGCTGCTCAAAGAAAAAAAAAATCAATTTTCAAAAGATTATGTCAAACAGTTTCTACCACCACAAGGGGTTATGATACGATTCTGAAGCAAACCTCTTTTTTGCTGTTACCAAAAAAAAAAAAATAATTCTAATAATTTCGATAAAAAATAGTCTGAATTTATTATCTTCAATGTTTTGATGTTTTTTATTTGGATGATTATTTATTTGTCTCTGCTTTGTATTACGAAATTCAATAAGTAATTTTATAGTGAAGGAGAAAAAAAAAAACATATCCTCTATCCAAAGATTTTTTGTCTCTTCAGGGTTGTGTAGGCTACTTGTTGCTTTATGCAGATCTTTTGTAGTAGAGGTATCGTGTGACAGCTGGTTTCTAATGGACAAACTTTTCATATTTTCCGGTGTTATTTTTAATTAAAACGGAAATACTTGAAAAAAAAAAAACTCAATTTCCTGTCTTGAAACATTTTTGAAAAATAAGTTTTTTGTGAATGAGGCTCGACAGCCGCTGCTGATATCCAGCTGATTGCAATGATGGATGGAGCGCATGATGACGTCAGGTCCACGCACACGCACGCGCACGCGAGCACGAGCGGGGTGATGCACATTTACATGCACGCAACACAAGGTTACACTCACATTTACTGTACACACACACACACACACACGCACACACACACATACAAAAGGCAAGGTGAAATCAGTGCACACACACACACACACACACACACATACATAGGGCAAGGTGAAATCAGTGCACACACACATAGGCACACACACACACACACTGGTCAGCAGCTAAAGGCAGTGGTAGCCTACATGTGTGCTCCTGGCTGAAAGGCTCTCTCCCTCCCCAGAGAGGGGGCAGGTGTTACTCCAGACGAGCCAAGACAACCAAATTACTGGCCGTCTGGCACCTCCCGTGGGAAACCCGGGGAGAGAGGAGGGATGGGAGAGATGGAAATTTATGAGCGAGCGAAGCGCCGAGATGTAATATTGCCAAATGGTATGAACAAAAAGATCCAAATATTTATATTCATTTGTGATATATACGCCTATTCCCATCGATTGCGCTATAAAAAGCTTGTAGATGAGTTGCAGAGCAGGAGATGTGGAGGATGTGTGAATGCTTTTATCCAGGCTTTATTAGATTATCATGAGTGGAGCTTTTTTTTTTTTTTTTTTTTTTGCACAAGCATGGCTGGCCCCAGTGGGAATGGAGCCCTTCACCCCGGAAATGCCACAGTTAAGCTGCTCCAATTGAGTAAGAGAATGCATTATGACAAATATGAAGGATTAGAAACAATAATATCTATCTATCTATCTATCTATCTATCTATCTATCTATCTATCTATCTATCTATCTATCTATCTATCTATCTATCTATCTATCTATCTTCAGGTGGCAGCTGCAGGTTTTAGTGAAGCCACATTCCTCATTTCAAATTTTTTTATCTGTGGAGACTGAAGGTAGCATGAAATGTCCTTTCCTTTTCAGCTCAAGGGCCTCCTGTGTCACGTGTTCTTTTCTTTCTACTTGGCATCTGTCAGTTTGTCAGTCATCTGGCTGACTTTCTTATTTTACCTTCAGTGCACCCACACAAAGTTTGCCTGGTGACAGGGCAGCTTTCACTTGTTGGATTCACGTGTGACAAATTCAAAGTGAGTGCCCTGATGAGTTGATGCTTTCTTCTTCTTACAAATGAAAAGTTAAGTTCATAAATGGTGAAACACATTCTAGCTCAGTGCTTCTGCTGTAACGGCCTTAGTTGGTCTGGTATGACCAGTAGCTTGTGGTGGCTAACGCTAGCCTAATAATAGTGCCTTTAAAATGGCTATGATCAATATTTTTATAATACCAATGTATCAAGTGACAAAATGAAAACCCTACAGAGGATTATCATCTGTATCTGAGCTCCCTCTCTGTTTTCTGGAGCTGTGTAGTGAGTTTCAGCTCTTTATTTAGCTGTCCCTCCTGCAACTTTACAGTTTTGTTTCAATTTCACTGCTCTCACAGTGTCGTCTTTGGTCACAGCAGGCAACTGTTTTCAACAAAAAAAGCTCTAAAAAATCCATTGTACATTGTCTACTCAGCACCAAGCTGCAGACATACAGTTAGCTGGTGATAGTAGCAGCTAAAGAAACAGATATTTCCCTCAGGAGTTGGTGGAGACCAAAAACAGAGCTAAAAGGACAGTGAATATTGGACATATTGTGAATAATTCTAATAATACTAGACATATTAGTGGCCAGAAACACAACGACCATGATAGGGTTTATCATCAACTTCATCATGGTTTTCTAGGTCAATGCTGTGAGCGAGCGAACAATGGATTTGCCCACTGTGTGTGTTTGTGTTTGGTTCAGCCTTTGACTGAACTCAGAACTTGCCACCAGAAAACAAGAGAGAGGCTGGTGGGTGATAATAAAGTCCATGGATATGTGCATGTTCTATGTCTTTCCATTGACTTTGTATGCAATCGCTTGAAAATACACTCACTCACAGTAAAAATAAGTCACTTAGCCGAAGACCATCACTGGAATTACAAAATAAAGGCAACGTTTAACTGAAAACTGGCCACTGTCCTCACATAAGAATCAGTTTGAAACATTTAAATGTTTAATAACCATTTGATTTCCATCGGAACATTTGTTATATGTCATTCAGCCCTCATTGGTCCAATTTTTCAGACAGCTCAGTCAATGATTTTACCACAAAAAAAAAATGGAAGAAAGAAAGAAAGCAAGAAAAGAACGGCAATATGTTGCATCAACAGATTGTCCTCTTCAGAACACAAAACAAGCTCTGCGATTCTGGCATGCTGTGGACATAGACTTCTGCTCAAGCTTATTGAATGGAGGAGTCCATCTGTACGTCGCCGTGAAGCACTACAAGGCCATTTGTGCTCCTCATCCCAAAAGCTTCCGTAGCATCAGTCCTCTTCAATTTATTCTTTACAAACCCCCAGAAGGGGCAAGGGAGGAGGAAAGTGACAGGCGAAACCCAAACTGCTGAGGGCACTGAACAGCCTGGCTGACAGTGTGGCCGGTGCATGCTTGTGTGTGTGTGTGTGTGTGTGTGTGTGTGAGAAAGTACCACGTTTCACCACAACCCCCCACCCTCTTTGCACTGTGGGCTTATGTAATGGTGGAGGCCGTGGAGTGACCATATGTCAGGAGGTGTGTGCAGACAGCAGGGGATTATACAGCGGCCATTATCAATGTTTGGACATCCTTCTCCTCATCATCATTCAGGTATACTCAAAGCCAGGAGGAGCACACACACACACACACACACACACACACAGTGCTCCACACACACCCATTTAATTCTGAGAGCTCACTAGCTCTGTGTAAATTGGACAGGGAGAAAGAGTATGACAACAAACAGCCATATGTTCACAGTACGAGGAACAACATTTGGAGCTTTTTGTGCTGCCTCATTTTTTTGCCCTCTCTTTTATTCTCCACGTCGTTGGGTATTATGGAAGTGTTCATGTTCAAGGCGAGAACTCCCCCGTCAATATTGCAACTCTGCTCCCCCCCACCCACCTACCTCCCTTTCCTCCCTCTTCCCTCTCTCCTAGAAATGAGTGTTTGTGGGAGCGCGTGAAGCGTTCACATCCTCTGCGTATGTATGTGTGTGTGTGTGTGTGTGTGTGTAGTATGAAGGGTGCTCGTGCAGCAGAAGTACAAAGCCTGGTCCATGTGTTGAAATGCAGCCCCCGGGATGGGCCGTATTATCCCTGCCTACTTCACCAGCAGGGTCCCGGGGCTCGAGCTGGCTCGTGGCCCTTTGTCTCCAAACAGATGGAAATGGGCAGAGGAGAGGAGAAGTGGAGAATCAGAGAGAGGAGGAGGTGGAGGAGGAGGAGGAGGAGGAGGGGGAGGAATAGAATGGACAGGGGAAGGAGAAGGGGAGGGGATGGGAGGGAGAAAGAGTCAGTCTGTTCTCATTAAGTGCTGTATTGAAGACGACGTCCCCCCACAATGCGTCAGCAGCCGCGGATGGTCCCCCTCTCATTCAGACTCACGCTCGGACCATCTGTACCGCGGGTCTGTCATAAGGTGTGTGTGCATGCATTAGGCCCCGGCACACGGCCCAATCTGGCGAGTTAAAACAGCGATATTCATTGGGTTTCAATTTGGTTAAGATCTTTTAAATCCAATTGTTTGGCCCTTTGTTGTGGACGCCTCATTTGTTGTGAGTCACCGTGAGTCAGAAGGGGAGTTTATTCAACATCCTGCTGTCTCTTTTTGGACTCTCAGAGGGCACACACACACACACACATACACACACAGAGCCAAGATGGAGCTTTATAATTACTGAATCATAAGACATTAAAAATGAATTATCTCTTGAACTTAATCTCCTCGTTTTATCTTTGCAGAACAGAATGGTCAGTACAAGTGCAGCAATTCATGTCTATTTTCAGTCTGTAGATTATTTTCTCAGTGAACCGATGAATCATTCGGTCTCTACAATGTCAAACAGTTCCCAGAAGTTCCCAAAAGCCCATGAAGACATTCAGTTTGAGCTCATAAACGACAGAAAATATTAACGTTGATGAATGTTTTGTTGCAGACCAATCTTAGTTTTTAGTCAGTCTTTCTTATCTTTAAAATTAAAGAGCAATTTTTGTGCTTAAAAACATTTAAAAAATGAGATTTGGGTCCCTGTGAATTAGCTAAAAATGTATCATTTATCAGATTATAGTGCACTTTAATGGTGCATACTACTCCACATATTTGCAGTCATTTAAAAAAATCAAAGAGCTTATTGTCACAATTAGTAAACCTAAGGCCTTCAGGGCCCCCTGAGGGTTTGGAGCCCCCTCGTTTCCCCATGTTACTAATCCAGTCTTGGTTATTTGTGACTATTTTTTGTCTCAATTCAAGTTATGTGTTTTTATTTATGTTGATGTATGTGGCATTAATACCTTTTTATGCAGTATTCATGTCTTTACTTCTGTTCTTGTACTTCTGCTGCTATAATACAACATTTCTTTCCTTTTTTGTTAAATTGCTTGAAATAAAAAAAGCTAATATAATCCGTAAATGTACAGTATGTATATGTTTTCTAATGTCATTCCATCTCCATAAGCCATCCTCAGACATAACCGTACAGTATACCTAGTTGGGATTGGGCCTTTAAACCTAATCTGTCACACACTGAAGGTAATTGGCCTCTGAACAGAGAGTCTCATCTGGCTGACTGTAAAGATGCTCTGAGAGATCTCACATTCATCCAGCTGCAGACTGGATCTCACTCACTCACTCTCTCTCTGTGTGTGTGTGCGTGTATGCATGCGTGTGGTCTCATAAACTGCATCTCTTCCCACTTCGTCTTCATTTTTACGCGCTTTCATTTTTCTCCTCTATTTACCAAAAAACCTCTCTAAACTCATAAACTCTGTGTCTTTGGGGAGGGATCCATCCATCTTCTGGACACCAAATTGAATTGATCTCAGAGGCCCCCACCACCACCACCACCACCACCACCTTCTCAATAGGGGCCATCTGCGCGCGCTTCCCGCTTTGAATAAACATGAAAAAGTGACAGCACGTGCTGCCGCGCTGATGCGCGTGCCTACGACGGTGCCTCGCGCTCCCATTCAGCTGTGTAATCTGATTTCATCGCTTTCGCTGCAGCTGATTGATTCACACACCCGGGCACGGAGCTCTTTTGTTTACTTGTAGATGATATATTGATTTAAAAAAAATAGTTTTAATTAACTTTTTGACTTTTTAGCTGCAGAATTACTTCATAAAAAACAAGCAGACTGACGAATAAGTGCATGATTTACGTGCAAAGCGTGGTTGTATTGTTCATTTTGAATCGCCGGAGGTGTCAAATATAACAAATATATAGAAAATATTCACCTGTCTGCCAGATATAACAGTTTTAATGTGCATTTGGAGGCGTTCAGGTTATGTAATGGCGGCAAAGTGCCACATGGTGGGGCACTAATCTTAAACTACGCCGCTTGAAAGCTGCTGATGCAGACATTCTGAGATAAATGAAGATAAACAGAAGATAAATGAAGCTTTATATAAATAAATATAAATATATAAATATGATATAACTCTTAAAGTCTGAAGTCTTACTAATGGAGGATGATGATATTGCTCATGTTCACACACAAACGTGCCCTTTTTTCCCTTCTTTTTATATATGTGAGATTATAGAATTATTGATATAGAATTAAACATCCATCATCCATCTTCCATCCCCCACCCTTGACACAACACTGCTGTTTATTTTGCTCTCCATGGGGAGGGAAAGGGGTCGTGTCCCAGTCATGACCTCCATTGTGTTCTGGAGGGGATGAGATATATCTAAGGGTGTGTGGAGTGTGTGTGTGTGAGAGAGAGAGTGTGTGTCGGGGGTAAGGATGCAGTTCAAAGGAGGACAAAATATTGATTCATATACAGCCGTGTAATTGCTGGAGGCATCTGTTGTCTTGAGGTTTGAACTTTCACGTGTGTTTGGGGTCTGAATGAACTGGTCCTTTGTGTCCTGACACAACAGGGGACGAATGGCAGCGACAGCAGAGAGATGTGAAATCAATCGTCGGGGATGTGTGCTTTAATTGATTGTGTAACCTTTATTTAACCAGATATACTCACTGAGGTTAAAGGTGGCGTAGTGTAGGAATTAGACATTGTGTCAACTGAGATGTTGTTTCTGTGATTAAACGTAAAGAAAACGCAGCATTAATGTGTCAATTTTACACTTTTTCATTCAAGGAAATGCCTCATATTGCCATCAACCAATCAGGTTCCAGCATCTGGGAAGAACTTCACTTACATTTAAGAATCACTCATTTGAATAAGTTGTTCCCAGACTTTTTGGATGACAAATTAAAGCAATAGTTCAACACTGTGGGAGATTTGCTGATTTACTTTCTTGCTGAGGATTCTGCTGGCAGATGGGAAGGTGATCTTCTCACCTCACTTGAATCTCTCAAGATGTCAAACCATTCTGTATGACAAGGCAAAATTATTTTCACAAGAAAAGATAAAAAAGTAGAGGAGTTTAGGACAAATAAGTATAATTTTCTGCAGCCCTGTCCTGTCCTGTTCATTGTTTTGTGACCCTCAGATTTATCTTATGATACCTGGGAGCGGCCCTGGCCCTCAGGCTGGAAACCACTCTTTTAAATAGACTGCATTTGAAGAACAATATTCTCCTGAGCCGCAGTTTACACAAAAAATGTCCAAAATAAATAAATCTCTTCCTCTCCTAGGAGACACTCGGCCAATAAAACATTCCTGTATTTCACGTCAGTGGCCCAGAGCTCTTCCTGTAACATTTACCACGAGTTATAGTAGTTTTAGCAGCAGCTGAGGGTTTGTCTCGAATATCAAATATTCCCACGTCCTCTGTTATTTAAGGATTAGAATTTATTTGACAGAAAAGAGGAACTGTTGTTTACGTTCCAGTTTAAGAGGCTTCTTCAAGGCCTCAGTGACTTCTTTGTGTCTCTTTCACTAACTGTGTCCAGACCAGATTGCTATCGCTCCGCTGTTTGTTTTGTTGCTTTGACTGAATGAGTGAATGGCTGGTGGCATTACAGACAACTGTTTACCTTATTGAACTTCATGATCTGTGACAAAAACATTGCCTGTGTGTCTGTGGGTGTGTGGAAGACCGAATAGACTGGTGCTTGAGCTCTCGTTGGAAAACCTTTGTGTGAAAGTCTTTTGCAAAGTTTGTGAATTTAATACAACAATGATATTTAACGACTAAATAATTCAACCACTGAAACCAATTTTTCCTTTATTTTTGTAATATGTGCTCTGAACTAAAAAGTTTCACTAGACTTGCTTTAAAAAACTGCTCCCATCTTCACTTCCTTCTTTGCAGACAGAAGATGTTCCAGTTTCCATGGCATCAACCTTTTTATTGATCGCTGTCAGTTTTCTGCCTCTGACGTGTGTGACATCTATGCAATGCAAATCTAAGACTTGTTGAGGCAACAGCAAATGTGCGAGATCCTGTCCATCTGCTTGTTTGGAGTGACATCACTGAGCAGACAAATGGCTTTTTAGGAGATGATTGTTCGACATCAGAGTATATTTGCTGAGACAGACAGCAGCAGTCCTCACGTCAATACTTTGTAATGGATTCATCAACAAAAGTCAAGAGTATTTATACTTTATTTAACTTTTAAAGAGGCTTTTTTTCAGGCCCTTTTAATTAATCTGCACTGCTGGATGCAGGGATGCTCAATTACTACTTTAATTATGAATACAGTACCTTTAACCATCATTCTTTTGATGTGTACATGTGGGGATGAGTGAACGTTAAGTTATATGATGGTGCTGCATGTTCACCTTGTTAAAGCCCCTTTTACTGCTTTTTGTTACTTAACTTGGATGTTTAAGCTTCACTGTGCAATAATGAATGTAAAGAGTTTGACACTAGGAACTTTGTCACCCTGTAATTATACATTAAATCTTTAAGAGTTTAAGATGCATGACAGATAATCATGGTCCAATATGAAACTTACACAAGTATGATGTGGGAATTTAGTGAATTTAACTTTAGATTTTTGTAGACATTATTAAAAGCAGCTTAATTAAAACAAATATCACAAGGTGGTCTTTAATTTTATATTTTGTTATGTTATATGCTATATTAGATTGTTTGGCTCTTTGTTCTTTCTTAAAAAAACAAAATTTATTGGTTTTCAACAGCAAAAATAAATTTGGATATCTGACAATCATCTCGAAAGCTGCTGATGCAGACATTGAGAATCAGCACATGAAGATAAATGAAGCTTTATATAAATAAATATAAATATATAAATATGATAGAAGAAGTCTTACTAATGGAGGATGTTGATATTGCTCATGTTCACACACAAACGTGCCCTTTTTCCCCCTTTCTTTTTATATATGTGAGATTATATTGATATAGAATTAAACATCCATCATCCATCCTCCATCCATACATTTTGATAAATAATTAAAACTACTGAATACAACACATGACTGTGGTGAACCATCTCAGTCTGCAGCATGCTCCCCTCTCCTTCGTGTTTGTAATGTTGGCAGTGTCAAACTGGGGGGACCTCCGTGTTGTAGACACCCCCCTAGCGCCGTGTGTCCGTACTACACCCCCCGTACGCCGAGAAGCACTGCCCCCTGTGAAATTCCTGACTGCCAGGGTGATTCCTACGGCTACCAAGGGCTGCTTCCTACTGTAGCCTACCGTGTGCTCTGGGGGCAAAGTATTTTATAACCTCTGGATAAATTATCAACTACGGGGGAATGATATCACCGCCGATAAAAGGTAAGTTATGTTTTAATTACGCGGCGGAGAGTGTCGGTGATATATCCTGCAGATGTTAGTGTGCGGGCTCAGTAGTGTGCCTGACAGGCTGTAATGTCCTGTCTTCATTCGTTAAGCTTAACAAAAAATGTACGTTACCGTGTCTACCTGTGTTTGTGCACACGGAACAAAGGCTGTTGTTGTGTTAGGCTGAATGTGTGTGTTTTTTATTTTTAAGGAAAGACTTGGGAACACGCCCTTGCTGTCTTGCCTACCTGTATGAAAGGGAATGCTTTCAACTTCATTTGAATGCCCTCAAACTGCGGTCAGACCAACGCATAACCCCGCACTGGGGAAGTTAGCCGTATTTGTTAATTTTTAGCCACAGTTTCGAGTTTGTTACAGTGTTAAATATACGTCTGTACAGAGGCTTTCCCTACCAGAAACTCACACAGCCACTGTGAGACCTAGTAAAAAGTCAACTATGTTTCATACGGTTGACTTGATCCGCATTACCCCGGCTGGTGCACCGCAGCTCAGCTGTAAACTGTAACCTGCGGCGGGAGAGTTGACGCGGACGGATACGTGGTAGCACCCCCCCCCTCCCTCCCTCCAGCCTCTGAAAACAACCGGGGAAGCCAAAAAAACACACCGAGCCCCTCACCCCATCCCTGTTTGAAACCACCGTGGTGTAGCTTTGGGTTTTTCAAGGAGTAGCAGAAATAGGCTGCTGAGGTGAGGGAGAGCAAGAGGGGGGGCTTTCGAGGCCACGGTGAGACCAGGGAATTTCCTGCGTCTAGGTCCGCCAGCCTGTCGGGTCACAGGTAGGAGCTGGGCGTGTAAACCTGCTCTGGAGCTCCACCAGACTGACAAGTGATACGTGTATTCTTACTTTAATTCACGCTTAAATTATTATAACTGTTGCATTTCGGCTGAATGTCTCAACTGTAGTTCAGCACGACATCTTTTTTTATTTTATGTGGTTTTACTAAAAAAGATAAGTTACCGCCATTTAACGTTGGTCAAAAAAAAAAAAAAAAAGCAGGTGCTCCTGTAGCACGTGCACAGTGTGGTGACGTCAAATTAATAACCGTTAACTAATTTGAATATCATCCATTTGTGACAGAAACTTTATTTAATCCATTTTTTTTTACAGAATTAATTGAGCAACACAGGCTTATGATTGTGGAGCTAATGACTGTTTTCCTTTAATAATTAATCTGCTTATTAAATTAGCAACAAAATGTCACAAAAAATGTGTCAAAGCACAAGGTGACATGTTCAAATTGTGTTTGCGCAACCACCAAAACCGAAATATAATGTATTTACAGGAAAAAAGATGCAAATCCTCATATTTGAAGAGCAGATGTTTGTTATTTTGCTTGAAAATGTCAAAAAATAATCAAATTATTGATTACCGTTATTCATTTTATGTCAGGCAAACAGCAAATTTGATCAAGTTCCTCTAATCTTAAACTTAATCCCTTCTGAAGTGCAGAAATATTGCAAATAGACTGCTGGAGAAAAACCTCCCTAAGCCCTTAATTTAACATTTTTACTATTTCACACAGTTGTAGTGTTGTCGCTGTGTAGTAGATAAGTGATGCCAAGCTGACACTCAGTGAGAGCAGCGAGGTAACGCTGTGAGAGCCCGAGACAGACGTTAAATGGTGACATTTAATGACTGAGTCTTCCTCTCCATGAATTATGCAAAACGATCAGGACGTCTTGTGCGATCTCGACGAGATCCGCTTAGATTCTTCTTCACTTTCAGTCCCAGAAAGTGGTTTCCGGTTTGCGTGACAGCTGCAGAGAACATATTGATGGATATGATGACACCTGTCGAGAGCTCTTTGTCGTGACGTGCGTGCCTGAAAACTAAATGTGAGCGTTGCTCGCTTGCAGAGCATTTAAACACACTGGTTCCAGGATCATCGTTGGACTTCTTAGCTTCTGTTTATACTGCTGTGTTGGAGTGGGGAAAAGTTGAGAAAAGTTAGTCTCTTGAGAGGAAACAGGCAATATGTCAGTGTCAATTTTTCCCTACTGTCGTGTTTTTCAGTCCAACTATGAGCGTGTTCTTGTGACATGCAACATCAACAGAGCCATGACTGGAGTACTTGAGATGAAACAGTGATACCTCAGGGGAAACTGCGGCAGCACAAAGTGACGTTCACCAAGGTAACATATATAAAACATAACCATACATCACAAGAGAATATGAAGCTGTCGAAACACTGGTAGTATTATCCAAACATTCAAAGTAAGGCTATAAAAAAAGAGAATTTTCAACAAATTATTAGTCTGGAGTGAGTTTTGAATATAAAAGCATTATTAAAATATAATTAATCAATAATCCATAGTGAGATTTTGCTGTTTTTTTGGTCACATGATGAACAAAACATTATTAATAAAGTCTGTTAAAGTGAAGGTGTTTCTGCTGCCATGGTAGAGCGGAAAAGTGAAGGTAGACGGTGCAAAAATAGGCCAGAGGAAGAGAAATCAGCGCTAACAAGGTGCTAATTAACGGCGTCGCTTTTGTTGACGTTAAAATGTGATCAATCCTCAGTCTTAACTCAGTCAAATCTGAACAGTGTGACTTAAACTTTCTAAAAATACCATGATCTCCAATGACCATCACCACTAAACATCCATAATTCTGTGTAGAAATCAAGTATCATCACATTTTTAAGCTTTTCTTCAGTGTCAAACTAATCCAGTGATATATGTCTGTACATCCATTCGTCAGACTCTTAATTGTTGTCTTGACTTTGTCTAACTCGATGACCTCACTCCAGCTGAAGCAGCCATCAACAGTTGGTTTATTGACTGTCCACTCTGAGCTCATGCTGTTGCCTAGTAACTCCAGCTCAAAAATGTGACAGGTAAAGGCTAACAGTGTGGATCAAGCTTAAGGACTGTGGAGTCAGTGTTAGAGAGACTCATTGAGAGTAGATGGAAACTGATAGCGGCCTGTAATTACCACTGCACAAAAGGCGCATGTTAATGATCAGTCTAGTCAATAACGAGCGGATTCTTATAGTCCAGTCTGCTAATAGAGACAATTCATCGTGTGTCTCTGTCTGTCTCTGCTGCCATGTGCCTCATTCATGTCTTACAGGAGACCTCAGGGGTTAAATTCAGTGTCACTCGGGAATGTTGATTGAATTCCAGAGAATTAATGGCCCTCATTTGCTCAGTCATGGACAGCAACACAGCGAGCATGTGACCGGGCCAGACTTCCACAGTGACTTTGTTTTCATGTCTCGGCGTGTCTCGTGACTGCGGCCGTCACAGGGTGACCTCCTCTCAGGCTGAAGATGAAGTGTTGGCGTGAGCTCGTTGTGTCTTATTATGGTACGAGGAGACGTGTTATCGTAGTTACGGGGGCGTCATGGTTACGGAGGGATGGAGAAAGCAGTATTAGCAGAGGGGTAGTCAGGCGTATGAGCTGCATGCGGATGGCTGTGACAGAGCAGGTTAATTATGTTTTTATGAATGACAAAAGCAATGGCAAAAGTCCCACAGCGGAGTTATCCAGAATAACTCATTAGGTAATTATGTGTTAATCTCTTTTTTTGCATGTAAACCCATCATCACATGTTAGAGAGCTTTCCCACGGAGTAAACATAGGTCATATACACCATTAGCTCTAAATGCTGATGAGCTTTTAATAGCATCTTTGCACATGCTGGCATCTCTCCAACACCACGTGCCGTCTATAATTCAGCCCCGATGATTTCAATCAGTGTGATGAACATTTGTCTCGTTCTTATTCTTTCAAAGGAGAGAAAGTGTTGTTTTGGTGGCGGATCAGCTTAAAAAAATAGTGCGGGAATCAAAGAGGTGCCATAAAAGGCTGTTGGATTTCAGGATTAATCCCCGCTGAGTGTGAATGAACTACAGGGGGCTTTTCGCTTCTACTAAGGAAGAACGGATGAATGGCTTGCCTGAAAGGCGGTATCCAATGCAAAACAGAATGGATCATCTTATCTGCTTCATTAGATGCTTAATTTGCCGCTTTACAGAGGGAAACAGGAAGTACTCCTCCTGCTCCTTACTTGACTCCCTCTCATACAGTAAGGAGTCTTCAGAGGTTCGGGTCAGTTTGCAGGGCAGCACCTTGGTGGTTCAGTGACTGTGGACAGTGGCTGCAGGTTCAGTGCATCAGACTCTGAATGTTTGGCGTTTGGCTTTCCTCAGCATGTTATGAGGTCAGTAAGTCCTGCAAGTTCTGAGTCAGCCGTGTGCTCGAGTTTCTCTAAACATCTTCACAAATGTCAGCCTCATAAATTACTCTTAATCAGCTAGGGCTGCAGCTGTAACAAGTGAGTGCTAACAGTAAGTTTTTTTAAATAAATACTCGTGTTTGTTTGCCTTTTTTTTAATATAAAGCACTAACATAACAAACATGACACAAAACCTTTAGATTAATTTTGTGGTGGGGAGTGGGACATCGGCTTGTCAGAGCTGGTGGACATGCTCTGTCATACTGATAATCTTAGACCTTGTCTGGCATTTCTGTACTGCAATTTGTTGTTGCTTGTTGGCCATCATATATATAATGCTGATATATCTTATACTGGCAGACGTATCAGCCCTGGCAGATCTATCAGCCTAGCTAAACTACTATTAAATACACCTGTTACTCGTGGACTGTCACTGTCATGCATCGTAGAATGACATTTCTGCAAGATCTCCTGGAAACTATAGTAACAGTTAAGTCCATCAGTTTGTGAATTTATCCCCGTCCTCTTTTTATATGACCTCTTATTCGATATTATATTACATTACCTTTTTTTCTACCTTGTTTGTGACATAGCAGGTCCAGTTTCCGTCTTGACTCATCATGCTCATAATCAGTTCTTTACATGGGACACCAGAGAAGCTCAGGTTCATTTAGGTGCGGCATGACTCAATGTTATTCACCGGGATTTTGGCTGGAATTTGATCCAGCGGCCATGAAGCATGGTGATGATGCAGAAGGACAGTCGCCAAAAACCGATGATACAGTCACCTGACGGTCTGAAGCCCACAGCTCTTGCTTTACGTGTGATATATCAGTGTGAACCACCGTGAACCAGACCAGCATCCTTAGCATGATAACGATCACAGATTTTAGATAAACACACAACGTGTTTAGTCCAGTATGAATATGAGAATAATGATGTTTGAGATGTTACACTACGCGGGTGTCAAAGTGTTGGTATTTCCATGTATTCATTTGAGCCGTTGATAATCCAATATCGCAGATGCACTTATTGGACGCGATGAGAAAGGTGCAGCCGAGCAGCACTGATGTGTTCATGGCAGCTGACAGCAGATGCCTCGTGGCTGCGGTGTAACTTTGCTCCAGCTCTGCGCTCAGACATGAGTGCAAGTATTTTCTCGGGTTGTTTAAACAGGATAGTTTGTGCACATCTCCAGTTAGAGGCGCTGGATGTTTATTCTGTCGCTGTTCCTCGAGTCTCAGGTTGTTAGACCTGTTAGCTGATGTGTTTTATTTCATTTTTTCATTTTCTAGAAGCGTGTTTTGTTGGGGAATTTGAGTCTTGTAGTAAAACGCCCAGGTGTTACGTTACCTCAAAGAATTTAACATCGATTTGACACCCAGAAGTTTTCCAGAACAAGCGAATAGAATGGCCATGTACCCTTCATGCTTGATCGCTGTGATAATTCTGCTCTTCCTCCTCCCTCGCTCCTTGCTGCCAGTGTTTGCCAGGACAAACAGACAAGTCGGCAGCTCAGCAGGGGTCTTGGATTACTGTGAAGAATCTACCAGGGCTCCCCGACCCCCCTCCCCTCCCTTGCAGAGTGGGGGATTCCTATTTCAGCTTCGGACTCTCTGCAAACTTGAAGTGGTTCCACTTACCAATTTTCTCTGGCATGGCAAAGACAGGAGCCACATGTGAGAACACCCGCATATCCTGTTTCACTTCAATATAGATCTTAGAGCCTGGCATGTTGTTGGGTTAGTATAGAGCATGTTCGGGACTGTGCTGTACAGCGTGAAGCACGTGAAACAGAAATGATGTGCGGAGACACCGAGCACCGCATTTCAAGCAGGAAATAATTGATCAGCTTTTAACCTAGCTGCCGTCTTTACTCGCGGCTGCACTCTGACTGAACCTGGACCACGCACTCATTTAACCCTATTAATCCCTCATTTAGCCGCGTGCCCTTGCTTTTAAGAGGATTAAAACAGGTGATGGAAATGTCTCTGTGATTGTGTCCAGCTTGCTGAGCAGTCATTATTCATTCGGGAAATTCCTGCAGTAGAGCATTAGCAGTGTACTTCTGTTTCCATCCTGGTATAAGTACACAGCCCCCAACTGATTAGATTTTATTGTTAAATACACCACCTGTTTCTTGGTAGCCAGCAGAGAAAAACAGACTTTTTTGAGTTGGATTAAAATTTAATTAAAAAACGTATTAAAAATGTGATATAACATGTTAATTAGTGAGCATTAGACTAGCATGCTGGTGCTAGTCGAGCTGATTTTCCCTGTTTCCAGTCTTTATGCTAAGCTAAGCTACATTCTGGAGTCTGCCGCTGCGGCAAATCAATGCAGGGTTGCGTGCCGGTGTGTTGGGGTGGAGTGTGTGTGTCTATATGTGTTGAACGTAACCGCTGCGAAAAAATCAGGAAATAACTTTTTATTTTGCTGATTATGCAAATTTATCGAGGACTGCGCTCCCTCACTCTCATTCACTGTCTATGTCACTCTCTTTCAAAGCTTCAGACACAAACCAAATTAAACTTCTTTGTGTCACTAATTTGCAGCGTAAAATTGTGAGTCAGACACAAATTTAGAGGCTGGTTGATGAAATATAGAAAGCCAGAACACAACAGGTAGAGTGTCAGAGTTTAGTCCGTGAATCCACCTGGGTAGCCTGTTTTCTATCAAGTTCTAAAAAGTTCTGAAAAGAGAGTCATCTGTTTGGGATGTTCAGCGACTTTCTCATGCTAGCAGAGGCTTTTTGGAAAGCTCCATCAGGATGACTAAAGCAGCTCGCTGGCGATGAGACTTTGGAGAACCAGTTGAGGGAGGATTTGTCACCATGTGAGGATGATTCAGACCTTTAAAAATGATTTGCAGAATGAGCATGACCAAATATGCAGTTGCGCAACCTTCAAAGCATTTACAGGAGTCTCCACGAGTCACGCAAGCATGCAAACATACACACACACAACAGAGTCACTCACAGATGTGCCGACGCCACACTCCTCAGAACTGGGTCATACTAGATGTTTTGTGCCACAGTGTATTTTTGGACCGAGGGATGTGTGTTTCCCTCCAAGTGGCGGATAAGGGCTGCAGGTTATGCACTAAATCTGGCTAATTGACTCCCTTTGCTGGAGTCGTGAATGCAGAAATGCAGGGACGTCTTGCCAGGGATGCGGTTTGCTCAGTTTCTCACCACCTCTAAGGCGACTGGAGCCATAAATCAGCCATAAATCTTCACGCTCGAAGCCTCGCCTGAGAGTTTGAGGGCAGGTTTCGATCGGGAGGCGTACTGCGGCTTCAGAGTATGTCAGGACAAAGTGGTGGTATGAAAGAGGAGAAAGGGAGGCGTTTGAAGCACTCTGGATGATGGATGCAGATATTAGAACACAGAAATGTGTTCTCTCTTCTCCTAAAATACTCCCGATATATAACATTAACCCCAAACGCGGCATCACTTAACCTCAGAGTGTTGTTTGAGAGAGCCCTCTGGTTAATATCAGCTCCGATTTAATATCAGCTCTGCTCCATGTAAGGTTCACGGCTGTTTAATGCCAAGTGTAGGCGGCCTGCCTCAAAGTGCAGTGCAGTGAGTGTGAGCATAAATTTGATTTAGGTCTCTCTGAGTTAAGTTTTAACTACCTGTGTATTTCACACCTCACATTTTTCATCTTACCCAGAGCTGTCTGAGAAGCCGTGAGTGCGTATGTGTGTGTGTCTGTCATGCAGGTGTTGTTTACAGCACGCCTCAAGCTACGTGACTCACACTTCTCTCAACTTTTGTGCAGGTATGCTAACGTGAGCTTTCCAGATTTATTTCATTCAAACACCTCCGTCTCTGCTCGCCGACTCTGACCTCACCAAATCAACCGCATGCCCCTGATCACTCACTACTTCCCCTTAATGCGATCTTCAAACCCTCCACCTGCTCACACACCGTACATGGTATTAGTCTGTGGATTCACAGACCATTTAATGCTCGAGTTGGCTCCCACGTCTGCACACGATGCCATCAGTGTTTTTACTGCACGTCCATCCTCCGGGGGAAAGAATGCAGCTTGATTTTACTGGAAATAACTTAATATAGGTCCAATCACCCAACGCAATTCCCCCTGCAACAGCCGTCATCACAGCATTATGAAGTGCTTCGGATAAAAGCAAGTTCAAGTATGTATGCGCAGAAGTGTGTTTAGTCGGTTACGTTGAAGGGTGGTGTTCATATTTCTAAACTGTAGCATTTGTAGTCGTGGTGTCAGCAGATAGGAATGCTGCACAGAGGGAAGTGTAGTCTGATTATTGAAATGAATCTGTGACATGGTACAGTTTCTTCTTGATGTAAATTATTTTGTTCCTCCAGCCTGTGTGAATATTTGCTGATTTTGTTAGTATTTAATAATTAAACTGAATATCTTTTTTGGTCAGTTTTGCTTTGTTTTTGATCAAATGTTCCTATTTTCTGTCAAATGAGTAACAAAATTAAAATCAGCAGGTTAAACGATAATGGAAATAATAGTAATAATTGTTATTTCAGCCCTGAACAATTTATGTACAGAGTGATATTGTATAAATTCTTAGTTTAAAGGTCCAGTGTGTAGGATTTTGTGGCATCTAGCAGTAAAGTACCTGAATGCCCTCGCCTCACTCAGTCCTTCCTAGCGTCAAGGAGAAACTATGGTGGCTGCAAAACTCTGCAGAAACATGGCAGACGTGACGTAACGTAACAAAGTAACAAAAACATAACGATTCTTAGATTCAGACGATTATACACTTGTGAAAATATTATGTTGAATTTCCTCTAATTAGAGCCCACTAAATTTTACACACTGGGCCTTTAATAGCCAGACAGGTAGGTATCATCTATTTATGTGAACTGTATGTTGCAGCCTGAAGAAGCATTGGATCAGGCTTGACAGGAAGCACTGCAGATGCTACTTAGGATAAAGAAATAATATACCCTCATCTGCATGGTCAACTTATACTTTGATTTACAGCTGAGTATTGGATGCTGTGAAGCGGATGTCAAATAAAGGATATTTAGATGTTTTCTGTTCTTGTTTGTGTTGTTGAAGATCACCAGACTTTATTGTGTTCCACACTCTTTGAATAGACAGAAAGTCTCCTGGTGTTGTGTAGCGGTGTTAGTATAGACATCACGTACATTTCACTTGTTTTAAATTAAGCCACAAGTGATGCATTTATTCATTTAAAACCTCCTCCTGAGCGTCGCCGCCGTGACGTTTGGCTCAGGAGAGTGGTAATCAAAGTTTAACATGCATTATACTGATATAATGAGCCGTTTATTAAAATTAATGACTTGTAGGTAAAACAAGGACATACTGTTCGGAGCACTTCTGTGAATTTATTTTAGTTTGCCATCACGCCTCCCTGAGACTCGCTCCCAAACTGCACCACACCTCCGTCTTCTTGAACTTCTCCTGCAAGAGCAGCTTTTATCTCCGCCACCCTCTCGCTGCACTCTCTGTCTCAAAGCCTGTCAGTGTCGGGGCTTAAATTGTTTGCTGTGTGTCAGAGACTTAAATCTGCCTCCGAACAACAGTTGTCAGCCGTGTGGGAATAAGAGCAAATTGCTGTTTCACAGTCGCAGCGTTCCTTTTATCTGGGACACTCAGCTGTAACGTAACCTCCTGAGAGCTGCCTTTAACGCGGAGTGTTGTCACTGCAGGTTTGTAGCGAGAAGATGGTGACTGTAAAGCAGCTGCAGATACACACAGGCATGATGCATGATGGGTGCTAACAAATACCAAATGATGGGAACAGATGTGATGAAAAAGCCCTTAATGATTGATTCTTTAAAGCTCTTCAGTCCATTTCAAACAGTCTCCCTCTTGTTGGCTCCTCCTGTGTCTAACAGTCAAACATGGGCAGCTTTCCCAGACATTTCACATTTTGAATTCAAATTTCCCGTCTGCCTTCCCTCCAGGTTGATGTTTCCTCACCGGGCGCCCCCAGGGTCGCTTTCAAGCCTGACTGCCGACAGCTCGCCACCTCTGTCAGCCTCCTGAGCGAGCCAGTTGATCGCCTCTAGCGCAACAAGCGCCTGCCATCAGCGGCCCAGCCGAGCAGCCTCCGTGTTGCCCCCTCCGCCCCTCGAGGGCCAGCTGCCTGGGCAGGACTGTATCACCATGGACACAGAGTCCACCTACTCGGGCTATTCCTACTACTCCGGACGCTCCCGGGGATCCCACAGGCACGGGTAAATACGGATAAATCCTGCTTTGTCAGTAGTTTTGTTTCCTCCTGTCTCTGCCTTGACTTTGATTATTTGATACTACTTTTAGGTCATTATACCCTGTACACTGTAATCTGACACACTGGACCTTTAAGTCATGCATCAAGTTAAAAAATGTTGACAGTTACACCTAGTGGAGTTAATATCTTTAACTGTTGGACTGTTGATTGAACCAAACAAGCAGCTTGAAGAAGTGAAGGTTTAGGTGAAAATCTGACGGGCATTTTTCACTATTTTCTCACATATAATCATATATCAATCACATTTTTTTTAACATTGCTCAGTTTAACAATTATAAAGGATGTGCTTGTACAGTTATTAGTGGAAAAACATCAGAAAAATGCCAGCAAAGAAGAGGAAGAAATAAAAGGCGCACATCCAAATGATATTGTAAAATATTTCATCTTCAGTGTCCCTGAACATTCTTCAACAATGACTACTAGTTTTCATTTTTCAGCTGTTGCTCTCAAGCTGGAGTCAGTCAGGGGCATAAATCAGAGCAGAATCGTTGCTGAATTTGATAACAGACATGGCGCCACAGATCATTCATAAATTGATTTAAGCTGTAAAATCAGTTTTGTCTTGTTAGTGGTGCGTGTCATGCAGTTTTAAGCTTTGTGGTTGGATGTTTTGGTTTTTTTTCGCTAAAATGCACCTTGGGACTTGTAGTTCACCTAGTTTTTGAACTTTTCTCTCAAAGAACAAGATATCCTTGAACACAGTTGCTCATATTTCTGCTGATGATTCAACCAGCCTGAGTTTTACCATCATGAAAATGAATAGGACCTGAAATAGCTCTTGCAGCTTCACTCAGCTGTAATTTGCTGGACCAGAAGGTTTGAATTTTCTTGCCATATGAAATCTATTGCAACTTCATTCCCTTTCTTATCTGTGGATTTCTATGCCCCCCTCAACCCTTCTTTCACTGCACACGTCCACCCTCTGTCCTTCCACCCACCTCCGTGACCCCACCTCTCATGTATCTCCGTCTTCCTCTCTGGTCTGGCGTGTGTGGAGCCCACAGCTTGTGTAGTCGCATTAGTCTGTCAGCGGTGAAATGGCTGTGGTTGACAGGCCTCAGGAAGGCAGCAGGAGACAGGTGCTGAAGAGGCCTGACTGACTGATGGCTCAGCGGATACGTTGAGAGCCTGAGAGGAGATGAGAGGAGGAGGCTCTTGTTCCACAACAGCCCCTCCCTTGTCACTGACGGGCCCCCTCCTGCTTGTTCGCCATATATCTCTCTCTCGGCCCTCCGTTGCCGCTCCCACTCTCGCTGCCACCTGTTGCTGTTTAAGAGACTTTGTGTGTCGCTGTCTCATTCCCCTTCACACTTTACCCTTCTTGCTTTTTTATCTCTTTCCTCTCCTTCTCCTCATCATATCCATTTCTTGCTCCCTTGTGTCCTTTGTGATATGAATGCAGCAGCTGCCCCCTTTCTTGTTCGTTCTTGACCTCCCCTCTGCATCGCCTTCGCCTTCGCCCCCCTCCACCTCCTTTGATGGATTCCTGACTACTCTCCGAGGATGGGTAGGCGCAGGCGTATCACTTGTTCCCTACTCGCTCGCATTCCCCAGGACAGGAATGTGCCCTTGTAGCTCAAAGTTACACGGAGCAAAAGTGGTCTCACTTTGTTGGAATCGAAGATACGGGTGAGAGCCTGGTGGTTTGGAAATGGATGGTGGTGGTGGGAGCTTCTGTCCTGCTGCTTCTCCAGCCTTTCAAGTGAGTGACAGCAAATTGGAAAGGACCGTACGGACATCCACGCCAAATGCCTTTCCACTTCTACCATGACTTTGCCTTTGCCTCTGGCCTCTGATTTGATATTCAAAAAAAAAGAGAGAGAGGCCGCAGGAGAGGCAGGTCTGGATCACTGTTGTCTAATTACACTGATACCGGCAACAGATGCAGGCATGTGGGAGTGTGTTCGCTACTCGAGTGCATGCACCCAAAATAATCACACAGAGTGTTTGTACGGGTGTTTATTTGTGAGTCAGTCTCAAACACAATTTGTCAGGATATAATAGAAGAATGGGGTTGGCTTAGGCTTTTCATTAACAGACGGTGCAGAGGGTGTTTTTTTTTTTTTTTTTGGAGTTGTCTCCTCTCGTAGCTGGCTTTTCGCCCCCGTCATGTGTCAAACAATCCTCCTCCGGTGTCCAAGATACTTCCACAAAATATTCCCCTGGCCCTTCAGTGATGGCAGAGCGGCAGCTCTGTCCACGGATCCGACTCTCTGCCAAACGCAGAGACAAAACAAGCTCATGACAACAATTTCTTTATTTGCAAGCTTCTTAATCCCTTCTGACCACGTTCAGTTGCACCGGAGCAAAACACTAATTCCCAGAGAGAGAGAGAGCCATCTTAATTGTTGGTATTACAGTGAAGCCTGTGTATTTTTTTTTATTTAAGCAGAATCCAGAGCTACGTAATTAACTGTGAGGGAAGAGCGTTAATATGATTTTCACGCCTTAGTCGTAATATTCCATTACCACGACTCTCACAGTGTCAAGAGACTGACGTTTTTTGTTTTTTTGTAATTGACATTCAAATTAGGTTGTGTGTTTTTAAATGATTCTCACTGGGAAAATCAGAAGAATTTAGTTTGAATTGGTGATTTTAATTTAATTCATTTCTAAATAATAAAAAAAAGATATGATATTATATCAATATTTCTGCATCTCTCTTGGAGAATAGGAGTTTGGAATCGTATCCTCAAAAGTTCCCCAAAGCCTGGCTCCGTCACTCTGTCAATTCTGAGTGTTTAAATGATTATAAAATTGCAAATCTCATATTAGCAGCTGCTCATGTGGAAAATTGGTTCTTTTGATTGGTATAACTCCAATTATAGGGCTGCACGAAGCATTCGCATGGGACTCGGTGAGTAATTTAAACTAATTTGTTCGTAGTTGTAGTACCATTTGGAGGTTTCTTGGATGATTCTCCTCATAGAGGAGACGGTTCCTATACGTCTTATATAGATATGTATGTTGAAGTTGATTTTAGTGGCTTAATTATGGTGGTAACGATGTCTAGAATATGTCTCCAGTCCAGGGTTATTAATATCTGGATTAACTTTACAGACGAGCACTCTGAATACTGATGATCACTGACAAAAAAAAAGATCTTCTATAATACGCTTAAAATGTGCCAGATTTGGTAGCTGGAGGACTCTCCACGCTGACCTCTCTGGGACACATCAGCAGTGAGAATGTGTTAAGGCGTCAGTGTGCTTCATCAGAAATGCTCGTCAGATTATTTAAAAGCTCTGGAAACCCCCCCTCCCCGTACACTTTTCCGATTGGCAGGGGAGCGTGTGTGACTTTCCAAAGCCGACAATCCGACATTCACACTCACTTGACGCAGCTATTGGCCAGCTGTGCGGAGATTAGACAGGAGCCAGCGTTTGAAACTCTCTTGGCTCTCTTTTTTTCACATTTCACGTGAGGAACCAAGTGCAACACTATGAATGAAAATGTGCTCCATTAACGATAACTCCAGCCAACTTCCGACTTCAGACATCTCCCTTAAACCGCTTCTTTTTAAACACGACCTGACCTTTGTGTCACCACGTTGTGTCACCTTGCTGTCGGTGTTATCTGTATGAAGCTGTGGAGCAGCTTATCACCCACACACTCCAACTCAACCTGAGCCATCACCTGACTTCAACTGCAGAGGTGACTATAGATAGCTTCTTTTTAGCACCTCTATCACACACTCGATCCCTCCGTTCCTCTGCAACACCTAACCGAGTGTGTGCTTGGTCAGTTTTTATTTGGCTTCACGACTCTACCCATTTGGCCGAGGCCGAGCCATCCACTGGCGTCTTGGCTCGGATGGGCTGCATTGACATGAAGCTCCGTGTCACACAGGTGTGTGGGTTGCCCTGCCAGCCCAAAGAGGCAACAAATTGGTCCGCAGACAGTTTGACGTGCCATGCTAGTTGGCTCTTCAGTAGCCGTCCTGCCATCCGCCGTCCCTCTGTGAGAGGTGGAGAATGCGATCACAGCCACACTCATCCTCAGGTGGTAGAGGGAAACGAGGCTTCCAGTGCTTAATTGGCAGGACGCCGCCGCAGCTCGCCAGGCATTCTCTGCCCTCACAGGACCCCCCCCTCCCATCCTCACTGTTCCAAAAAGCCATACCCGTTTCAGGGATCCACGCTGGAAGTCAAATTCCATTAATCAAATCATAGCACGGCACGTTGTTGGAATACCAACAAGCCGGCTGCATGCTAATGAGGCAGGAAGAGGATGTGGGAAGGGGGGAAGGTGTGTCTATGTGTGTGTGTGTGTGTTGGGAGCAAGGTTTCCACACAGTGTGATCACCCCAGAAGCTTGCTGAAGGGGGAATGAGAAAACAGGCTGGGGGAGGGGAAGGGCTGGTAGACAGAGGCCGATCTGTTCAAACCACTCCCTGGCTGCCCACAGGTATGCTCGCCTCTCTATTTTCCTGTCCGCGTGCATCCATCATACGTCTGCAGTCTCGCCAGCGCGGTGAGATCCAGACGTTGCTTTTGTTCTTGGCGCTCGCAGTGAATCATGCGTTGCTGAGATGCACATAACACCTGGTCTGTGCACAGGACTCACATTCACACATTGTGTGCTCTGAACCAGCCAACCTTTTTCAAATGAAGTGCTTGTGACTCCTCAAAACAGGTTATCTCCTTAATGTGGCTGATAGGCAGTGATTTTCCAGAGTACTTCTCGGGTAGTTTTATTCTGAGGATTTATAGAGGCCTGAAGAGGTAAAAAATATCAGTAATTCACAAGAAAAATGACAAAAAACATAGAAACATCATAAAGAACTTCATTTTCTCATTCTTGTGGCTTGCATTGTGCCTCATCTTTCAAATAAATAAGTCAAATGTCATCTCGGGACACCATCACACCACCACAATCTCTCTGTGCCATTGTCAAACAAACAAATAATATTTCATGCTTCAATACACCAATGACTAAAGGTAGGCAAGGAGATGATGTAAGATTAGTAAGATTGTAACTTGTTCAAAGAGTTCTCCTTTTTTGCTACAACTTGCTTTCACTTTCATTCAGTTACTGATGTCCTACATTAGTCCTACAAGCGTCGTGCCAGTTAATCCTGTAACTATGAACTACATTTTAGGATGAAGGCTAACCAATGTGGTTGGCAAACATAACGCTGGCGTTTAAAGAAAGAGCGAGACCTAAACCTTGAAATCCATGAACCTTGAAATGCAAATTTCATCCCAAATATCACATTTTTTAGGAAGAGTCGAGTGAATTTTTCTTTTAAACACATCCATCTGCTACACTCTGCTCTGTACTGACAATAGCTCTTACCTTTCTCATACCTTTCCCCCAGAGCTGCTTGTTATTCTGCTGATGGCTTGCGTAGGATCACTGCTTTGCGAGCCCCGCTGCTCCTCCCAGTCTCCCTCTCCTACAGCACTCCTCCCCAATTAATAATCATAATCAGTGACAGGCTTTGACTGATGATCACCCCCGCTGGAATAACCATCGCTACAGTGACGGCTCTAGCTGTAATAATATTTAAAGGAATAACGATAACTGTAATATATTTAAAGGATTAAATCAACTTCCTAATCTCCTGGATTTATTAGATAAGAACATGTCAGTCAGTCTGTCAGTGAGAGAAGTTGCTACAGGCTATTTGAACATTAGCTTTGTCTTACCATGTGCACATTTGAAACATTACTGTTGTGATTTTTTTTTTTTGTAGGAAATTGTGTTCACATTCAAGAGGAAGTACAGGAATAGAGGCGGAAAGCCGACTGGTTAACACCCTTTAATCAAAACACTTGGATCCAGTGCAACTCTATGACTGTAACAGCTCCACCGCTGTCAATCATACCGAGTCCTCCATTACCCCGGCAGGCAGGATATCCTGTACATTATGGTTATGAATTGTTATTGTGAGTGAGTGTGAGAGAGTAGCATTCAAGGGTCACGCAAGTATTGTGTTTGTAATTTAGTTCAGTCGAAGGCTATTATCTAGCTGCGTCAGACTTTCATGATCCAACCTTTCTGTCTCTGTCATTTTTTTTGTCTGATTTTGAGGCAAACTTCAAAGCTGCTCTAATCAATATTTTCCTGTGGGGTGTCTTTCAGCTCATTGTTTTGGTTTTTAGAGGCTGCAGCTTTAATGTTTTGGTTCACTCTCACCAAGCTCTCACCAGCTAGTTAACTAAGTAGTTTATGGAGACCAGACCAGAGCTAAACATTCATCAGGTGGCCAGAAACGTGACTCTAAATTAATGCTAATGTTGCTCTGTGTTTACTAAACGTGTGTATGAACAAAAATCTGTTAATTCAGCTTTAAACTGCAAAAGTACCAGCATGGTGTGCTTGAGTGTCTTAATGGAGGGAGCACTGTGCAAATTTGATTTGTTACACTTCTGTTGTAATGTGGCTCCTACAATAGAAGTGATTACCATGAAACAACATGCTTAGAGACAGCAGGAAACTCAATTAGCGTTTAGGAAGACAACAGCATCTAGAAATGTCCTTTGTCTTCTTCAGACGTGCAGCTGAACTAGATTGTATGACGTCTCTTTCATTCACTTGACGTCCAATATGTTTGTCCACTAATCTCTTTACAGCATCTCCAGCATGTGATATCTATATGAGATCCGACAGTGTCTTGTCTGTCATTCAGTCTGACCGCCATCCAGCAGCTCTCAAACACCTGGGGAATACAACTGCTGTCATACAAATTAAATTTGAGATATTTGGCTGCATTAGATCTCAGAACAGTCTTTTTGTGTCACCGGTTTGGCTCAATTTTGATGCATGTGTTCAGCTCAGGCTATAAAATACTCTGTGTATTATGTCCAAGATGTCAGCAGCTGGAGGGGGAGGGAGACAGATGAGAGATTAGCCGGAGCTGCTGAGCTTTTCTGCGGTAATGGAGCTTCAGAGCGGGCACCGTGCCATGTGGCGCTGGTGATGCTGGGCGGAGGATGTGGAGACCTGCCGTTGACTCTCTATACAGGATTAGGACTGAGTGCAGGGGGTCAGTCTGGCTAATGGAGCTCATATGTTAGGGACAGAGGGCCTTGTAGAGAGAGAGTGGTGTAGTAATGGAGGGGAGGGGGGATGTAGAGGGAGGGGTTATACTCATTCAGTCATGGGAAAATTAGACTGAAACAAAGCGTGATTTAATTGTTCTGGTCTTATCTGACTCAAACAGCAGCCAGCTGCATTCATAGTCCCCGCTTCTCTTTGTATGTTCAGTATGTTCATACATATATGCAACTCTGTGTGTCTTCACCAGCTTCTTTCTGTGACTCGTTTGTTGTTCATTAAGCTCTGTGCTGTAAAATAGGGTGCAGTTTCTGGTTATCATAGATTACACTGGGAAACAAGCTGTAGAAAGGCAAAAATCTACTAATTTCTTATTATTCCATAAAGTTTAGAGACTCACAATAGACTGAATTGTCTTTTAAATAGTCAAAGCAATCAAAGCAGTGCAGACTGAGATATTCTGAGTTTAACTTCTTACATGGGTCAAGTGTCAGAAACACTTCACATATTTCCCACAGTACAACACAGCTGTGTACACTGTATATAACCTTAATAATTCTGATGACCATTTTTAACTTTCCAGATACTTTATACATGTTTTCTAGGGTGGAAACTAATAAGTTACTCCACAGAAAGTTAACATGCAATAATTTTAATAATCGATTAATCCATTAATCGTAAATCTCTTAAAGGTACAGTGTGTAAGATTTAGAGAGCCCGATTTACAGGACATGGCCGAAATTAAATATAATATTCACGACTGTGTTTTCATTAGTGTAAAATCATCTGAAAATCAGGATCGTTATGTTTTTGTTACCTTAGAATGAGTCTTTTATATCTACAGAGGGAGCGGGTCCTCATCCATGGAGTCCGCCATCTTGAACTGCCATGTTTCTACATTAGCCCAGAATGGACCAGCTAAATACTGACTGACTAGTGAGGGATTTTCGTTTTTTTTTCATGGCTACCATAGTTTCTCCTTCACACTAGGAAGGAGAGGGTGAGGCGAGGGGGTTGCAGTCAGCAACTACACTGCTAGATGCAACTAAATGCTATACACTCCTCCTTTAAATGTGGATATTTGCTGCTTGTACATTGGAGTACATTGGAATAATAATAACAATCATAGAAAATAATATATATAACAATATAATATATATTAATAATGAAATCATTATTTGCAGCCCTAGTTTTCATGTAACTTCATCTATAATAAGTGAGACTTCTTTGTCCCCAGCTTCTTTACTAGTAGTTTCATGCTACGCTAATGCTAACTGATCTTTGCTTTTTCTCTGTTCTACAGGGAGCGGAGCCGGGACCGCCACAAGTCTCGCAGTAAAGACAGCCGCTCAGAGAAGTCCGTAACGATTAACACGCCGCCCGCAGAGCCTCTGCTGGGTGACTCGGCTGTTCGGGGTGAGCAGGTCCAGGTAGGGCTGAACACGGCGCCGTCCGAAAACACTGCACCAACGCTTGAACACAGTCCTACATACAGTGTCTTTACATTCACAGTGTTTGCTATAGGTTGCTCCATGGATGCCTCTAGGATAACTCTGCTAGTCTGATTTATCAGGCATTTAGAGCATTTAGAGATTTATCAGTCACTAGTCAAAATGAGTTGGAATGATAATCAGCCTGGGCTGGAGCAGGCCATCTGGTATTTGAGGACAAAAGCCAGAAGAGCCAGTCCACTTCTGGCAAGGTCTGGGCTGTCACTTTCAGGAAATCTATTACTGACAAATATTTGCTACAGGATGTGAATGGAGCAGGTTGTTTCTCTGGTCAGTACAACTTTTGTTTTTTTTATCCCATTTGTCAGAGGCAGACACTGTTTTACTGCAGGGAGTGGGTCGATCGATGGTGAGCCACAGTGCGATGTAGGGAGGTGGCTTCACTGGCCCCTGCCAAAATGGATCAGACCAAGCCAAAACAGCAGCTCGGCAGTTTATGACTGCCATTTCAAAGTCTACACAGAGAAATCATGCTGACTGACAGGCTCAAACAATCGATTATGTGATGGATTATTTGAAGGTAGGAAAGCGTTAACGACTTAAATAATAACACTAATATTTGGACAAACGCTAATGCACCGTAGGCATCAGGATAAGTTGGTTTGGCACGTTGCTCTTGCCTATTAGACAGCACACTGACTTATTTTCATGTCAAACAGCAAACAGCCATGTGATTATGTCTCTTGGAGTCAGATAAAAGGCAGAACAAAGAAAAGACTGGTCGATCAGATAGCTCCGTGTCAGCTGGGCAGGTTGGCTTCGTGCTGGCGTGTTAAGACGTGAAATCCTCAGCAGCACTTAAAGGATACAAGAGTTCCAAAATGACTGCAGTGAAAGAAAATGAGTAAGAGCTAATTTGTTACCTCAAGTTCTGTGTGGTGTTGTAGAGTTTATGATCCTCGGATAAAAACAAGTGTTCAGTACTAATAGGTTCTTCCGTAAAGGATGACTAAGAGCCAAATTGGCCGGTTGTTATGACTGAATACGGCTGGGTGAGTCTCAGGAACAGCTCCATGAAGCTCAGTTGTTGACCAAGAACTGTACGATCTGCACGTATAGAGGTCATTAAAATGAATAAATTATACAAAAACAATCTTGCGCGCATAAAACCTGCAGTATGAACCAGGGAACTGGGTCATCTGGGTCAGTTTCAACAGTAGGTATGGGCACCACGTCTTGCATACATATTATTATTGCTAAAGAGCATTTAGCATTTAGTAATGCTAGCTGCAGTCCCCGTGTGCCTCTGAGTGCCTCATTCCAGGGGATGGGACTAATTGCTGGTGTTAAAGACTGTAAGCACTCGCACTCCACTATTTAATGATGACGCTACAGGTGATAGACGTAGTTTGTGGTTTGTTGTCACAGTTTACAGCATTATATTATATATCGTACACCAGCAGAGTGTTTCTTGTTGGATTTAAAGCATCCTACTCGTGTTTGGGACAGTCACGAACATGACTACACAGGCTTTGAGTCATCAATCAACATATTTTTCAGGGATGCAACAATCCAGTACCTTGTGGATTAGGCATCATAAAGTTTCGTCGTTATGTAATGCAGTGTTTCCACTCCCAATTATAGTAATTCAAGTTCCTGGATTCATGTTGTGGTTAGAATGGTGTTGGATCAGCAGATACTCTAAGTTGACGTATCAGAATCTGTATTTTTCGGATACATTTTAGCATACTTAGCAGTATAACTGTGAAAGACTAAAACCTGGGCACTTTTTAAGTGATTTTTAAAATGGCAACACTGACCTGTGAGGACAACTCACACCTTTTTCTGAATCAGTGTAGCATACAGCCTTCTTCTCCTCAAGACTCAAAGACACCTGACGCTTCTGTTCAGCTTTGTTTTATTACTGATTTCATGTTTTGAAGTTGCACACTGTCCTTTTTCTGTTTGCGTAATGCTCAAAGACGTCGACTCATTCATAGTTTGGGGCTTTCACACCCTTTTTCGCCGAGCAGTTGATCAATTGTCTGTCATGTGAAAGTGTGAAATATGCGCAGTTCTTCTTCCAGTATGCTTTGAAAACAGGAATTTCAACACTCGCTGCTGGCAAGAGTCAAATGCTTTTAATTAAAGAGCAGGAATAGAGATTTTTAGCACACAGACAGCCTCGGCTTACCCAAGACTGACCTGCACTTTTGGCCAAACAACTGTCTGGCACAGTGGCCTGCGTCAAGCCCAACATTAAGCCGCCGAAGGGGAAAAGCGACAAATACAAACACGCACAGACACTCCAACGTTCACCATCGCTTAGTGACCCACTTGGCACTTTCTTCCCTGATGGCAAGACTCGTTAGCGGTGCCCGTGTACGTTTTTTTTGTCTGCACAGTGCGTCTAATTTTAACACATGACAGGATTTGCCACAGAGCACAGCCATCCTTAGTATTTTGCTCTTCATGTCTTATTCATGCCGTGGCCTGCAGTAGTGCTGATGACAGGGCGGGGAGTGTTTGGCTTTAGTTTGAGTAATCAAGGCCACCAATTCTACTGAGAGACAGGCTCAGCACAAATCCTCATATGTGTGTGTGTGTGTGTGTGTGTGTGTGTGTGTGTGTGTGTGTGTGTGTGTGTGCTCTGCTCTGCCGTCTCACATATGCTTCAGTATGTGAGTGTTCTGCGTCTGTGTGAGTCAGTCACGTCTCAGAGTCTAACTGTGTAGCACCGCGCTCATTACTCCACTGCTGGGACTTAATCAGAGTCTTGGCTGACAGCACGGCGCATCGCTCCGGGCAGGGATGTCCTCACAATCCAGCACAAAAGTTTCTCATGGTTGTGATGTGTCTGTGATGCCTCAACACAGGATTTTTTGTAAAAGCAGAGGGTTTGCTCTTCATGTAAATGTATCGGGAGGGGAAAAAAAGGACTGGAGGTTCGGGGGAATAACAGCAAACGAGGCAGAGAATTGTTGAGAGGATTTGCCTGCTGTCGAGGGATGTTGTTTGTATGTGTAAATTTTTGCACTTGGCAACAAGCCTTCACAGGACGCACAAATCTCGAGGCACATTTATAGGAATAGTTAGACATTAAGGGAAATATGTTATTCCCTTTATTGCCTCACGGCTGTACGCTAAATATAAAGCTGGAGCCAGCAGCTGGATAGCTTAGCATGAAGACTGGAAGCAGGGGGAAACAAATACAGTCCCTCCTACTGGTAGCTCCCTAATGAACATGTTACATCTTGTTTCTAGCAATGACAAGTTGCCATTTCACAGGGGGTTATGGACTAGACTATCTCTTGGCCAGCCCCAGTTGCCAGGCAACTGAAGTTACTTCGTTTTTACACCTTTGTTTTTGTAAGGAGTAAAAAAACGAGTTGATTAATTAGCTTTAGAGGTGCTGGGAGGGTGATTTTATTCATTCAGACAGAGCCAGGCTAGCCTTTCCACTCTGTTTCCAGTCTTAAGCTAACTAGCTTCATATTTTTTTGTGAGCGTGGTATCTTCTGTCTCATCTAACGCTTGGGAAGAAAGCACAAAATGCTGCAGTGTTCCTTTTAGCTCACCGGAGAGAGGGATTTCTCATAGATGTGGCTGATCATACACCTCTCTTTATGGTTGCTCTATATGTTTGAGCAGAACCCTTCCAGCAGGTTGCTCCAATTTCAGGAGGCAGGCCAAAGCTCCAGGCTGTATGGTAATGTACGAGTGTGAGAAATACACTTCAGGTGCTCGTTCAGCAGTGAAAACTTTAGGTGGGAACGAGCGGTATCGGTAGATGTCTACGGGAAATCTGCCTCTGCTGTATTTTGCTGGATGGATGTTGGTGTTTGCAAAGGACAATGGAGGTGAGTACAGCCTGGACTGAAGTATGGACCCTCTATAGGTGGACTGCCACTAAATAATGTGGGTAATTGGGTCAAATCATCCTGCTGTTATTGTTGTTACGAAATTGGATAGAGGAGCTCAGGTCAGTGTAGCAAGGCAGCTTTGCGGCTTACTAGTGTGATGTGAAGTGGCATTGTATGAGGTGTCAACCAGGAGAAATGTGATACGTTTAAACCATAAAGCATTCTTTGAGAATTAGCGCCTTCCTATCCCAACAACTGGAGGGAGAGAAGGGTGGGCTGGGTTTATTTTTAGCTGTTTAGGTGCAGCTTAGAGCTGGGAACGCTGTGTGATCTGTGGGCGAGTACGGCACGTTTGTTGGTGTTTGCAGTTAAAGATAATTTGGCTCGGATCCACTAAAACCTGTCTGATTTCTTATGTGTCTTCACTTGTATCCAAAATCTGTCATCTTTCCTCTTATCGGTGCAACCACAAACATCCTGACAGACTGATGCTGTTTCCAGTCTGAAGTGCTGACTTCCAAGTGGAGTAAAAGCAAACCATTGTGGTTCTTTCTCTGTAGTTCCAAGTTAAACAAAACTAAACTAGCCAGTTCTTTCCAAGTTGCACGAATTCCCCTGACACCCCAAACCTCCCTGTGTTTCACCTTCCTCTCACCCTCGCCGCAGCTCGCTTTGTTCAACCCAACTGAACTCCGCTGTTTTGCAATCTCATCCTTGCATACTCAAGTCGGACCTCGGTGTAGTAACAGCCGCACCAATTTTGGCGTGTCACGCTGGCGGACCGCGGCACAGGTACGACCGCCACCCTGATTCGCAAACAGCCATGTCAGGCTCTCTTGGAAGAGGCAGAGCGTTGCGTTCATGTTTGGGATGTCTCACCCGCGGAGAGCGCTTCTTGGCTCACTCTCCTGTGAGACAGAATCCCGCCGAGCTTCACGGTTATCCCGGTGCTTTGTGTGTGTGTGTATGTCTGCGCTTGTCGTAAGCTGCGTGCCACCGCCAGGCTGCAAGCTCAGTAGGTGGGCAAGTCAGGAGAGAGAAAGAAAGATATTCTTAGCACTTCTCGACAATGGATTTGGGTGTAGGTGTTCTTTGGGGTGTAGATTCTTTATTGGTGAGCAGACAGTCGAAAGAGGACAGAAACTAAGAGGAGGTAGAGAGATGGGGAGTGTTATGCAACTAACTAGACTCGAACAGAGCATCTTGAGGTTTATGGTCATTGCCTTGAACGCTGGGGAAGTTTAATAGCACTTGGAGATGAACTTTGTGGCTGAAGCCTCCAGGTAAGGTCAACACGATCAAAGAATTCTTCCCTGGTTTCTGGCTTCGCTTTGGTATTTTAGGACAACGTGACATGAAATGTGGCTCTAGAGGAATGACGTAGCAACCACTCACAGGGCTGGTTGATGATCTACTGTAACTGCTGAGCTACAGTCAGTGAGAAACGTGCTACAGATACAGCTGATTAGGGTTTGACCTGACTAGTCGACAGTTAAATTTAAACTTTGTTTAATTACATAGCACCTTTTCATTCACAGAGCAAAAAATATAAAAAGCGGATTAAATTTTTGCAAGAACGAATGAATAAATATAATTTGACCACAAGCATTTATTTATTTATTTATTGGGGACTAATCCACATTGAGTGCATTAGTGAGCATTTCAGTTTATGTGGGCCTGAGTCCAAATAAATGTGACAGTGTGTGTGTCCATGGTAATGAAGGAACATGTGACCAGTGTGACTCACTGATGCGTTTTTAATATTTGTGTTTTTAACAGTGGAGCTCTATAGCACAGAGGAAGTATCATCTTGTTGACGATAAGGAAATCATATCATCATATTTATCCTTTACAGACACACTGTCAGGTTGTTGTTCTACGGTTAGGTGAACAGCTTTTGTCTTACTTTCCACACACACACGCACTAACACACATGCAGCCTCGCCAGTGGCAGCACGGCGACACCGCAGTGCTCACTGGGTCAGAAGGAATGGACAGAGAGTGGTGCCGAGGCAAGAGACGAGCAGAGAGTGAGTGAGGATGCCTTCGGGGGAAGATGGAGAAAAGGAAAGGAGGAAGGAGAGAGAGCGAGGAAGGAGGATAATGGGAGAGAGATGTTTTTTGAAGTGTAGTGGTGGCTCCTAATTTTGTTTACTCTCCACTCTGGACTCAGATGTTTATTTACTGCACTCCTCCTCTCCCTCTCCATCCATCCATCCATCCATCCTTTTATCCCCCCATCCATCCCCGCTGCTATCCCATGTCGTCTCACCACTCTCACCCCCCTTCAACTCTTCTTCCTCTCTCCTGCTCTCCGCGCTCTGCCTCTCGCTCTTACTCCATAAAATCTCTTATATTATGTGGCAAGCGAGCGCGCGGTCCCATACAATGCCTCCTGAGGCATCATGGGAGAGATTTCTATATAAAGACAGTTAAAGAGGGGCTGGGCTGCAGATCAGGAGAGAGTGAGAGAGGTCAAACACACATACACACACACACACACGGATGGGTCGGGGTAAGGAAAGCAGTGACTCAGTGCAGAGACGATGTTTGTGCGAGCTGGACTTAGCTAAAGTTTGGCGGTTGAGGATTTCGGGATGCAGTCGCCGACGGTGATGGAGGCGGTGGAGGAAGTGTTGCAGGTGCTGGAGGTTTGCGAGACTGTAGAGGAGATAAAGGAAGTGATTGTCACCACCATAGAAGAAGACTCTAATACTAACTCGCCTCCAGTGGCTAGCTCTGGACAAGGGACCAAAACAAGCCAGGTAAGACAGAGACGAGCAGTCCAGTTTAGGTTCACTGATTTCTGATGTTTTATAGAGCAGACAACTCAACTGGAGCTGGAATGTTTTATTGCAGCAGCAGATTGCAGTTTGAGTTTGGCATCTGGGCTCCGACCTCATCACTCCTTGAGATATTGAGGAGCGATGAGCAAATATCCTAAACCCCCTCCAGAGCCTGCAGGTGGGTGGTGATGCTGATGCAGGGCAGCGACGGCATCGGCAGAGCAGAGGGAGAGATGGGAAATGTTAAAATAAAATGTTGGTTTGGTTGTTCCTGCACGTGAGTACACGTGTGAAAAATCAAGTGATCGCTTGCTGTACACAACTTGATAAATGTGTATTCACCGAGCAGTCGCCCACGATTGCAAAAACAATTGATAGGACCCCAGAGGATTAAACTGGCTCTTAGGATGTAATTCTACACGTACACGCCCAGGTTTGTGCATCAGTTATCTAATACTAATAATACATAATCGTTACACCAGATTCTTTGTTTTGTTAAATTAGAAGTTCTCTGTTCCCCACATGATTACCTGACATTTCTGTGAATAATCCATTGGAACCATACTGCAATTTACTTCTTGATCAAACGCTGCTCAGCTGTCAGTCTCCCATTGTCTCACAGTCACTCCTTTAAGCCGTGAATTAGTCCAGGGACTTTTTTTTTAAGTGCTCCCCTTCCTTGTCCTGACAAGTTCTTGGCAGCTTTGCACTCTGTCCGCAGTTTGTACAAAGGTGGTTTTAAATGGCTGTGAAGAGCTCTTTGGGGATGTGTGTTGCTGTATTTCACACACACACACACACCTTGCCTCCCAGGAGTGAGTAGAGTGCACTTGTTCAAGCACTGAGCGAGGGGCTTTGTTTGCAGCCCACTTATAGAAAACAAGCTTTTAGTGGACATTTGATTTCCTGTGAGAGACAATAACTGTTATTTATACTCGGGTGGAGAGAGAGAGCAGAAAATACTCTGTTGAAAGCTTTGTAAATGCACGCTGGCTGACAAAGCATGGTAGTGCACATAGCCGCTGTGCTATATATACCTGTGCACAATTGCAAACACACATACACATTGTTCGGCCATCTTGTGCTAAGGTATCTTTTCATTACTGCTCAGCTATTTGTGAAGCTCAGGTCATTAGTGAGTTGTTCTTTCACAGAGGAGCAGATTAAAAATTTCTGAGCAATGGCTGCTTGTTTTTTTGGCAATAACAGCTGGATCTGTCATACAATTTATCATCAAAAACACCCTGAAGGCCTTCTGAGCGAGGGCCCATACCGTCAGGAAATCCCTCCAATTCCAACAAGCAGTCCTGTAATGCAATCTGATCCAAACAAGTGCCCATGTGCAGTTCAAATGTCGCCCTGGATGTGCTTAAAGTTCAGCAGCTACCATATCGTATTGCAGCATTTAGTTTGCAGCCTCGCCAAAAAATTTCATCAAAGGAATAGTTTGATGGCACATTCTGCGTCTTATCAAATCGCTTTTGAAAGCGCTCCACTCAACCGTTTTTTTTAATGATGCCGAATCTTTTTGCTGCCTGCCTGTGATGGAGAAAGTGATTTCCTCCAGAGTTGGCTGCACGTGTTGCTAGATTACTGCTCTTTTTAGACAAAGTATTTATCCTTCGCTTTGGTTTCCCGGGTCGGCATCATTTTCACGCTCTCTTTAGTTTTGGTTTTGCAGGTGGCTGAACATTTCCTTTAAAGCGGTGCCAAAGTTACTGCAAAAAATTTTTAACATAGTCTGCTGCTGCTCATTAAGACTTATTAAACCAAGAGGTTGACAATTTGGAAAGTATGCTTATTTGTTTTCTTGCCAAGAGTTAGATGAAAGTTGACTGCCATGTCTGTACACTAAATAAGGAGCTAAAGCCTATAGAGGTGCTGGTAGGTGCTAGCTGTTTCCCCCTACTTCCAGTCTTTATGCTAAGCTAGGCTAACCACCTCTGACACTTCATCTCATGACATTTTCCATATCAATACAGGTCTACTTACCCTTTATATGATTATAAAAAACAGATATGAGAGTGCTATCAATCACTTCATCTAGATGTCTACAAGAATATGAAGAAGTTTATTACTCAGTATGTCGAAAAATTCCTGACGTGGTGTGAATGGTGTCCATAAACGATCAGAAAAATAAAGCAGATTAGGTTTTTATATCTGTATCATCCTCTTCTCTTCTCTTCTCTTCTGTTCTCTTCTCTTCTCTTCTCTTCTCTTCTCTTCTCTTCTCTTCTCTTCTCTTCTCTCCGTTATTCAGCTGTTTAGTCTTCTACCAGAACGCCTCAGCTCCTCCCCGAGCAGAGGAATATCTTGTAAAACCTTGTCTGGGCTGAATAAATCACTGCAGACGTAGGACAAGAGCAGACCTGACAGGTGTTTAGTTGCAGTGCATATATTCATGACAAATATGCAGTAGTGCGTAGAGGGTTTCACATGCGTGGTTCGTCTTTGTGGTAATCATCTCTGGCCCTTGAACTGCCACTGGCCTTGCTTTCCCTCCTCCTCCTCTCTTTAATTGGCTGTCTTGTTATTGCCTTGAACATTTCTGTCTTGCCCTTTTCTTTTTCCTCTTTGTTTCCCCTCTCGTCGCTGTTCGTCTCTGTTTCACCTACTTTCATGTGATGAATGGGACTGGGCCTCCTGCAAGGCTGCTGGTACTGAACCAGATCAGCCTGTGGTGATTGGTTAATCCCGTGAGGAAATGTGGGTCACTAGTGGCTATTTTTAGTTGTGTCAGCCAAGGGAAAGCCCAGGTACAGTAGTGAGAATCCAAGAACAGTGTCCCAAATTTCATTAGCATTGAGGCAAAGGTGTGTTGGTACTTTGAAGATGAACCTAATAAACATAAACTGAATCCTCAAACCGATTTTACTTCATATTAAAGTTATTATTTCAAATCAGCAACTGGACAAAGCAACTGATTAAGAAAATAATTGGCAGATAAGTCAATAATGAAAGTAATCCTTAGATGCAGTCCTACTTACCAGACAGGGCTGTGTCATAAATACATGTGTAAATCATAATTTCTAATTTATAGGCAACGCAAAGTACATGGGACATAAAAAGGCATTAAAGGCGTCGTTTGAAATTTTGGCATAAACTGTACGTTTATTTGCTTTCCTGCCAAGAGTTAGAGGAGAAGATTGATGCCACTCTCGAGAAGCATTAAGTTTAGCATAGCATAAAGACAGGAGCTGGCAAGTAGCACCTCAGCACCTCTAAAGCTCACTAACGAACATGTTATAGCTTGTTTGTTTCATCCGTACAAAAACTGAAGTGTAAAAATGAAAAAAGTTCGAGTTTAATCCGGGTTCATGTGTGGAACTGTTTCGTAGCGGGTGAGTTTTTGGAGTTTCTAATGATGGAGTCCAGGAAAGGGAACAGGACATATAATGTGTTAATTAGTCAAATTTCGATGGCTATTTTAACATGTGACAGAGCTGAGCTTGCAGTTTCCCCTTTATTTCAGTCTTTTATGCTAACTCTTTATGCTAAGCTAAGCAGGCTTCTGCCTGTCGCTTTAAATTTATTTAGTATGTAATTTAATGTAGGTAGAATTCCAACACTTTTGTTAGATTTGTTCATTCGTGCAATTATTTTTATTACTGATTAATCTACCAGTTATTTGCATGATTTATTGGTTAATTAATGGTTTGTAGACTATCAGCAAATAGAAAAAAAAACATCAAGTCAAAAGTTCCCAGAACTTCTTAAAAAGTCTTATTATGTTTTACGGTTTTATTCCTTTGTAAACGTAAAGGTTTCTTTTTCTTATAAATATATCTTTTTTTTTTTTTTTTCTTACATATATATAAGTATTAGTATTGTTTTTATTATTATTATTGCTGTTGTTGTTTGACCAACAAATGATACTCAATGTACCATCACAGAAAACCAAAAAACTCAGAATTCAGTGAATAAATTAGTAAATTTTGGCTTTAAAACATGACTTTATCAAGCAATGGATGATCAAAATACTCATTAGCTGTTCGACTAATCGACTAATTATTTCAGCTCTGGTTTCCAGTTCACTTGTGTGTCATATTCTGTTGTGTAAAAATGCTGTAGAGTTTGTAAAAGACTCCTTTAGTGCGATTCAGAGGTATGAAACCGGGGCAATGAGTGCAGTGCAGTGTGTAGGCATGAGAAGCCGTGATTCATGCCTCCCCTGGGTGTTCTCGAGGTACACCGCGGTCAGAGATACACTCTTCCTTACAGCTAATGCCTATTGATTTCTTTTCTCGCGCACACATGCACACACTGAGCATGTTTGTCTTCACCAGCTAGACGGAGGTCAGACAAGATTAAGACTCGAGTATCTGTCAACAGGAAAGATGCAGTGTACTCAACACCTCATGGTTCAGTCGCGCTATATTTACTCATTCAGACGTAAAAAACACATTTAAGCATTACTGCACGTAAAAGGCTTCCCACTCCCCGCGTCTCCAGTGCTTCTGTGTAACTGCTCAGGTATGCTGTTGTTGTCATCCCTGATGGATTGTGAATCTCCCTGTAACTGAGGCATGTGGCCTTTTGCAGAGCACTTGTCTCCGCTAATACAAAAAGAACACGGGGGATTGTTTACTTTTGTTCTCTGTAGGGGATAATTGCTTCGTGTGAGTAAAAAGCCTGTTGCATGAGTGTGTGTGGAGAGGACGAGGGCCTCCTCAGTCCGTCTCTCATTATTAATGAAGTGGCTTTCACTGCTCTACTTGAAAAACAATTCCCACTCATGTTGACTGTAGTGAAATATGCATTGTTTATACGTTATGTTATCAGTCTTTTGTACACTATATTGTGTCAGATACAACTTATGTCATCTAACTAGCTAAAGTTATATATATTTGATATATATATATTTGTATATTTGATATATAGAGCTGATCCAATGGTACCAACTCCCATCTTGTCACAACATTTAATCTGTGCTGTTAAATTCATATACCAATTCCACTAAGAAAGTATAAGTTAGTAAGCTAACTGTGGTTAGTTAGCCTAGCTTCTGCTTTCCAAGTTAGCCTTCACCTTCCAAATGGAGGTTAGTTAGCCTACTAGCTTGCTTTCACTTCCTCCTAGAAACTAGAAGCTAGTAAATTAGGCTAACTATATTTAGTAGAAATAGTATAGTTTTCATTAGGTATAATTAGCCTAGCTTCCAGTTTCTGAGTTAGCCTTAACTTTCCAAGGAAGGAAGCTAGATAGCCTCGCTTGTGTTCCACTTCCACTCAGAAAATAGAAGCTAGTTAGTGGGAACTATAATTTTCATCAACTATAGTTAGCCTAGCTTCCACTTAATGTAAGCTTAGCAAGCTAATGTTAGCTTAGCAAGCTAACCCACTAGCTGTTCCATTTTTTTCCATGTTATTGCAACATAGCTCCCACACACTCGGTGCTACGTTCGGCCCGTATTATTCAAAGGTTTGGGTTTAGCTTCAGTTAGTAAGTAAGTACAAGTACTTCCTCATTGAAATGCGGTTGAATCCAGTTGAGGTGATGGAAAATGACCAGACCGGTACACAGCAACAATTACAATTACAGTGCTGACATAGTCAGCTGGTAAAATACTGGCAACACCAATGTAAATTCTACACGACTGAAGGAAATTTCGGGGAATTATATTAAGATTTTTAAACATTTTTTCAGTTGGATTGTGGTCGCATATTTTTAAATGTCTATTTCAGGTTTATTTACTTTAACATGCTGCCACTTTGCTCCTCCAGCACACCTAAATGTCAGGTTGCGTCCCCACAGGGACATGGTAACATCTTCACTCTTCGACCTTTTGAACCCGAGTCATACATTCCACGGTCTGGTTTACTGCTCATGGGACCGGTCAGTCGTGATGTTTGGCTCTTTCTAAAGCGGTGCAGACAGTGAGATGAGGATTTACGACCTCTTTGTCATGTCAAAGGTCAGATGAAACTGAGACAGTTTGGAGTGCTGGAGCTCATCACAGACTCTGTCCGTGGAAATCTATACCAACAAGTGTACAGTTAACATGTCATCTCTCATGAATGATAGTGCTGCTATAAATAGTAAATGTTACATCATGTTTAAAGCCTTATAGAGATGCAAGCATGGCTGTAGACTGGAAAAAAAGCGAATGGCATGTCTTAAAACAGCTGGGCAATGTCGTTTTTAGCAAACAGGAGTAAATAGAGCATTTGTTGGGACTATTTTCAGCAGTGGATTAACACACCAAGATACAGTGCAGCGCTGAGGCTCATTTATATTTGAATAGGTTCACTTCTTTGTTGGTTTGTTGGTTGGATGATGATAAAAGTATAGAATATGTGGGGAAAAACAGTGGCGCACTCATGGGGTTATCGCTCACTCCATACACTATATGTGTGTATGCAGTATTGATATCTTGTATAGCAGTGAAAAGTCTATTATTAGTATATGAGTATACTTGGCAGCTTCTGTCTAGCTTCAAACACAACCTGAGCAATACTGCCCGGGTCCTCCCATTGTTCTGCTTCATCTCTGCTGCTGTTTTAACCCCCGAGGCCACTGGGATGTTCTCCGTCCCAATGCACCATCCTCCTCCTCCTTATCCTTATCCCCCTCCACCTCCCAACCCCCTCAGTCTAAAGTGATTATAATGCATCTCCCCCACTATCCCCTCTGCTGTATGGAGGTAATGTCACTGATACAATCCTTAAAACAGGATTATAATTGTCTTTGGGTGATGGGGGGAAAGGCTGTTTGAGTGTTCTTGTAGCCAGTGGTTTATTATCTGTCCTCTTTGTGCTGGTAGGAGCAGCTCACAGGGCCACGTTAGCAGCATGTTATGACTCCAGCGTAAAGAGTCTTTATCTTCTTTTTTTTTTTTTCTTCTACCGGCTCTGCTCGACACCGCTGACCTTCATTATCTGCGGATGCAGTCAGACCCAGACGTCAGCGTGTAGCCCAGTTGGCAGCTCGTTCTGTTTACTTTTTCCACTTCCAGTCTTCTTTTCCTTTCTTTCTCACGTGCTTGGAAATAACCTCCCTTGCCTTGCTGACGTCTGAGTTTAAGGTGCCACAGCTATATGAACATTTTACAATACAGAATCAAATGCGGTATAGTGAGATATTAAACTGTATTCCAGAAGCGCAGTTCAGATAAAAGCTCTCTCTTCTAATATTTTCAATCCTCTGGTGCCCTCTCGCACATTTTCCCCCTGAGCAAAGTAGCTATATTTGGCTCAGATCCAGCTCTATTGTTGTGGTTTTGTTATTCTGCATTTTGCCAGATGATCTGAAGTCATTGGCTGCATTTCAATTCCCTTTAATACATCCCTCACTTGCATCTTTCCCTCTGTGCGTAGTCCCCTACATGGGAGGGAATGTACAAACCTTTCTAGTGAAATAAGACATCCATTCCTCGGGCATCATCTGAAGGAAGTTCAAATCAGCTGTCTGTCTGCTTCAACGTCTTCAACGCTTTGATGGCTTGGAGTTTGTATTCGCTCAGATAACGTGACGTTATGTCGAAATAATGATAATAAAAGCATAAAAACTGTATTTATTCTGTATTTACTGTGCACAGATCTGTTGAAAATGCACAAAAACCTGTTCTTTTAAATCCTTTTGTTTCCTTCTCATTTTCCAGGATGACAACTGGGGCGAGACCACCACGGCCGTCACGGGCACATCCGAGCACAGCCTCTCTCAGGAGGACATTGTTCGCATCACCAAGGACCTCGAGGACAGCGTGGGGCTCGACTGCCGCCGCTACTTCACCCTGACCTTGGCCGTGATCCTGGGCCTGCTCGTGTTCCTGACGCCGCTGGCCTTCCTGGTGCTCCCCCACCTGCTCTGGCCGGAGAAGCTGCAGAGCTGCGGCACGGCCTGCGAGGGCCTCTTCATCTCCGTGGCCTTCAAGCTGCTCATATTGCTGCTGGCAGTCTGGGCGCTCTTCTTCAGGCCGCCTAGGGCCGGCCTCCCTCGGGTGTTTGTGTTCCGGGCGCTGCTTGCCGTGCTAGTGCTGCTCTTTGTTGTCTCCTATTGGCTGTTCTATGGAGTCAGAATACTCGACTCACAGGTAAGCTAAGAGAAGTAAATGCAGGCATGAAATATGATAGCACGCTAACTAAAAATAAACACACAGAGAACCGAATATTTCCAGTAGCAGTGGGAGAGCTTTCATATATTTGAGACGCATGCATTTTTAATAGGAGTTCAACCACAAACAACCAAAACACAACATATTTGGCTTCCCTAGTGTGTTTTATTTACCGTGTGAGTCATAATTTATAATCCCCGTTGGTCCCTCATTCAAGATGCTTGTAGGAAAACACACATTCAAACACACAGAAATTGGGGGTCTAAAAAGCGTGCAACCCTTTGAAATGTATCTAAATATTCATATGCTCTACATCTCGTCTTACATGTGTACAATCCCCTGCAGGACGCTTGTTTTTTGTTAGTTTTCTCGCCGCATTTTCCTGTATTCTGTGTGAATATTGTACATATTATTATTTATTTGTACAAATGACAACTTCATCATTCCCAGGACGAGAACTACCAGGGCATCGTGCAGTACGCCGTGTCCCTGGTGGACGCCCTTCTCTTCATCCACTACCTGGCCATCGTCCTGCTGGAGCTCCGGCAGCTCCAGCCGTGCTTCTCCGTGTGCGTCACGCGCTCCACGGACGGCGAGATACGGCAGTATAACCTGGGACAGCTCAGGTGAGACACGCAGAGTTTCTGGTTTCAGTGTTTTCCCCCTTAAGTGTGATGATGTACACTCAAATCTACTGCAAACATGGCAGACGTGTTCAGGGCTTTGCGCTTCTGTTTGGTCCTGCTGTCGAGAGTTAACTGTTCAAACAGAAATCAGCCTGTTGGAGGGGCGTAAGTGCTTCTGTTGTGATGTTGAAAAAGTATCCGGTAATCTGAGTAACAGATCCATGAGTTTGGAGGCTTGAGACAACAGAACGCTGCACAGATGTTTATACTACTACAAGATAGGATTTTACAACTGTGGAAAGGGGCAATTATTTAGTCTTTCATCACAATGATCGGCAGCAACACACCGTTCATGTTACGTAATGTGCCTGCAGTGTTTTCTTCTTGTCAGAGTACTCAGACTCTTCTAAAAGGATAGCCACACATACGCACTCAGCTGCCAGTTTATTGGGTTTACATTACATTTTGTCATTTAGATGACATTTTTATCCAAAGCGACTGGATGTAGCATGTCCACGTTTTGGTAGTGCTCGGAGAGGAGGTCCTCTCTGAAGAGCTGGTACTTCAGGAGGTTTTGAAGGTAGAGAGGGACGCCCCTGATCTGGTAGGACGTTCCACCAACAGGGAACAACATACGAGAAAAGTTTGGATTGTCCTGAGCGTACGGGTGGCAGAGCCAGGCGTGGTTCATTGGAGGAGGTAACATATGTTTGGGCATTTAAGTGGGCGAGTGCAGAACCTACTTTGTAGGCATGCATTAGAGATTTGCGTTTAATATAGGCTGCTACAGGTAGCCAGTGGAGCTCGATGAGCAGTGGGGTAACGTACCGCATCTGGAATAAATCTGACCCTTTATGTTGTGATTTAATGTTTATTTTTTTGTTTTAGAGAGCTGTTGATTCAGCTTGATGATCTTTTTGGAGGTTGTAGTAATCTAAATCCTCAGTATAATGTCGTGTAGTTCAACAGCAGCACAAACTACATCCTGCAAAATGATCTCACAGCTCTCTCAAACTGTTTCAACAGGAATGAAACATTATAATATTTCTACTTAATATAAAACAGCTCACCACTGTAGTTTTTATCAAACAAACAGGGTTCTTCAGGGACTGTTTTCAGCTGCGGATTAATCCACATTTGGTGCTTTTTGTATTGAGTATTTGGAGCAGTGAGTCAAAATAAACCACAGTGCTCATAGTCATCGTATTGAAGGTCATCCAGTGCAGGAGCGTGGTTCACTGATGTGTGGAGCTCTAAGGCACAGAGGAATAAGATATATGAGCCTTTGTTTACACCAGAATTCTTTTGTTTTTTGTCTTTTTTATGGGATTTGTTGTAAGACAAATACAGAATAATGGCAGATTCATCCGTTAATGTCTGGTAGAAGACTGTTCAGGCTTGTTACTGACAACGTACAGAGAAGATTTACGGCTTCTAGCTGACGCTGACACGGGTGAAAAAATATGGCCAAAAGGTGTGAAACATTTCTGTATCAGAAGGAATGGGAGGGGAATTATCTGCTGTCATAACCACTTTGTAATTTAGGATGAAAAGACATGTAGATGCATATTTAGATGCATGTCTTACATATTTGGCGCGTTTCTGATGACTGCAGGGGCATTAAAGGATGCTGCAAGCATTGAGAGAAAGCAGTAAATACCCAGGTGACCTGTGCATGTAGAGATGAAGACAGAAGGAGGAAGAGGAAGGGACAAGATGGAGGGTATAGAGAGCTAGGTTGACGTGAGCTACCGGGGGATAGATGAGGAGAAAGTGCGGGGATGAAAGGGGATGAAATGGAAGGATAGAAACTGGGACACCTCAAGTGAGAGATGGGGAAGGAAGAGAGGAAGTCACTGGTTACACAGTCGGAGATGTGAGGAAGGAAAGACTCAGGAAAGTCAAGAAACTGAGGGATGTGCCTGAAAGAGAAGAGCGGTGATCAGTGAGAACGTGAGACTGAATGTTAAGCCAGAGAAAGAAGATGCAGAGACAAGAAGGCGCGCAGACAAAGTGGCTGATGGAGAAGAGGAAATCGTGCCAGGAGGAAAAAAGGAGAGGGTGGGGAAGATTTCAGAAAAGGAAACTCCTCAGAAAAGAGCTACAGACAGAGGGGTGGAGTACAGAGGGAGAAGACCCAGGAGACTGAGGCAGGGGGGACGCTACGGGAGGGAGCGAAAGAGAGAATAGAGAACGAGGGATTAATACTTAATGGGAGGGTAGTGTTGAAGAATCCTAAAATGTATGTGGGAATAATAGAAAGGAGAGGTGTGTGTCTGTGCACACATACGTGTGTGTGTGTGTGTGTGTGTACACATATGTGTGTGTGTGTAGGAAACAAACAGACTAGACCAACCAGGTTTTTATGACCTTACTGTCTCTGAGGAAAAACAGGAAGATCCCATTTTTAGCCAAACACAGCAGCTCTCTTGTTGCTCGCTGCCATCAATACACAGAATACACAGCCTCTCGTACACTGGTGCTTACGGGCAACTAATAAAACATGAAGGATTTATAGACGGACCTCCATCATCATAGCATGGATTATATATAATTCTATATGTGCGCTTACATCCTGTGCTTTATATCTTCGTGTAGTCGTTCATACTTTGTGTCCTGCACGCGCAGTAAACGAAATGACGTTGATCCGAAGCACATAGTGCAAACAGACAGTAGAGAAGTGCATGTTAAATGTTATTGATAAAGATGAGTGGCTGCACAGAATAATAAACAGCGGGGTAGTGAAGTGGACAAAGTATGAAGCTGGATATTAAACACAGATAATGGCAAGTGTAAATACAGAGGGCAGAAGTATTTGTATATATTGTTCCAACACATTTTAAATCTATAATTGTGGCTGATGGCTGGAGTCTTGAAAACTATAAAGACTTCAGACAACCCTGATCCCCGGGTGTGATAGCCCGACCTGGACTGGGTTTTTGTATTTGGATTTGGGAGTTAAAAAATCCAAAAATCACATATCACTCGACATAACGTAAACAACCTTGATAGGATAGGATTCGTTAGATTATGTCTCAACTCTCTGGTGGACAAACTGTAATGTTTCGCAATGACCTTAACACGGTTTCTGCTTCGTCTTCAGTATTTTCAGCTACATTCTGTCACATTCATGTAGGTGTTATCAGTCATTATAATGTCTCACTGTTACTCTGCTAATTCACTCATGTTAAATCTGTTTAATGTTCCTGTATGTGTTCATTAAAGGGTGGATTAGTTCTCCCAGCAGAATTGGCGCCCTTCTGCTTAATCTAAATGTATAACCATTTGCTATAAATAGTCAATTCCTTGAAGCAAGTAAGTAGTACAGGAAACAGCCATGCCACATGCCTGACCCCTGAATCCCACCGGAGCTGATCGCAGCCTTTCTGCACTGCAGCGCGTTCCAGAAGCAACCCAGAAACGTCTGGTGGCTGTTTTGTTTTTGAGGGACGCTGCAACCAGCCACATCGAGCAGCACAGAGCGATGTCAGACACAGAAATGACATAGAGAATCCAGTGAATTTTCAAAATAAAACACCCCGTGTAACCATGTAACCTACCTACTCATGGAAAAATTTGCGAATCTGAGCAGGCTAACAAAGTCTGGTGGGCAAAACTCTCACGGTAACGGTCGCGGTAACAGTTGAAGGTCTTCAAACTATAAACTATTATAGTGATTCGTGATTTTTAAAAAAAAATCTGTAACAATACATCAGCCAATAACACAAACAAATCACATTTTACAGTGTAAAGATCTAATAGCCGCTTTATAAAGTGACTGAAAGTGTTGACAGTGTGCGGGAGCTTATTTTTTCTCAACATTTATGCTTCCATGCAGCTAACACATGTATGAAGGTGTGCAAAGATTATGTTTCATTGTTCCTGGAAGGAAAAAAATCTGTCTGGAGCGAGCAGTTACAGCACATTTCATACACAGGGCAAACTCAGCGTGCTCTACATTAGAATCAAAAGATCTAGCACACACACTCACACACATCACTCAATGACTACAGTAAGATACATTAGAGATGTTATAATGTTGCCACAGTAATGTGTAACATGTCATTTGTAGTTAATGGGATCAAATATAAAAACACGCTGTGAAGCAGAACTTTGAACAGGCTGTAAAGTGGATTGATTTTTTGATTTTACATTGGTGGAAACAGGTCAGACAAGAGCGTGTGTGTGTGTTTGTGTGTGTGTTTGTAATGGTCTGGTTGGTTGGTGTGTTAGCTGCCTGCCTTGGGGGTGTTGTCCTAAGCTGTGCCATTCATCCCTGCTTGGCCGGCAGCAGGCCTGGCCTCGCTCTGTTGTCTGTCTGTGACTGTAAACACACAGCTAATTAGCGCTCCCTGCAGACTGGAGCACAGCATCTGGTCAGCCTGACACACATGCGTGGACATGCACAAACATAGATGCATGCATGCGTGTGTGTGTGTGTGTGTGTGCGTGGGTAACTGCAGCATTTACATGCAAATGACAGATCCATGCACATGTAGCCACAAACAAATCTCTCGTGTATCTCCTCTATTATCAGGCAGCGCCTGCTGCTCACATCTCTGGTTTTCTGGCATCCATCTTTCACCTTATCATAATGGAGACCCAGCCTGGGCCCTGGGGCCCTGATGGCTTGTCTCCGTCTGCCTGGCCTTTGATGCCAATCTGAGGGCCAGAGGAAGTCTTTTTTTGTCCCCTTGTCAGACCAGACAGGCTGAATATGAACGCATTCCTTACAGCTAGAGAGAGTGTTGTTGCAGAGGGGGGTGGGGGTTAAACACATTCACAGCTGGGGACTTTCCAGTTTACATTCCCTGACTGGTCAGTCCTGAGTAGCAACATCAGAGAAGGCAATGGTCAGCTACCTTGGTCTCAACGGAAACTGATTTATTCCCTCCCTAGACGCGGCTACGTTGGCCGGTCGAGCTGCTTCGGTTTGGTCATGTTTGCCCGGCTTAATAATTGATCGATGTTGAGAAGTGGCAGGAGCTCTGACTCAGCACTTACGCAAGTAGCCACTGAACAATGGTCCTGTCTGTAGTGCCTCTAAAGGCTCAATACAAGAGAGGGCTGTCCAGGTTCCTTGAGTCAACCAAGGGAGTTGCTATCACACTCTTTTCTTCCCCTTTGGAGGAAATGAGCTCCGGCTCCAGCCTCGCTACATAATCAACGCTCTATAATGTGTTTGTTTTCTTATAGAGTTCTGTCTGATGAGTGACGCACTGTTGCTGAAATCATATGGTTTACCTCTGGGAAAACCGGGGAGCAGATACAGTAATAGTGTACAGATACAGGGGCACTAACAAACTGAGAATGTGGATTTGAATTAAGTCTTTAAAAGATTTATAGGAGGATCGTTCGGATATTTAAATTCCTTAATTTAAATTTAGAAACGAGGATTCAGTCTGTCCGTTTTAGGGACATTAAGCGTCTTTTACTTTCTTCCTTCTTGGCTCTTCATTTCCTTCCGATTGCCAGACAGCTATCTTCACAAGTCGAGTATTTTTAGTCTGTAAACATCTCTCTTGTAACTCTGTTAGCCTGTCCTGATGCTACTGTCAGCTCTCGTACATGTGACTATCACCGGATGGCAGAGCAGCGAGAATGACATGCGCCTGTGATATTTCAAACCGTGCCTTCACGTCATGTATGATTTATTCCAAGGAAGTAATGGAAGTTACACAAGGTCAGAAAGTGCTTTCATCTGTGGGTCAGAGGTCACGCTGTGATCCTTCTTTGGCATAATATGAAGCACACGCTGCCATCAAGTGTTGTTATGAATATTGAATTTGCTCTTTACGCGGCCTGAAAGAATGACACAGTATTGGATAAATCCACACAGTTAGTGTTCGCTTGGCATCAGCGTTGTGTGTTGTGGGTCAGTCAACAGCTGCCAGCATCTGCTGTCCTCCTGTCAGCCAAATGCAGGTCACAGGAACTGAGCAGAGTTGTAGCAGCCACAGTGCTTCACGCTGTGAATCATTCCTTTAAAACTAATCTGCTAGTTTAATATTTCATTTTATTTTATTGTTGATTTTAATTTGACTGAACCTTTTAGCAAACAGTGGAGTCGTAGTGTACTCCACTTCTTTTTTTTTCGGTTTCCACTTAGTAAATATGTCTGCTGTTCGTTTCTGTGCGTGTAGTTTACGGTGGGTTTATCATTATTTAAAACAGCTGCCTACAGCATCTGGAAACAACACTGATGTGAGCTGTGAGAGAAGCAAAACAACAAAGTTAGGGCGCGAAGAGGCTGAGCCGGATCCAACTTTTGGAAAAAAACACCAATCAAACAATCGATCGATCAAACTGATCCACAGTCAGCCTGAAACTGAGGCTATCCAGGTGGATAGGGCAGGCACTCCACCTGTTGTGTTCTGCTTTGTTTATCTCATGAAGCCAGCCTCTAAATCTGTGTCTGACTTATGGCTATACACTGTAACATAGTGATACGAAAAAGTTTGTCTGATGCTTTGAGAAGGGCTTTGGCCTCCAGACAGTGAATGAGAGTGAGCGGTTGATCAGTGAATTTTGTTGTGATTGTTTCACAGCGGTTAAGTTTAGCACAGATAGAAACACCCTCAGCAATCTCTCTATCACACTATACCTTTAAAACCATTTTATAGCTCTGCGTTTTAATGTGAAAGTCTTTCCTAAACTATGTCGATAGCAGCGACATGACCGTGGGAAATGCTTAAACACTGTGTAACAGTAGCCCAAGTCATGAAGTAGTTAGCAGTGTCAGCAATATCAATCTAACGTTTGCTAACGTTGGCTAACGTTAGATGTCATTGCAGAGTTTGTTGAATTGAGCTCAGGAATTGAACTTTTCATTCATGAGAGGAAGAATGTTTTAAATCTTCTTTCCAAAGTAACATAATCTCTTGCAGCTCGCTTACAGGAAAACGGAGGCAGTATATGATAAAAGACTCAATGATTTATGTGCTTTAACGTGTGTACAGTTGGTTTAATAGTGTTTTAGTAACAAGACCTGGCACGCTGTCTGATCCACAGTGTGAAGGATCAGGATCTGTGCTGATCAGGAGCACACACCGATCTCTGGTTTATTCCCTCCCCGCTCTTGTGTCTCACCCCTTCTCTCATCACCTCAAACATCACCTCTGTCTCCGTTGTCAGTTTGCATGTGGCAGCTATGGCAACCATCACGCTGCAGCTCAGAGATCTGAGGCTGTTGTTGAGTGCGGACGGCAGAAAACTGCAAGGAGTCATATCTGTTCTGCTCCAAACTTGAGCGTGTTTTGCGGTTTTATGCTCAAACGTGCATCTTAAATGTGTTGCTGGCAGTCCGTTGGTGGTTTGGGAAACAGTTAACGCGCTAGAAACGGATATTGAAGAGGAAGGACAAAAAGAAATGCAGAAATCTGATTTGCAGCTCACAGGCAGGAGCTCCAAATGAAGCTAATGAAGTTCCAGTGAATTGTTGATCATGTTGTGTCATCCCCATGTGTTATTTCTCTTAGTAGTTCACTTATATTTTATCTTCTAGCTGTGTGAAAAATGTTGCTCCTTCTGTGTTTTGTATGCTGCGTTCAGGGAGTTTCCCACTAAGGCATAAAGTGAGGTATTACCGTTAGATCTTTAGGCTCTCTCGTTTGTCATCTCCTTTCCTCCTTCAGCGTCACCTTCTGTCCTTCCCCCGCTCTCTTTTTACAGCTGTAGTTTTTATTTTCTTTCATGTTTTATCCTCTTGGTTTTGAGTCTTAAAAATCTTTCTCTCCTTGCTACCACTCAGCCTGTGACACCTGCTATCCTCGAAATATACAGGGAGGATTTTTTCAGTCGTAGCAGGTTTGCAGAGAAAGCCAAAAAAAAGGTCTTTGGGCTAATACTTCATCCTGTTTTTGCCCTCTCTTATCTTTTTACTGCTCTTCTGTATTCAGCAAGAAGCAGTGTAGAGTTACCGCAGGGATTTCCTGGTATTGGGTATTACAAGTGAAAAACGTCCTGTGGATAAGGTTTCTTACATTCTTCTCTCCTTTTTTTTTAGAGCTCAGTCTCTCATAGCGCCAAAGAGCTACCTGAATTTTAACTGAAAAAATTCCTGAGGCTAAACCTTCTCCTTTTCTCTTCAGCATTCAGCGGGCAGCTCTGGCCATCTTAGAGCACTACTACTGTGACTTCCCAGTCCATAACCCGGCGCTGCTTTCTGCCTCCAAATCCCGCGCAGCCAAGCACCTGGCCGGCCTCAAGGTCTACAACGTGGATGGTGAGTTCCCAGCAGCCCCAGCTGAGGGTGAGTGGGATGGTCTTTAAACTCTATGTTGTCTTTGTTAGTGCTCTGGTTTCTCTGTGTGTTCAAGGTCTGCTTTTTCATCCTAATACTGGTCTTCTAGGGCAAAATACATGCAGCGGTCATCACAGAAGAGGTAGTTCAAAATCTAATCTAATTCAATTATTTTCACAACTAGGCCTTTAGTCCTATTCTCCATGAATCTGGATTTTTTTCCCCCAGAGTCTGAGGTGACGTATTCAAACTACTTGCGTTCATTTTACTACCACATGACAAATAAAATCCTCACATTTGAGGAGCTGAAATTGTTGCTTGAAAAAATACTGAAATCACAAAAGTATATGCCTGACAACTTGTTTTAATTTTATATTTAATTTCAAGTCAAGTCACAATTAGTCTCACGGGGCTTCAACACATTCCTGTCTTTAACTTATTAAATGATGATTTATTGATTATATTGATTTATTTGGTCTCTCATGTTGGTAATTCATAAATCATCAAGTTTTTAGATTCTTCCGTTGATTTCTGTCACCTTTCAGCAACTTGGAACTTTCCTACTTAAGCTGAGACTACAGATTTTCATTAGCAGTTAATATCAGTCTCAGTATTCTTTAGTTCATCAGTTCATCAGTTCATCATTTGATCACAAGTTCACGTTTTTCAAAATATTTGTTTTGTTTGACCAACAGAAAGAAGAAAAAAGAAAGACCAGAAAATATCAAAATATGGCTTAAAATGTCTCAAATTATTAAAATAACTGTCAGTTTATTTTTGTTGATTGTCTGTCTAGTTAATTAACTGATTTTTCTCCGTCTAGATTATTGAAAATCTTATTTTGTCTTCTCTTAAAATAGAATATAGGTGATTTTTTTTTAATGCTTTAGCTCAGTAACTACAAATTGCACATCATTAACATCACAGGTGACAATCATTCAAATGATATCGCAACATGACGTGAAAACACCTGAAGACTGAATTAATTTGAGAAGCTGGAATGAGAGAAACAACTTTTTATTTTTAAATTAATTTCTTAAACAGCCACCAACTTTTCTGAGTTGCCCCATGTGACAGATCAACCATCTAAAACACATTTCAAGTCTCTGCAAGTTACGGTTTTTCTACAGTTTTCATACTGTACTGGAATGTGCTGAAAGAAATGGCTGCCTGGAAGGAAGGAAATTGATCTGTGGACGTGTAATTAGAAAATTGTCGACAGCCACATAGAGTACAGGTGATTTGTAGTTATAAATTCAAAGATACAGGTGTGGTTATGTGAAACCTGCCTCGGTACCCCCTCTGGTACCTTTGGAGCAGGTCGGTATGAGATTTGAGCAACTTCTCGGCAGAAACGTTGACTTTCTCCTCCCATGTGTCTCTCTACACTGATGCTAACCCTCTAAGATGTCTTAAGAGCTAAACTGAAAGCCTTCCTTTTCGACAGTAAGTAAAAGCGACACGGCTCCTGAACAAAGCACATCCGCACTGCTGTTGTGCACTGTGTAAACGCTCTGCCTACATGTCTTTGTGGCTAAACGAAAGCCTCCTTTCTACACAGAAGTAAAGTCACTGGATGAACTGAACAGTCTGACTGCCTCACACGCTCACTCATCACTCTTGGCATGCCACAGGTTGATGAAAAAGTTCAGCCCTCCTTACAACAGCTGGTAGAATGTAACACAAACCCTCTATTAAATTATTGCTCTCCCTTAAGTGTACTCAAGCTTCACTTATCTGCACTAACTTGACTCAGTCCTTGTTTTTTTTTCTGTCTCCATTTGTCTCCCTCCTTTCCTCTGCTTCCTCTCAAATGTTAGTGGGAGACCGTGGCGGAGATGGCTGATAAATCAATAGCTATTACGCTGCCGGTCTTGTCATTTCTCTCTCGTGTCTCATCCTCCTTCATTTTCATCCTGCAGCAGCTGCTCGGGGACCTCTCCGTCTCTCTCTGTCTCTCCTGTCTGCCGCTTTTTTTTTTTTTTTTTACTTCCCAGCCTTTCTTTTCTTTATGCAGCCGCACCACCGCTGTAATAAATAAGTCGAACTCAGGGACAGACGATAATCTCTCCTTGATTAAAGAGTGGTGAAGCCCTCAGCACAAAGCAGCCATAACACTCATTTACACTGCATCCAAATTGGTTCAGGTGATTTTATGATGCTTGACACGCTATTTTGTTCTCCACATTGGTTTCTTAGCTCGAGATATTGGGAATTAGAAATGAATCCCTGCAGATAAAAGGTGCTTTCTGCAAAGAAATCCTCTAAGATACGGAGGATTTAGAATGCTCACATAAAAACACATCAAAAGAAATAAAAAAAGATGAAATACAATAAACATTGTGTGTTTCTTTACACCGTTCACAAGGTTTGTTAAAGTTAACTGACAGTTATTTAGCTTTTGAATGAATTGTTTATTGTGTCTATATTTTTGCATCCATACATAAAAAGGGAATCTACAGAACAGTGTGTATTGTGTTCAGACGGGTAGTAATGAGCTACATTTACTCAATCACAGTATAAAAAATGGATGTTGTATCTGTGACACCATAACCTAACCTCTTCTGCTACCTGGCTAATCTAAAATCTGCTGAATGGCGCTTTGGTTGCTCAAACGAGCCATCTGTAACAGCACCCACCTGTCAATCAAAGCATCCATGCTGTTAATTCTGCGTAACTTTAAGCCTTAATATAATCTGAACAGGTGAGTTGTATATAAATTCACCCTCAGTACAGTTTTCATGAACGGGGAAATTAGCTATAGAGACCAAAACTGTTTTTTGTACCAGGCTGTAAACATGTTTATTTCTGCTGTGAAGTTTGACATGAACATGGGGACTTATGGAGACTGACTCACTTCTGCAGCCAGCCTCAAGTGGACGTTTGAGGAACTGCAAACTTTCCACATTGGCTTCACTTCACAGCCTTGGAGGTTGTTGTCGGTAGTTTTAGGGCAGCATACTTTTTTACTTCAGTAGATTTTTAGATTTAGATACATTAATCGCTCCAGTTTTGTTTATTATTTTATACATTTATGCACATTATAATAAGAAGCTGATGGTTTGCTGCTGTTATCCTCCCAGCCATGCCTACGAACATGGCTGTTCATAGTTCAATAATGGCTGAAGCTACTCCCTCTCTTGTTTCTTTTTCCACTGTCAGAGTGTGGCTTTCAAACAGCACCAGCAGCTAATATTAACAGACCACAGTGCAGAAAACCATCGAGCTGCGGTTGTGAGCGCTGGTCTGTGGTCGGTACATCAGAGAACCGGCTGGCACTGAACTGACACAGAGCAGAGCGTTTCTCTTATGTTAATGTTTAATCATATATACACGCAGCGTATCATGCTTCAGAATTACTCCTCCCGGTTTCTGTTGTGACATAAACATTCAAGCTAAAGACGTCTGCGCTTTGACAAAGTACTTTTACTTGTGCACAGTTTTTGGCTGCTCTGCCCACCTCTGATTGCATTTCACTTTATTTCTTTGATTTAGTTTTGTTAAGGCGTTTTAAATCTTCCACACTGGGTGAAAATTCAAAGTTTGCCAACTCCCGACATCCAACATATGGCTTTCGGGATAACATTCACCTCCATAAATCCCATCTAAGTGCAGCGATACTAAGAGCAGGGTGTGTTGAAAACTCCCTCCGCTCCGTCCATGAATTATTCCGTTCATGCTCGATCCCTGCCCCGCATTAATAATTCACCAGCTCTGCCTTCTTTTAACCTGCATTAACATCAGGCGTGGGTTCATCAGCTGCCCTCCTAGCCTAATTCCAAAAAATGTAAACTTTTGAAGTTGGACTGAGACACTTTAATTGGATGCCCCGTTCCTCCTGAAGGCACCGAGTGGCAGAGTAAAGGGAATGTTTGAATATCAATAGCCGTACGAGGGAGCAGTGTGTTTTAGATTTTACAATGATCACAGTGCTCGGAACAATTAAAACTTACGACTTTGTGTGGCTAACCACATCAGCTCCTGGGGTTTTAATATTGCGAGTGATAAAAGGAAATGGACTGCGGTTTATGTGCATTAATAATCTACCCCTCCACTCTAAAAGCATGTTGCACTTTATGTCATCACCAAAGATTTCTTTGTTCCTTTACCTTTGTTTCTAAGTCTGTGACCGGCACTTTACCTGTGAGAGACACACACACACACACAGTACAGTAACCATTCCTGACTTTATCTTTGTCATGACAGGTCCGGGGAACAACGCAGCAGCAGGACTGGCCCACTCTCAGTCCAGAGCCATGATCGCTGCAGCAGCCCGCCGCAGGGACACCAGCCACAACGAGCTGTACTACGAGGAGGCTGAGCACGAGAGGCGCGTCCGCAAGCGCAAAGCGCGGTAAATAAAGGACTTATTATTTAATCCATAACTAACTAAACACACTCATTTCAACAAACAATAAAGACAGATGGTTGCCTCGATTCCAGCCTGGAGTCAGTCACACCAGCCCAGAGCAAAATGAACAGTTTACCTAAAGCTGCAATAATAAAAATTATACAATATGAATGGATCACATGAACACTTGTGTGTGTGAAAGGCGTCACACATAGTGAAGAACCCACAAGGAATTCTCACCGTTTTAGCATCTTTCAGCTCATTGTTTTGGTTTTAGATAGCATCATTTACAGATACAGAAGGCAGCTTTAAAAAATCTTTGCACACAACCTCCTCAACAGCATCTAACAGACTAGGTGGTGAACATAGTTCAGCTTTCAGAGCAGCCAAAGAGCCCTAAAGTGTTGGTGGAGACCAAAACAGAGCTAAAAGATAGTTAATATTGGACTAGGAGACACAATTCCAGCTGAATGAATGCTGGTGTTGCTCTTTGTCTGCTAGATGTGTAAAGTGATACTATGGCAGTGTTTGCATCTTAATCCTGCTGCCAAAAAAATCAGTTATTAGGTGCCTCTAGTCCATGGAGGGTTGCCATGGCAATCATGGGACTGGGTGGATGTGAGAGACAGCAGGCGAATAAATGAAATCCAGCAGGATTGTGCATGTCAAACATCTGGTAATCTTTTGGCTGGGCTATAATGAAGCTATTGTAATTCTTGGTGAGGACTCATATAGCCCCACCCTGTGAACTAAGAGTAATGTCTCCATCAGTAGACACAAACTCGAGTTTTATTCTGTGTTTCCTCGCAGACTGGTGGTGGCAGTAGAGGAGGCGTTCACACATATCAAGCGCATGCAGGAGGAGGAGCAGAAGAAGGCTCCCGGGGACGTGATGGACCCGCGAGAGGCAGCACAAGCCATCTTCCCGTCCATGGCTCGCGCCCTGCAGAAGTACCTGAGGACCACCAAGCAGCAGCACTGCCACAGCATGGAGAGCATCCAGCAGCATCTGGCCTTCTGCATCACCAACAACATGACGCCCAAGGTCAGACTTCGGACTTTGACGCACAGCGGTTATGTTTGCATTCAGGGTTTATCCAGGGGTTTCATGTTTTTTTAATATCTTCCAGGCATTCCTGGAGAGCTACCTGACCCCGGGTCCCACCCTGCAGTACAGCCGGGACCACTGGCTGGCCCGCCAGTGGACGCTGATCAGCGAGGCATCGGTCACCAGTGGCTTGAAAGACGGCACCGTCTTCGTGCTGAAGTGTGTGGACTTCAGCCTGGTGGTGACAGCGAAGAAGATCCCGTACATCCAGATGTCAGAGGAATACATCGACCCCAAATCACACAAGTTTGTCCTGCGGCTACAGTCCGAAACCTCCGTGTAGGACTCCAAACTTTTTTTTTTTTTTTTTAATTCCTCGCCCTGTTTCGTTGCTCTCAAATGTTTTCATTTTGGGTTTGCAGTTTTTATTTTTACCTTTTTTGAAATTTTTATATATTATATATGAATCTATATATTACACACGTGTTTGAATATATTGATCTTTTTATGTTTTATTTGGATGAAAACAAAAGAAAAGAACGGAGGCGGGATCGCGCTGAAGGCGGTTTGACTCGGACGCCTCGGACACGCTTGTGTATGTGTGTGTATGTGTGTGTATGCACGTGTGTCTTTCTGTGTCAACACAATCACTCGTTCTTTTTCTGTTTGAGATGCTGTAGCCAAACAAGACGGGAACATTCAAGGTTTCTGACATTGTTGTCCATGGGACAGACGGACAGACAGACAAACCACTAAGGACTGCGATGGTGTGACTTGGATTTTCATATTTGAAGCCTGATGGTGGACGTCAACAGAGAATTAAATGGATTTCTTTGTCTCAAACCAAATTAGATGCATTTGACAAAAACATGAAACTTCAATCAGACTTTGCATTAAATGCACATTTATGTATGTTTATAAATGAAAAGAATATGCCTAAAAAGGATGGAACATGATCTCAACCTGCATCACTGCTTCAGGACATCTGTAGAGCTGCCGACAAACACTTTTCTTGAGAGTTGAGATGTCAAACTCCAGCCCGCCTCGCGTCCACCTGAAGGCGTACAGTAGCACCCTGAGTGCTAATTCTCGCACCCAAAGAGGGCCGCCTGAGCTCCGGGTGCAATGAGGCAAAATCTGAATTCTTTCCACTCCAGTTGGAAACAGCACACACACATGCCATGTTAAACACAGAATGAGCTGGATCAAAAGAGACGCTCAGAGGTGGATTCATGCCCAAAAACATTTGCCCCGCCTCATCGGTTCGGTAACCTTCTCAGGGCTTTTATGTCCGCTGCATCTGCCTGACATGATGGAAAGGGAAGGCGGCGAGGAGGAGAGATAAAAAATACTACTGATTACATAAAACCAAATTCCCCTTCTGTGGGTTACATAGCAGAGAATCAAAATACCGTAAATTCTCATTTCAAACTGGTGTTTAAATCGGCATGAACAGAGCCGTGTTACACTAAACATTCTGCTGCTGTGGCACAAAAATAAAGTTTTCAGTCTCTAATTAATTCCAGTCGTTTCTTCTTTGGCATACTCCCAGTTGATATTAAGCTGCCACCAAGAAAACACAACGCTTCCTGATCATTTTTTCCCCTTTATATGACAGACAACAGTGTAGAGAGACAGGAAACGTCAGGGAGGGAGAGGGCTGTGACATGCAGCACAGTTGGGAATCGAACCAAAAATGTTGCTGTCATGCGGTAAAGAGACTTAACCGTTAGGCTGCCAGGACGCCCCGAGCTACAAGAAGACTTCTGATGTGAAAATTCTGGAGGAAGTGTTGGGTTTCATTCATGGTGGCTTAGCATCGCTTGGGTAAAGAGGCAAAGTAGAACACCTCATGAGACTCTTGTCGTACTGGTTCTCTCTGAAAAGGCCACTATTTGATAATTTACGGTATTTAAAGTATGATTTCATCTTACAGGGCTCACTATAATAGATGACATTGTGAGAGTATATGAGTAGTGAGAACAGCAGCAGGGCGGAACCTCCTTCCCAACTGGACGGTCTGGTTTTCCTTTACTCCCTTGTCTCGCCTCTGTTGTCTGACAAAAATGCTCCCGGTGAATCCCTCGAGGTCAGCCACTTCACTCGGAAGGCTCAGAGGGGATTTCTTTCTAATTCTCTCGATCTCGTAAAAAAAAAAACAAATAGAGTTAAACTAAGCTAAGTGATCCTGTCGGTGCTCACTACTCTGTCCATGTCGTAGCTGATCTGGTAAATTTAACAAAGTGGTAAAAGAGAATCAGCTCACACTCGAGAAATGTGTCATAGTGTGGCTATGAGCAGGGCTGTCCCCTACTGCCCCCTGGCTGGTGAACCTAATATTAACAGTTTGTCTGCCTGAGGGCAGCAGCAACATGTTTTCATACCAAACATAAAGATATTGTTCATTTTTAGCAATTCTGTCAAACTGTTAAACCCCTCGAAAGACTTTTGCGAATCTCTTTTTTTTAAAACACCTGCCACTGGTCATGTTTTGTACCTACTGACAGATGAACTTTGTATGATCCCAATGTGACTGTGCCTCCTGTTTTTACACTGTATCTATTTATGTAAACAAGCATGTGTGTGTGTGTGTTTGTATGTTTGTATGTATGCCATTCCAGTAACCCCCCCCCACCCCACCCCTCTCCTCTCCACCACCACCACCACCATCATCGGTCACGCTGTCGCCAGGTTACAGTCCTCTGTCACGGTTTGGTTTTTGTTGGACAGCTTCATGATGAAGACGTGACAGCGCGGTGTAAGACATGTTTCAGTTTCACAGCATTAGTATTTGTAAGAGAAAAAAATAAACATTTTTATGAACATTTGTAAAACTGCTGTATGCGAGTGTATCGCCAGTAAATGGACTTTTTCTGACTGCAGATCTGCTGTGTGGGTTTAAATAGACTCCAGATGTCACATTTATATTTTGGGGTATTCGGTGAGAACACACTAAACAGTTTATTATGAATGTGGAGGAAGTAAATCAGCGATGCTGCAGAGATTTCAACCTCGGACCTTTGGACACCCTCCACGTTCATCCATTTATATCTTCCATGTGAAAACTGTGTGTGTTGCACTGTGTTTGTGTGTTACTGCTCCTCTGTTTTTACATCCATTCATGGTTTTCTACATGTCCCAGAATGCCTCTCAGCTCTCACAAGGTTTCACCTTCAGTTGAAGATGGATGTTCAGTTTTTACCATCAAACTTAGTCATGAAAATTACGTCTGCATGCTCGAAAAAAAAAAAAACCTTGTTCTTGTAGCTGCATTGCATTCTGGTCTGTTGATTCTGTGCAAACTTGTACATTTAGAAACATGTTTGATGATGAACCCCTGAATCTGCACCTGGATTGAAAAATGAGGTACTTTGGGGTCCAAATTAAGTTTGGTAATCTAAAAAAATGCAGATAATCCACTAAAATAACTAAAGAACACCTCAGGAAAAGTGACGAGAGTCGAGAAGATGATTAACTATTTGAAAGATTGTGTCCACAGCTGTTCTTGGCTTCCATACTTAAGAGGTTAAATATGAATTTATATATATATTTGCATGAAAATATTTCATACTATGGAAATCGAGAACAGTCTGTCCAATACTTAATTTATCCCATTACACTCCAAATTATCTCGTCATCTCAGGATAACAGTCGTGTTCTTATGACAACAGGATAATTATGTTGTCGTCTCTGGAAAACAATATTTTCTTGACATGGCTGCAAACAGGGCCGTTCTTGGCTTCCATAGAAACAACCGGCGTTTACCATTGATGATTAAGATTGGTTCCTGCAACCAATCTACAAGCTGCCTCCAACGTGGCCAGGTCCAGATATGAGATGAAGCATTTTACAGTGGATTGGTACTTTAATTGTCTTTTATTACCTCTCTTATTATTCCAAGCTTCCTCCTCAGCATCTCCATGTTCACCAGTTTCTTGGCCGGCTTCGGGCCTAACACTCTCCTCTGTCGCTGCCCATTAAACATGTGAGTGACCCCGCCGTGTGACACTCTGCAGCCAGATTTCAGCTTTCTTTTCTTTCTTTTTTTTTGGCCTTATTCTGGTGGCTTTTTGTTGTCATGAGGCTGAGTGGTAATTGGCTTGCCATCAGCCTGTCAGAGCGACGCAGCCGGGGCCTCGTGGGTAAATGAATGTCAGTGTCAGTGTCCGGCGCTGAAAACAAACAACCTCATCCCACGGCGAGCTCGGGGTGCGAGGCCGCCTGTCGGAACTCATCTGTCCCCGGCTTAATCCCTCCCTCCCGTACCCGCCTGCTCTGTGCGGGACCGGGACGAGCAGGAGAGAGGTGTATAGAGAGGAAAATGAGCATTTGCATCTAAATGGAATGTTTTTCCTGCTTCTCTATTTGGTTGGTAATGACTTCGAGGCATGAAAGGAAATCCTTCTATCTTCTAGTGGCTTCAGTTCTAAACAGAAACCTTAATTCATCTCACTCCTGTCTTCTCTTTGTTCTTTGCTGTTTTATATTGACCCTCACACCCACTATGTCATCCTTCCCCTCTTGAGAGTAAGGAGGTGTGTGTGTGACATCACGCCTCCTGCCCTCCTTTTAGTCAACGTTCATGTAAAACACCATCACACTTGACATTCACGGGATTATGTAACCTAAAGGCCCTACAGAGCATCACAACACTTCCACCGTGACACTGTCTGCTTCCTTTTCCTCCCGCGCCATGTTCTTGCCTCAGGTCATGTTTAAACGCACACATCTCGTCTCTCAGTTAGACGCATAGATTATGTGTAAATCCCAAACCACGCTACAAACATCCTGTTTACACACTGCAGCTCATAGACCTCCAGGGGAATAATGATTCTTGCATGGCCCTGTATTATTAATTCATATCCAGCGGTAGGGCTTCAACAGGAGTGTGTCCTCGCCTTGTGCAGTTTGTTTGGCCCCGGTGGGCATTGTTTTAGCCCGTCTCACCCCAGACCTCCCCCAGCCTCGCCGTCCAGGTCCCTTCTCCCATTAGGGGGCATAACGATGTTGAATTATTCACTGATGTTTGAATAATTCAAGGTGAAAACGCTCATTGACTGAGAGGGGGGGGGGGGAAACGTGCCAATCTGCTGTCCTGAGTGTCAGTCTGGACCTTTTAATGAGGAAGAGAAGTCAAGTGTGTGTACTAGAGGTGATTCAAATTAAAAAGAGGTGCACGTATTCATAGTGTACTTTTATTAACACTGTTTTACATCATCAAAAAAAGTGCTTTTAATACTTTTATGTGCCGTTCTTTTAATTCAATCATAGTCTAGTCTAATTCATTTCAATTTGTCCTGAATTAATCACAAAAATTCAAGCACTATTCTACTGAGAACACTGATACACACAAACTAAGATTAATCTTAATTATCTAACCATTTTTTTCTCAACCTTAAAACTGCTATAGTGAATATTTTCTGTGAAGTGATACATGTCACTCATGGTGACAAACTCGCAAAGATTTATCACAAACCTTTACATTTTTTACGCAACATTTTGGCGTCTTTCAGCTCATTGTTTTGGTTTCACAGCCACGCAGCCTTGATGTTTTGATTCACTCTCACAGCTCTCATCAGCATCATTCCTATTTCTAGTGAAAAGTTCCAAAAACCCACTGTATGCTACCTGCTAGCACCAAACAGCAGACAAGTTAGCAACTAGCTGGTGAATATAATGGAGCATTCAGTGACTGAAGAGCCAGATATTTCTCTCAGGTCGGTGGAGACCAAAACAGAGCTAAAAGGGGAGTGAAAAGTTGGGCATTTGGCCTGAGCCAATGTTGCTGTTAGTTGCTTTTAGTTGCGATGTTCCCAATTGGCCTAAATCTATAAATGGAGCTTTAACTGACATGTATGCGACACAGAAAGTTCTGATATCTTGATCCTCGGTGAACACAGAAAAATTACTGCTTCCAGCGCTGTGCTAACTTCATTATAAACTGGGCCATAAATTTCCCATTACGACCTTCAACTATTTCAACCACAGTCTATAGAGTCTAGAATACAGTTCTTTTTGGGAGACCATGAATTTACTTTTTATTTCACTTTTAAATAATTTTCAAATTGTTCAATATTTTGACGCCAGCCCATAATTCCTCCGTTTAATCGTCACTGTCGTCTTCCTCATCTGGGTCATGACTTTCAGAGCTGTCCTCTGTCACGTAGCTGTCGGGGCCTTCCTGGTCGTCAGCAGACTCGTCATCATCCTCAGTGTTCACCCTCCCCGACAGGACGTCCTCTATCCAGTCCTCCAGCTCCTCGGCGGTGGGCAAATCCTCGTCGTTGGACATGTCCAGCCACACACTATCCGCCTGGATCACAGAGCATCAAGGAAGTCAAGGTAAAGGCAGATAAACACTTCCCTTTGGTGCAGCCCAAGATGGTCATCCTTACTTACATCTGTGACGTTCACCACGCCAATCTGAGGTCTAAACAGGTCCAACTTGAAGGTTTTTTCCCAGTAAGTTGTCAGCTGGAGGGGCGAGACAGACCTGATTAACTTACACTGTCAATGACATTTGAAATAAATATGTTTACATTGGTAGCGATGAGGCAGAACCAGTGGGAAGTCATCAGGGTCGATCCAGACGATGCTAAGCTCAGGGTTGTTGGTGTTGTCTCTGGCCACGTCTTTCAGGATCTCCAGGAACTCATAGCCATCTGGGGACGACAGAACAGAGGAACCTGAGCTCACCTTCAGGCGCTTGAGACGAAAACAAACTGCGAAAACAAAAAGGGGAAAGGTGCTGACCTGGATCTTCTTCCTCTGCAAACGCAACAATATGTATTCCATCCATGTCGTCCTCCTAGAAATGCATTTACAGCACAAGAATGGTTAAGAACCCAGCCTAAGTAAAATAAATCAGGACTAATCCATTTTAGTGTCATAGGTTTGATTCCCATACCCATGTTTCAAACATATTCTCTGCCCGGAGCTTCCTCAAAGTAGCTCTGTGAAGAGCACATTTTCATGAAACGTTTAACCAGGTTTTAACAGCATTAAAATAACCCTCAAAAGACATAAATGATAATACAAATCTAATCAACCTTCTGTGTTGGTTGACAAACTCCACGATGTCCATCTCTGTCAGAGGCCTGCCAGGCAGGATGGCCGGCTCCTCCATGAACGGCTCATAAAAGTTCACCTCGTTCATCTTGAGGGAGAGATGTTTGGCTACCTAAAACATACAAGATGACGGCATTTCATTGTGATCAGCAGCTGGAGGACATATTCATGGGCTTTTGTTTAATGAGAGGATGAAGCTCATTAAAAATCTGAAGCATTTCATTAAAAAATTACATTTCTTATAAATGTATTTTACATTAAAGTTGTTACAGGTATGTTTAATGCTTCACTTATCTCCCATGTGTGTTCAAACTTGTACTTGGAAATAACCAAAATAGTTCTGTACCATCATTTAATTGTTAGTATTGATTAAAACAGGCATCCCCTGCTACATATATCTTTAAAATCTTGTCGCATATTAAACTTATTACCTGCTTACATGTATTAGATGAGAAGATCAATACCACTCCTGTTTCTGTACACTAAATATGACACTACCATTAGCTAAAGCTCACTAATTAACATTTAATGGTGGGATAAGTCATTTTTAGACTACATTTTTTGTACTAAGCAAACAAAGCAAGTGCTATTTACTGAGCTTCAGAGATGCTAGGTGGATATTTTCACATTCGGACAGAGCCAGGCTAACTGATTCCCCCGATTTGAGTCTTTATGCTAAGCTAAGCTAAGCTAAGCGGTTGCTTCTTATTTAGCACACACACATTAGAATACTATTCTATCTAACCCGAGCATATTTCCCAAAAATATCAAACTGTCACTCCCAAAAAGAAAAAAAAGCAATGTGTATGTGAGGTTTTAGATCAATATATTATGATTTGGATTTTATTTTGTACATTAATACTCACAGATTTATCAAACGTAGCAAAGAACTTGATGTAAGGTTGAAAACGTTCTGAAGCCTCTTGAAAAGCTTTGTAGTCTGCCAGAGAGAGAGATTGATGAGGAAGTCAAGAGAGAATAGAAAACAAAGATGAAGAAGGTAAAACATGAGTGTGTGGAAAGTCATCTTTCACATTCTGCTCACATTCCTAGCCAAATGTACAATATGTGATCAGGAAGGCAAGCGGTGACACCCGCTCGCTTCATTCAATTTCCCATCATGATTGTACTGTCTTCACCCAAGTAACAAAGTCTCCCTTAATACAGTTTTATACGCTTGTAACGCGCTCCTGGCTCCGCTCCCAACAAGGTCACAACCAAGGACCAACCTATCTGTGGACAGAAATAGGCTCCATAATGAAACTTCATGCCACTGTCATATCGGACCAGATAACATCTTCCCTGTCTCACTTTTTCCTCCTTTTTTTTGAGAGGAACTATAATTGCAGTTTGACCTATTAGACAGAGAACTAGAAGCTATTTAAAGGCTCTCATGAGACGGAGTGAGAGTGCCACAGTCTGGAATCATGTTTCCCTTTAGCAGCCAGTTAGGCTACATGATAATGTCCATTAGCCTCTAGATCCCATTAGTGTCCGGGGAGCGTAGTGAGGAAACTTAAGGGGCCCAGATGTATTTTAAACCCGTCACACTCTCCCTGTCCTTGTAAAAGCTAACACAAATGTATTAATGAACTAACATGAATCCTCTCCTTTGAAGTAGCCAATCAGACGGATGTCCTCCTCCATCCTCTCAAAGGCTCGCAGCTCCATGGCATTATTGATCATTTCCACAGGGTCCTCCAGCACCTAGGGGGCGGTGTAACACCGGCAATAAAAACGTAAAACAATAGTTAAGCACTTTTGGGAAATCTGCGTATCCACTTCCTTGCTGAGAGTTAGATAATTTGGTCGATACCACTCACCTAAATGTTTGTTAGATGTGATGCTACAGCTAGCAGTTAGCTTAGCTTAGCATAAGGAATGGAAGCTGAGGAAAACCTCTAGCCTGGATCTAACCAAATGTAAAAAAAAATTGCCTACTAACATCTCTAAAGCCCAATAATTAACATATTTCAACCTTTAGTTTAGTCACAGGAAGTTATTTGCCAAATTGGCCGGGAGCAGTGAGCTTTTAGTTTCAGTGTTTTTAGCTTAGCTTGTATAATTAATGATAAATTGGAAAATTAAAAAACACAGATTAGTACAGCTGAAGAGAGACAGTATCAGAACACCGTGTGGATTTGTTTTTTAGCCAGGCTAGCTGGTTCTTCCGCTTCCAGTCTGTATGCTAAGCTAAGCTAATTGGCTGCTTAGCCATAGGCTATTATTTGATGGTGCAAGTTTGAGAGTGGTATCTTCTAAACCGTTGTGAAGAGGTTCCAGTATTAGATGACTCACATTTGTAGCTTTCATGAAAAAAATAAATGGTAACAGGGACAAACGTGTATGGAACCAGCCTCCCTCCCATTTCACAGCTCTATTTTCCAAAATGTCAAACTATTCCTTTAAAACTATTCCATTTGCTATAAAATACGTTTACAATTGTTCTAATGAGGCTGCAGTTAAAGACTGTCCACTCACATCCAACAGAAACTCCACCAGTGTGTCTGATGAGAGCTCCCCATCAAACTCGATGACACGGTCGTCCTTGAAGACGTACAAGCTGCCCACCTCCTCCAGACCTGATTAAACAGCAGGAGTAAAGTATATGACTGCAACAAAGCTAATCTGAGATATCACATTTAGAAAAAGTAGCAAAGACACCGGAAATTTGGAGTCATACCCAGTTTTCTGGCTACTTTGGCATCTTTCTGGGAGTCCACCATCCCAAAACCGATGTCTTTGTTCTCCAGGACCTGAGCTGTGAGCTGGACAAATGTCAAGTCAGCACTGATAAAGACAGAAGATCGGATTATTACAGCTCTAGTTACAAGTTTAAACAAAACCAAAGAAATATGAACATATTACACCCATGCTAAAGTCTGCATTGGTTACCTGGAATAGGACCAAATTACATAATAAAATTAATAATATTAGTTGTTTTTGGGGTGAACACAAACATGAATTATGCTACACATCCTTTGTCCACTGTTCAATTGATAACATATTTAAATCTTCTTGAATCTATACTTATAACCCGTGTTTGTAATTTAACTGTATTTTTTAATAAAAAATAAAAATTTAAATTTTTAATTTAATCTCTTTTTAATGATTTGATTGTGAGGGTTTGTTTTTAGCAGTACTCTAATCTAAAGAACTTTCTGGGCTCCATAGATATCTTGATATATATTTTTTATCTTGTGTAAAACCTAAAACATTCAATGTAAGTTGATATAAAATAGAGAAAAGCAGCAAATCAGCAGGAAACATCTGCGTGAAGAACTGTCTGTTGGGTTTGACCTCCTTTAGTCCATTCAAATTATTTAACAGTAACAGTATTAAATTCTGAGTAGTCATAAATTTGGGAACCACAGAGTAGGAAATCTTCAGCGTTTCTAAAATGGGATCAAAATACTTCACACCAACACTCTCTCTACTCTGCACTCTGCGTTTAGTTTGGCACTTGTACGCCGTGTATTTGAGCTGGCATCCACAGCTGCTGCTGTCTTCGTCAATACATCTTTTCATTACCGAGGTGTGTGCCCCCCGTGGAGTTTTCTTGTTAGAGGGAAGCTGTGAGTCAGGACAGCTTGCCTTTCAACTTTCAAGAAACACTTCTTGAGGACGGAAAAACAGATTTAGAAATGCCACTGAAGAGACGAGACTTCTGAGGCTGCTGTGTGTGTGTGTGTTCTGAGTGTGTGTCTGCTCTCAGACTGTGCGTGACATGACAGGAATCCAAAAGCGATAACTGAACAAATTTAAGGTGTGAAAAACACGGCTTCCCTTTTCTCATACTTTTAGCTCATAAATAAGGAGAAAGGAGACGCAGGAGAGCTTCCACTTATTTCTAGTTCACAAAGAGTTTTGGGAGCGAGCTATAATTAACAGAATGACCTAGAAACAATCCCTGGATACATGTGAGCCACAGAGGAGGGCGTGTAATGGGATTTAAACCCACTGCTGCCTGTTAAGAGAGCGTGCAGGTAAAACACTGACTTCCGTCCATCAAAGCGTGACAGCGTGACAGCTATGAATCCAGCTTCACGTCACTTTACGGTTAAGCAGACAGGAAGAATGAGGCATCCAGTGTCTGCTTTTCCAACCACTGACTACACAATCACTTGTTGTGACAGGTTAGAGTCAAACCACCGCAGTTGTTAGGCTGCGAGTTTGACCCGCGGGGGATTTGAGCGGTTGCTTATTGAGACATTTTTTATGTTATCAGTGACATTAGATATATCAGGATTCTTTGATCAGTCGTGACGTCTTCTTGGCAGGTGACTCAGGTGTTGTGTACCTGAAGACAGTAGCAGTGTCGTTGGAAAATGATGGATTAGTCATGAAGGCTTCTTTCCTTGCTCCTTTTCTATTCTGTACCAGTTCATCAATTTCCTTATTTTATTGACTTACTTCATCATTTTTCTTTTTGTAATCTAAAATCTGACTTCCAGTAATCTCCCACGATACATCAGGGATGACACTCTCATGGAGTTCCAGCTTTTAAATGAGGCGTGAGGAGTGATGAGTGAGATGTGACTGCATGAGGTACTCAGTGGCACGGTGGTGCAATGGTTAGCTGCTGGTTGTGGGTTCAAACCCCAGCTGGGCTCTTTTTATGTGGATTTTGCATTTTTCCTTTTTCCCACAGTCCAAAGACGTGCAGGTTACTTAGTGACGTTCCCGTAGGTGGGAATGTGAGCATGAATGGTTGTTTAATTAGTTGCAACTACTGCTGTAGTGACTTTGTTAATTATTAATTAATCATTTACCTTTGCTTTAAAGATGACCGCCTTAAAACAAAAATGAATGTTTTCCAGTTTGTGATAAATCCCTTTGACTGATTAACTGTTTGTTCTCTTATCATTTATTAATCACAGATTAACATTTACAACTCTGGACTAAAAAAACATTCATAAATGACTTACTAACATTTATTAATTAGTATTTATTAATAGATTGCTAACATTTACGACTGCATACTGCTAATTTTATTAACAAATTATTTAAAATAAAGGCATTTTTATAAAATGTGACCTTGTGTGTAGAAAGATGTTTTAGGGGGCATTAAATGGAATAGCACTTCACTTGATTTTCACCTTTGTAGTTAACTTGAAGAAGAGCCATAAAAAAGAAAAAAACACTGGCACTAATCTCTGTCTTTACAGCCTCTCTTGGGATTTGTCTGTCTCTTCACTAACTCCTCCAGCTCTCCTCTTTCCACCCCTGTGGACCCTCATCCTTACCTCCAGCACCAGCTCTGTCATCTGGAACCTCTTCTGCAGGCCCTTGTTGGCGGGCAGAGGTTCATGGTAGAACAGGCACAGCAGGTCGTATCTCTTCAGAGCCTTCTTGTAGTTGCGCTCGCTGATGTCCAGCACCCTGTCCTTCCCGTCAAAATTAGGGAACTCGAGACCTTCCTCGGCAGTGCAGAGGAAAGCCAGGCGAAGGCACAGGCCGGATAGTAGAGAAAGCCACATTTGCTGCATTGCTGTTCAGTTTTAGTGTTTTTTTAAAGCCAGAATGAAGTTTGCAGAGAAAATCAAAGAAGTACGGCAGATATCATACAAAGGAGAAATCCATCCAGCAAATGTGAAATATTCTCACAAATATTTCATCACTATTTTCTCCTCTCACTCTGCTTCTCTCTGTGGCTCTCCTCCTTGATATCTCTCCCTCTCCACCTGTCTCCTGTCTCCTCCTCCCTCCGTCACTCAGTCTTACTGCCCCAAATCTCCCAGGAGGGTCTCTTTCTTTCTCTCCCTTCCCTCTTTGAATGAGAAACTCATGAATCCATTTACAGGACAAATCATCCATGTGTGATAGCCATTCATGCCCTTGAAATAAATTCAGAAATTAGAGCAGAGAAGCTGTGGGGATTTCATCTGCCATTTAAACGGCAGTGACATGATCCATGTCAGGGAAACGATTATAGGGCTCTAGCTATATGCATTGTAACATCTCATGCTATGACATGAATTGATTGATTCAGTCATGAGTGTGAATATAAGGAGCCACATTTTGTGAGGAGTGTCCCTTTAATGCCACTTTTTCTTTTTCTTTTGCGCTAATCTTCCAGCCGTTACGGTAGCGTGGGGAAGGGGGTTTAAATGAATTTCGCGGTGCGCGTTACCGTAATAATTGTCTCCAGCCAGAAGTAATAGATCGCCGATTGTCAGAGCTCCACAGACAAAGCTGGAGGATAGAGAGAAAGATGGAGCGCTTTTGGCTGTGGAGGTTTTTAATGCTGCTGCAAGTTTGTGATTTATGTTCGGTTTCCGCTTCAGGTAATGTTATTTTAAACAAACACGACCAGTGAAACCGTTTTTAGCCGTAAGCAGCAGTTAGACTTTTGTTTCGCGGTTCTTCCTCGAGGTGAATTTTGGGTGTTGGAGTCATTCATCACTAGCTAGAGCTAGCTCTGTAGCACACGAGCTAACTCAATTAGCCTGATTTTAAGGCTTGAATGAGTCTCGGTGTAAAGTTAGCACTTCAGCTTACTGCTGTTTTATAAAATATGATTTAAATTACTTAATTAAATGTTTATATTCATGCAGGCTGGGTGTGTTTTTGGCAACAGGTCTGCTAATGCTAGTTAGCACTCACAAATGTTATGGCTGGATTCCCTGACAGGATTTAGTCTTCTCGTTATATATTACAGCATATATAAATTATATATATAGTAATATCTTTTGCTTTAATTGTAACTTAAAGTAATAAAACGTGAATAACAGACACAACCTTACATGTAAAGTCCCTTTTTAAGACATTTGAGCCCTTTCTGAACCACTAGTCTTGTTTGGGACAGCCTCATTGGGGGTACTGATCCATTAAACACTTTGTCCATCAGGGTCCTGACCCATTGCTTAAAGATAGGAATAATCCATTATGAAAGTCTGCACTCACATTGTGTGTTCTTATTTGCAGGGAAACAGTGGAAGAAAATTAGAGACAAGATTTCTGATGCTGTTCGCGGCTACACGCCGTGTAATCCTGTCAACTGCAGCTGCCATCTAAGGTGTGCCTTTGCTTTTCCTCATCTATCGCAGCCTAAATGTTTTACAAATATCTGACAGATTTTTTTCTTCATTTCTGTCTCAGTGTCCTGCAGCAGGACTTGCAGCCCTTCAGAGGGAAAATCTCTGAGGATGACATGGCTGCGACTGTTCAAAGAGGGGTGGGCACCCACTACCAGATCATTGGCCACAAGTTGTACAGAGAGCACAACTGTATGTTTCCTGCCAGGTAAGGAGAAGAAGTATCGTTTGATCAGCTCAAGATTTCGATTGAATGCATTGTTGCTGCGTCGATGTGTGTGCTCAGTGTACGGCTGCTTGTTTCCGGTTTGCAGGTGCAGCGGGGTGGAGCATTTCATTCTGGAGGTGATCGACAGGTTACCTGACTTGGAGATGGTGGTTAATGTCAGGGATTATCCTCAAGTCCCCAGCTGGGTGCAGCCAACGCTGCCGGTCTTCTCTTTCAGTAAGGTCAGACTTGGACACTCTTGAAAACAGACACAATAGTTTATTAAATACAATAAGTGTTTTTTGACGTGTGTTTATTCGATTTGAGCAGACGGCAGACTACCAGGACATCATGTACCCTGCGTGGACGTTTTGGGAGGGCGGACCTGCTGTGTGGCCAATATACCCCACTGGACTGGGAAGATGGGATCTGATGAGGGATGACCTGAAAAAGTAAAGTCATGTATACGGTCTACAAGTGTTTACTTGCTGTTGCTGAAATTATAATGCAGTTAGTTTAATCATGTAGAGTAGCTTTTATATTATTTCTCTGTGTCTGTCTGATTGTGAACGCTGGGCTTTGGGAAAATGTGACAATGTGATGATGCATATTCGATCGTATATTTTAATCATATTTTGCTCTTTAATGGGATAAATCATAGCCATATTCATCCACACTGAATTATATAATTTCAGTGTGTCTCATCCATATCATGTGTTGTTGTAGGTCTGCAGCACAGTGGCCATGGAAGAAGAAGGAGTCCAGAGGGTTCTTCAGAGGCTCCAGGTCATTACCCTGAACTTGTGTGTGTTATCATGTGACGTTATACATCGGTCAATATTTGTTAGCGAAGTCAGCCAGCTAGTCTATCTCATCTCTTCTTGTGAAGACCTTTCACTTGCAAACTTTTTTTAAATTTAGCACAGTCTCTCTCTCTCTCTATCTGAACCTCCAGGCTGTTTCTAATCTTCTTCCTTGTTTTCTTCAATAGAACCAGTCCGGAGCGCGACCCTCTGATCCTTCTGTCCAGAGAAGCTCCAGAGCTCGTGGATGCAGAGTACACAAAAAACCAGGCCTGGAAGTCTGAGAAGGTTTGTCTTACTGAGACCACACCAGGGTCAAATACATACCTTCTATTAATTTTGTGCGTTTTTTTGATGTTTGAAGCATCAGAACAGAGAAAAACAATGTTTTTATAATTTACAGCCCATGTCTTCCTTCTTGTTTTAGGACACACTAGGGAAACCCCCAGCCAAAGAAATCCCACTGGTGGATCACTGCAAATACAAGTAAGCTGGACTCAAAGTCAGAATGGTGGGCACATCATCATTTCTGGGCAGGTTTAACACTCCCTCCCTACACGTGTTTACATCCTTGCAGATATTTATTCAACTTCCGCGGTGTGGCGGCCAGCTTCCGCTTCAAACATCTCTTCCTCTGTGGTTCGCTGGTGTTTCATGTGGGGGATGAATGGCAGGAGTTTTTCTACCCTCAGCTCAAGCCGTGGGTGCACTACGTCCCAGTGAAGCAGGATCTCTCTGATCTCAGGTGCCACAACCACTGTCTCATATTTACTCCTCAGTTGTGATGATTCCTTGGCATCCTACATGTTTCTTGCTTGACTGATGAGGTTTACTAAGACTACAGATGTAAATGAGCTCAGTCAGGGTGAAGTGCCTCTTAAAATATGAGCTGATGGTTTCCACATGTGTTGTGCATGTGTGGAAAGGAACTCCCGAACTCAAAATTTGGACGCTTCTGGAGCTGCGGATGTGTTTTCATCCCCCAAAAAGAAGGACGTATTCGTTAAAGTTAGCTTTATATTATCAGCCCAACAAAAAGAAATCACTATTGTAGCTCTTTTCAGTTGATTATTTCTGTAAACGGGTAAAACAGCAGCTGCTGTGCGCCCTAAAATTCAGGAGAAATACAAAACATATTCAAGCGGGAGGAGAACAGAGAGGTTAAGTCATGTTCTGCTCTCTAGTCTTGAGTGGTAAAGTATCATTCATCTTTTCCTTCCCTCTGTGGACTACACCTTCTTTTGTTAGTCATTCAGTTTCACTTCCTCTGTCACCATGGTGAGTCAGCAGCGATGAGCAGCAGGCGTAGCAGCTATTTTTATGAATTTGTATTCCCTCGTCTCATGTTTTGTGGCTCCAAATCGGAACGCCTTTAAAATACCAAAAAAAACCCCAAACATGCAATTTTCAGCGGTGCCGGTTTTCTTCCAGTTTACTGGTGAAAATAATTGTACAGCCCTCTAGTAAATAAAGACAGATGTATGTCAGCATCATACAAATACACGTGAAGGTTTCTAACACTTTTCAGTCAGTTGGATGACTGTTTTATCTCCTGTATGTACACTAAATGTGTGTCTTCACATGTCTCCTCAGGGAGCTACTACAGTTTGTCAAAGAGAATGATGCCATCGCGCAGGAGATCGCCACAAGGTGACGTTTCATATTTTTGGACTGAATTTTAATGTATTTCTACGGTCAAGTCTGACTTTCTGTTTCTGCCTCCCCCAAAAGGGGTAAGGAATTCATCCTCAACCACCTGCGGATGGAAGATGTTTCCTGCTACTGGGAGAGACTCCTCACCGAGTTCAGCCGTCTCCTCACCTACAAACCCAAAAGGAAGAGCGACTACAGCCAGATCGTCCACAGACCCAGCAAGACGGAGCTATAAGAGGGAGCCTCTGTGGGGACCAGGGCAGCTGTAGTGAAGGGGAACACTAGATAATGAATGTAAATCACTGAACCACAGCATTTGATTTCCTCACAAGCGACGTTAGACTGCGTGTCCTCACGGAAGATACAGTTACAGGGCACGTAGTTTTAGTATTACACAGTCATAGATGTAGCTTTAGTGTGTCGACTGTGGATGCTGCCATACCTTCAGGTGCCACTAGGGGGCTCTTACACCAATTCTGAGTCATTGATCATTCTCTGGTTCAATCAGTTTTTTTTTTTTTTTTTTATGGTTCATGTCTGTCCTCACCAGCAAAATAACATCCATGTGAGATGTGTTTTTAAACCTGTAGAAAGTAACCCCGATGACGTCATAGTGATGTCATCAGGGTTATGTCTGCTCGGGCTTGGAGAAATCAATGTAACAAAAAGGTCTGCATGTACACACGGGGGGGTGTGTGGTTTGTGTGTGGCAAAGGTGGCTGTCTGCTGCTGCTGCTTTGATTTTAAATTCCCAGTGAGTCCACCAACTTTATAGAAGAGTCGTACTAAGTTACTGAGGTGCCCCTTTAACACGAGATGTAGAATGAATGTAACAGCAATCACGTCTGGACTCGTCTTCTGAAAAACGTTACATGGATTTGATTGATCTGTGTTTGATATCAGCTCGGTCATCCTCGAGTGGATGACCTCGCTCACCAAAGTCCAAAGAGAATATTACACGTCCAGCTGTGGAGCACGTTAAACTCTAATTTTAAGTACTTGAATCAGCACAGCAAAGTGTGATGTCGACTTTATCCGGCCTGTTTGTACGTTGGTAGACCAGTTTAATTGATCCAAGTCGCCCCTCACACCTGACCTGATCAGCTTTGCTGCACTGCCCTCTACTGGACAGCTGAGCAAACTCCAGCAGAGCTGCACCAAGCTTCATCACAACAACACATCCATGTACTGTTTGATTTGTCTGCCAGTGTCAGTATTTGGATTGAGTCTGCCAAAAGTTAAATGCACAGTCTACATTTCATTCCACACTAAGTGCCAACAGTAAGCAATAATCACTTTAGAGTAATTAGTTCTATTTTGATGTGAAACATTCATCTTAATTGTTTGACCTTTTGATGATGATGATGATGATGATAATGTATATGAATATGTTGTAGTATTCACATTGGGCTGTGAACAAACAGATTCTCACCGAAGTAAGGCTGTTGTGTTTTTACAGTACTGATAAAAACTGGAGGTGAAGGTTGTCCATTAGTATGTCGATCAGACCAAAAAGCTGTGATCATGTGCCTGGTCAACGTGTGACAGTTCATGTTTTTGTCACAACTTGTGCAGCGTTTTTGCAATAAACGGTTCGGTTCTTAAAAGATTCCTCTGACTACGTCATGCACATCTGTACAATTGATTCATTACGGTAAACATTTGTTGCATAGATAAGAATAATATGCACTATTAGAGACACAGAGAGAGAGAGAACTTTATTGATACAGTCCCTCTGTGGACCCCTGGTTGAAGAGCCCTGGTCTATATTAAAGGTGTGGTAGGAGATGATGGGGAAAACGGTTCCAGCAAGCTATATTTTGAAAGTACGCACCCTCGAAACCACGCCTTCAAAGTAATGGAAAGGAAATGGAAAGGGGGAGGGAGAAGCGGACTGAAGTTTGATGGACGTGTCAGGATCCAATCACAATGCGCAGCCTCATCAACGTGATTGGACGGTGTTTTCCCATGATTTCGCCCTCTAGACTGGACTAAAACATTTCGTTTTTTTTGACAAGCCTTCTATTTTACAATGGGGTCGTGAAGAGGTTTTCAAGCAATATGGTAAAAAAAAAAAAATGCTCCTATCTCACCTTTAAGTCATGCAATATGGTGCACCTGCCGTGTAAGTCCTCCGCAGACAGGGGGCGCTGTTGTCACTATGCTCGACCGGAAGTGAGAGGCTGGGACGCCGGTGGGTTAGCAGAAAGTCACGTTAGAGACAGCAGAAGGGCAATAACTATAATAATAATAAAAGCAAAGATGTTGACACTCGCTGTGAGTGATATTCATTGACGAGGAGTGAGGCACGCCGTTAAACAAACGGGGTCATTGTTGAGGAGCTTCGCGCCACTCGCCGGTAAGCTTTGTTATGAGAGAAGCTAGCGGCGTGCTAAGCCGGTACAGCTCTCCCTGCACCGGACAGACATTTACGTTTCTCCAGTTTACTGACGAAAGCGTGTAAAAAGACGAGTGAAATTTAAACTTTCATGTGCGTCTGGTGAGTAAAGTCATGTTAAAGTACATAAGTCAGAGTTTAGCTAACAGGACAGGAGCGTCAGGTGACCTGACACAGGTGAGCGGCATCAAGCTAATGAACTCTATTTAAGACGTCAGCGCGACTACAGGTGGCGTTATTTTCAATATTTAGCAAACTTTGCAAGTTTATATTCGGTAGAAATTCGTCTTTCAAGATGACATTGTTTTTTTTTTTTTTGCAAACACAAGCCCACACCCTGGCATGCTACCTGTCCTCTGCTAGTTAGCCTGCTAATTTAGCTTGTTTGTGACAACAACAAGAGTATCAGAATTAAATCAAGTCTAGTTTTCATTGCATAGTATCTCTTAAGACTTAAACACATTAGTAAAGACCTTTTGTATTTATCTCTGACCCTGGACCAGCCAGCACACCCTGCTGCAGAGGACCGGAGGGCCTGAGCAGTGCATTGAAAGCTCAGTTTTGAAGTCCTCTTTCTAAGTCTGCTTGTGTTTTGATAGGACTTCACCATTTAACAGCTGCTGAGTTAGACCGTCTGTATAGCCCTGCCAGGATTTCACTCGCCTTCAGGCTATTTATTTTGAGGATGGAGCTTAAGTTGAAGCAGCGAGTGCAACATCCCAACCCATGGCCATGTGTTTGTGCCTCTCTGCAGCAGCCTAATGCCAGCTGAAGCGTGATGCATCCAGAGCGGCCCAGAACGAGCCTCGCCCTGCAGAGACATCAGGCAGATTCAGCCCCTCGGGGAACGCCAAGCACCGGTCTACTGCAGGGCCTCATCCAGAGCGCCAGGCCTTCCTCCTTCTGCTTCCTGCTCCCCAGGGTCCACGCAGCTGATGTGGCTGCTGCCCAGCCCGCACAGATGCCCTCTTCTTCATCCTCCTCCACCAGTCCCGCTCCTGCATCCATCCCCTCTCCTAGCACCATGCCAAGCACCATAGGCAGGCCAGAATTCCCAGACACAGGATGGGACCGCATCAAAGACCTCTTTGACAAAGAGTTAGTATTTCCGTTCCTCCTTGTCTGTTTTAATTTAGCTCTTTCACCTGTTTATCACCTTGCATTCTTTAAAAGGTTAAATAAAAAAACATGTCCTTTCTGCATCCGTTTTGTTTGTTTTGTTTGTTTTGTTTGTTCTGCAGATGTAGACGGTGTGACGTCAAATCTAGAGCTTAAACAACTTACAGATTAAATGATTTGTTGATTGACAGTAAATTAATCGAATACTATTTTGATCATTTACATTTAAATAACTTTTCAGTCAAAACTTCCAACTTCGTTCCCTCATTACAGCTTCCTGTTTTTAATGTTTTTTTTCTTGTAATAGTAAACTTAAGATGCTTGTTTTGTCTAACCACCATTCAATTCACAGGTCATCCAAACATAATGAGACAGTGATGTCAGAGTGAGGCGTGTTTTGAATAAAAATGGAAAAACTCTGTAAAGCTGCCTCAGTGTCACATACTTAGGTTGCAAACTCTATTTTACTTTTTACTTTTCTGTGACCAAATGATTAATCAAGAAATATAAATTGAAGCTATTGTAGTTCAAACAGTAAATGAGACTTTGGGTGTCCGGTCTTCATAAAGAGTGAGCTTATTTCATCAGAATATTGTGCAGGATGACGCTCACAGTAGTTATAAACCGAGTTAAAAGTATAAATACACAAAACACAGTATAATTTTGTGAGAATGTACCACAATAAACAATCTTTAAAGTTCTGTTTCTACTTTAGCGTCTATTCAAATATAGCAGTGAATAGTTTAATGTACTTAATTAAAATAAAATGACTGATCAGTTTGTCTCTTGTCTCCCTGCAGTCCGACACAGAGTTACCCAGAGGAGCTGACCAACGTGATAAAGAGCAGTGTAGTCGCTGCACTAGCAGGCTTGTTATACGGAGGCCTGCCAGCAGCTCGCCACGCCAGGCAGAGCTATATCAAAGCCAGCCAGGCAGAAATCTACACCAGCAGAGTGGACGCAGTGGTAAGTGTGTGAATGTGTCCTTAACTAATTCTGTTGAATAACAGAGTCTAAAAACGATGTTTTCGTTTAATTCAGCGCTCGGCCCATAATGCAGCTATCCGGGGTTTTGTGAGATACGGATGGAGATGGAGCTGGAGAGTTGCTGCTTTTGTCACCGTGTTTAAGTAAGTAAACACGTTGATTATAATTCAACTCAGAAATGTCATTCGATTCAGTTATTTTCTTGAAACCAAACACCTGCATGTCATCATAAATGTTCAGGCACCATGGCAACAACTTGATGCTAAATGTGGTTTTAGTATTTTTAGCTCCAATCTGTTGTACAGATGAGCAGAATATCAAATTATGTATTTAATTATTTGATTATTTTTTTAACGATCATCCTCAATAAATCTGTTGCTTCTGGTCTGACTGTCTCTCCCTCATCTGTTCCCTCTCTAGCTCTGTCAGCACCGGGCTGTCTGTGTATCGAGACAAGTATACCATCAGCCACTATGCTGCAGCTGGAGGTGAGTCACATGGACCTCAGCGTGGCCTCATCAAACTTTTTTTTTAACTACTATGGATCACTGTGTCAGTACTGTTGACTCCTCCGGAGTGCACACACCCCAAATGATCCCTCTGATGTGTATCTTGATGAAAACAGTCACATTTCCTTCATTGCATGACCAGATTACTGAGGTTATGGTGCTAGACATGAACTACGACCCCCCTCTTTCAGTTCCTGTTATCTTTTGACCACAGCTGTCTAAATAAAAACATAAAAATACCCATAAAATAATTATTAAAAATATTTCTCCAGAAATTCACAGTGCAGAAAATGTGTCTTTATATCGTGCAGAAATGATGTTTGTTTTTTGGTGCTGACAACAATAATAATGGAACTTTTATAATCCTCGTTAACCCAATGACAGATAGCTCCAACACATGCCAGCACATTGGGTTATGACTGATGATGATAAAACTCTCTTGTGTGTGTGTGAGAGCAGCTGTGACTGGAGGCCTCTTCAGACTGAACCTGGGCCTGGGCGGGCTGGTGGCTGGGACAGTCATCGGAGCAGTGCTGGGGTAAGGTTGGCTTCCGCTCCCACAAGTGTCTGTTCACATCCATTGATCACTGTAACAGTCCAGCACATCAGCTTTCCACAGCGACTAATGTGGTTAGCTCCCTGAAGCGCCTCGGTCCTCGTCACAGATTTGAGTTAACTCGTCAGAAGCTTTTAAACAGACATATTTGCATATCTTCTCGTGTATGTGTCCATGTCCATGCCTCTGTGCTTGAGAGCAGTGAGCACTCTGGCAGCCAGCTGCGCCCCTCCCAGCAACCCTCTGTCGCCCAGCTGAACCCCCACCCCCACCTCCAGCTCAGTTCGCAGTGCCAGAGGGACTCATGTGTGCTGCAGAGGGCCGCGTTTTGGGTACTAGAGCAAGGAGGCAGGCCAAGGCAGCAGCTGCCCCTCTCCATTTATACCATCTCAGTTATTCCAGCCTCTCATCTCCATCTAGCATGGTCTGATCTGGACTTATGCTTCACTCCTCTCTCCCCTCAGCCCTCTCTTCTCTCTCTGCCCCACTTTCCGCTCGCTCCTCTGGCCGCTTGCAGCTGAGCGCACAGAGCCAAGGGCAGATTTGAATCTGATCGTATAATGGAGATTGAGTGTGAGGTGTTTGATGGTGTAACAGACTGGAGGGGCTGGTTTGGATTTTCTCTGTGATCGTCAGCTCCATGTTGGCTCGGCCTGGCCTGTTCTCCTGTTGGCTCTGTATGAGTATTGCTGCCTCTCTCCCTCTCACTGTCTGCCTGAGGGACCGGCCACCTGGAGCATTTGATGTGTGCAAACAGCCCCAGCCCCGGCTATGCCAGGTGCAGTCGGGGCAGAAGGGGGCGAAATGAAAGGAGGCAACTAATCGGAAAGCACATCACGCTCCAGATCGCAGCCCAGAATCGGCCCCCTCGTCCGGGCACGTGGCGGAGGTGTGGCTGGAAGGTTTGGGTGTTGCTGGAGGGAGTGACTTTGTAAAAGATAGATGAGAGAAAATTGGACATGAGTTTGTCACAATGGTGGAAATGACGGGCAGTAGCTGCTGCTACAAAATACATTATGCAATCATGAGGTCCCAGTGATTTAGGAACGTATTACATACCCAGTTTTCCCGGAAACCTGGAATGGATTCATGTTACCTTTTTATTCTGATACACAGAGTAGCTCGTTTTTGCGCGTGTGCGCAGAGAATAAAAGCATAAGGTGTATTTGCTCTGAATATGTTTTCTAATGTTTCTTCTAACTTGCGGGCAGGATTCCCACCGGTGCTTTGATCATCAGCATCCAGTCGCTGACAGGAGAAGCAGCCAGAGAGAGGAGGAGGAGAGAACGCAGAGAACTCTACGAGCTCAAACTTGCTGAATGGTGAGATATAAAATTAGAAGATTTTAATATTTTTTTTCACATCTGTAGGATATTTCACCAAGTAAAAGAAAAAATGCAAACCCAAATTTCCATTAAAGTTGTTGCTGTCTTGTTCACTTCTTCTTTCTTTAAAAGGATGGCCCGTTTGCAGTTGACAGATGAGCTGATTGGAGATCTGAATGTCTCTCAGGTGGAGGACAGCAGCAAGGACATGCAGAGGATCCAGGAACTGCTCAGTTTACCACAGAATAAAGATGTGACTCAGGACTCAAGCAGACAATGACAGTAGCTGCCTCGTTGCCTGTTCTCTGAAGGTGGGACTTGACACAGCTGTGAAGATAAATCTTTGTTTGGACTTCACGCACCTTCTCTTGGAATGAATGGACACTGCTTCACTTCAGGATGAAAACACACACTGTTGTACCTCCTCAAATACTGTATGTGTATGTGTGCACTTGTATCTTTTGGTGTTCCAGCTTGAGGTTTCGACACTGGAAGTGAAATGTTTGACTTTGTTTCAAGGTTCAGTTTAGGATGAGAGTCAATGATTGTCTTCAAGTATTTCTGTCCAACCGTGTGTGTGAGTGAGACAGGGTTATACTTAACTTAATTAACATCCAGTTAATCCAAATCCAATCCCTCCCGCTGTAATAAAACATTAACTCAAAGAAATACTGTCTCCTATACTGAGAAACATAAACAAAGTTGAATAAAATGCTCTCTGCAACAAAACATCAGATTGTAGTAGCTCATCACCTGATCTCTTCTCTCTTCACTGTTATTTTAGTATTATTAATGTTTGCTTATTATCTTCAGTACACCTAATTCTAACAAATGTCGTGTCTGTTGCAAAATGGCTTCTTTCTTTCTCTGTGTGTGTGCAGTGTGCTTTTGACCGTGCCTCTTGGGCTTTTCAACAACTAGGTCAAACATAGCCTCGGTCCCTGGTGTAAACAAGATGTGACACAGCAACAGCTGCGGCCCAGGATGCAGCAGTGACTGCTGACATGCAGATGGACAGCCAATAGAAACGTACTGAGGAAGCCCCGGCGCACTGATGATGACTACAGGTAAACAGGTTAATGAACTATATTGGAAAATAAAATGATTGTTTTCCCTCAAGTATGTAAAAAATAAAGCAGTGAACTACTGCAGGTCGACCTTTAATTTAAGATTTAACCTGTTGATGGTTTAACAGTCCAAATTCTGTTTTCTTAAATGGACACTGGTCCACAACAAATACTGTATTTAAATATGAATGTAATGTGTAAATGTTGCCAAAATACAGTAGTCTTCCTCTCCATAAGAGAAAGCAGAGACCTTAATTGATCTCCAGTGAAATTTAGTTGTTGCAGCAACACAACGACAGAAATAAGTACAAAATAAAGAACATTAGGAGACAAAATTACAGTAAATTTATGAAGACCGGAAAGGATGATTTATAAATGGGCTCTCAGTTCCCTCTGCTGGCTACTTAGAGAACTGTACATGGACCCTACAGAGGGAGAAATGTCTAGTAAACATGATACATGATATATCAGGGGTCAGGAACCTTTTTGGCCACATTTTAAAATGTATTTCCGAGAGAAAGCCGTATAATATCGTTTAACACTGAATACAAATAAATGCATTTTAAAATAAGACCAACAATTTTAGACTATAATAAGTCTCTGAATTTATTCTTTTTAATGTTCAGTTGTTATACTGAAGCTAACCAGTACTAATTAACTTTGTGTTCATTAGTATTGTTGTGTGTCGGAGGTAGACGCGCATGCGCGCTCACGTACTGCTGAGTGAACTCTGCTTATCAGCTGCTCTCCCGTCTTCCTGGTACCGCTACCGCAACTGGATGTTTCTCCACAGTACCGGGCAGTACCAGCTGACTTTCTCCCCTGTCTGCGAGCCAGATGCAGTCACCAAAAGAGCCGCAGGTTGCCGACACCTGTACTATCTAGAACTGTTTGCAAACGCTGTTGCTTTCATGCAGCTATTCAAACAAACCTAACATACATATATCCAAAATGAGCTTGTCCGTGTCCTTTATTGTCAGTCTACAATTTGTTAGTCTGCGTGTGTGCATACACTCGAGACAGTCAGCTGTTGAACGTCGTCCAAAATCGCATAGTTTAGGCGTGGCGAACCGGGTTGCGCAGACGACGCCTTCAAGTGCTGCTCGTACATATGGCTTTCATGTAACAGGTAGCGTCCAGCCGCTAACTCCCTCGACGTGATTACACTGCTGGCTGTCTGAAATCAAATGAAACAAACGACAAACAATCACGTCCGATGTTTAACACTGAATTTGGGCAGACAAAATAAATCTAAAACAAAAATAAAAGAACTAATATGCTCATAAGGCGAGTTTGTTTGTAGAGCACCTTTCACCAGCATAAACAACGGCAGCATGAGGCAATATAAAGATATTTAAAATTAAATATTTAATAAAAATAAGAGTAAAAGTTCCCACTTTCTTACTGTCGTCGTAGAGTACTAGCATTTACGGTGTGTCTAGCAGCATTTGAAGGCGGCGCCAGACCAACTCTGGCGTCTCAGCTTTCCGTGATGTTAGTTAACTAAACGCGTCGTGAAGCAGGTCGTGTAGGGTTGACTTTGTCTCCAAGTTGCGTCTCAGGTGAGACCTGAACGGATTACCATGGTGACTCACGCGAAAGTCAGCAAGCACAATCCTCTGGCCACAGCCAACTGTCTGTCAAAGCTCTTCCTGTGGTGAGTGACTGTTTACCGTCACGAGATTATCCAGATGGTGCCATGCTGCATGTCAGTGAAACTAATACTATATGTAATACTTATACTTATGTATATGTTAAGACAAACCTGTGTTTAAATGTAAATAAAAATATAGACTGACTACTTAAACTACTTTAACTACAAAGTAACTTCACCCAAAACACATTGATTTGATTAATTTGACAGTTTCCACACTAATTTATCAGTAATGCAACAGGAGAAAGTTGTTTGACAGTGAGTCAGACTCCACCAAACAACTTCATATTATAATAAAGTTCATAATTCAGCCAGCAGTGGGCAGCTGTGTTTCACTCATGGTTCAGAGCTCTCTTCATTTTGGTTTTTCACTGCAGACACCTGCACTCTTTACTCCAGCCAATACCTGTTATAAAAATCAGGTTTATGCTGTGTTTCAGATGTCTTAAATCATATGTTTGTGTGTTTCTACTCCCCACAAGTTCTGTTTTCACTTTTCTAATGTTGCTAAAGCTGGCAGGGTAAGGTCAAGTTCAGGTCAGTGTATAAATTGAAGAAGTTCATGACAGAATAAGGGTCAGGGAGAGGTCAGAGAGGCTACATTTAGATTGAGGAAATGCTGAGTACTGATTCAGGAAACTAAGAAGATGTTGTGATGCTATCTGTGTCTATGGGGAGGTGTCCGAGACAGTCCATTAGAGAGTGTATAAGAACCAACTGTTAGCTATAGTAACAGTTTGTGTCCATACATATTATATATTGTTTTATTATCTCAAGATAGAATTAGCGACGGATGTTGGCTGTTGATTTTGATGCTAGATTCTTAATTACCTGCATGACAAAGTGAGGTCAGGGTAACCCGCAGCACAGGTGTGTTAACAGGTCACTTCAGTATACTTTATCCCTACCATGGTCCACATGTGCAAAAGATAAAAACAGGAAACATTGTTGGACGTAAAGCCACTGCACCAGACCTTAATCTACCATTTCATTACAGCATCTATATATGTGAGTGATCTGTTTGTCTGATGTCTAACTGCAGTCATATCCGTCTGTTTCAGCTGGTTAACCCCGCTGCTGAACACCGGCAGAAAGCGGAGGCTGGAGGAAAGTGACATGTACAATGTTCTCCCACAGGATCAGTCTGAACCGCTGGGAGAGGAGCTGCAGAGGTACAGTCATGTTCCACAAGGTTTTATTCAGCTCCTGGCCAAACTGGAAAATGACGTGGTTAACTTTAAAGGATGTACAAGACAACTCACTCCTCTTTTCCTCTTTATTATCAGTCCATCTTAATTTCACTCAATCCAATTTAGTTTAATCAGTAGCAAGAACATTGAGGTCAGGTTGATTAAAAGAAATATAAAATTCCACCTTTTTATATTAATTGTTTTAAATGAATTCAAAGTAAATGTTTAAAGATATCTCATTTATTCTAGTTAATTCTGTAAACTGTTTTAACCGTTAAGTCAACTTATAGCAGAGCTATAAAGTATAACCGTGAATAAAATAAACAAGAGGATAATTATGAATAAACATTACTGTTTATTAACATTACATTAAGTTAAATAAGGTGTTGGTTCACACACATGTTCTGACCAGTTTCACTAGAGATGAGCACAGATACGTCGTGGATAATGAGGTGATTGTAATCAGAGTGTGTGACCAGACGTGGTAAAATAAGCAGTAAGATGGGGTTATGTCAAACAGTATAAAAGTATACGTTATGATTTGACTGAATCTTCCAGTGCAGGGTCAATAAAGCGTTGCTTGTTTCTTCTTGCAGATGTTGGGACATTGAAGTTAGAAAAGCTACAAAGGAAGAGAAGAATCCAAGTCTCACCAGAGCTCTTATTAGGTGCTATGGGAAGTCCTACGGTGCGGCTGGGTTGTTTGCGTTTTTTCTGGTATGTCCTGGATATTTACATTTTGTCTGGAAGCCAGAGGTTAGAAGAGCTGCTTCTCATTCATTTCCTGTCTCTATTTATCGTACAGGAGGTGATCAGAGTGATCCAGCCACTTCTTCTGTGCAAGATAATCCAGTACTTTGAGAATTATGACCCAGACAACCAGAGAAGTCTTCACATGTTGTACGTGTACGCTGCCGCAATGTCCCTCTCCGCCTTTGGAGTGACTTTCTTCCAAAATCTCTACTACTACCATGTCCAAGGAGCAGGCATGAGGATAAGAGTGGCCGTTTGTCACATGATATACAGGAAGGTGAGTGAAGATACAGATTTTCTTAGGTTGTTGTGCCAGTAGTACTGAGCAGGCCGGTGAAAACTTCTTTCTTCAGGCTCTCGGTCTCAGCAGCGAATCCATGGGCCAAACAACCACAGGACAAATTGTGAACCTTCTTTCAAATGATGTCAATCGTTTCGATGAGGTACGTTTGTGCTTAAAGGCAAATAATCTAAATGATCGCAAGGCTCGGAGGTTGACCCGAAGTTATTTTTTTTTAGGTTACTTTCAATCTACACTACCTGTGGATCGCACCTCTTCAAACGGTGGTGGTCATCGCTTTGCTTTGGTACGAGATCGGCCCCTCATGTCTGGCAGGCGTGGCAGGCCTCGGCCTCATGCTGCCTTTGCAGACCTGGTTTGGAAGGCTCTTTGGTGTGTTCAGGTACGATGAGGCAAGATTTAACAACGCCAGTTTTCTTTCTATTTTTATAATCTGTTACTGTTTAATTTTTTGCAGGAGCAAAACAGCAGCCTTGACTGACGATAGAATCCGCATCATGAACGAAGTGGTGTCAGGCATCAGGATCATCAAGATGTACGCGTGGGAGAAACCGTTCACAGCTCTGATTACTGAAGTCAGACGGTAAGGATCAGTCACAAACGGCTTTAACTAGCACCGTCTGCTAACGTGAACGTCACATTGACTTCAAAGTAGAATATGGGAGGTTCATGTTGCGTCTTTTCATCAATGAGAATAAAGGGCAAAAAGAGAAAATACATACACTGATAGCTTCATGCTTCATGCATCCTGGATTTTCTCATGAACTCTTTAGATGTAACTTACGGAGAGCACAAGTTGGACAATGAAGCGTGTGAAGCATCCCTTATTGTTTTGTTTGGCAGCTAAGGCGTTAATTTTTCACCATTTATCTCTTCTTTGTTAAAAAATCATCCTTTACGCTGTTTGTCTTGTATTTAATACCTAACCTCCTGATGGTGTTGTGATGGTCCCAAGACATTTCTTCTCAAAATGAAATATCATTCTCAAAACAAAGAAAAAGAGTGACATGGAACATTGATGTACAGTTGGAGAGTGAAGTGGATTAGACCGCAGGGTTTGGTTTGCCTTCTGTGGTCACAGTTTTTGATGTAGCAAAGTATCACTTTAATATCACATCAACTCCTCTCTATCAAACTATCTGGAAATCATTGACCATCCAAAAGGTCCATTCCAGTAGACCTTTACTGCTGCTTTTTTTTTTTTTTTTTTTTTAGCGCAGAAGGTAAAAGGTCATCTTTATCTAGAGAACAAATCAAGCATGCTCATTCACTTTGGTTAACCGTGTGCTGCCTGTTGACTCCTCATCACTAGTGGTATGATGCACAGGGAAAAAAACAGACGATCATCATATTTGACACAGCTGAACATTTGGGCAGCACCATTTTTTCCAACAGATCTAGCTGCCTGATGTAGAATTTAGTGACAGTGTAGCTGAATTTCCCATTTCAGATCACAGATTGACACCGGTTGCACCAGCTCTGATGTTTACTAAAGCACTACAACCCATTTTGTTGCAGTTCAGTTCATTACAGCTCTTCCTGTCACAGATTATATGAATTTAGGGCTAATTATTACTAATATTCTGAACATTAAGCTTCAGTTAGCATGCACGGAGGGTTAACTGGCTGATCATAATAGTCTCTCATATTCCAAGAGCTGCATTTGGTCAAAATGTTGCAGTAAAGAATTTTTTTTTTAAAGGTCCAGTGTGAATGTCCATAGCAGTGAGGTTGCAACCAACTGAATACTGCTCGCCTCACTCTCCCCTTCCAGTTGTGTAGGAAAATCTACTCGCAAAAGGCCCAATCCTAGAGCCAGAGTTTAGTTTGTCCCTTCTGGGCTGCTGTAGGTTCAACATGGCAGACTCTGTGGAAGAGGACCTGCTTCCTCTCTAGATATAAAAGGCAATGAAAGCACAGTTTATTTTCTGGCGGTTATGCATGAATGAAAACAGAAGTCTGAATATTATTTTTAATTTCTGCCAGATTCTGTAGATAGACCCAAAATCTTACACACTGGACACTTTAAATGTTTTTAATGTGCAAATACGTTTCCCCTGTTTTCATTGTTCTTTAATCTGTGCAATTAGAGTTAATTAAAACACAGACTGCACAATAAATTCACCACCAGCACCATCATTTTTCCTCTCGGTGCGCTTGAAGTCACCAAGCTCAGTCTCCTCCACACGTTTTCTGTTCCCAGGGAAGAAATCAGCCAGATATTGAACAGCTCCTACCTGCGAGGAATCAACATGGCCACCTTCTTTGCCAGCAGCAAGGTCATCGTCTTCGTCACCTTCACCGTCTACGTTCTCCTGGGCAACACCATCACTGCCAGCAGTGTGTTTGTCACAGTTTCCCTGTACGGCACAGTCAAGCTCACATTCACCCTGTTCTTCCCACTGACCATCGAGAAGATGTCAGAGACTGCAGTCAGCATTCGCAGGATTAAGGTAATTCTGTTTTCTGTGAGGAATTATACCAGCTGGTAATGACTTTATTTGTACATTAAAATCTGTGTTTGTTGATCCCCTCGCAGAAATTCCTCCTGCTGGAAGAGGTTAATAGGACAAACTTTGGGCTTCCTCAGGAGGAAAACTCCATTGAGATTGAGAAACTGACGTGCTCCTGGGATAAGGTGAATAACTTTACAGTAACATTTACAGGACACAAATAAGCTTAATATTGTATAGTACACAGTGTTAAGCAGCGTTTTTTGTTTCCTTGTTTCCTGTCAGAGTCTGGACAGTCCATTCTTGCAGGACGTCTCGGTCACAGTGAAGTCAAACCAGCTTCTTACTGTAATTGGGCCAGTGGGAGCTGGAAAGGTCAGTACAGCTGTATAAACTTGCTCATGTGTGAATGACTTGTATAACCAGTTAATCTGAGTAAGGCTTTATTCACTGGCTGGCCCTCGTGTTCATAACATCCACGTTCCCAACAGTCCTCCCTGCTGAGCGCCATACTGGGAGAGATGCCTCATGACGAGGTGATGCTGAAGGTTAACGGTCAGCTGTCCTATGCCGCGCAGCAGCCCTGGGTGTTTCCTGGAACTATCCGCAGTAACATCCTGTTTGGAAGAGAGCTGAACAACCAGAAGTATGAACAAGTCATCAGAGCCTGTGCTTTGAAGAAGGTGACGTATAACGCGGGGTGGCTGTCTTCCACTGATTTAGAATCAAACTGTTTTATCATCAGACTCACGAGGGACAGTTAAAAAAAGAAAAGAAAATCAATGCAGCAGCATTAGAAAGGTCATTTTTTTATTCCACACATTCTACCCACAATGCAACTTGATTGCTGACACAAAAGGCTTGATACAACTTTTTTTTCACATGCAGTATTACTCCCCTAGTTAACGGAGACGACATTTTCTATTTCATATTTATAGGCAGTATTGTGTCGTGTGTTTGGACGCACATATGTTGTGTTTGTACTGAACCCCCATCGTCTTTTCATGCAGGACTTTGAGCTGCTCCCAGACGGAGACCTGACTGTGATCGGGGACCGAGGGGCCACGCTCAGCGGGGGACAGAAAGCTCGTGTCAACCTAGCGAGGTAAGAGCGCGATGTCTGCGTTACACAGAAGTCACGTTATTTAGAAATGCAAGTTTATATTTGCTCTACTTTGATGCTTTGATACTAAAAGTGGCAGTGATACTTGATACTAAGAGTGACAGGAAATGTGGGGAGAGAGATGGGGAATGACATGTGGAAAAGGGCCGGACAGGTCGGGATTCGAACCCCGCAGCGAGACTTCGCATATGGGGCAGCTGCTCTGTGAACTGAGCTAAACACTGCCCCGATACTTTCATACTTTGATGACATCGCTGGCCTGTTTGTGTGTGTGTGTGTTTTGTCAGGGCTGTGTATCAGGATGCAGACATCTACCTCCTGGATGATCCTTTAAGTGCCGTGGACGCTGAGGTCGGGAGACACCTCTTTGAACAGTGAGTGACCGTTTCTGTCCAAGTCGTCGCTGTATCACAAATCCGTTCCACATCTTAATCCCACACAGGACATTCACGACTGCTGTGCTTTAGTCATCAGCTGCTCCCAAAAAATGTTTTAATTTATTTTAGTCAAGATTCAGAGAGAGAGATTTTTAATCTCTTTCCTGGTTAAATAAAGGTTTAATTTAAAACAATCCAAAAGGTCTCAAATACAATACAGTAAAGGCTTAACTAATGTAGGTGGGACCAACCTGGAGGTAGGTGAAAGTGCAGATTCCTCAGTTGTTTACAAATGAGCGGCTGATTAGACCAAACGCCCGAGCTGGTGCTATTGTTTGACTGCAGTAATAGCAGGACTGCTTTCTCTCAGGACAGTGGGAGTTGTTCCTTCTCTAAATATCTTAAATTTTCAGTGGTAAGAAGGCAATGCACTTTGAAACCCCTACCTCATACTAATCATTAGTCATAGTCTGTTTTAGCAGGAGGTGTACACAAAAGAAATGCATACTTTTTATGCAGGATATCAGTAGTCGAACAGGAGCTTTGTATTAGTTATTAATTAATTAGCCTGCATACTGTTTGAGTGTACTTTATTTTCACACTGTTCCTGGTGTGGTCACACAGTTCGTAATGCCTTCATGTTTCAGGTGCATCTGTGGCCTGCTGAAGGACAAGTGTCGTATCCTGGTCACCCACCAGCTGCAGCATCTGTGGGCGGCCGACCAGATTCTGGTCCTCCAGAAGGTTAGTTTGTACTCGTCGTATGCTAAATCCAGTCTGCTCATCAGTTCTGGTTTCTATTCTTTATTGTACCTCATCACCGTTTCTGTCTCCCAGGGTCGCATCAGAGCTCAGGGTACCTACAATGAGCTGCAGCACTCGGGCCTCGACATCGTGTCGCTGCTGGGAAGCGACAAGGAGCACAGTCGAATGTCTCAATCAGCTGACCAGGACGAAGTGTCGTTAGAGACCAACACCTCGCACAGCTCACAGCCTCCTTCTAGCAGCCTCCTGCCACCAGAGAGCGACCAGACAGACCAGCTTCCTGTAGGCACATTTTTCAAAATAAAATCCTGGTTAGTTGGCCACTTTTTAGATTACTTTCCAGAGACCTCTGACTTTTTGACGTTTTGCAGGTTGAAACAGATCGTGCCATTGAGGAGGAGACCCGGGCTGAAGGAGATGTCGGCAGCCGTATTTACCTCAAGTACTTCACTGCAGGCTGTAACATCCTGGTGTTACTGTTGATAGTGCTGCTGAGTGTCATAGCTGAGGTAAGTCGTGACTCGGAGGCCTCTGTAACTCACACTAATTCTTGAATATGGACTTTATTTAAATAGTTTCAGATCTGCCCACACTCCCATTAGCCAATGAGTTTGAAAATCAATATTTACTTTCCTAAAATATGAGCCTAAATAGTGAAATAATGTTTTTTCTGTGTTTTTTTTACTGTGAATATTTATATATTGAACTTTGTTTCCATTCACAGGTTGCATATATTCTACAGGACTGGTGGCTGGTGTACTGGTGAGTATTTTTTCCATTGCCTGATGGGAAATTGAGTGAATACACTTTGGCTGCTTACTTTTAAATGCAGTTTTAGTATTAGTCGATCTGTTGCTGTTTGCCTGATCTGATGAGTGTATCATCAACTGGCAGGGCCAAAGAAGAGGCTCTTAACAGCACAGTCGCTGCCGTTGATGTTAAACATGGCATGAATGCTCCTCGCTCAGATCAGGAGTCCAATCTCACATTTTACCTCAGCATTTATTCAGGTAACTCTCCGGTCCTTTGTGTAATTTGAAGCATTGTTGTTGTGCTGTAGCACAGACAGGAGTGTAAAGCTTTTGTCTTTGGTTGTAAGGTTTGACAGTAGCTGCCGTGATATTTGGCTACGCCAGGAGTTTTGCAGTCTTTCATGGATTGGTGAGATCAGCTCAGAATCTGCACAACAGCATGTTTAGCGCCATCATCCGGACGCCTGTTCGCTTCTTTGACGTCAACCCCGTCGGTGAGTCCCGCTTCCACCAGACGGTCGTTAAAGTTCTTTTTCTTCTGTCTGACTTTGTTTTTCACACTTTGTAGGAAGAATCCTCAACAGGTTTTCCAAAGACATCGGCCAGATGGACTCCATGTTACCAATCACCTTTGTGGACTTCTATCAAGTAAGAAATTTCATTAAAACTTCAGTCCACACTGTGAGGGGAATTAATAATATGATGAAAACAATTTTCCAATACGACATATATGCTAATATCAGGCATGCAAACCTCTAAACACGTACGGTGATGAAGGAAATGTATGTGCAGCTGCTGTTCAGTCTGTTAAAAGACAGAATAAGAACTTTATGAATAGTCTTTACAACTTCAACTAAAAGAAACTGTTAGATTGTAATATCTGTTCAGCTTCTGCAGTTTTCAGTGAGCTTGGCAATCGTTTTCTTCTCAAGCGTCATTATACTGTCACAAGCGTTCGTTCCAGGTCCATTTCAGTTAAATGTCTACACTGTCGTCTCATTAATTAGGATCATTTTCCAAAACAAAAAGTAAATTGTTTAATTTACCTGTGGTTTATAAACATATTAGCCTGATCTACTAATATGTAACAAAGAAAATGGGACGTTAATGTTAATTGGTACTCAGGAGCTTACTGTAACTCATGTTGCTCAGCAAAATGGTCAAGTGTATAACATTAAATAGTTACAAAGCACTAATGTAATTACCGTTATACAAGTGGAGCTCGCTTATCCAAACATCTAATGTTACAACCAAATTGTGCTGCTAGAGTTCATTCATATATTTTATGATGTATTATATTCAATAGTCATCTAAACATTGAATTGAGGTTATCATAACGCTCTAAGAGATTCTTACCTTGAAGGAACAATATGTGAGATATTTACTGTATTAAATCAAATGATCTAATGAATAAAATGATCATGCTCTGTCATCAGAGAGGAAACGTGCTGAAATACAAGCTTCTTGACAACAACACTACAGCCAGTATATTTCTTCTTTTCAAATTTGCCGTCCAGACTGGACGACGTGTTTGTGATTGCGTGATTGCAGAGTGAACGTTAGATTCTGTCCGACCTCCATGAGCAGACACGTGGTAACACACGGTAAATATTGGAGATGATTTATTTAAAACATAAAGACATTTAGAGCCCAGAAGTTTGTTTGTTTTCAGTAGGTTTCCACCTGATTTCCTCTATGAATCAAAAAATATCTCCACCATCACAGTCCCTCTCTTGTTAATCTTGAGTACTACAAGATTGTGTTCTGACAGAGATCCTGACCCACAGTGCATCATGAGTAGTGAAAGTCATTGTAAAAGTTATAGACCTACCCAGCTCTCACTGTTTTCCAGGACAGAGTTCACCGTAGTGTCGGTATGGAGGACTGGGCATCTATAAATTCATCAATTATTTACCTCATAAAGTTATCCAAGACTTGACCTCAAACGCCGTTGTAGAAAGTCACTGAGTTCAAGTGTTGAAATCTCGTCACATAATCATCAGTAAACAGCGGGACCGACTGAATGCTTTTACTGCCAGAGACAGAGACTGCTTTCCCGGGGAAAAGGAGTCACAGAGACTTTTAGCCTGAAATTTGTTGATTTTTGTTTTTGTCTCAAAAATTGCCAAGAACACGGCCCACTACTACTCTTTACTGCTGTGCACAATGTTTCTTCTACTGGGGTCTAAAGGGGTGTTTATTATGCTTAACGTAACTCAAGAGGGGAGACATCTCTAGTATTTTGAATTTGGACTGCAGCACCACCAAATGTCACTGGTTACAAGCAAAGTTACATATTGTTCCTCTAAGGTATGCAGGCTGTAATGTAATTCTAAGAACTATACATACATTTCCCATCATCAACCGATAATTTAGTGGCTTAATATATTCCTGTGGATCTCTATGAACAATACAGCTGTACAATATGAGTGGAGCGTGTGACCGATTAAGACAAACTGTTGTGACCTAGTAAAGAGGTCAGACAAAATCTGGAGGCAAATCATGTGCGTCATGTTTGGTTTTAGTGGTTTTTCGAACTCTTGTCGACTACTGATTGTATTTGTTCATTTTAAAACCTTTTTGCCTTTTTCCTCATTTTTGATAAGCTCTTGTTTTTTCTTCACTTCCTCACAGTGTGGCACTTTGTCTGTGTTTGTAGTTACTTTTTCAGAATGCTGCTGTGGTTGCGGTGGCGGCCTCAGTCATCCCTCTCATCCTCATCCCCTTCGTTCCTCTGATTTTTATCTTCCTGTACTTGAGGCGCGTCTTCCTCCGAACATCACGCGATATCAAGCGCCTTGAGTCTACAAGTACGATCCCTGCTATATCATACCACATGCACGAAGGGTTTTTTGGTCCAGAGATAAAGATTTAAGCCTTTTTAAATACAGAAGTTAAGTAAAAATGATGAATGCTATTAAACATAACTGTCAACTAATTTTCCTCCTCGTTTGTCATCTGTCTTGCAGGTCGGAGTCCAATGTTCTCCCATCTGTCTTCATCTCTTCAAGGCCTGTATACGATCCGTGCCCTCAGAGCAGAGGAGAGGTTAAGGAAAACTTTTGACAAATATCAGGACCTGCATTCAGGTTCGCCTCTCCTGTTAACGCTGCCTAAAGTATTATTATTCCTTGGAGTCAATCTCTGAATACGATGCTCTTTCCTAAAATAAATGCTCCTCTTCTCTTCTCAGAGACGTGGTTTTTGTTCCTGATGACCTCCCGCTGGTTTGCATTTAACCTTGACTGCATTTGCTGTGTATTCATCACCCTTGCAACATTTGGCTGCGTCCTACTCAGAGATGGTGAGTAACAGTGCAGTCTTACTAAAAAGATCTCTCTATGCAGATGACATACTGGTGTATGTCAATGTACCATGTTTTAGCATCCAGTTCCTATATGAATCCTTTACATTTTCTAAATGTAATATTAATATTAAATATACTACATCTTTCCAAATCATTCTTTTAACAGTCAGAATAAACCAAGAATTAAAGATCATTTGTAAAAATTGAAACCTGGCCTGGCCCTCATTCATTTTTATCTGTATTACTGGGTGAATATTATGATAATTTGATGCTATCTCCTAAAACATTAGAGCTAAAACAGTGTAAGACTGCTGTGTTGTATGCATACACAGCTGAAAATGAAAGGACACTTAGTGATCTGCAGCATATCATTTTATGTCATGGGTCTTTGTGTTTCTCAGGGATCAGAGCTGGACAGGTGGGTCTGGTCCTGACCTACGCTGTGACACTCATAGGTAATTTCCAGTGGATGATGAGGCAGAGCGCTGAGGTGGAGAACATGGTAATAACTGACTGACTTCTCTAGCAATCATATATTATAGTTTTTTTTTCATTAGTATTAAACCTCATTAACGTGTGTTCTGCATCTCTTCTGTCTCCAGATGACATCAGTGGAGAGAGTGGTGGAGTACACAGAGCTAAAGAGCGAAGCACCCTGGGAAACCCAGAAGCGTCCTCCTCCTGATTGGCCCAGCAAAGGCCTGGTGACCTTCGACCGGGTGAACTTCTCTTACAGCGACAAACAACCCGTCCTCAAAGACATCAGCGCCACCTTCCAACCCAATGAGAAGGTGAAACATCTTGGTCTGCATACATCCACAGTCTGCTTCCTCAGTGTACATGATGGTTTATGAGTCATAGTCTTCATGGCTTTTTTATGTGTCAGGTTGGGATTGTTGGTCGGACCGGTGCTGGGAAAAGTTCTCTGGTCTCAGCTCTGTTCCGCCTTGCAGAGCCTCAGGGGAAGATCTACATCGACGGTGTTTTGACCTCTGAGATCGGCCTCCATGACCTGAGGCAGAAGATGTCCATCATCCCTCAGGTAAACACAGCAGACCTCCTCTAATGACTCCAGCTTGTGATTGTGCTCTGTTAGAGTCTAACCATGTTCTGTGGGTTCCCCAGGACCCGGTGCTGTTTACCAACACAGTGAGGAAGAACCTGGACCCTTTTAACGAGCACACTGATGAAGACCTGTGGAAGGCTCTCGAGGAGGCTAGTATCCAATCAGCACTCACATTGTTGTCCGCACACGCACAATCTGACCCCACCTCTATGTCTCCTGCAGGTGCAGCTGAAGTCTGTGGTGGAGGAGCTGCCCGGTAAACTGGAGACGGTTCTGGCTGAGTCGGGCTCCAACTTCAGCGTGGGTCAAAGACAGCTGGTGTGTCTGGCCAGAGCCATCCTGAGGAAGAACCGCATCCTCATCATCGACGAGGCCACGGCCAACGTGGACCCCAGGTACTGCTGACATAAAACCAACATACAACCCAGAGTCCAAAAGGTTTGGATGTAAATAAAACAGAATGTTTAATGGTCTAAGTGATGGTAAAATATACACTTGTGAATTTGAAGTCTTGAGCTCAATTTTCCATTGTTTTAGGTCATTGCTAATTTTTTCTAATAGTGGGTTGAAATTGAGCTGAGTAAACTTTGACAGCCTGGAGGAGATGTTGATATCCATATATATCCCATAGATATCTGATATTGCCAAAAGTGAAATGGTTCCATGAATGAACTGTCACAGGTAAATGGCTGATTTGGGCCACTTTATGTTATTTTGAGATGTATCACTTCATGTAGTGAGTTTGGTGGATCCTGAAGATAGAGTATGATGTCATCGGCATATAAACTCATTTTGTGTTCACAAATCACTGCAATCTGTTTCCATTTCACACAGTGTCCAAACTATTTTAGAATCAGGGTTGTACACATGCGTCTCACAGCTGATTGTACTGTTGCTGATTGTATTTTTGTTGTTGCTGTCTCTGTGCAGGACAGATGAACTGATCCAGAAAACCATACGGGACAAGTTCAGAGAGTGCACTGTGCTGACCATCGCTCATCGTCTCAACACAATCATAGACAGCGACAGGATACTGGTGTGTCCTCTCTTCTGTCCTACAGTTTAGATATGAAGACAAACCACTGAACACTTTAGGTCAAGATAAGATTGTCTGTGTCTCCGGTTCATGTAGTTGTAATTTTACAGCTACATCCACAATCTGCATGGACATTAAATGAATGAACACTATTTTTTCAGATGACTCTTCATTAGCTCATTAGCTAGTATGTACCCCAATTAGCCAGTATTGTTTTACCCTTTTCTTTCTGTAACTGTAAACTAAATGTCATGCCTTTCATACTGTATTTGCTGTTTAATATCCATGCATTAGCTCAAGGTAGGAAGTTTCTAAGAAGACTTTTATCTTCCTTTAAGGTGCTGGACTGTGGTACCATCCAGGAATTAGACCGTCCCTTCACCCTGCTGCAAAACAAAGAGGGTGCTCTCTACAAGATGGTGCAGCAGATGGGTCCGGTCGAGGCAGCGGCCCTGCTGGAGGCAGCTACACAGGTGAGGTGAAAAGACAAGACGCGTCTGAACATGTGAAAAACAAGCTGATTTGTAATTCCAAGTAACTACGTGACATCTAAATAGACATGTTTGACATTTTTTGAAGGAAACACAACAGTGTTGAGAGCCTGAGGAGCTTCTGTGTAGAGAGTGATGCAAGTAACAGTGAGTCCTTCATTATACTCAAAAAAGAAGACGCCACAGTAAACTCATAAAGTTAAAGCTAGTACTGCTCTTTTAATGTAATCCAAAGTGTCACAGTATGTATCATTTGATTTTTCTACCTCTCTTTCATATAAAGATGACTTCATTTTTAACAGTGTTCTGGTCTTGTTGAGTGATGTTATTTCTTCCTGTTGAGCCCATCAGGACAAATGTCGCTTAAAAAGGTAAAACTTTTGACTCAAAGAACGTCAGCAGTCGGATTTGGATGTTTTTATGCAGAACTTGACATAACAAAAAATGTACAAAGTGTTAACATATAAGATAGTCATGACACATTTTAAACAATAACATTTCAACAGTAAAACAGACTGAGTGTGAGTGCTGCCTGGTCTCCCCCTGTAAACTGTCATCACAGTGACTAGGAACAGTATAAAATGAAGTTTGTACAGTTTAATGACACTGCAGCATAAATCTCGTCTAAATAAATCTGAAAGTTGTTTAGATTTGGTAATCACTAGTTGTGTGCAACACTGCTACCTGTATATACAAAGGCAACTTTGGACAGAGTTAAACAGCATATTGATTAAATTAAAAAGTGCTGCAGTTCTGAAATAAGGCACGTAGTTTGTTTTAAGGATATTGCGGACACTTCAGAGTAATTTCTCCAAGGCATCAGTATACTGAGCAGCAGTCTGTTAATATAAATATGAAGCTTAGAAAATAAATAGTGATCCATGTCAATTTTTACAGCACTCCCGTCAAAGCTGTCTCATCAGCTTGAAGGAGACTACAGCATAATGTGCGTATAGTTGGTCCTGCTGAGGCCGGTGCCTCTGCCGATCTCGTCCTCTGTTTCCTCAGAAGCTCGACCTGTTGAGGCTTTGCTATCCAGGCTAGTGTGCTTTCACCACAGGCTGGAGGAGCGCAGTACGAGCCCAGGCACTTTGTCTTCAGAGCCTCCCTGAGCTCACAGAGCCGTCTCAAAGATAATCAGGCTGCCGTCCGCTGTCTCCGCGTGTCCGTTTAGAACGCTGTGATGACTTCTGCTGTCGTAAGCCTGAACACAGAGCGTTTGCAACGTGAGATTTGCTTAAAGAAAAGCTTTGTAACACATTAACGTGTGTTAGAGGGTCAAACTCACCCGTTTAGCTGCTTCTAGTAGAGCTGCTGCCTCCTGTTTGCCAGTCTGCTGCACCATTTTATAAAAGATACCATTTGGGTCTTGAAGCAGGGTGTAAGGCTCACTATAGGCATGAATGTTCCCTGCATCGAGAACCTGCAGACAAAATCATATTTTGTTTGTATTAATGAGTGTGACCTTCCTACATATGTTATGCTTACAGCAACAAGGTTACAGCTGAATTTAAACAATGTGCTGTGTTGTTTCAGGTTGGGCTGTGGGCTGAAAGCACCCAATGGCCGGCCAGTTGTTAACAGAAGTTCATCTCCAGGCAAGTGGAGACCACAGCTATAGTGCGTCTTCCAGACACATAAGTACTATTTGCTGTGTGAGCTTCAGGCTAGTCACACACAAATGTAGCTTTGTTCAGTCACTGTAACTAACACCATAACTTTTACAAACCGCATTGATACAATGGACATTTTTTCAGATTGCAATATTAGAACATCACGTGATTGCAAAGTGAAAATAAAGCTTCTCATTGAGTCACTGCATTTTGCCTTCTTACATAATCACTTATGATTCAACAAATTATCTTAAATAAAAATACACATTAGTTGACAGCAACAATGAAACATTATGAAGCATGGATTATTGTAGATTTATCAGTATGTACTTTACACATATGGACTGTTAAAGCATCTTTAATGTTTTTGTGAGTGTAGTCAGAAAGCATTATAAAACCCAGTTATGTAACATAGATATGGTCTTTATACAGCGTATAGTTAACTCATACTGGACATGAGTCCATGGCTGCAGAGAGAAATAACCACAAGAGGGCAGATGTGTATCCACACTGAAAGCTTTAATCACCAAATCTAATGAGTGTCAGCACATCAGTAACACTGTCTGCTGTGAAACCAGACCATACACACAGCACACAACAACACTGTGTGTTGTGGTGTTGTGTGTGGTGTTATGAGTGTTGTTGTGTTGGTTATGTGTGTTATGAGTATTTGTCATATCACTTTATTTTGTAGATACCACCAGAAGTGTTAGTTAGTGACACTGTTTTTACTAATTGAATGTTGCAGTTCACTGTTGTGACCACAGGAGAGCAGTAAAGCACCAGTGATTCCATATAACATAACATGTTATGTTATATGGAATCATATGTTAATGAACTGCAACCTAAGTTTGGGTATCTGCTATTGGACATAAGTGAATTTGAATGAATAAATATATCAGGCTGAACGTGTGTGTGTCCTTCTTTCATTAACTTATATCAGTATGCACACTGAAATAACCAGATATCATTCAAGTGTTTAAGTGAGCATGTTTTAACCCCAAAATAATAAACTTTATGTATACACATCCTCCAGAGTTATGTTATGCATATTACATCACATCTCTGCCCTAAATCTAACACACTGGTCCAGCAGAAACTTTATTTGATACAATGTCTTTGCTGGTTGAGGTGCACCAAGGAGAGATGCCGCACCTTGGTTCAAGTCCTGTTAGAGTGGTACCTAATCCAATCAAATGACAGACACATTTGAACAGAGATCACCTTCTTTATAGTTACAAACCTGTTTTCAAGCAGAAGTTTTGAGAATGGGGGATTCAACAATCAACTGCTGTGTGAGCCAATAGCTCAGTATGGTAGAGTGCTCTTTCGAGGCCCTGAAGTCATGGGTTCAAACTTATGAGAGGTGTGGATTTGATAGTTCTTGAACGAAGAAGCAGTCATGTCTTGAGTGAAAACCACAAAGACATGACTGCTACCTGTATGTAAGCCAACAGCTCAGGTTGTTAGAACGCTGTCTGAAGTGTCAGTCATGGGTTCAAAACCTGTGAGATACTGGTCATGCTGGTCACTTTTGTGGAGGTGTCTGATCAAAAGAAGGGAGTGAAAACTGCCAAGAACCTAACACAAGAAATGTGAGTCAATAGCTCAATGGGTAGAGCGCTTGTTTGAAGTTCTGAAGTCATGGGTTCAAACTTTATAGGTGTGGATTTTGGAGGTCTCTGTCCAAAAGAAAGAGTGAAAACCACAAAGACATGAAAGGTAACCCCGTGAGTCAATAGCTCAAGGTGTAGAAAAGCGCTCATTTGAGGTTCTGAAGTCATGGGTTCAAACCTGTGTGATATTGGTCACTTTTGAGGTGTCTATCCAAAAGAAGGAGTGAAAACTGCCAAGAACCTAACACAAGAAATGTGAGCCAATAGCTCAATGGGTAGAGCGCTGCTTGAGGTTCTAGTCATGGGTTCAAACTCTATGAGAGGTGTGTGGACTTTATGTCTCTGTCCAAAAGAAAGAGTGGAAAACCACAAAGACATGAAAGGTAACCTGAGTCAATAGCTCAAGGTGGTAGTGCAGCCATTTGAGGTTCTGTCATGGTTCAAAACCTGTGTGATATTGGTCACTTTTGGAGGTGTTCATCCAAAAGAAGGAGGAAACTGCCAAGAACCTAACACAAGAAATGTGAGCCAATAGCTCAATGGGTAGAGCGTCACCAAGCTTGAGGTTCCCAGTTGTGGGTTCAAACCTTATGAGAGGTGTGGATCTTGAGGTCTCTGTCCAAAAGAAAGAGTGAAAAACCACAAAGACATGAAAGGTAAGTCCGTGAGCTGATATTCGCTGCAGAGCGCCCTTAGAGGTTCTGAAGTCATGGGTTCGAACCCTGTGAGATGTTGGTCATTTTTTTGAGGTGTCTGTCAGATGTAGATACGGTCCGTTCACAAAGACACACGGTTCGAACCAGAACTCATCAGACCAAAGTCCAGGTTTCACTTCTGGCTCCAATGTCTGTTCAATGCGCCCGTATGTTGAATTGTTGTGGATACTTAAAGTGATGATGGACTGTAATCTGTCTCCACTTATGAAGATGAATGTTCATCATTGGTAAAGCCACTGAGGTTCTGTGGCTCACTGGATAGCCTGTAGTGGTAATGCTGCCGACTTTGACCTGGGAGATGCGTGTTTGAATCCAGTGGGGACCCTTAGGCAAGGTCCTTAGAGCTACCAGCCTACCTCAGGAAGGGTGTAAACTACAAATATTGGAGCAAGAGAATAACAAGCTCCATGTCAGTTGCTGGGGGACCAGGGCAATCTGACTGAGGAACGGGCTACTGGAACATTGTTGGAGGAGGGCAAGAATATGGAACATGATGCGATACATGGATGCTTTGAAACCCATCAGTCTAACCAAGAAACAACTATAAGCCCAGGGTTTCAAAATATGCGATCAGAAACTGCTATCACACCTAGAGGTTGATGAGGTACAATAAAAGTGCTACGGCCAGGGGGAGCCAGGACGACAGGTCAGAGGGGGATAACATCATCCCCGCCACCATGATGAGATTTTTGGGTACCAAGCCCCAAGTACGACTAAAACGTAGGAACCAGAAGAACTGACCAAGACTGACTTGAGTAAACTAAAGAAAAGTACCACATTCACTCTGCTAGGATGATGACTAGCAGCTATGGTCTGGTTAACTAGGTTGTATATAGACAGGTTGTTTACTAGGTTACGGGTTTGCTCAAGCATTGTTCTCGTGTTTATTTTATTATACTTGTGGTTAATAGATTATATACTGAACTACATGATGATTTATTCTGAAGCAACAGCTCGCCAAACTTGATAAATGAACCTAGTAACTTCAATAAATACCAACAACAACATCATCATCATGACCAACACCGTCTTGTACAGATCCTAGATCCTGGTTCTAGGCTAGGTTAAGTCCTGATGATCTATGTTGAGGCCAGGAGCCAAAAGTTGGTAGAGGGTGCTCCCTTTTCACGAGCTTCCATAGAAGTCAGGGGTTCATCGAACTCCAAGTTAACGGGCCCCTACTTAGCAGGTGTCGGTCCCAACACCAACAAGGGGCAGTGAAAACTGCCAAAAACCTACTGATCGAGATACAAGCGAGAACCCTTATAGCTCCTCAGGGTAGTATGTTTGAGGTTCAAGGAACTATTGTGTGGGTCTACGTAAACTCTTGTGGTTCATTGTGTTGTAAGTTTGGTTGGTTGTCTTGGTTGAGTGGTTGGCAGTTGCATCTTGGTAACCAACACACAACAACTGCCGCGTCATGGTAGGCTCCGCTGTATATGTTTCCTGCTTTTTTTTTTTTTTTTTTTTTTTGGTCATCTGATTCAGATAACCTTCACGCAACTAACTGCAGGCTCTTTGGTGGAGCTCTGCTTTGAATGAAGTTCCATCGTTGATAGCGGTCATTATCTTTACCAATACCCGACCCGTACCCAAATTTCCAGGAGACCAAGACCACCACCACACCAACCCAACACCAACCCAACACCAACCAAACCAACCCAACCCAACCCAACACCAACCAACACACACCACCACCACCACCACCACCACCACCACCACCACCAGCTGCAGCTGCTGCTGCAGCAGTCTGTTAGTCTTAACTGTCTCTGAGAGAAATTCTAGCTGGTGACGTCCAAGTGTTTGCCACTGCAGACAGTGTATACAGTAGTATACAGTTTGGTCCAGTCTAATACATGCTGCCTGGAATAAATCTTACATGGATTAATAATAAATGTTCACATTTAGTTGAAGGTGATTTAACTTTAAAGAGCGTTTCAGAGGCTCATTATAACATTACATTATAAGACTGCATACATTTTAGCTATACTAACCTAATAGACAACTGAGTGTAAGACTGAACTCTGCTCTACAATATTCAGTAAAGGACTCACCAGTATCCTGTCGCTGTCTATGATTGTGTTGAGACGATGAGCGATGGTCAGCACAGTGCACTCTCTGAACTTGTCTCGTATGGTTTTCTGGATCAGTTCATCTGTCCTGCACAGACACAGCATGCACACTAATCATTTTACACAACATGAATAAAGTGTTTGGTAAGAAAACTTGCTGTGATGCTTTTGCTGCTGAGGTGAGCTGAGTTGTGTCAGTACCTGGGGTCCACGTTGGCCGTGGCCTCGTCGATGATGAGGATGCGGTTCTTCCTCAGGATGGCTCTGGCCAGACACACCAGCTGTCTTTGACCCACACTGAAGTTGGAGCCCGACTCGGCCAGAACCGTCTCCAGTTTACCGGGCAGCTCCTCCACCACAGACTTCAGCTGCACCTGCAGGGGACATGAAGATACTCATTACATCATCATTACATCTCTGTTGTATAAAAGTAATATCACATTCAAATCAGCCTGCGTTGATTATCTTAAGCTTAAGTGGTGATATTCCATACAACTTCACTCCCTCTTGTGATATTGCTTGAAGGATATTAAGTGGAAATCCACTTGGTTTTGGCACATACAAATCAATAAGGAGGGGGGCTTCTCAGTGAAGTATTTTTGATCCTGGTTATTAAATTTTAAACCGTTTCAGTCGTGTGTGTGTGTGTGTTTGTTACTGACCTCTTTCAGAGCGTTCCACAGTTCTTCATCTGTGTGTTGGTTAAAAGGGTCCAGGTTCTTCCTCATGGAACCTGTAAACAGCACCGGGTCCTGGAAAAAATGAAGAGGGGGGGCAGAGGTCACTCTACAGATCAGTCATTGAATATTAAAAGTCAAAGTGACATGTTTCTGATGAAAAACATTATAAATGATATTCAACTGGAACACAGCTGGATAGAAAAAAAAAATGTATATGCTACAATGTTAACCAAACGTAATGAAAAAAGTTAAAAAACAATATTACATTTCCTAAATAAGCAATTCAGTTTAGTGAACAGACATTATCCTTTCAAGCCTTGCATCAAAAACCATCCTTAAAAGACAAGAAATTTTTGGAGAAATCCCACATGACACTTGTGCCACAGAGCAAAGAGAAACAGAACAAAGACCCGTGTGTGTGGAAAGAGTCAAAATAAATCTATTTTTACACGTTCAATCGAGCCAATCTAAGAACTCGTACAAGCTTTCTTCCTCTGCTCCCCCCTGAGCTAAAATATCCTCAAGCTGGTCGTGTTAGTTTTAATGTGCAGTAAGTGAAGGTCTGCTGTGTTTACCTGAGGGATGATGGACATCTTCTGCCTCAGGTCATGGAGGCCGATCTCAGAGGTCAAAACACCGTCGATGTAGATCTTCCCCTGAGGCTCTGCGAGGCGGAACAGAGCCGAGACCAGAGAACTTTTCCCAGCACCGGTCCGACCCACGATCCCAACCTGACACACAGAAGAGGAGAACGTATGAGCTTCAGGTTATACGTCACGTGAAACGAGCAGTATTTGTTGCTCCAAAGACAAAAAGATGTCCCACCTTTTCTTTGGGTCTGAACATCGCTTTCAGGTTGTGCAGCACCAGCGGCCCGTCGCTGCTATAGGAGAAGCTGACCCGGTCAAAGGTCACCAGGCCTTTGCTGGGCCAGTCAGGAGGAGGTCGCTTCTGGGTTTCCCAGGGTGCTTCGCTCTCTAGTTCAGTGTACTCCACCACTCTCTCCACTGATGTCATCTGGAGACAGAAGAGATACAGAACATTGTATACTGAAGATTAAACAATGCTCAGACAATTCTCTCTTCTCTGCATCTCCTTCTCTTAATCCATCATCCATTTTAATCTGGTTGTCTCTTAGTACAGATTATCAATAATCAGTAAATCTCAACAACAAACAAAGTTAACACAACATTTAACCTGACTGATAGTTCCTCTCTAATATGGAAAATAAACAAGTAACACATTTAAAATCACAGACAAAGAGGGACATCTTACCATGTTCTCCACCTCTGCACTCTGCCTCACACCCCACTGGAACATACCCATCAGTGTGACAGAGTAGCTGAGCGCCAAACCAACAGAGCCAGCGTCCAGCTCTAACAGGAAAAAGAGAATAGATAATACATAAAACACACGTTCACTTTGCTGTTGAACATAGAATCAAACTCTTCAGTTAGTGTCTGATATGTCAAAGGTTGAAAATCTTTACGGTTTCTGAGCAGCAGGCAGCCAAAGGTGGTGATGGTAACAAAGATGGAGCAGATGCCATCAAGACGCAGAGCGAACCAACGGGAGGTGGTCAGGAACAGGAACCAGGCCGCTGTTCAACACAGGGAATTATGTTATTCACTGGACTGACACAGCTCACATAAACTTTATGTCAACGAACCAAGGAGAAGAGAGTTGAGGCTGACCTGAGTGCAGGTCCTGATGGTCATCGAAGGTTTTCTGGAACCTCTCCTCTGCTCCAAAGGCTCGGATCGTCCACAGACCCTGAAGAGATGAGGACAGGTGGGAGAAGACTGGACTCCGAGCTGCAGATGACAAAGAGGAGAGGTTGGTGGCACATTAGTACATCATTATGGTTTGCATTAACTTACATACTGTACATAACATACAGACAGCCTTGATGTACTGTGATACTCACTGGTGGCCTCGAGGCGTTTGATTTCCCTGGCGGTCCGCAGGAAGTAGCGGCGCAGGTAGAGGAAGAAGAGAAGCAGGGGGAGCACAGGGATGAGGATCCAGGGGATCACCGACACTGACACACTGATCACACTGAGGATCTGCAGGAAAACCTGCTCGGAGAACAAAAACACAAAGTTCTCATCAGTTCAGATGGTTGTTTACAGACTGTTTACTGATGTCACGTTAAATGTTAGCAGCTTAATGTCTTAGTCAATGCTGCTTTAGGGTACATACGTCTGACCTGCCAGCTAAACACCAAAAGTTCTTTTCTTCATGATGTAAATCATATTACTAATGAAAAACTACTTGTAAATATAAATGGAGGGGAGTTTGATTTGGTCTGTAATATTTGTCACAGATGAATGGAATAGGTCTCCTCACCTGTATGAAGTCTACAAGAGTCCATGGCATGTTAGAATCCAGCTGTCCGATGTCCTTTGAAAATCTGTTCAACACTCTTCCTGAGGAGAGAAGACAGTCACATTTTCTATAGTTTGATATCCTCTGTGTTATAGCATTTCATTTAAACTTTACAGTTTGATCAATATGATAATTAGCAAAGGGCAATGTTTACACTGTTGCTTACCAATGGGGTTGATGTCAAAGAAGCGCACAGGTGTTCGGAGTATTGCTGTGAACATACAGTTGTGCAGAGACTGTGAACACCTCACCAGCACGTTGAACAGGACCAAATTCCTGGTAAAGCCAAAAATGATGGTGGCCACAGTCAAACCTGTAAAAAACAGAGCCCTCCTTTACAGCACTGAACCAGCACAAAGTACGCACAGTGCAGGAAACATGCTGAGCATGTTTGCAGGTTACCTCCATAAACGCCCAGGTAGAAATCTGTGTTCAGCTCATTGGTGATGTTTGAACCGTTTTGGATGATGGTGCTGTTGGCGGTTAACTTCTCTTGCTTGTCAGCCCTGATCAGTCATAAAGACACGCAAACGTAAATCGTACTAAAGCATGTGCAGCTTATTTTCTTCTTTTCAGTGTTTTTGCTTTTAATACGTACCAGTAAGCCAACCACCAATCCTGCATGATGTATGCCACCTAGAAGATAAAAAATGAGCAGTGTGTTATTGTGTTTCAATGCCTGGTTCTCTGTGCTTATATCTACTTCACATGCAGATTTTTCACATTTCTCACTAAGCTAACATGTATTCATCAGTGATCTCCATGTTGGGCTTCTTGCCTACCTGAGCCAGGATGTTGACCAGTAGGACCATGAAAAGAACTGCAAAGTTGGCTCCAGCTCGCAGGTATTTCACATACAGGCTCATTCCAATGGTTCCCTGAGCGCGACTCTCTTCTGCTACTGTCTGCACTTGCTCACCCTGTGTGGACAACAAAGGATTAACTCAGTGCACACACACTTTATTATTCAGTTGTGGTTCATTGTCTGTGTGTAAACAATTAAAAAGGGAGAACATTTTATCATCTGACCACATTTAGGAAGATTTATGATTTTGTCCAATGGACACAATCCAATGGAAACACACAAGAACTATTGTTATAATTAATGACATACAATTCAAACTAACAGAAGCAATTCAACAGGGTAGAGACCAAAACTGTGAATTTAATGGAAGTAAATGCAATTTGTTCTAACAGTTAAATCAAAGCATTCTTCAAGCCCCACTGTGTCTTTGTTTACGTAGCTTAAACCTGCTGTAGCTAATTTTTTGTCCACTTGAGGGAAGCAGAACCAAACTGGTTGGATATGGTGAAACAGTAAGAAACTAAGAGAAACATAGTACACACTTTTGTCTAATACACATAACTCAATTGCACATACACACAGCTTTAATGAATCAAACATCCTGTCCTATCTTCCACTAAAGTTAAAGGTAGAGTGTGTTTACAGGGGGTGGGGGGGGGGGTGGGGGGGGGGTGATGATATACGAACCATTAACTGGTCTCCATCTTTGACCGACTGCACGGAGGTCTCAGAGAGCACAGAGTTCTGCGACAGAGTTCTTCCCCTGGGGGAGATGTCTGCAGGCTGCTGCTCCTCTTCCTCCATCTTCTTCAGCAGGGAGGTGAAGTCCACTCCAGACTGCTGCAGCTCTGTGTACGTCCCCTTTTTTACCATGTGACCCTGAAACGTGCAAATGTGGTTAACACATCTGCGGCTGTGTTAACATACCACTGCCAACACCCAAACACCATCTCATCGTGTGTACACACACTTTGACAGGTTTATGGTTAATACGTTTCATTATACTATGAACAGTCTGCGGTGACCCGGACAGACTGTGATGTTCATTATGTTGTTACAAAGAACAACATTACAAGTTTGTCCTGGGGGTGATCAGGAATGATGTCTTGTGTGCAAGGGTGACCATTTGACCTGAGGGTGGTGCGAGAGGAAAGCTCACTGTCCAATCAAAATGACTTGACCCTCCTGTTAGACTTTTCTTGTATTCTTGTAACATTTCTTGTATTTGAAATAAAAAAAAGATATTAATTTCTGACATATCTTTTTTTTTTTAAAACAAAGGGACTAAAGAACAGTTAGCTCTGACCAAGTAATCTGATTGGACGAGCTGTTCCATGAGTGACGATACAGACAAACAGCACTGGGACTTAAACTACACGTATCACTCCACTTTACAGGTGTTCTAATGACATTCATGTTACATTAACGTCACCATCTATCTTAGATCATAGAAACTGTGAAGATGAATGGACACACACAAGGTTCAACCGTTTACTGCATGCTGCTGTAAACTGAATACGGTTACCTGATCAGCCACAGTATTAGCAGTTTAAAGCTCCCTGTGCTGTCTGGAGAAAATATGACAACAAACTCCCTTTAAGAAATATGACATTTGAACAATCCTTAGGTGTCCGCAAAAACATCACTTCAGAAACACGAGATAAAGGATGTCCACAGTCTGACTGTCAGTTCTGTATCCATATAATCCATAAAGATAAACTGCCTGTACAAACTTTTTGTCAGAAGAAATGACCGTAGGAATGAGGCAAACCCTGACACTGACTCAAAACACTTTTAATTTAATTCAGTTTTTTCGGTCGTTACCAAACTAACTGTCCAGTTTCCTGCTTGGTGCTGAGAAGAGTGTGCCTTCTGATAATATTAAACATGTTTGCATATTTTAGCAGAACATCAGGACGAGAAGCAGACCAAAGCCACTGTCAGACTTTTTTCACACGTGATACAAAGCAGCCGGTCTGTGGAAACACGCAAACCACAAAGTAGCTCGCAAACAAGTGTTCATGATTATGTGTTGCTTAGCAACAGCGCAGTTGTGGAAGAATTTGAGTGGGTGGAGCTAAATGAATGTTCAAATAAACAAACCATCATAATAATAATCATCATCATAATAATCTTTTGTCAGTTCCTGAGCTTGTTGCTTGATTGTTGATGTTGATTGACAGCCATTACGGTTGATTTTATTTGAACATACAGAAGGCCTGTTTCTCTTGAATCACTTGCATGTCTGCTGAAGAGCAGATCTGTGCTGTAAAACAAACGTGTACATGGAGCGTAGGGTGGGCACAGAGGACCTACCTCCTTCAGCACCACAATCTGGTTGGCTGCCTTCAGGTACTGCAGCTGGTGGGTGACCAGGATGCGAGGCTTGTTCTTCAGCAGACCACAGATACACCTGACACATGACACACAGTGAGCACAAACATATACAGTACAGTGTGTCGTACTGACAGAGTACTGTGTTGGAATTCGATTCAGTAAATCTGTTTTTCTTTCTGTATACCTCTCTTGAGCACAGTTGTTATGTACTGGTCTGTGGGAGGAAGAGTAACAGGAAAAGTGTGGCCAGTTTCAATTGTCCGCCTGACACTAGCAGCACCGCACCTCTTCCTGGCTCATTCTTAGTTCTGGCCTTTCAAACACTGTTAGCCTTTTCTCGATCTTCTTGGCTATGTTATGAAACAATGCAGATATGTTTCCGTGCCTCTTGTTACGGGAACAGGCTCCTGCTGTGTGGTTCTGCTGAAGGCTCTGAGCCTGCTTTGAAGGTCTCTCTGGGGACTCTGTTGACCAGAACACTTCAGTATTTTCCTGTTCGGCTCCCCTGCTGTAGCTTAACAGCGTGTGAGATCTTAACCTGCGGCTCTAACATGTGAATATTATTGTGGGTAGGTAAATGGAGCACTTGACAAATTGGACCGGCTGGCTGAAAGATCACTCACTGTTCAAAGAGGTGTCTCCCGACCTCAGCGTCCACAGCACTTAAAGGATCATCCAGGAGGTAGATGTCTGCATCCTGATACACAGCCCTGACAAAACACACACGTGTTGTTAGACAGCATGTTGCTACTGCATCACGATTTAAGTTCAAGTCATTTGTTTTATATTTATTCTCACAGTTGTTGCTCTTACCTTGCTAGGTTGACACGAGCTTTCTGTCCCCCGCTGAGTGTGGCCCCTCTGTCCCCGATCAGAGTCAGGTCTCCGTCTGGGAGCAGCTCCAAGTCCTGCACGGACAGACAAAATACAAAGTCACATGGAAGTCAAACGTCAAAACAGAGCAGCAATCACACTGAGATTGTTTATTTGTTAATAAAGACATCCTAGTGTGAAGCCTTCACAAACGTAATGCTTCTTAAAACATTTGGACAGCAGAGGTGAAAGACGTAATCTCAAAGCCACTGAGTGACACGGCTGTTATACAATCTGAGGCTCCCGACCCTCTGATGCATGTATGTGGTCGTCACATGTCTGAACATGTACAGAGAAAGAATGCACATGCCGCTCTGTCTTTAGTACAAGAGTGAATTAGGAGCGTTTTCTCCTCTGCAGCCTGACCTCTCAAAGTATGTGTTATCTAAGACTTATGTCAACAAGGAAGTTTGAGCAACAACTCCATGTTTATCTTTCGAGTGCATCATAGGCGTAGACGGCCTTCTGCAAGTTTATCATCGAACATGAGGAAATAACATCAGAGAAATTGTACAGCGTGACAGGAAGAGCTACTGTAGGCCTCAAAAAAAATTCAATATATTCTTTAATCATGAGAACAATTATACAAGCTAATGACCAAACATTTGCTGGTGACAGCTGATTAAATGTGTGTATTTTCACTTTCCTTTGATGTTTGTTTTATGTTCAGACGCTTGAAAATTTCATCATGGGCACTGAGTAGTTCCCCAATTTTATGACAATTTATCATCAATATGAGGCATCAGACGCAGCCTTATTTATGTCCAAATGACACCAAACATAACTGATGATGCTAGAACACCTATGGCAGGTTAATTTTTTGCTAGAGACCCTGATGGGTTTAAGAATCTACAGGCCTGAATAAACATTCACACCCTCTTGTGATTCCCCTAGCGTGTCTGACTCTGCCCATTTTGAGTGGTCTCTTGTAGCATGGTGCTCTTTGTTTTCCACGTAAACCATTCTTTACTCGTCGACGTGACAGCCTACAGAACTATTCGCGATTTTGGTTTTCTTCCTCCTTTTGTGTCAAAACGAGACGACTGAGCAGCAGACATGAACATAAGTTACAATGTTAGATTTGTGTATATTTCACTGTCATTATCTGAAGAACTTGCTACATTTGTCGCTAGTCAGTTTTTTTTAAATTTAGAAACAAAGTTGCTAAGAAGGTCTAAAAAATTGCTACAAAGTCTGCAAGTTGCAACACTGTGAGTGTGTGAGGGGGTGAAGATGGCTACATTTGTCACAAATGATTTGGCGGTTTGAGGGGTTCAAAATTCAGATCAGTGAGTGTTTTGTGTTTTCTGACTGTTTTCACGTCACAGCAGCAAAAAAATCCTGGAGAGGACTTCTCAGGCAGGTAATCCTCATAACCTGAGGCCTAGTATGCTTTTCTATGTGTGACAAGAAGAAGTCTACCTCACCTCTGCTACAAGTTTCAAGCTCTAACACAAAGGTTCTTGCTTTCAATCATTACATGTGACACTGATGTCTGAGTGAATCAGCACATTTCTGCTGAATCACATGCTGCTTATAAAAAGAGATGAACCTGGTTTATGGACTCTTAAGTCACACATTAAATGAGACAGGCCCAATCGAAGATGATTATTGTGTGTTGTGTGTGTGTTTTATTTGGATCATTCAGAGTTAGTCTGCGAACAATAGGTGAACAAAGTAACAACACTTACATGTAACTCATTTACTAGATACAGCTTCAGTAACCTCTCACTGAGTGACACTGACAATCATAGTTCAACCAGTGCTGTAAGTCAGACATGTGAGGAAGCAGAGGATGGCACCGACGGGCATCTCATACTTTAAGACGTGCCGAAATGTCACCAAACAAAGCGGCGAATGAACAAAACTCAAACCGAAAAAAAAGAGCAGCAACAAATGAAAATATTTTAAGGCATTAAAATTTAAAATTTTTCTTTGCACAGCGGCCAAGCTTGGTCTAAACTCTCCTAAATGTCTCGTGTGACATGTATTTTGCAGAGATGTGAAATGATTTTTTTTTGGCAGCTACTACAAACTCTCAACTGTTTGAATCACTCAATTTATACAGCAAGAAAGATTATTCTCAAATTCTGGATCCCTGCATTCGACAAGTGGTACAGGGAGGTGCTGAGAACATTCAGTTCATCCTCCTCTGGACTGAACTTCCTTCTACCTAACACTGGAACGGATACAGCACAACAGAGTAACTTGGAAATCATATCAGCTTGTTTTGTTGTGACTCATGCTGATATGAATGGAAGTAATGAGGCTGAATGCTGTTATGGAGTACACCTGTGTTCATGTTTGTAAGTGAGATGAGGAGAGTTTAGTGGGGAAGCTAATGCGAGGTGTTGTTCAGTGTCTGTGGCTCTTGCCTATTAGAGAACGCTCTATGCAAGATTCGACTGGCTGTGTGGAAAGTCTCCATCTATGTAGACGGACAGTGCAATTTAATTCTACAGAATTAGGGCGTGTATTTTTACAGACCACAGAACAAATAACTTATTAGTCAGTGTGACCAGGAGATATAGCAAACAGATCCTGTTTCATTGGAACTGTGAACCTTGCGCGTGCTCAGCTGTGACAGCTCTTTTTTTTCTCATCTTCAAACCAGCAATGAAAACACAAACCTCTCATGTGAAACACACTGCTGTCTGACTGCTTGACACAAGAATGACTCTGCACAAAAACACGTGCCACCCTCTCACTTATCAAAGGCACTGATATCAAACACTAGGAGTAACTCTTAAGTGATAACTTAAATGCAATTTGTACTTTATGGGCTGCAACATGTAATCAGTAAGTGATAATTAGTCTCTCACCCTCTTTAGAGCGCAGGCTCTGATGACTTGTTCATACTTCTGGTTGTTCAGCTCTTTCCCAAACAGGATGTTACTGCGGATGGTTCCAGGAAACACCCAGGGCTGCTGTGCGGCATATGTCAGCTGACCTTTGACCTTCAGCACCCCCTTTTCGGCAGACAGCTCTCCCAGGATGGAGCTCAACAATGACGACTGCAGGCACAAAGAAAGGTAACACATGGGTGATGTGATGTCTCATCGAGCTGCTTTCTGACTCTGAAGTGTTGACATGAGTGTGTAACTGACCTTTCCAGCCCCGACTGGTCCAATCACAGCCAGCAGCTGATTTGAGTTCAGAGTGAAGGAGATGCTCTGCAGAGACGGAGCAGCCAGACTCTGCAGGAGGGACAAAACTTATTTAAAAGATTTGAATAGAAGAACCCAGAAATGATGCAATGACTGATCTCTTTACAGAATGCAAATGCACAGCGCACACAAAGCCATTAAGCATTAATTTAAACCTGTTTAACAACTTAAGAGCTCGAGCAAACATAGCCTGCACCATAACATTCCTTTCAAGAAGTGTTATACGTTCTGCACATACTGTTTCAATACTACAGAGACCATAACTTCAAAACAAAGGCGACTATGTGTTAATCTGAACACTCCAACATTTATCCGGTTTTGATACAAGACATCAATTTATATTAACCCTTTATCACTTGCCTCCTGGGCATATCGCACTTAAAAAATGTTTCAGTCGTGGAAGTTCTACATAGCTTAATGCAGGGAAATGCCTCAGGGCATTCAGAGGGCTGTATGTCAGCGAGTGCAACGTATCTGACCTCGTCCCAGTAGCAGGTCAGGTCTTGGATTTCCACGGAGGGTTCCATCTTCTCCTCCTGTGGCAGTGCAGGGGCATTTTTTGTGATCTCCTCCAGCATCAAGAACTCCTTGACCATTAAAAAAACAAACAAACAAGCAAAAAAAAAAAAAAAATGTGGTAAATCTTAAGGGTTAGACAAAAACAGCTGGTACAATTATTTAACATGCATGTCATTAAAGTAACATCTTTCCAAGAGTACTTTGCTGCTGCTGCTGTGAAATCATTCCAGAATATTTCATAACTGCCACAGCAAGGTTCAACCTACATTCCAAGCTAACCACATCAAAAAAGGAGGAAATGAAGGCATGCTGCCAGTGCCAGATGATTAAGATGACACCAGATGAGATTTAAATTCCATCTAATGGGACTAAGCCACCTCTAAATCTTAAAGTGGCGTACCTGGATCCTGCGGATGCTGACACGGCACTCAAACAGCTTCTCGATGGCACTGGGGAAGAAGAGGGTGACGGTGAGGCGCACCGAGGTGTACAGCGACACCGTCACGAACACGCGGCTGGCAGAGATGGTGTTTCCCAGCAGGACGTAGAGGGTGAAGGTGATGAAGACGATGATCTTGCTGGCGCAGAAGAAGGAGGCCATGTTGAGGCCGCGTAGGTAGGAGCTCTTCATGATCTTGGAGATCTCCTTTCTGAGAGAAGACACCGGAAGATCACATGGGATGAGTTCTAGCTTCACTTTTAAGTCAGGAAGGGATGAAAGGCTGAATCTTACAAACAAATCCAAAAATGCCTTTATTATTAGAGGCACATGAATCTACTCAGACTTGGCTTCAATATTTGTAACAAACAGTTAGGTATGAGACCTCTGGCAGAGAAGGACTTTAATATATTTAGTTTGCCCATGTTCTGCCCAAAACCGAATGCCCCCAGATGATACAGATATTTAAATCAGGTGGGAATAAATTCAAATGGACATCAAAACGACAAAGCAACATGCTGCAGGGTTGCTATGGAAACACTATGGTAAAGCCACCTCAACTGGGTATATTGAGAACTACAAATCCTGACTGGCACGGTGCCAGCTGGAGTAAAGTACACAAAGCAAGGCACGCCACAACTGTACTGTGCGGCAACAGCATCATAAACAATATGAGATATTTACAGCAACAGATGGGAAGACCACAAACATCATTATCACCCATTTAACTTCACATTTTATGTGTTATGCTTTTAACTGAAGAACAGCAGGCTGTGTGGAGGCTGGGTGACTAATGAAATAGGTAGGGCAGGTGACACTGACAAGCCTCAAACTTTGGTAACTTGCCCTCATCGGTGGAAAACAACATGACCCAGATCTCATTTAGGAGACTGTTCCTCTTTAAAAGCTTTCTCTGATCTATAAATATCCTCACTGTAAATAGAAACAGGTCTTGTTTTTACCTTCTGACCTCAGAGACCAGAGCAGCGAAGGGTTTCTCCCAGGCATACATCTTAATGATCCTAATTCCAGACACCACCTCGTTCATTGTGCGGATCCTGTTGTCAGTCAGAGCGGCCGTCTTACTCCTGGAAGGAAAAAAAACACACAACACAATTTGAGTTGGCTGACGTACTTCATGCAAAAAATAAGCGGCAGCATAACACATATCAGGTCATGACTGCAGCCTACTGCCGTTAACTGAGTTAACTGCTAACTTAGCTGTTCTATTAGCTGAACCAGAACTGAAGCCAGCCAAGCAGGCAACAGACAGCCTTGAAGACCAAAGGAGACCAGTTTGATGACAGGGAATACAGTACCAAGGTGATGCACAGCTGCTGTGAGCAGGACGCTGACCACATGAGGGACAGTTTTGGAGAGTTGCATTATGTTTCTGTCGAGTTTGAATGAAGTGTGTTTCACGATTCACGAGGCAATTAAAAAAGTTAAACTCAGATTGAGACACATTTATAACTATATTACTTGACCCTTGCTCAGTACTGTCTGTGCATTCAGCATCAGGTTCAAACATGTTTGGTCATGTCTTCACGAATAGCAATACATGCATTATAGTCATTTTCCACCACGTGTGTGGCCATCATGTTTAGAAACAGGTCAGATGGAGACTGAGACTAAATCCACACTAAGACGACTTTCTGCAGCTCTCAGTAGTCTGCCCACAGTGAAACACCTGAACAACAGAAAACCTGTTCATCCTCTTGTTATCACAGCCAGCATCTGCTACAGAGCAGGACAGACAGACAAGTTGACCAAATCACAAATGCATGGACACGATGTCCACAACTTTACTGCCACCAATGGGGGGAAATACAAAACTTGACTACAGACAGAGGGCTGAAGCAGAGAGAAAAAGTTGTCTTTTTAGTATTCCAACTCATTATGTTAGTTAGTTAGCAGCTGATCAAATGTGCAAGCAACAACACAGTCATGTGAGAGTTAAAACCCGATGTTACTGAGACCTTTGAGTGGAAAATCTGCCTGTTATCACTGTAAACTGCTTGTGTGCTGTTCCAGACCATAGCAACAGTAACTATGGGAGACGGGGCTTCTTTCACAGCTTCACTCAATATCTAATTTTGTGAGTGAGTGTGCGTGTTACCTGAACTTCGAAAACAGCCTTCCGAACATGGTTTGCACGGGCATGAGGAACATGAGGACCACCATGCCCGCCAGACACGACGGGCCGATCTCCAACCACAGCAGTCCCACAACCGCCGCTGCCTGGAGGGGCCCAACCCACAGAAAGTGCAGGAAGATAGTCACCTGTTGAAGAGCAGTGAATGATTCGTAACATGATCAGATAAGCATGCACAAGCAGGACAAAACTATTTGCCAAACATGTCTCGGTAATGAGTGACGGAATGACGGAATGAACAAGTATGTGTAATCGTCTCCAAACATTCAGTGTAGACGGTTTCTACAAAACGGACAGCGTCACTCCACAGGAACTTACAAAAGACTTTAATCCAAACCAGCATGATAGCATGACATGGTCCAATTAACAGCCCCACTGCCAAGAAACAAAATGCCCTGAATAAACGAGTTCTCGCAGCAGGCTCTGACCCAGTGATTAAAACGAAACCTGCTCCAGTCAAATGAACTGGGTCTGGTGCCAGAAAAGGCTCAGAGTATAATCAGGCCCGAACCTCACGCGAAGAGAGACTTGCCCGTGTGAGTGAGCACAGTCAGGAGAGCGCTGACGTGAGATACTGTAACCACAAACATATTAAAATATCATATACTCATCAAAACAATGTAGCGTGGAGCTCTAATCACACCATGGACTCAGGTAGTGACTTGCAAAATTACATCATGTGTGAATTTGGAGGCCTTCAACAGCTCCTTCAGCAACAGACTGCTACTCCCACCACGTAAGGACGAGTGCTACCACAGATCCTTCATTCCAACAGCTGTCTGACTCTTTAACACCAGCATGACTTCATGACTTCTTCATTTATTATCCACCTTGTGTATACGAGCTGCTGTGACATGAGAATTTCCAGTGTGGGATCATTAAGTCTATTTTATTTGGGCTACTTCAGTTTACTTCACTTCCTCTTAATAAATAAAATGGCTGAGTCATCCACGCGGGTCAGACATCGAGAATTAGATCCAGCTCTAGATGTTATAGAAGTCACGACATAATTTAAGACATTTTGGTTAAAGACAAAACAGTGACTTAAGCTACTTCAACTCCACAATTAAGTAATGATCATTTTCATTACAGATTAGTCTGTTAATCGTTTTCTCAATGAATCAATTAGTTGTTTGGTCCGTATCATGTCTGAAAAATGTTGATTAGCATTTCCCAAATGAGACGTCCTCAAATGTTGTTAAATCCACAAGAGAGATATTCAGTTTACTGTCTGTCTACTACTACTGTCATTTAGATATCTGTGGAATAAAATGTTTTGTTTTCCCCTTTGCACAATATTCATAGTGGCTCATGTAAATTCTATGAATGTTATGTTTACACCTGCTTTTCAGAAAATCCATACTTGGAAAAACCAGCCTCCACACATCGCGTGCACTAAGTGAATCTACAAGCAAAGGAAATAAACCTCTGTTGACGCGTCTAAACCTACTGTTTGTGCAAGCCTCGCCTAAATGCAGCACATGAGATGCAGCTTGCAAACACAAATGACTTTAAACACTGTGCAGATAAACAGAAAGCTGAACCTCAAGTTATTTTTAACTTGTGAAAGGTCTTCAGTTTGTTTTGCTCTGCTCCCTTTCACTAAACATGTCATTACTGTATTTCATTTTCGCCAAGGTTAATGTGCTCGAAAGATATTAAAAAGGTAGTGAGACTAGTTTTTGAAGAAGTGGTCACACGATGGGCTGAGAAAGTATTTTAAAAAATTCTGCCTTGACATTGCAGCAAATATGAAAAGCCCCTCTGATTCATCTTGTTATCTAAAAGCCTCACGTACGTCATCAAACTTGTTGACGTCATTGGAAAGGAGGTTGACAATCTGGCCTGTGGTGGTTTTTCCCATGGCTGAATTGCTGAGACACAGAGCCTAGAAAGAGACAGGAACCATCATCAGTGCAGCAGAAAACAGAGGTATACAATGCTACATGAACACTGTGATATCCTGCATCTGTGTGTAACACAGCTCTTAAAAGACAACATGACAGAACTCAGCATGTCGTGCAAAGGACAACAATTCAGTAGTGACTTTCAGCGGCCTTGATATTTAAGTCAAGTACTGACCTTTTTGTAGATCATGTGACACATGGCCACTCTGATCTTCATCCCCGCTCTCTGGACGTGGTAGAAGTAGAGGTGATGGAGCAGTGCCAGGCCGATGGTGCATAAAGATAAGCCAGCTGCATATCCCAGAGTCTCATACAGCGCTTTGTAGTTGTCTGGGTCGTAATTCTCAAAATACTGAATCATCTTCCCCAAGACAACCGGCTGGATGACTTTAATCACCTCCTGATATGCAGGGAGGGAGACGAGGAAGGGTGAGGCTCTCCGCAAATTAATCAGTGTGACAGTGCATGATTATTGACAGTGTAATGGTCTGGCTTAATATTGGTTCCACTCACCTCGACGAGGGTGAAGAATCCGAGCACTGCGTATGGTTTCCAGTAGCATTTAATGATGGCTTTGGAGAGGCTGGGTGTCTGCAGCTCTTTGTCAGCCATCTGGACCTCGCGATCCCAGTGCCTGTCAGATAAAAGGTCCTGTTATTTAATGCATTTCTTGTTTGTGTAATAAGAAGTCAAGCCACGCATCCAGATGAGTCAGGACTCGTCTGGGAGGCAGCAGTTAAATAATTGCATCATTAAAAAGAGGCTTCTCTTTAACGTCATAGCATTGCTTGCAAAGAGACAGGCAGGATGGTTTTAGTCAGGCAATCTGCGCTAAAAGGCAAGTTTGGACCCGTTATGGCAATTTTGGTTACTAGTGGTAGCTGCAGAGGTAGTAATAATCGATCACTGTAAATGGGATGTAAACTATAACAGGGAACGATAACGAAGCATGACCTAAAAATCACGTTCCCTTTTTGGGCATATATAAAAATATAAAAAGCAGTATGGTGTCCATGACAACGTGAGAAAGAGCTCTGAAATCACATTTGAAGACACACAGTGATGGTAAACACTGCCTGTAACTCATGCGCCTGTGACATATACAGTTAATACTTGACTTACTTTGGGCTGCATGTTTCTATGAATGGTGCTCCAAAACTGAACTAACCATTCAAATCCATTCAGAGGAGACAGCTGGGTTTATTCTATCGTCTTCCTGTTGTTAACAAATTCCATAAGACTAAAACTGATGTTGTGTCACCTCAGGACTTTTCAGCTTCCCTACTCTCACTTCCCACTGAAGTATGACATACACACTGTCATTTAGAGAGAGAAAACAGCTGGTCAAAGAAGCAGGAAATAGTCCATTTGTTCGAGACAACAATGCTCAATGGCAGCACTTATTAAAAGATACGTTTAGTTGGCTTTGGTCTTTCATAAAAATATAGAATATCATAACATATTTGATCCTTTTCTGTCCAGACATGAAGGACAAAACTTGACTGTGTATCCGCTCATGAAATAAATGACACAATAAAGTGCTACCGAAGAATTCAACAGACTTTGTGCATCTGTAAAACTTCTGTCTATGGACAGACTGTTTCTACAGCACAAGAAAAATGTTTTTCAGCGGCAGTTCAAACAGTTTGACACTAGACACACACAAAGCTACAAATAATGACATGTGACTAACGTAGCCTGAAGAGGAGGACTTCATGATCATTCATGAGAGAGAACCTTCACAGAATTCATGATCATTTGACTGATACATTCAGATTTCACCGTCAGGCTCAATTTATCACTGAAGGCCCTGTTAGAACACCATGACATTTCCAGGTAATCTATAGCTGTGTGTGTGATTTTAGGGCTGAGTCCTGTGAAGTCTACATTTCTACACTGAATAAAAATCCGACATCTGGAGGAAACAACTAGTGCAGCTTGTGCGGCCTTGGACTTTACGCGGGTTTCTGTCTGGAAGAGTTTGTGTTTGGAAGCAAGACGTCACCGCCACTGTTTGAGTGCATGCTGTAAACAAACAGCTTGTGTTTTGAACTGTGCACAGAGGCCTCCTGATAACATTAAATAAGGCAAGGGGTCATTATTTCAACACCTGACACCCATCTTAAAAAGGTTTTGACAGATTTAAAAAGGACCAGTGTGTAGATTTTGAGCCATCTAAGAGTGCAGTTGCCGTGACCTCACCCTCTCCTCCCTAGTGTGAAGAGGAAACTACAGTGGGCAAGGAAATAAAAAGGTATTGGCCCAAATATGATGACACTTTTTCTGGAAATTGCATTTAAAAAGCAGGGCGAGTGCTAGATTTATGGACAACTGCGTATTCACAGTGGGTTAATTAGGAGTGCAATGAATTGTTTTATTGGGGCGTGTGGTCTCAGGTGCCAGAGAGACAATAATAGAATCCAGCAGGTCCTGTTTGAGAACGAGATAATTGTATTTAAAAGCTTAACCAGATGCCACAACAATGCAAAGAGTACTCCCAGAAATCTAACCGCACTAACAATTCTTCGTCAGCCCTGAAACATTTAATAGAAGCTTCTGTGGGCCTCAGAGATAGCGTGAGTATGTGACCAGCAAACAAGTTCTACTGCTTGCTTTTCCAATTTAAAAGATAAACAAGTATTCAAGTTGTTTGGCAAAACTTCCCATCTGAACTAGTCAGACAGCTTTGTGGCTTCAGAAAGTCAATCAAAAAAAAAAAATCTTGAATTTGGACCGATGCAGCATCCACAAAGAAATCACAACTGCAACAAGAGCTCCAGAATATATCAGAAAATCTGATGGTGTGCATCACACGACGTGTCACACCTTTCTTTGTAAATGTGGTAGTCGATGTGAGGTCAGTTTGGTTTGAGGCAATAAAGGTGTCTCTTCTGCCAACAGCATGACTATGTGCTGTGAATCAAAAGGAGCTCATCGCCGAGGAATCTGCAGTGACGTGCGCTTGGTTCAGTTGACAGCTGTTCCTGATGTTCACTGAGAATAAAACACTTTTAAGCCTGTTATCTCTGACCACCGCTCTCCACCGACATCTACAGAGGATACTTTGACATATTAACAAATACTCTTCATGTGTCTGACTTTAATTCTGCATGTATGTCCTCCTTATGGTGTCCTTAAAGAAGATCAACATGTTCCAGGCTATTAAAAACATATAAACTCATTGGTAATTGATGTAATTGGAGTCCAGTCAGTGTTTGGACTTCTCTCTACCTGTGCAGGTCCAGGCCCAGACTCTCCGACCCGTCCTCTGGCAACACTTCGTACATGTCATCTTCATTCAGCCTGCGTTTGTATCCGGTGCTGAACAAAGGATTGAGCCACCTGAGGGAGAGAAAGAGGAAAAGAAATGAGCACATTGTATCAAGTCATGATTTTCAGCCTGTGTTGGTGCTGTTCAGACAAAGCGTGGTCAACCAACACTAGCAGCAACGCGTGTTGTCTGACAAGAAGCTCGAAGTGTCCAACTTTTCCGTTAGCAATGATTCAACAGGAAACCTTCGCTGCATAAACAGGTCGCGGTTAACCCTTTTCTCAACTTGAAACACAACTTTTTCAAACCGTGAAAACATTGTACTCGCATTGGTTTCCCGCCGGTATGCACTAGCTTATCGATAAGTTGGTGTCACAACCAAACATTTCGACTAGCTTGACGTTAGCAGCCGTTAGCGGGTCATTTAAATAGATGGGGGGGGGGGCACGCGGCGTCGGCTCGTGCGCCCCCCCATATTTAAATGACCCGCTAACGGCTGCTAACGTCCAACCGCCCGCTTTGTCCCACCGACTCACCAGAAGAATATCTTCGACAAAATGCCCGCAGTCGCCGCCGGGTTGGTCTTGTCAGCTTTACCGACTTGCTCCATGATAGTCCGCGCTGACACGGTACCCTTCCCTTAAACTTTCTCCCCCTCCTGATATCCGCTACGCGGCGTGACTTCGCAGCGCACGCATACTAACACGGAGGTCTTCTCCCCCCGCAAAGGTGTTGTTACGTGTGACTGACTGAGAAGCGCGCCGCCGCGTTCCGCTGGAAGACATCAAAGAAGCGCCGCCGGTGGCCGCGCCCCCGCTGACTCCTGATTGGCCGAAAGAATTAACCCCCTCCGGCATTGGCTCTGTCCTGATTCCCACATTAATTTGAGTCATATTAATGTACTTTTAAGTATTTGGAAGAATGGGAGAATGGATTTACCAGGATGGAGCAACATGTGTAGAAAATTACCCAATATGTTTGGATATCACTTTTCAACAGACACGGTTCAATATGTCTCAACTGATCTGCACATTAAAAGCGGATTTGGAATATGTTAATGTTTTATACCTGCTAAAATATGTGCTGTAGACTACTTTTATAAGCCGCTGAGTCACCATTGCCACTAAAAGATATGCACCAGTGGTTTACAAGCTAGGGCGTGGGGGCCAACAGAGGCCACTGAGTGGTTAGTAGGAGGTCTTCAGCAAAAGGAGGAATTAAAAGTTTAATAACATTAAATGAAACAGGTTTTTGATTTATTATAATTTATGAAGTTTTTCTAATCTTAAAACCTAAAAAAAAAAGTTCTCATGGAGGGTCTTTAAGATCAAATCCTTGAGTTGAGGGGCTGCATCTGCATCTGACATGAAAAGGGGAGTTACATAACTGTCAGAGTTAAAATATCACCGTTTACCCAAAGTTCAGCATTTAAAACGGGTCAGAGGTGTCAAAGTAAACTTGTCACTGTTACTCAGCAAAACATCCAGTTCCCTGTATCTGTTGGAGTCTTAAACATGTCCAGGCACATCGGCTCACTGCCGGGCATAAGGGCTTGATAAGGAGAGTGGAGTGATAAGAGATAATGTAGTGTGTCATTTCTAATATGTGTGATATGATATAAGCAGATTGGGAGAGGTGATTTTCTAATCATATGAAGGATGTGGTTAAGACAAAACACATATAAATTCCCATTAAGCTAATCTTTCTGGCTTTCTTTGGTCTCTTGAACAAACACACAGAGGTACGTGATGTACACACACACACACACACACAGGATATCCTATAAATAAAAAGCAGGCAGATGACAGATGCCCTCTGACACGGGGCAGGTGTTTCCTGCACTGAAATAAAAGAGCTGGGAGATACTACAACACCTCCACCCCCTGCCCCTCCTTTCAATGTTCCATGAAACTAATCCAGTCACGTGCAAGCAAGGTAAACTATTATCCTGACACTGACATTCTAATGATAACAGACCGGAGAGCCCCTGGACCTCACACTTTGCATGTTATCCTCCTGTTGATGTTTAGCTAGTGTCGACTGGGGAAAGGGCAGAAGGAGAAAAAACAGCAGGAGATTACGGCAAAGCAGCTGAACTTGGCCCAATAACATTCATCTGCTGAGGATCAACACTCCTTTTCTCATGCTACACCAGCCGTGTGATAGGTTTTTCCCCACGTGTTGCCAGGTTCTTTTCTCCCTTCAGCGAACACGGAGAATGGAGAACTCTTCACCTATTTCCAGTTCGCACTATCGATGAATATATCAGTGTTTTGGTTCAGGTGAAGTGAACTGCACATGAACTGTGTGAAAATCCTTTGGACTGTCTTCAGCGGTGGTGCAGTGTTGCTTCACAGCAAGAAGGTTCCTAGTTCGAATCCCCCTTTCTGTGTGGAGTTTGTATGTTCTCCCCAAAGAGAAAACAACAAGAAGAGAGAAGAAACACATAAAGCGTTAAAATGTCCAGTTGCTGCCACTCCCGTAACGTCTTTCAAAACAGTTCATCTCTAACACATTAAAAGCCATTAGTGTGACGAAATGCTAACATTTCCCAGCTTTAAATATTTACCAAGTTCACCATCTTAGTTTATCATGCTAACATTTGGGGGAGAGGCAGGATACACCCTGGATAAGTAACCAGTTCGTCACAGGGCTAACGCACAGAAACACAATTCGCAACTACAGGTCGTTTTGAGTCACCAATTAGCCAGTTAAGTGCATGTGTTTGGACTGTGGGAGGAAACCAGAGTAGCCAGAAAGAAGCCACAGGGATGCAAACGCACACAGAAAGGCCCCAGCTGGGGATCAAACAATTTATTCGCTGGTCTATCTACGAAGATCTCACAATTTTGGTTCAGATGATGTAAAGACTGTTTTCTGTTGCCTTATACCAAGCAGCTTCCTGGTCCGAATCCCCCTTTCTGTGTTGAGTTTGCATGTTCTGCACAAAGATGTGAAACAGCAAAGACACAATGCTTTAACGAAACAGTTTAAAGTGAACGTGAAGGTTTGAACTGAGGTGGTTGGTTGGTTTCAACAACGATAGCTTTTAAATGATGGTTTTAGAAATGTATTCATGATTTTATGACAGCTCGGGCAACATGCTGGTGCAGTGGTTAGTACTCTTGCCTCACAGCAAGAAGGTTCTTGGTTTGAACCACGGCTGACAAGACAACACTCAAATACAAAGCTGATAGGATCTTTCAATGCAATCTGCAACCACATATTACCAACAACAAAGATAGCTTCTTTTTAAACACTGATCACTTTCATCCAACAGACTGAGTTTGAGATCAAGATCATGATCATGCACTCAAAGTTATTGAGCGAGAAAGCAATCTGTTCCGTCCTGGAAGGATCACCAGCTGATCATATTCATCATCTATCTGTGGTGTCGTCAACAGGTTAACACAGATAACAACCTGTTCCAGCTGCTTCCCTTTCATTAGCAGGTTTACAGGATTAAGGTCCCCTCTGAGACTGCTCGGCAACAGGGACCATGGAAACACACCATCAAGCCTCCAACTGTCTAGAGATTTAGGTAACAATGCTTTCAGCACTTTCACGCTCTTGTTGATGACAGTAAAACACCTGGGCTTGGTTTTCCTGGAATGCTTGGAACACTCTACCTGTGACATTTATTGACCCCATAAACTGTTGAAGTTCAGGGTCAGTGGGTGCAGCTGAAAATGTTTTGGGTAATTATTTGCCCCGGAAACAACCCCTCCAAGAGAGATTAGACGTAAATCCTTGGTTGAAAGAGCTCTGTAATAAAAGAAGGTGACCCAAAAAAAGTGTTTCTGAGTACAAGATTAGGGAATTTGATGAATAAGTAGGTGGCCTTGTTCCGCTCAGAGGGATGTTTTTGTTTTCACGTTTGCCTTTTACTTGAAAATGACCGACTATGTTGACTTTCACCATTACATTTTTCCTCTGACTCACCTTCCTGCCCCTCCTTGCCCTTTCTGTCCACCACGATTCCCACCTCTCCCTCTGTACTTCGGATTTGTTTACTGTAATGGTTGCTCCACAGCTCTTACTGGACTGAGGTGGGACAAACAGGAAACCACTCAGTCTGCAACCACTTTGTTTTTGTCCTAAATGTTGTCATATAAAATACAATACCTCATCCCATGTGGGTGATTTTTTTCTTTCACTTTGACTGTCTGGTTTGTTTCTGGTCTTACAGTTAATGATAATTACAGTGTTAAATTCAGTCCTGTAGTAACAGTCAAACCCTAAAGGTTTATCACAAAGTGTGCTGTTACGATAACCAAAAGTTGTAGCTATTTATATGGCGGCAAATCATAACAGAAGTTATCTCATGGTATAGATTGTACTCTTTATGATATTATTTACCGAGACCTGACAATTCCCACCATGAGCAAGCACTTTGAAACTTGACGGGACATTCTACATAAGAATTCACTTATGAATACATTCTGTTGTCAATATTTCTGTGACCTCACTTGGTGTGAGGCTGATCTTTAATAGGTTTTGTCACAATAATCAATAAACTGGCAGCTACAATAGGCCAGGCGCACCATACGACACAAGAACTGATGTAATTTTTGCTGAACAGTGTCCACTGTGATCACAAGTGATGATCACAGGACAATATCAAATCGAAAAGCGTAGAAGACAAGAGTCATAAAGTCAGCGAACTGTTGTTACACTGCAGTATCTATCTAAAGTTTGCTGACGACAAACATCATTATCTACAGGTCCTACTAGACTAAGTAAGGCAACCAACCAACCGACAGACAGCAATTGTGATCCCTAGAGACTAAACACAGGAGACATATAGAACACGATGTGTGGTGTTAATGAACTCATCTGACAGGGCTGTAGAAAAAAGGTTGGGAAGCACTGCTTAGTTTATCTAGAAGCAGACATTTTCTGCCACTAGATGGAGCTCTAACACTGTCAAACCAGTATAGAAGCATATTCTAACCAGTTGCATTGTCTTTATATAGTGCTGCTGCTGTAATCAGGACTTGGATTACTAAATTCTGGTGCAGTATTGTGAAAATGCGAGAATCCGAACCTTTCCAAATCCACCGAAATGAAAGAGGAACACAAAAACACACGATTCATTCAGTCAGGCCAACATACAAATCTCTCCTATCTCTCTTCCTCATCTTGTGTTCCTTCTCTGTCACAGACTTTTCAGATCCTTTCAATTAAAGACTTCCTCCTCCCGCAGATCCCCTTGCAGACCCCATGCACACTGTGTGGAGTGATGACCAGTGTGTGCACCCCACCCACCACCACCACCACCACCACCACCACCACACAAACACAACATACAACAATTGATTGTGTGTCAGTGAACGACATGCACTTAAAAGTATTGGTTCTCAGGCGTAGATGCTTGGCTGAACAGGTGAAGGAGAAGCAAAATTCTGCTGACGCACCTGTCCTGGCCCAACCCTCCCACCTCCTTCCTGTCACTCCTGAGGGAAAGATCTCTGTCCTGTCCCAGTCCCGGACCTCCAAAGTCACAGGCGAAATGGGCAACATGGCAACAGAGATCGTTGCCTTTCTCCTAACGATCTCAGGGTGGATTCTGGTGTCGTCAACCCTGCCTACAGACTACTGGAAGGTGTCCTCTGTGGACGGGACGGTCATCACCACGGCTACCTTCTGGTCCAACCTATGGAAAACATGTGTGACTGATTCCACCGGTGTGTCCAACTGCAAGGACTTCCCTTCGATGCTGGCACTGGATGGTGAGTTCTGAGGTCAGGGACAAAATATATGTTTGTGCATGTTTCTGAGGAACTGTGTGTCTGTGACTTATCATCTGACCGAAGCACTGATGCCCAAAACGCCTGCAGTTTTTTTGGATGAATGACCACCATTGTAAACAAATGCATTTGGAACTTGATATTTCCTTTTCTGACTTTGGCTTCGAGCCACGACCAACCACAACATTTAAAGTTAAAGGCCACAAGAGGGCATATTTCAGTGAATGAGCTCAGCTGGACTGATAGGACCTCCTTGTGTAACCGAATGAAGCAATCTGAGAAAGTCATACAGTCATACAGAGGTCACTTGTCACTCGCTATTACTTTCTAGTATAAGGAAATAAGGAAAGGCATAAGGAAAGGCATTGTTTGTAGGTGCTTTAATTCTAATGTCTTGAGGATGCAGTTTCAAAAGAGACCACTTCTTATTCTGTTGTTACTTCTTTATTATTTCACACAGGTGTGGGTCTCTACAGCACAAATTTAAAGCCCTTTAAACTCCTGCCCTTTTCCTTCAAGCCTTTAGTTTAAAGTAGCAGTTCTCAAGATAAACCTGAGGAGTCCTCAAATGATAAATAAAGTGATTAATACAAATCAAAATCTTTTTTTCTTTGTGAATTATGACGTTTACGACATTTATGACTTTTTCACTTCAGCTGGCCTCTAAAATCCATAAAATAAGAGAAATAACGTATTACTTTAAACCTGCAATCACTGATTTGGCCACTTGGGGTCAGCAGAAACAAACTGGGCAAAGCGTTTATATATTATCATAATTTAAGTTGATCTGGTGAACTCGTTTAGACATCCAGCAGGCACAAATTTGGAGTTGTGCTTGTGTTCACCTGGTGAATGTACGCCCCTCTCCTTTTAGCTCTGGTTTGGCCTCCACCAACTCCTTAGGAAGATAGTTAAATACACTAGAAGGAACTGAAATCACTTAATAATTCTCTCCAGGTTTGTTACTGACAGCTTTCACATACAAGTCATCATATTATCCATTGTTATTATAATTTTATTATATTATATATTATTATTATTATAAAAATATTGTAAATAGCCACTTTAACTTCATCTAATCTAATAAAGAAACAAGATAAAATGGTAATTAATGAACCTAATTTGAATCCCCTCTTCCCCGTCTTCATCATGAAGCCTACATCCAGGTGTGTCGGGGTCTGATGATCGCCTCTGTATGTCTCGGTTTCTTTGGTGCCATCTTTGCCTTGGTTGGAATGAAGTGCACGAAAATAGGAGGCTCGGAGACCACCAAGGCTCGTCTGACTGTCCTCTCAGGCTTCCACTTCATTCTCAGTGGTAAAAACCAATCTTTCTTTCAATGTAGCAGTTTAGTTGCAGCTCCTTCTGCTTTGTTTCGGTCAGAGTTTGAAGTGGAAATCATCTTATTTCTCTCTGCAGGCCTCTGCTGCATGACTGCATGCTCCATATATGCTCACAGGATCACAACTGAATTCTTTGACCCCCTCTTTGTTGCCCAGAAGTAAGTATTCAGGATTAAAAGAAAGATTAGTTTGACAGCAGATCAAAACCACGCTCAGATGAAAGGACTTCCAGTCTTTTTCTTCCCTTCTTTTTCCACTTCAACCCTTCAGGTTCGAGCTGGGAGCAGCGCTCTTCATTGGCTGGGCTGGATCTGTGCTGTGTGTCCTTGGAGGACTTATCTTCTGTCTCTCTTTGTCTGAAGGCTTCAGTATGAGGCGAGTAGCTTGATTTTTCTGACGTGCTGGATGCTAACAATGTGATCCCGCGTCTGTCATCAGCAACAAGGGCTTAGAGGAAATCTGATTTGGACGGACTCTAAACTGCACTGAGTCGCTAACTCAATCAGGCAATTTAAATAATTACTTTAACTGCAATGGAAACGACGGTTACAGTCGAAAACATCCAGTAATCTCTGTCAACATCATAATTGCTGAACCTACAAGGCAAATTGTATGATCGTCATTTTGATTAGTTACGTGGCTGAGGATGGCTGAATGTTTCCTTTGTTGCAGTCGAGTAGTAAGGATCTTTTTTGAAATGAAAGTCACCTTGACTGAGGGCAACTATAGGGAAGTGTTGCATCAGGGGAAGAATGCCAACCCTCTCTTTCGGTGACATCCTTGGCCTTCATTTTGGGAACAGTCAGTTTAGCAGATCCTTGGATTATGAAGATACAAAGGAATATTTAGAAGATTTGGCTAACTAAAAAATATTAGCATTGCTGACACGCTAAACTAAGATGGTGAACATACTCTTGGGCATGTTAGCGGTCTGATGTTAGCGTTTAGATGTGTCTAAGTAAGGCCTTACTGAACCACTAGCTTGGCTTTTGGCTCTTATTCCTGTTATGTATTCTGGATACAGCAAGAAAACCAAGATGTGTAGGAAGGAGGGAAGATAAACATAAAATTTAAGCAAGGCTAAATGAAAATTAGTCCGCTGAGACGTTCTCGTACTGCTTAGCAGGTGTTCTACATTATCTACAGAGAACATTTTAACATTGCAGCCCCACTTTAAAATGCGTGTCTATGATTTTTAGGACTCTTTTTTTTCCCATTTCGCAGGGCTGAATACTCGTACAGTGGAGCTGCATCCTTCGTGACGGCACGCAACAAGCACAGCAAGACAGCCAACAGCCTCCACAAGGAACCGGGAGCGCCGTCGAGGCAGTTCGGAAGAAACGCCTACGTGTAAAACCGGACTCTATCTTGTTGTCACGTGACTGGATTGTGAAATTTATCATGATAGTTTACGGTCAAACTATTTCACCAGTAAAAAACTGAGAAGAACTTCTGCGCCTGAACTCTATGGAAAGAAATGGCAGTCTAGTCTAATTCAGTTTAGTTTACATATTTTATTTATTGTCAGTGGTCAGACTCCTCTTTAAACGCGGCTGCTTTTTGGGACATTTCTGTCAATGGTCCGAATGTTAAAGATAAGCTTGTTTTTGTTTTAGGGCAGGAAATTTGATTTGGCACAACTCTCCGGTCACCTTCAACAAGCTCGCCTTTCATGCCTGTCTCACATATTAAATCTATGTTATGACTCTAGAGTCAAAGGCCAACTGGACCTCAATTTAAAGGATGCAATAGTTTTTCTTTTAATTAAAACTAGAGGATCTCACACAGCTAGCAAATTAACCTTTTGAGAGCTTACTCATAGAGCTTATGTTACATGAATTAGATTTTTTTTTAAATCTGGTGTTTAGAAAAATGAATTTTTCCACAAAAGGCAACATTTACAATTTCCACACTATAAGCATTTAATCTTATCATGTTGCTTTAAGGAAATAAAGAATATTGTCACTTGAAAGTTGCATCTGTTCATATTTCTCAAAGCAGAAAGATGGATCATATGATGGCCTTTCTCATTTTCCTGACCTCCAAGGGTCACTAAGTCACATCTGACCCCAGAGACGTCCATGCAGAGCTGGAGGCCCGACCGGAGGTTCTCCCTCCTATCAGCCATCCATCTCCACCTGAGAATTATTATCAATAGTCACCCCAGGCTATGTTACGCAAAACCTCTTGGCCCAGAGGTTGGATACTTGAACCAGCTGGCAGAGAGCAGTCGCCCTGTGCTTTCCGGCGCCTCGCATCCGTAAACAAGTGTCAGGTGTCCTGGGGTTTTTTGCACAATGCTCTCTGATATAATGGTGGTATTGTATTGTCTAATGTCTGCATTACATATAGGGATGTCAAAACCGTGAATTTAATCCATTAAACTCTTTCTAGATTGAACGTTTGTAATGCTTTTCTCTGGACGGAAATGTGTTTATATGTAGCAGAAAAGCCTTCAAACATCATTTCTTAAAACTGCTACAGATCCATCTAATCATTTAGAAATTGTCTCTGATATATCTTCTGGGGATCCTACGTATCCTACCAACCTTACCTTCCTAACAGCTAACCTAGAGGGGAATCTAAGGATTGGTCAGATGATTACTCAGGGAGTCAGTTGTGTTTATATTTCAGACTATTCTCTAATCTTTGCTTATAAAAACACTGAATAGTTTCACATTCCCCGAGAGTCTACAGCCATGCTTTGTTCAGTGCTAGGTTAGGCTGATGGGAATGTCATCTGCTTCACAGGAGTTGGGGTTCATTGAAATTTCAATCTAGTGATGGAGGAAAGGGATCTCCAGAGTTATCACAATACATCTTCAAGGAGACTTGAATGTTTGTACAAAAAATCATGGCCATCCATCCGGTAGTTTTCGAAATACTCAATCTCAACGTGCTGAGTGCTAGAGGATTTGTCAGGTTCAGCCATTTTAGGATGCATCATCTGGGAACCATGAATGTCTGTACAACATTATATGCTAATCCCTCAAGTAGACGTTGAGATGGAAAAGTGAAGAGTTCGATCTGCTGGTGGTGCTTAAGGTAAAAGTCAGGAAACCAAAAACTCAGCATGGTTCATCCTCTGGATACCATGAATGTCTATGCTTTGCCACACAAAGTTATGTTAATTTTTGTGTGAACTGTTGCTAATGATTAAATAAAAAGATGAAAAGGTGTAAGTGCTACACATAATAAAACATGATGAGGTCTTGGAATAAGTCATTGCCTTGTAAGAAGGTTTCTAAGGCAAAAAGTTGACCTGAGCTGGGCCATATCCTCCACCCTTTACTGCAGTCACACCACCAGAGAGCAGTATTAGTGCACTTTGAGATCTGAGGAAGCTGTTCACAGTTAACACTGTGTCATTTTGTATTTACAAAGTTTGAACTTTTAAACCGCACATGAGCAAAAACTTTCACTCATTTGCTATTTGTGGTTTTCTTGGCTGTTGTTGCAGCTTCTTCAAAAACTCGTCTACTCAGCTCACACAAGCATTCCTTTGTTCACTTTTTTTTAGCGTCATGCTAATTAAAGCTAATTAAATCGACCCTCACCAAACAAATTAAGGCTACCCGGCAGCTCCACCATTTCCAATATCTCCCTACCACTACCAATAACTTTTTCATAAGCTGAGAGGACTTGGAAACAAAGAGGAGCTCTTTCATCCCCCGCCGAACATTCATCACTCCCCCTAACTCTCATTACCTCAGATTTAACTCTAATTAGAACAGCACAAAGACGTTCTACTGTAATTATGAGACCCACAGCACAGCGAGGTCTTGGTAAATGACTAATAACCAGCAGCTTACAGCCTGAGGCCAGATCCAGAGTGATGCTCAGGTCATAGTATTAAATATTTGGAAAGAACATGAAAGGTCCTTAATGCAGAAATACACATGGTTTTATTTAATGTTGTTATATCTATGGTCAAATATAAAGGATAAAGGATGTATCATGTCCAAATGATTTATCATTTAATTGAAATCCTCCAAATTGTTATCAATTTAAAGGGGCACCCGCCAATTTTATACAGGAAGTTATCTTTTGTTATATGTCCCACATATTTATGATGACTAATCTTGAACTTGGGAACTTGGGCGCTAATTCGTTAATCGCTCCTCATCATCTACGCTGTTGTCTCACTCTCAGGGATGGAGTTGTGGGTGGCGGTTATACACAGCTCCATAACTCACTACAGTTTGGTATTGTGGGAAATGTAGGATCCAGGGTTTTTGGAGCCTAACCTGAAACTAGGGACTAAAAGTCAGGATATCTTGGCTTTTGCTGCTTTTATTTCAACAATTGTTGTTTTAATCTCTTTTTTGAGTCCCCAGATTTTATGAAAGTGAAATGCAAAATTGCTGAAATAGTCATATTCCTTTTAATTTCCAAATTTCAGGAAGTTTTCAGGATATATGACTCTCAATTTATTGTTTTTTTAACTGAACTTACAGGCCAGAAACTGCAGAATAATTTAACAACATTGTTTTAAAAAAGTGAAATCATTAAAGAAACTTTTTCTGCATATGAGGGAAAGTCCGATGAGGGCATGAAGTAGTAATCTGAGATGAATGCTTAGGTGAGCACTCTCAGTCCAGTCCAACTGTGGCCCATGGGAACCTGAGTGAATGTTGACTCTCACCCACATGTGCAACAATACCTGGAAAACAACAGCACAGCCTCTGATTCGTACCTGTGATTCAGTCGTCTTCTTGTTTTTCTGCGGAGAGCAGCTGAGTAGGACATCGGCTCAGGATGTATACGTCTTTCGCATGAAGGGGACTGAAGACGATACAAAAGAGAAAAGCTTCAAAAGTGTATTGTAATATCTAAATATAAGCGAGACGAGAGACCAGCTCACGCACCCAAGATGAAGACTCGTGTGGTCCAGATCTGGGGTTTCCTGATGACAGTTCTGGGTTGGATCTTCGTGGCCTGCACCATGGCCATGGAGGGCTGGAAGATCTCCTCAATCGGGGGCATGGGGGGCTCCTCCATCATCAAAGTAGCCTGGTACTGGTCCAGCCTGTGGAGATCCTGTTTTACAGACTCAACTGCTGTCAGCAACTGTTACGACTTCCCTGTGCTCTGGTCTGTGGAGGGTAGGTAACACATTTGAGTATTTGTTATGAGCTCCACTCACATCTAGACTTTCATTATTGTCTTGCTGTGTGACTCCAGGCTCCATCCAGATAGTGCGAGGCCTGCTGATGTCCGCTCTTTCCCTGGGCATGCTGGGGTTTGTTCTCAGTCTGCTGGGTATGGAGTGCACCTTCATTGGGGGAAAAGACCGGTCAAAGTACAAGAAGATCTACGCAGGCGGATGGTGCCACATAGTCAGCGGTAATGTGTAGTTTTAAAACAACAGATTTTTGGTGACTCGATTTAATAATTCCTAGTTAGTTTTGACCGATCTGTGTCATTTGGTACAAACAGAAAATATTTTTTGATAATTTAGTTGAGATTTTTGTCTACAGTAAATTGGAAAACATAAAATGTATTTTTCTAATGTTTATAAGTGGAGAAAGATGCCCCGTGGTGGCCACTTGCTTTAATTGTTGAAGCCACACTAGCAGCATGGATCTAAGGATAGTTTGAGTCAGACTTGGTCCATTATTAGATTGAACTATTAATTATAGTATTCTGTGAAATACCTACAAAACTAACAAATTAAACTAAAGCCTGAGCTGTACTTTGCGTACATTTATGATTTAAAAAAGATTGTAGTAAAGAGTGTTTCATTTAGATTCTTTTAGAAAGCACCAATAATAATCCCCTCCGTGTTTATTTCATATGCATTAAACCACAGCTTGTTTTAACCAACATGATTTCTCTTCAGGTGTTCTGTCCACAAGTGGTTATGCTGTCTATGCACAGTACGTCTCGGTAGAATACTTCAACCCTGACTTTGATGGACTGAAGTAAGTTAACAGGCTTAAATGTAACTGCTAAACCTGAAGAATGACTTTAATTAATCATAAATCTTTTAAATATTGCTCTCACAGTCTCTCTGCTTTAAAACCACCAGGTATGACCTTGGTACGCCGCTGTTCCTCGGCTGGGTCGGCTCAGCCTTTCATTCGGCTGGCGGTTTCTTCCATCTGTGGTCGGTGTGTACGCCCCTCTGTGGACCACAGGAGGTGTGAGTACACACACATGTTGTTGTTGTTGTTGTAGTAACATAAAGAAATAACTCCACTCTCCACTTCCTCAATAAATACCAACATCCCGTGTGCTCAAGTGGAGTGACTCATTACCCCAAATGCACGAGGCTCTGTTAGTACTGAGCGGTGTGCAGATGTTCTTTGTGGGTACACTCCCTCTGACCATGTAATAAAACCCAGAAGCCACTGGTGTAAACAGACAAAGATCTGGGGTTTTGCATGAGCAAAGAAAGAACTGCATGCTGTGGATCAATGGCAACACTAGAAGGCGCTCACAGCTCAGTTTTAACCTGGTAATGAGACGTTAGTTACATACAGTAACACAACAGAGAAGTTATTGATCTTGTCGCGTGTCTGGTTTCATCAACAACTTGACCGTGCTTGCTCTGTGGGACCCACAACATGTGGAAGATCTTAAAAGATTTATGGGAAGAACAACTGTTCACATGTAACAATTTCCGCTAATGTGTTTTTCTCTCCAGAGTAATCAATGTCCAGCAAGTACAAGATCCCGAGCAAACAAAGTCCACCACAGCTCTGTCCATAGTGTCCGAGATCACCTCCAAGACCAGACTGTCTTCAATTTCCGAGCTGTCGTCAAAGTCTGGCCGCTCAGACGTGTCTGGCATTTCCTCAAGATCAGAGCGCACATACAAATCTGGTCGCACATCCAAGTCAGGACGGTCATCCAAGACTGGGCGAACCGCCAGATCTGTGGAGTCTGAGGGGTCAAGATCAGTTTCGAGGTCAGGGTTGGGGTCTGGGTCAGAGTCCGGACGCTCTTCAAGGTCCAGCGTATCAACTTTGTCTGGGTCGAGGAGCAGCGGCAGCAGCCGGACAGTGTCGTCGTTGTCGGGCGGTTCGAGGAGTGAGAGTAGACCGTTCGTCAAAAACTCGTACATTTGAACGAATGTGAGTCATTATGTGATGGACAAGTGTTAATAAATGTGACGGACAGATGATCTGATACTTTTATATGCAATTTATCAATCTGTGCTCAAAGCTAATTCAGTCGTATGTGTTTTGTATCAATAAAAATGTGATCTGTGTACAGTTCTTGCTGTTCTGGAATGTGTCAAAATTAGCACTTTCACTAGACACAACATATATTCATTCAATATAAAACACAACAGAGGCACACATCCATTTTTGTAGGCCTCTTAGACAACAAATAAAACTCCACCGGGCGAATCAGGTTGACAGTAAACAGTGTCTGCTTTGGTGTTATTCAAACCTTCCCACAAATACACGAGCATCTGCTGTGAGAGGACTGAAACTGCAGCTTTAATGTGAAGAAAAACTCTTCTGACTTTAATTTTTTATAATTACTGTGGACTATTTCCTTTACAAGGTAGGAAAGACTTTCACATCTTGGTCACCGGCTCTGCTTTTCCAGCTGAATCTCACTCATTCGCTGCTAACAGTACCAAAGCGGACCTGTAGACACACACTGAAAACACAGGAGTGAAGGCTCTTATTATTTACCAGACTGAAGGGATGTGGAGGAGAGTGGCTCAGATCCTGGGCCTGCTGCTCTGTATTCTGGGCTGGGTCTTTGTGGGCTGCACCCTCGCTATGGACCACTGGAGGTAAGCAAATAAAAGAAAGCATCTGACGCACTTTAGCTTTGCTAACTGTATGGACAAAGAGTTGACTAGATAATCGCTTTTGGGTTTGGGCTTAAAAGGATTAGAAAAAGTAGTTCGACTGCATTCTTGGGGAGATTTAGACGAGAAGAACGACACCATACTCACCTATGTTTGGTAGATATGAAGCTACAGCCATGTGACTGGTTAGCGTAGCTTAGCATAAACACTGGAAACAGGGAGAAATAGCTACCCTGGCTCCGTCTAAAGCTAAACGTCATCTACTGCTTTGTTTTAGACCTTTGTTTTTGTAATCTTAATGGAAGTAAAATACTAAACCACTGGACTGCTGAATATGTAGCCTTTCAGTTGTGGTTGCTACTACTCTTCAAATAAATCCTCATTTTTATGCAGTTTTATGTATTTTCTCTCATGAGGGTGGCTCAGCTGGGAGGTCAAGGGGGCTCCTCTGTCGTGGTGATAGCTTGGTACTGGTCCGACCTGTGGAAAGACTGCTATGAAGACTCCACTGCTGTGGTGAACTGTGTAGACTTCGGGGTGATGTGGACGGTCAAACGTGGGTACAGTTCTCACACACTGCAAAACAGAAGTCAGTCAGATCATTTCAACCATGAATAAATGACCCAGACGTGTGTTTGTCTGCTCTCAGCATACATCCATGCGGTCAGGGGGCTGCTGGTGATCGGCCTGTGCCTCGGCCTGATTGGCACAGTGCTCACATTTTTCGGACTCGAGTGCACAAACATTGGTGGAGATCAGAGGAGTAACGACAGGATGTTAGGAACAGCATCTGCTTTGCATCTGGTCGGCTGTGAGTGTGTTTGCCTTTAGCTGTTGTGAAAGCAGCTTCTCAGAACATCTACCTACTGGTTCATCTTGTTTTTTTTCCCCATGTGTCATCGGCGGTCCCTCATGCAGGCGTGTCGGACCTGGCTGCTTACTGTTTGTACATAAACAGAGTGGTTGCAGCTTTTTTACACAGTAAAGCAGATCCATCAAAACTGAGGTAATGCATGGCCGCAGAATAACCCTCATTAGTACGTACACGTGACTAAACACAAGACGGTAACTGATTTGAAGTGTTCTCTCCTCAGCTATGAAATTGGACCACCCCTGTACCTCGGCCTGGTGGGGAGTTTCCTCATTTTACTCGGCTCCACACTTCACTGTGCAACTGCATGCAGAGTTAACCACCCAAAAAGGTTTGTTAGCATACTTAACTAGGTAATTTCACCCTGCTATATGCAGATTTGAAACTAAAGCAGGCGTGAAAGCAGTGTGATAAAACACTCACTAATGTATGCTGTCGCTGCTGTTTCTGACTGGATACAATGCTCTCTCTGCAGCAGACGTCCCATGGTTCCCTTCATCTGTGAAAGAGGAGATGAGAAAGACGTTTTAAGAGGACGTAAACTCATTTGTGCACCGTCAAACGTGTCGAATGACTCCAGAAACATCTCCACCTACAAGATGGCTTCTGTTGTGACCGTGTGACACTACAGATTTAGTTTATTTGTCCAGATCAGGATGACACGAATAATGACGACATGAATAATCACGTTTAAATTCATCTAGCAAAACAAAACTTCAATAAATAAATGCTATTCATTTCTACGATTAAGTTATATTTTCTTTTTTATCTTCACATATGATGGTTTAAAAATTCATTATCATTATTAATCATAAGTTATTCAGCCTAAAAAAAGTCAGATTTAAGGATATTGTGCGTAAATAGCAACTGTGTAATCGTATTATATGTAAATTTATGTAATTGTAAACTGCAAACTGCATATATGTGGCAAATAATAAGGTGTTTGACTTCTTCATCCATCCTCTGTCATTATTTTTTGTGGTACGGTATGCTTGTTTTCATGTTGTTCTGGAGGCACAGGAGTGTCTTTACATTTGTAAAAGCTAAAAAAAAAAACAAACTAAATATTGTTTTATCAGCTTGCTTCATGACTTATGATGGGTGAAAGACAGAAAATCCCCAAAAATCCCAAAATCTCAGAGATCCCAATTATAAAATCTGATTAACAGATGGTGGATGGTGTTAAAAGTACTTTTCACGCAGTGGTACCTCTCAAATTCCAAATAAGTTTAAGATAAGATAGACTTTAATTACACCACACCAGGGAAATTCACTGGTTATAGCAGCTCACAATATACAAAGAGGAGAAGAAAAAAAGAAATAAAATGGAAAAAAAACTACTACTTTAGAACTTTTCTACACTTTAAGTTTTAATGAGGTCTGAAAATAACAAAAGTTTGAAGTGTTTGAAGACAAAAAAAGAAAAAGCTTGACGTAATCCTCCACCAACCAGTTCAGTTGCTGGGAACATGACGGATGCTTACTGGGCAAAACCACGTCAAAGATAAGATCAGGCAGAAGCCAAACATCCAAACACAGTGCTGGTGTGACACGGAGAGCTCAGTCCACTTTCCCACACCGACAAGTCGTTCAGACTTTATTCTGTAGATTTAACACATCCTGATTGTTTTGTCTCGAGGGGACAGCGCTCACCATGAAGTACAGGACGGTGGTGATGTACATGGAGATCGGCTGCTTCGTGTCCTGCCTGTGCGGTTGGATCCTGGTGTGTTCCACTCTCCCCACAGAGTACTGGACTTTCTCTGAGGTGGGCAGCATCGTGCTGACCACCTCCAACTACTACTCCAACCTGTGGAGGGACTGTATCTCAGACACCACGGGGGTGTCCGACTGCAAGGATTACCCCTCCATGCTGGCCCTGCCTGGTAGGACACTGAAAACTTCTTCAGATATCTACCATCTTTTCATTTATTATCAAGGGTTATGCTGTTCATAGAAACTCCTTTAGATAAAGTGCTTTAAATGCTCTAATGATACATTCTTACTGATTTTGCTCATTTATTTTGGCCCTGAATCTCTTACCACGTTTCCTGTGTGTGTTTCTTCCAGCGTTCCTACACGCCTGCCGAGCGCTCGCCGTCTGTGCCGTCATCACCGGCTTCTTCGGAGGCGTCCTCACACTCATAGGGATGAAGTGCACTAAAATAGGTGGATCGGAGATTACCAATGCGAGGGTGACCTTTGCAGGCGGAATAACCTACCTGGTGTCAGGTAAAGCATTTATTATGTGTGCTGTCTTTGTGTGGATGTCATGCACTCAGCATGTTTACTTAAGGTGCATGTCCTGTTAGGATTCTGTGGTATGATCACGTACTCATGGTGGGCCAGCAAAGTCATCACAGAATTCTTGGATCCAAATTTCAGAGCACAGAAGTGAGTACTTTTGAAGCAGTAATATTATTTTTTACAAGTTCCATGTAAGTGCAGACAAACAAACTATTGATGTACCTCAATGCTCGCTGCTCAGATTTGAACTTGGAGCTGCAGTGTTCATTGGTTGGGGAGGCTCCATCCTTCTCCTCTCTGGAGGGACGGTGCTGACGTTCTTCTCTGGAAAAGAAGGCCTACCATCAAGGTAAACAGAAAACCTTCTACATTTCACTTTAACAGTTGACTTTCTGTATCGTGGAGCATATCAACAGTGAATAATTTCCCAACTATGTCGGCAGTTCTCCAAAAGGACCACGCAGGCCTGCCACTTACGCCACCGCGAGGACCAGACGGACCTACATGCTCCCGGGCACATCGTCCCGAGTCACTCTGGGACCGCCGCTGTTTTACGAAGGCAGGAAGAGCCGAGCGACGAGGACGACAACGAGGACCGGTCGGACCTTCAGCAGGGACACTTTTGTCTGAGCCGAGAAAATGACTTTAAAGGAGACGTTTGACACTTTGGGAAACACGCCAACTGCTTTCTTGTAGAGAATGAAGTGAAAAGATCAAAATGACTCATTCCTAAATATTTTATATTAAAAGGTGTTTTTTTTTTTGTCTGTGATCAGGGAGCGTTCACTGTCTATTGATTCTTTGATTCCTTCCCATCTCGTTGGGTTCAGCTTAACAGAGACGGAAACATCGCAGCATCATAGAGCTTGTTTACAAATATTAAAATACGGTTCACGACTCTTGTCAAGTTCTTTATCTTGTCTTGCCTTCATCAGGATGGTGTCTGATCACTACACAGAGGTACTATACAAACTAAACATCTTTTCATATCTATTCTGTGACACAAATTTTTTGGAATAAAGAGGCTGTACATCTATTTTTCAGCTTCATTTTTTAAAGATACAACGTATTCAAATCTTTCCAATAACCCGACAGTTAATCTCAACACATCCAGATTTTAATTAAACATCCGACTGTTCCCAACAATTCTTGTTCTTTGAGACAAACACAGTCCAGAATCTGTTCACCTCTCTGACAAACGCACTCTCAATCCCTTTAAAATATAAATTACATTTATAAAACACACAGTCTGTTAAACTACCTGTATATGGTTGAACAAAGTTTATTTATATGAAAGCTTTTGAACACGACTCTTGACTTTTTGAAGTATTTTCAATGCTTCAGTTTATAGAAATGATGAATAAAATCAATTCAGATCACTTTTTGTAACAGGTCCTTTGTTTTCTTTGTATATTCTCTACACCTGATCTACTTCAGAGTCACCAGAAGATGGCGCCAACATCAGACAATCAAACAAATACCCATGTTGTTTTACATGTTTAGTATCTATGATGTTCTATAAGTCACATGACCATCATCGAGATCATAAACTAGATTAACAACAGCTGAAAATATTTGAAATAAAGCATGCTGGAGAGGAGTTATGTACCTGTACACACAAACACATTAAAAATAGATTTGCGTTTCCATGGCAGCGTCCTATCACAGCCCACCAGCCCTCTGCACGAGAACAAATCATATTCAACGAGGCCAACGCTGGCAGGACAGGAAGTGTCACAGCTGTCACTCCTCATAAAAACTTCAGTTTCATGGCTGAGTTAGTCGGTGAGGATGAAGCAGTGACACACAGCATGACTCATGACAGATACTAATAATTGATGAGTCACATTTAGCTGGAGGTGATGAAGAATATTCAAATGATTTTACTGATAAACACAATAAACATTTGATACAGAACTGCTCATCTGCATCAAACTTTGATATTTCTGGATCATTTATGTATTAAAATATAGTTTTTTATATAGCAAAAATAGTTTTTTGCTGTATAAAGAAGCAAAAAAACACAGAAAAAAGTCATGTGATCTGTTTTTAATATTGAAATATTGACCGTATTGATAAAGCCACTCTAACAACAGTTTGTAAATTATTTTTTAGTAAGTTAAAAAATGTTTTGTTACATTTTTGGTCTTTTTTTGTCATGTGTGCATATCGGCTATTTTAGAATTTCTTTTAGATTTTTTTTTTATTGAAATGTGAAATATGTATTACTTTATTAAAATGAATGCCAAACACGTTCTCATTTATACTGAATTTAGGATGACCGTTCAAACAGACCTTTATTCTGCTGAAACTGAATCTTTGTCGTCTTTTTACACCAGTTATGATTTTAGAAGGTCTGCAGACCGTTGATAACTTCATGAAGTTTTGTGTGGCTCAAAATTCAAACCAAAGTGTGAAAACATCACGTGACAAAATTCGATTGGATTGGTTCACATTTTCATAATCCACAGAGAAATCTTTTATTGCGAGTATAAATATCTTTACAAAAACACATCTCATGAAGGAATTATAAAATTTGATGTACAAAGTTTTACATGTGCTACATACAGTATCTCGTTCAGACTGGATTATATTTCGCTGAATATGCAAACAGAATCTAAAACACTGGAGAGGTCTAAGGCAAGCAAAGAATTGGCACAAAGCGCGAGGTGAGACTGCTGAGCTCTCATCATGTCTGAAATGTTTATTAGATTCTGAGTGAAGTATTGCTCTCTCTGTGTTAAAATATGGCTATATGGCGCAGAGGTGGTGTCAGAGGAGTCGCCTGAGGTCTCTGTGTCTGTGCTTGGCGTAGAGCTACGTCACCTGATCAGCTGTAGTGTTTATTACTAATGTCCTCGGAGTCGCTGATGTCGCTGAGGGAGCACAGGCTGCTCTTCAGGGTGCTTCCTGTTCCAGCTTCGGTCAGACCTGCCGAGCAACAACACGGCTGGGTTTATTTTACAGGTAGGACAAGTCTAAAACACACCTGAGACCATCACCACCACCACACGTCCATGTCCTGAAATAACTGACCTGATTTGGGACCCTTCCCTGTGGAGGTTCCCCAGACGCTGGTGCTGGAGTCCAGGCTCTTCCTCATTGGTCCAGAGCCCTGAGCTTGTTTGGACATTTCCGGTCTGTCCTCTAAGGAGGAGACCATCCACTCACTGCTCTCCTCCAGATCTGTGTACTGTCACCACACACACACACACACACACAGACATTACTTTTAAAATCATAAAATGAGCTAACAACACTGAACACCACAGCTCCATCACAGAGCGAGTCTCACCGTGAGCTCCTGAACCTCGTCCTTCCTCTCCGGTAAGATGCTGACGCCCCCTGCTGGTTTCTTTGCTGCTCTCCCTGCAAACTGTTTCTCCATTTTTCTGGCCAGGTCGTTGATTTTGTTCTCTAGAGAGACACAAACACATTCATATGGTTTCATTAATAATTACATTCATAAATAAATTATTTAGGAATAAATTCATAAATAACCAAGCCTTGAAATCTCCTAGAGACTTTACGTACACCTCTGTGTGAGCTGATCTCTGTTCAACACTTCAGCAGATGCTGTCATAACTTTGCGAGCCACACAAATCATTTCATACACTAGTATTCTAGAAATATCGGCTGTAGCTGCAGGTGTAGCTTCTTGTTCATTTCTTTTCAAACCTGACACACTCCAGATGCATTTAAGTAAATACCAGCTGAGCTTTCGCCAAATTCAGACCCTGCAGCTGCACAAAGAAGATCAGGAATGTGGTCGGCCGGATTTAAATATCAGACAGATAAAAGAAGTTCTCCCCCGTGTCTTTACCAGAGGTTTTATTTCCTTCCAGGATCCTGGAGAACTCGGCCAAACATAACAGACAACTGAAAACCTGGACTCAGCTGACACGGATGAACAAACAGTTCAAAAAGTCTGAAGGTAAATCCATTTTTCTATATTTACTAATCAGGACAAACACAGCAAACACACCGTTTTACTACTATCTAAAGGATCTAGGTCATGACTGACTGTATGTCGTGACCTGGCAGTTATGACTTACCTTTCCCGAAGTTTCTCTTCTCCACGTTGCCGTTCTGGTCTTTGTGGCTCTGCAGTTGTTTCGGGTCGATCTCCTGCAGCTCGCTGACGTCCGACCACTCGTCCTCTTCTTCGCTCTCCATCTTTGTGACCGTCGTCTTGGTCACGCCGCCCACTGACCCCCTGGCCTGCTGGGAGTTGAAGGAGAATGACTGCTTGGTTGGAGCCTGCCTGGCCTGGACTGGACTGGCTTTGCCCGCTTTGATTTGGACCGGGGCGGCCTGGTTGGATCTGGATGGTGGTGATTTGCCTCTCTGGTGTTTTTGCGGCTGCTCCTCCTCCATGTCGCTGTCCTCTTCTTCAGATTCTTCATCTGAACTGAACGGGGGGGTCCTGAGAATCACAGACACTTTTTTATATCTCACCATCCAGCACAAATAAACAATACATAAAAATATATTACTATTATTTACTTGGGTGTGAAACTCCTCAGAGCACTCTTGCTGCTGGGTGTGGACGTCTTGGGTTGGGTGGTGGTCTTGGTCCTCGGTGCTGGCTGCGGAGTCTTAGGCTGTCTGACTGCAGACGTCACCTGGGTCGCTCTGGACGGCAGGCTGCTGGATCGAGGGCGGATCTGCAACACTGCGCAGAAAACAGATAATAGCGGCTCACTGACGGCGTGTCACAGCTTCGGTCAGATTATGTGGTGGCAAACAAGTTCTCACAGATTAAACTGACCGACTAACAGAGGCTACCTGTTGATCTCATGTGCTAAAAGGCTTTCTGCTGACTCACCTTGAACAGACTGTCTGGATCTGGCCTGTGATTCAGGAGCGGGGTCGCTGTCTCTCCTCTCACCGCCCAGCTTCTGCTCCATGGAGCTGGCTATCTCCTCCCGCTGGCGCCAGTAGTCAGGCTTCCCCCTCGCGAAGCTCTCCCGGTTTGAGTGCACCTTGGCCAGGAGGGAGGTGAACTCTTTGTTCTTCAGGCCGCTCTGATCCTGAGGAGAGGAAGAGGAAGGTTTAAGGAAAACTGTTTGAGTAAGAGAACGTTTAAGATTGCTTTCTGTGAACTTACCGGCTTGACTCCGAGGTTCTCCAGCTTCATTATGACAGCTTGCTCGATATCTGGCCGCATGTCTTTCTTGATGCTGTTGTTCCTTCTCAGGACGCTGGACGTCACCCTTGGCTTCCTCTCTGGTGCGGGCTCAGGCTTCTTCTCCACCGCCGGCCTCCTCTCAGAGAAGCTGCTCGAGTCTGCGAAAGAAATCTCACTTAATCAGCCGTTTATGGACAAACTGGGGCTCCGACGACAGGCGGGAGAGTCGTGACAGAGCATGCAATTGCCAAATTTCACAGCAAGCTCCATGCCAACGGTTCAGTCGGATAGATGGACGGATGGACTGTGGTGGGGCGGACAGAAGAGGAGAACGTCTAGAGGTTTATTTGCCACAAACAAGGCGACAAGATGATGGAGGGACGTCACAGAATATCACAGACCACGTGTTTGTGTTTTTAAGATCATGCCTTTCACGTCAGTGTGGACTAAGATGACTCAGTCTTGACACACTTAAAGAAAAGGCTGCCCACGACAGACCGATGCATCCATGCAGACAGCATGCAGTCGAGCGAGTGGCTGTGTTTGGGTCTATTTTACCTCTCTCCTCTTCTGACAGCTCCTGTATAGGATCCAGCTTAAGAGCACACACAGGCTCCTCTAATTGGACAGCACATGAGGTGAAAGGTCAGCGGAGGTGAGATAAATTGTGTGTTAAAAGGTGTAGGAGAAGGAGTTGGTGGTGACAGCACTATTTTATAAAGAGTTTGCTCTCTGGAACAGCATTATGTAAACCCCTCATGCACAGAAGCACGTGCTCAGCCTCTCTGGGCCGGCTCACTTCTATGAACTCACCGAGTACAACTCTCTTTGCTTTGGGCTCTGGGGCCGGTGCGCTGACGATGACTGAAAAACAGAGGATACGATGAGTGCGTTAGGATCGTAGATGTTGTTTCCTTCAGTGAAACACTTTCCTGATGAAAACATGTTGAATATATGATGAATACCTGGTACTTCCACGACTTTGGTGGGTGGATTTGAAGAAATATTCCTGATCTGTATGTGGAAAAAAAAGATAATGTTAAACCTCATGATTTCCTGGTTAAATTAACCCCCATTGTGTCATGTATACACTCTGTAATTAACTCTCCCTGTAGTGGCAGGGTCCGCCATTCCTGCTGTAGATTGAGATGACCAGCGTACGCATGAGGGATTAACATGAAACGATCCAGATCCTTGTTTGTAATTTCACCTCGTCTGTATCAGCCTGTCCGGCAGCCGTATCGGAGCTGTATTGAGTTGCTGCCAAGGCTAACGCAACATTTCCCACTGCGTCACATTAAAACATTCAAGTGGTGACCTCAGCTCACACACCAGACTGTGAGCAAGTGAACAGATAACTCCAGCCTGGATAGACATTCCTGTCACTGCGGCTATGAGAGCTGGAGACAATTATTTGTTACTCTGGCAACCTATTAGTTTCCTGTTAGTGGCTGTATTGGTGTGTGTGGGTGTGAGTGCTTTCCACCTGTGTGTAACTGTCTTTTTGTACATACAGTATCATTATGTCTCAATACAACACAATCTGAGCCCATGCAGCAAATACAGGATATCCTGAACAAGGGCTGACCCTCCGCCTCGCTTCCTCTCACCATAATCGCGCTGGTCTGAGCTGGCTGTGTGTGTGTGTGTGTGTGTGTGTGAATCAGTGTTAACCTGCTCCCTCTGAGCCTTGATGGTTTGCTCCTTCTCCTGCAGCCTCCTCCCCATCTCCTGCTGCAGCCTCTGGCTGCGCTCCTGCTGGTCGGACACGGACGATTGCATTCTGCTCAGCTCGTTCAGCAACTTGAAGGCGACAGGAAGCGGATGAGTTACCTAGCTGGATGATTTCTAACAAAAAGCTTTCTGAATATTGTTGCAACCTACCTGATTCTTTTCAGACTCGTGTTGAGCCTTTATCTCCTGCAGCCTGGCCTCCCACTTTTTATCCTAGAAGAGAAGATTTCTGGACTTAAAATAACTTCCTTCACTTGTAGGTCTTCAAACATCATCTCTCCTCTGCACTGACCTGTTTCTTCATTTGGTGTTCCAGCTTTTGGATGGCTTGGATCTGCATCTCTTTGTAGTTGTCTACGTCTCTCTCTGGCTGCGAGTGAACAGGGCTGACTGATTTTTCATGCTTGGCTGTTTGATTCTGGTTTGCTTCCTATGAAAGAAAATATGTCAAATAATAAAAAAAAAGGTGATAGAAATAAACACAAATACTGAAGAGCAGTATCCTTTTCGTACATTGAGAGCTTGAATGTTCCGGGTGTAAAGAAATTCCATCTCCCTGCGTATGCCGTCCCTGCTGTCTTCTATCTTTCTGTCCATGCGTGCCATCTCCTCCGCTTTGAAACGGTCCATTTCTCTCAGCAGGTCTTTGTGGATGGACTGCTGCTCTTTTTCCTGCAATCCCAACAGAAATGAAAAGAGCTCAGTCAAAAGTACAAACCTAACTAACATCAAATCCTGAAGCTTTAGTCTGTGGAACCGGACAGCCTCCTTCTCCTACCTGAGCTGCTTTGGCTTGCAGGTCCTGCTGCTGCTGAGCAATCTGCGCCTTCAGACTGTTGATCTCCAATTTGAGATTTTCAATCTGAGATTTCTTCTCATTGTCTGAACGCAACTCTGGAGGGAAAGAAACCAAGAAAAATGATGTAACAAAACAATGTGAGGGATTTTTTTTTAGATTTCAGCTGCAAATACAAAGACTCTGCTCTTAAATGGTTTAATTCCTCTTCCTAATAAGTAAATAATCTATCTGGCTCCTTCCTTTAGTCTATGTGTGATTATGTACCTCCAAACTGCTCAGACAACGTCACGACTGGTTGACTTACGGTTATCGTACTCATCAGGGTGGCGGCGCTGCATGTGATTCTGCAGAAAGGAGGAATTGATGAAGGACTTGTCACACTGTGGACACTAAAAGAAACAAACACAGGCATTAACACGTTTTTATAACATACAGTTTACACAATATATATTTTTACATTTCCCCATCACATCAACAACCGCTGTTGTGCATATTTGCCACTTGTTACTTGTTTGTATTTGGTCATGCCGTGCATGTGTTGTCAAATTGCTGAAGAAGTTATATATAGTGTCCGCAACCAACTGTTATTTTCATTTTTGATTTAATTATTAGTTTATTATTTCTTATAATAAAAGTGAAAAAACATCCATCATAGTTCCCAAGATGATGTCTTCAAGTTGTTTTTTGGTCTCTACATGACAAACATCAACTCACTATCATTTAAGACCAGGAAAAGCAGCCAGTCCTAAAATCTGAGGAGATGGAACATTGAATATTTTGAGTCAAAAAAAACTGACTTTAACTGTTGATCAATCATCAAAATAGATGCAGCTCGATTCAATATTTACTGTGTGTATTTGTTTTATATAAAAACCTGAAAATTAGTGTGTGCATGCACTCATTCCCCAAAAAATCCAATAATGTAGAAACAATAGAATATAAAATAAGAAACTGGCAACATATAAATACTTCATATATCTATATAACGGTAAGGAGCAGTGACTGACTGACATAAAGATGGTAATTAGGCTCCAAACACTTCCATCCTCTGAGTTCAGGCATGTGTTTCCAAACAAACAGACAGATAGTGAGAGTGATGCTGAATCGTTCCACGCGGCAGGCGTCACCACACTCCAGCTCACTTACACTTAACCAGACAAACACACACACACACACACACACACACACACTCACACACACAGATCACATGCTACATTTAACTCCGCCGCTCATTGTGCCAGTGACTTCATTCAATGTTAAACCTGCTGCTACTGATACGCAGTCACACCATATGTTAGCACAGACTCACAATGAGCAGGCCTGTTAGAGATACGATTATATTAATGTTTGGAATAACTGTGAACATTTCAGTGAAATTCAATCAGCCTCCAGAGTGTTTATTTGGCAGCGACACGAGTGTTACCAAATGCCAAAGGTCCTTGAAGGACACAAACACATGGCCACTCTATCAATTATTGAGCCACCTCTGTTAGCCGAGCTTCAAGCGCACACCTAGCAACCGCACGCTGTCATGACACACTATCTGTTGCCTTGGAAACTGGGTGGCCGGGTCAGCGGCAGCCTTACACTTGAAGAGCAGAGGGTGATTTTTGATTTGTGCTATAAATAACCGTCCTATAGGAGGCTGTATTTACAGGGAAATGAGTGCAACAGACAAACAGTACACACACGTGTAAGACACTTAAAGGACAATACACTCTACAAGGACGTGTGTATGAGGGTGGGAGTCAGCCAGTCGTCTTGATTACTGCTCTTGTCACCCTTTTGTAAGTGGATTAAAAGAACTAATTGCCACCAAACGACACCATCTGTCCTGCAGCTCTAAATCCTATTCTTCCAATCTGAAGCTGATTATAACCACACCAAAACAACACACACAAACACGCGCGCGGCCGAACAACGTTTTCAGAACCAAAATTTTGCCGCCTTCTGATAAAAGCTTTTCCCTTTTTCCCCTTCCATGTGGACTGCACAAAGCCGGAGCTGTGAATAGATCCTGGGAACAATGACAGAGTGGTGGGGCCCTGCGGAGGAGGAGCGAAGGGGGGGTGGGGGTGATGGAGCTGGCTGCATGCATGCTCGCCACACATATGTGAAATGCAAATGGTAACCGATACCCCCCGGGGAGGGAGCGTTTAGCTTGTCAGCAGTACCTTCTGGCTGCTGATGATTCGCGGCGTGAGCAGCGACTGCTGGGTGCGAATAACCTTCTTCCTCTGCTTGAGCTCGGCCGTCAGCGCCTTCGCCTTCTCCTCCTGCTTCTTCTGCTGAGCCTGCAGCTGCTCGCGCTCGGCGCCGGCCGCCGCCAGCCTCTCCTCGGCCGCTCGCAGGTTGAGGGTGAGGAACTCCTGGCAGTGGAGGAGCCACTCCACCGTGAGCTGGGCCAGCTGCAGGAGCTTGACCAGAGCCGGGTCCACGGGGCTCTGGCACCGCTGACACCGCTCCCCGTCCAGGCTGCAGAAGGTCACCGTGCTGATGTGCTCCTGAAGAGCGTCCACGTCCAGCTGGCTCACCACCATGTCTATGTCCACCGCGTTGATCCGCCGCCAGTCCACGCTCTCCCTGCGCGGGCGGAACTTGAACGGGAGGACGACGGAGGCTCCGCTGGATGGAGTCATGCCTGGTGCAGGCACAGAGTGGCCGTTTGCGGAGTGCTGGCTGAGCGGTGAATTCAGGAGGGACGGGATCCCGGCTGATGAGTGGGTCCCCTGGGTGTCACTAGAGTAGGGGTAGTAGACTCCGTCGTGAAATGGCTGAAACAAAGACCAAAGAGAGATTTTAAATCCTCGTTTAAGAGCGTCAAACACAGCACACAATCACAGGAAGAGAGCCAGCAAGCATCTGCTTGGGCAGAGCACAGATTCCACCACTGCAGAGCCGGGTCTCCATCTACCTATGCCGCTGCCTGTGTCCGCACGCAGCCGCGCTCTCCTTACCATCTTCGACTGATTTCGCCTTTTTCTGGGAGAGAAAGAGATCGAAGAGCGGCCGCTGCTCTCCGGTTCCGCCCCCTTTGCAGGCAGCTCGACGCGACAACACCGAGGCTGGGCGTCCGCCGCGTTACCATGGAGACGGAGACGAGGCGTCCCTGGGGAGAGACATGTTGTGAAAACAGAGCAAATGTGTACGACGACACGTATCCCGTGGGAAAGACGGCAGCACGTCTTAAAGATTTAGGTTTATGGATTAAAAATCTTCCCGCCCTCCACTTAAACCAAACTTACCTTTAAATTAAAATGAGCTCGACGTGCTTTAAAATGGTTGCTAGCGCTAAACACCGTTAACTAATCTTCTTGGAGTCACGTTTCAGTCTGAAACAATCAATTTCATGTTCGGGCACGCTTCTTCTGTTTTGTTTTAGGTTTTTTTTATCCCCTCGCTTGACCTCAAACTAAACAAAAGCACACATGCTTCAACTTGTCCGAGCAACCGTTGAACTACAAGTAACAAAAAAAAAAAAAAGTAGGAGCTCCTCCACAGCCTCGGTTAATTTCAAACCTCTGCTCGCTAACGGACATTTTTCGTGAGAGTGTTGAGGCAAACTTTAAAACAACGTAAAAAAAAAAAAACCCAAACACTGTACATCACCGACACTTGTGACTTTTAATACGTCGTTATGTGTCCAAAAAAAAAGACTTACCGGGCGGTTTGAGTCGCTAATTCATGAATCTTTGTTAAAGTTTTCTGTCGACGGCACCCCAGCGGATTTGAGGGTGACGTAGCTGCCGCTGGTCTCCACATTCCTAAATCCCTCCACGAAAAAAAAGACCGCCATTAAGCGCTTCACTGTTACTACCGACACTTCCGGTGATGACCTTCAAAATAAAACGGCGAGGTGTAAATTAATAACCGACTATTAAAAGTATAAATTACATTTAAAATCTATCTTTTTAACATCTTAGGACATTTACACGCATACATACATGACTTCAAACCGTATAGATAAAATCTGTAAGACTCCTCCACAATAAAATATAATAATAACAACAACAACAACAACAACAACAACAACAACACAATAATAATAATAATAATAATAATAATAGTATCCAAACATTTGATGTTTACATACTGCGGTTTTTGCATATATTTCTTCATCTATTTGTCCCCAGATACTTTCTAGATATTTTCATACTTTGCACTAACACGTTATATTTATGCCATATAATCTAAATATTTTAATAAAAATTTAAACATCTTTTTCTATGAACCGTTTAATGCTGATATAACCAAATTCCATTCAGGCACAGTTTATCTTATTTTGTACAAAAGCAATACACCGTGAAAACACACATTTATCAGGCATATAGGAGAACTTCAAAAATGTCATAAAAGTTACCACACTATAAAAGTTATTTTTAACCAGTGACACTAACGTATGGAGGGAGTCGTGCCACGCTTTGTAGTTTAAAGGCAAAGCTCTCCACTTCCGGTGAAATTGCGCTGGGTTGACGCAGCCCGCAGGGAGAAAGGGGGGGGAAGGGAGCAGCAGAGCTGAGCAGAGCTGAGCTTTGAAACGGGGAGTCTGGAAACAGAGATGAGACACGGAGTCAGGGCTGTAGGCGGCCCCCTCTTCAGCTGACGAAATCGAATAAAACAGAGTGAAAACGCTGGAAGCAGAGAACAGGATGAAACACTGAAGTAACCACGAGCATAGCTCAGAGGATGCAAGTGGAGATTTCCAAAAGTTTCTGTGCTCGTCTTATTGCAGGGCTCCCTCTTGTGGTTGAAATGCATTCTCACATAGGGGCCCATTAACCTGCTGCAAAGTGGAGGGGAAAGTATTCAGATTACTACTTGACAAAGCAAATATAAAAAGTAAAGATAAGATGATTAATGGGGTAGAGAAGAATCATTAAAGGTTGGCAACAACTGAAACAATGCCATACATCTTTTTTTTTAAAAATATAACTAACTATGTTCAGTACTTTTAAATAAAATGTTTAAAGTCACTAAAAATGGAAACACTCAAGTATATACAAGTACCTCTAACATATAGTACTGAAGTAAATGTACTTAGTTACTTTCCACTACAAAAACAATCAATGCATTTTGTTCATGTGGTCTTGAAATCAAGTTTTTTTTGTGTGTAGAAATATCCATCATGAGCTTCGAGAACATTTGATGTGATTTTGATGATGGGAGCTGTGCAGCAGTACATTTCCACGCCTGTGGCAGCCACACTAACGTGTACATCATTTCACCAACGGAGGTCAGTAGAGATCTGATCTCAGCTCTGCGGGCGCTGCCGGAGGAGCGATGGGCGATTCCTCCCTCCTGTCCTCCCCTCCTCTGTCAGAGGAGATGCTGCCTACCGCTGCTGTGATGGAGAGCAGCTGCAGGAGGCGACACAGTCCCTGCTTTAATGGGGAGCAACGCTCAGCAGGGCGGATCCACACGTACACACACGTACACACACACACACACTGCTGATATTCAAGGATCAGTCTTCAAATTGGTCTTTGGATGTTTCTTTTAAGCATCACATTAAAGAGTGATTCACATTCAGGACAATGCACAGGCTGGCGCAGCACTTTAACAAAGTGTGAAGCTGGGGTGAGAGTGTTTCCTCTTTTTTTTTTCCCCCCTTTTCACATCACACATGCTGTCAAGAAACAACCTGCACGGGCACATCCCAGCCTGTTGAACTCTCCATCAGAGTCCCACTGCTGGAAGAGGCCGACTGTGTGCCATTTCCTCGGCCAGTCCCCTGATAGCTTCAGTCGAGTCCTGATAAATAGAGATTTTAATTCCTCCGGACAGGGCCTGTGACTGTCAGTGTAGCCTGAGGCGGGCAGGGGAGACTCTCCTCACAAGCTGTGTCAGAGTAAAGACAGGCAGCTCTCACCAGCGGCATCACAATGAGGCGCTGAAGTTCAGCTGTAGGACGAGATGCTGATGTGCTTGTTTTTGGAGCCCACACCCCCACCAAAAAAAAAAAAAAAACACTCCCTGGAGTTATGATGTTTACATGAGAATAAAATCCACACTGTTTGATCAGAGTTTAGCAGAGCGGCAGACACACAGAAGTTGCGGCATTGCATTAGTCATGCAGTAAAAAAGGAGCAGGGCTGTGTGGAGGAAGAGGAGCGGACCTCTTGAGATGAGTAAGCACAGCCCTACACTCAATTTACTGCTTGATTTATGAGTTCATTTCCTGCGCGAAGTTCTCAGCGGGGGTGAGGTGGTATATCTTTCCCACTATAGGTAGCGGTGGCTCCACTTCCCAATCCCCCATGAGACCCACTCTCACCACTCTGGGTCTTAGTGGGACTATAAATAATGGCCGCTGTAACAAGTACATATTGAACACAGAGAGGAGAGGATGCCGAAACATCTTTATTCATGAAGGAGGTTCTTATCTTCCCCTGCAGAGGACGAGATGGATTCAGACCACTCAGCATACCGAGATGCTGTGTACAGTTACGTGTACTGTATTCCTGCTCGTGGATAAGCATCTTGAAATAGTTTGAAGGCGATCAAAAGGTGAAGAGATGACTTTGATGCAGCTGTTGTATTCCCTGTGTGTGTGTGTGCACAGGCGGTTTGTATAAAGAAAAAAAAAATGGAGAGATGCACTCAAACACAGTGACTTAAGCAGCAGGAGGGGTTGCCACAGCGACTGACATACCAGGAACAACAACTTCCTCCGACACACCTGAGATTTAAAATGCCTCCGTAGAAGAAATGAAACAATGTTTGCAATTACGTGCGAATTTACTGTGTCATAACTGAGAAACCAGGCTTCATTTACATCTTTGACAATTTTTAGATTAGCCGGGAGTCAGAGCAGGTGAGACGACCAACATGGAGCCACCACACTGAGCTTCAAAACGACTCTTCAGAAACCTGTGAGTGACGTCATGGATACGCTCTCCATTGTTTATACGGTCTATGGTTGACACATGAGATGGTTAATGGGGTAAAAAGGGAAATAAAAACAAAGTTACATACATATTCAATTACTTTTATCTAATCTAACCTGAATCTTTGTTCACTACACACATTTCTAAAAACCTCACGCAGACTTTGGACCAGCGTGCAACGCATTTTTCAAAAGCTGCTGGTGAAATGACGAGGCTGACGTGAGTAATGATAGTAAAACATTGCTTAGGTTGTTTCATTGATTGTGTTATTATTTTTGCAAACCCTGTTAATGAGTTGATCCTGAATTGCAAAGCAAAGCACTTTTTCCTTCTATGATTGCGATTAATCTAAACACAATCAGACAAACGTACAGCTCTAGAAATCCGATGAAAATATTTCACATTTCTTCTGCCCATGGCTTAGCTGCAAAGCTTTGCTTCCCATCAAGGCCACATGTATTGCCTCCTGACACAAAAAGCACCTCATGGTTATTTCCAGAGACGAGCGTCGGCAATGGTTCAGACTCCTTCGAGTCTTTCAAGCCATTTGTCTGAACACTTGTATTTCCTAAATAGCAAAGTAGTTTAAGGCCTAAAGAGACCCTCACATAACGTTATCGAGCAGAAGTCAGTCAGTGTCACTGTGTGGCAGGATTAGACAAGACTGAGAAAATGGCACACGTTAAGGGGCCTGTCTTCTGACACTGTCAAGGCCAAAATGAAAAACAATCAACAGGCAAGAGGTGAAACCCCGAGGGCAGAATGTATCATCTCCGTGGATGTATTAAGAACCGGATACCAGACCTCAGGATGGCGGCCAGTCACATTAGCGAGTGAAAATGACTGAGCCCATGAGCCAAGAAAGTTTTCTAGCTTCCAGGTTTGCTTCAGGCCACTGCACAAGGTTGAATGGCCACACACACACACACATCCATGGGTTTAAGAGGAGGATACACTACTACTAGCAGATGTCCAGAAGGTAGAGAGCTAGAACAGCTTGAAAGACTGACTCTGAGACTACAGGGTGCATGAATTTTGAATTGCATAACATTTCTACTACAACACATTTATCTAGTTTGATTTGTTTCAGGCATTTCAGATGTTCCACCCAGAAAAGGGCTGTCAGGCCTGTGTTAATGCTCACAGATGTGGGTGCGTGGCAGTGCCAGCCCGCTCCCCCTTCGCACGGCCGGAATCCAGACAAATGAAAGTGTCAGCTCTGCGAGAGCCATCGCCGCTGCCCGACCAACTTAAAGCTGAGCGGCAATCTAGCCTACAACCGCTCACCGGTTTTCATCTCAGACGCTTTGTTGTCTATTTTCAACGAAGGCAGCCGCAGGGGTCACAAGTGGTGAATCAGCCTTGTGGGAAGGAGAGATGAAAGAGCGCCGTGGTGGGGAGGGGAGGGAAAAAAAAGAGAGAGAGAAGCATCCCACCGATTCCTTTCATTGTCCCCTATGAATGTTGCTCCGGTCAGAAGAGGTACCAGCACTAAAGAATTATATATAGCAGACAAATGACGAGGTTTGCGCCGATTCTTTCTTGTCCTCCCACTGAGCGAGGAGGCCTGCGGTCTACAGGGCAAATCGGCCACAGCAGCAGCAGCAGCATTGGATCCTTTGGAGAAAACAGGTGATGGAGATCGAATATATGAAGAGAGTAATGTATGATGAATGCGCTCATGGGTATAAAACTTAACTTTATTGTAAGACAGTATAAAATCCTGCTTGCGTCTGCAGCATTAACAAACCCTACACATTTCCTCGAGGAGCGACTGATGAATTACTGTTTGTGAAAGTGTGAAAGGCTTCGACCTTTTTTCCACGTGGCTGCCACTTGAAACTGCTTGAAATCAACCGGTGCCTTCGACAACAAAAAAGGTGTTTTCTTTTTTGATGTTCAGGATAGCCACACATGAAGGCAGGGCGAAAGCCTGGGTGCATCACTTTGAAGGAATAGTTTGACATTTTGGGAAATACATTGCCAAGATTGCTCTTATACATGACCTGATTCTGTCTGTTAAGAACCCTGATTCCAAAAAAAGCTGCTAAATAAACAGTATAATGATTTGCAAATCCTTTTTGACCTATATTCAGTACAGTATAAAGACAAGATATTTCATATTCACACTGATAACTTTACTAACTAAATAAATACGCTGTGGAAAACACCTGTTTGGAACATTCTGCAGGTCAACGGGTTCATTGGTTGCGTGATTGGCTATGAAAGGGCTGCAATCAAAAGGCTCAGGGACGAGGTTCAGCACACTTCAATCGTCACTAAGGGGATCTTACAAGTTGACAAATCTGGCGTGAAAACTGCTAATTTGGAAACACGGGCTGTACACAGTGAAAATACACGGTTAGCTTAGCATAGACTGTATAAAACAGTGATGTAATATCTGTGACATCACCCTCAGGTTTCTGAAGAGCCACAGTGAAGTTCAAAGGTCACCATCTTGGCTAACTATCAAAGAGGCCACGCTCTTAATTATGCATAAGCCTTAATATAATTTGAACAGGTGAGTTGTATAAAAATTCACCCTCAGTACAGTTGTCGTGAACGGGGAAATTGGCTATAGAGACCAAAACTGTTTTTTGTACCAGGCTGTAAACATGTTTATTTCTGCTGTCTAACATGGGGACTTATGGAGACTGACTCACTTCTGGAGCCAGCCTCAAGTGGACGTTTGAGGAACTGCACATTTTCGCACTTGGTTGCTGCTTGAGCTGAACATAAAGACGCAGAAGCATGTACGGATAATATGTCCGCTTTAGTGCCGCTGGTAGGCAGATTTTTTTTAAATACTTTTGGACAGAGCCAAGCTAGCTGTTTCCACTTGTTTCCTTATGCTAAGCTAAGCTACTCATATCGTGGTTCTCCCATCACATTGGGGTCAATCTTCATCATCTCTCGGCAGGAAAACGAACATTTTGGACTATCTTGATAACAGTACGTTTGCATTCCATGTCTGTGCTGTTCTGTGTCACTTCTGCCTAAATTGCTGATTTCCTTTCACACTTTCTCACCTTTGTTTGCCTATATGTGAAAAATGATAAACAGCACTCGGGGGAAACAAGTCATTAACAGGAAAACAACTTGGTGGAATCTTATTTCTGTCTCGCACTTGCTCTCACTCGCAGCTTCAGGCGGCTAAAATAGCACCTTGTTATGACATTAGCATTTAAAAAGGAGTCAGAATTTCTACACTGCTGCTCACTTGATTTCTTACCTGGAGGATCTAATTATAATCTCCTCTTAGTATTAAGTCACGGGACGATTAGTGCATTGTTTGTGCTCTTGCTGCTTTGAAATATACCTGCACTACAGGGAGGAGTGATTTAATTTGAGTTAAATTGACTATAATGTTGATTCCAACCTTCCGAGCAGCCATGACTCGTGCTTTATGAATGCGGCAGCAGTCAAATTTAGTTCGGACCACGAGTGGAAGTCTCTCGCCGTCCTTTGGGTAGCCCTATTAGACACTAAATGTTACTTCTGACAGTTTGAACAAATGAGCGAGAGAGCAGGAAAAGAGGAGAGAAGATAACTGTCGGTCTCTTTGAGCTATGGCAGCCATCCAGTATGGGCCTTCTTTGTATTCAGAAAGCACCTCGTTTTTGTGTCAGCGCGGGACAAGAGAAGCACTTAACGTGACATTTAGAGATGCTCAGAGATTCTCTCTGGAGGCCAGAGGGAGGGAGAAAAGAACCAATGATGTTATCGCAGACATGTGTTTTAAATGCCAGGAGGGGGTGCGTTGCCAGAGAGCTTTGGCTGCAAAGATAAGAGAATAACCCGGCCTCTGGTCTTGCACCTCTTGCACTGGTTCTGTGGGCTCACGTTAAGCTTTGTCTGAAATGGTTTCATCTCTTTTCTATCAGATATGATCTTTTAAGGCTTACAGAACAATCTTCTTAGATTGTATATTACGCTGGCTGTTATCCTTAGAAGAGATCCACGCATGCACGGTGCATTTTAAATAGTCAGACACAGGATAGGGCACGCTGAGCTTTATGAGTGGGCGACAAGCTTTCTGGGATTCTGAATCTTTACCAGATGGTCGTAATACACGTCTTAACTGTGGATCACAGGCATGTTTAAAGACTCTGTCCCCTCTGAATAAAACCGAAAAGCTCCTTGCCATTAATACCTGACTAAATATCTCTTATTGATGTAGGTCTATCCTGAAGGGACCTCCACAACAAGACAGCATGAATATTTAACAGGTAAAGAAAGGTCAGTCCTCTGGTATGGACGCTGAGATTGAACTAATCAATCATCATTTCCGTGGGAAACGCGGCTCAGTTGAAGCGAACCTGTGCACGTTGCCACATTTTTCTTCACCATCAAAATCATTTTTAACAAATTAATCCTCGCAAATCCTCGAAATGAGCGCTTTGCAATTCAAATGCGCTCCGCTCATCCATCTTACAAATGTATCTTTCTTCACACAGTCGATGTAAGCAGTTGTACTCGTGCACAAAGTGCCGTATAGAGTTTGATGCAAGGTCTGGCGACTCTGCCATACCCTCCAATAAATCAGGAGAGCGAGTTAGATGTATGAAGATAGAGCTGCATAGTGATGAAGCTGCTGCACGGGAGCGCAGAGTTTAGGCAACAAGGTGAGCTATTCATCACGAGATCCTACCCGGACATCCGGAGAACTTGCACGGGGCTCATTTTTCGTCGCCGATACGGTGACTTGCTCCTGTAGGCTGCAGTTTTTATGCTTCATCACGGCCTCTGACACCTCGTTGAATGGCTCCCTTGGAAAATGGCCCCTAATGTAGGAGGAGAGCACAACAGAAGCATCACAATATTAATACTGTCACCGGTGACAGCTGGATAATGTGGGAATTGGTTTTACTGGTGGAAGCTGGCGCCAGATTCGGTTTGATCTGCGGTAACACCACATCTTGTCTTGGGAACAAATTCCTCCTCTCTCATCAGACTGTCCTTCATCTTGAACGACGACGCCAAACACTCCCTCGCTCACCATTTTTCTCACCCTGCCACGTGCTTACAGTCTGTGTGTGTTTACTCAAGGAGGAATAATCCATTTGTACATGTCTCGCCATCTCAGGGCCCCTTGAATATTTAAAGCTTTGATGTTTGGTTGTCTAATGCAGTTACCTAAGCAGCTTGCCATAACCGGCCTCCCAGAGATTCTCCCTGCACGCTTCCTCTCCTATTTTCTGCAGTGCGTCTGGATTGCGAAAATAAAGTATCCTTTTGAAGCCTCTCCTTGCTGCCTCTTGGGAAGGTGTTTTCTGCAGATAATGACTTATTTCAATTCACACCTCACCCGAAGAGTGAGACTTTTTCATTTTTTAAAAAAATTCGTACTCTCTAAAGGCTTGAGTACCTGCGAATGTTGTGACATGAGTTTAATCATGACCCGTTGGCGTGAGCGTACATGGCAGATTTGGCCGGACATTAATTATTCCATCTCTGTGGCTAACACAACAAAGAGGCCCAGCTGCCAGGTAGCTGGCATTGATGCAATTTGGAGAAAAATTAAAGCACAAACGGGGCTGAGGAGCGGGGAGAGCTTCCAGTGTACGTGTGCCTGGAATGCGCGATGACCGGATTCATGCAGCATGCAGTCTTAAGCAACGTTGCTGTAAATTGGCTGTAAAATAGTGAACTGTTGACTGCCAGAATTATTGGGCACGTGGCCCAGACAGTCCCTGACGCAGCTCAAAAGGCATGGTTAACCTGGCACAGACACACACCAGCTGGATGGACCATTAACTGCCATAATCAGTCTGAACCTCACTAGAATTAACAGACATGCTTGTGTCTGCACAATTTTCTGATATAGAAGTCAAACCTTAGGAAAGCAGGCGTTTTTACGCTAATATGATCTGTTTATGCTGCAACACAACATGTGTACATTATATTAACATCATTAACAGTTGTACTATGTTTTTGTCCAAGGATTAGGGTTAGGAAATGGTCACATAAAATGAATCTACTAATTTGAATCAACATTTTTGGCGAATGTGAATATTTGCTGCTTTTTTCTGTTTTATATGAATGTAAACTGAATATTTGTGTTTTGAACTCTTTGTTAGACAGAGCCAGAAATCTGGAGACCTCACCATTATGCTGTAATGCACCATTTTAACCACTTTTAACATTAATTAAAAAACAAAACATCTTAATTAATCTGCTATCACATTAACTTTTAATTGCAGCCTTCCTTCGGATGTCAAGTTTTGGGCTTGGAGACTAAGTTGATAAAAAGTAGGTATTTACCAGCCAGTCAGGATCAAGCAAAAGGAACTATTGAGTTGCACTGTGGGAAATGTAGGCGCCTCTATATCTGACCTGTCCTCCCACGACCCTGCATCCTCATATGGGGACATTAGAGTTTGGCTTACTTTATTTGGACCTATCACCCTCGTTCAGGGATACTTACTGTGCCGTCTAATGGTCAGGGAAGTGTTTTTTTTGTGAAAACTACTAATTGTTCAAAGACAATGCTTCGTTTTTATGAGAAATTAAATGCACAGCAAACAAAAGCTCAGGTCTCAGGAGGCTATACTAAGGACAGAATGAGGATATTCTGTCCTCTGCTTCTTCCATTGTGAGCATATTTAAAAAAAAAAAAAAAAATCTGTGTCTTGTGACTCTTTTGACCAAACAGAAGTGCAATAAAAAAAAACATGTGAGTGCCCCTTTAAGTCATGTGTGAACCCCAGTTTAATGTAGTTTACGGGATCCTAATAAATGAAACAATCTTTGTGACTTGTAATTCTTTGTAAGTGTTCGCCTCAACAACACGCTCTTCTCACAGTGAGTTTATGAAATCCAGGTGATGAATTTCAGAATTAGAAACAGTGGCTCTAAAAAGATCCAGTGGAAACAAACACAGACACTTTTAAAAAAATAAATAAATAAAGAAGGCATCATCGTGCAGTCACAGGTTGGGCTTTTTAAGATGAAAAAGCGTTTTTGACACAATTAAGTTGAAAGAGAAAAACAGCATTCGCAGACACCCTCAGAACACACTGACCTAATTAAACTTTTTGATCCAGAATTACATGAGTGCTTTGGTAGATCTGCGAGTTGTTGAGAGGTAGCGTACGTGTTAACAAAGGCAGGAAGATAAAAACTATAAAAGCCTTGATGACTGTCAAATATTGCATATGTATGATGATGCTTCTTTTCTTTGCCTAGATCACGACTCGAGTTCACGCGCATCAATAATCACATTTCACTTCAGGGTTTCACTTTGAACACTTTTAGATCGCCGTGCATGAGAAACCTGTTTGAAATGTTTTCTCAAGAATGAAATTCTGGATATTTGTGGATAATTCCCTGGTGAGAAATAAGAGGTTTTAAGCTCAGCGCAGCGAGTTTTATGTATTTTATTTAAGAAGATAAGTCAAGTCCCGCATGAGTTGCACAACAGATAGACAGCAGTTTAATGTTTTTCCATCACAGGAATGTTAACTGAAAGATATTTATGTCAAGGTTTGAACGATTCTTGCCCTTTCTCTCGTTATTCCTTCATTCTATATTTGATTATTTTCCTGTTTGTTCCCTCGTTCTAACACGGTACATTTAATCTGTCCTTGGGACTGTCAGCATTAAAGCCTCTTTCTGAATAAGCGGTGTAACGTGAAGTAAGTTAGTAGTGAATGCATATTGAGCAAGCAATTCATTAATCTCTCTCATTAGGAAAGCAGAGCATAAAGAAGTGTTTTAAACGTTGTGCATCTTAATTTAAAAATGTGTCAGGGACAGCAATTCAGACACCTGAGTTTGAAGACTAAGCCCATTTAAAATAAGCCAATATCACTTATTTAACTCTCACTGGATGTGATTAAGGGTCTGATATCGCTTTTACAGTTTGTCATTGTCTGACTTTGAAAGAGACTCTAACTCTGTGTGGCACTTTGCTGCCCGGTGCAGAGAGCATGGTGCAGGTTCATTCAAATGAAGACACGCAAAGAGAGTCAACTGTATTTTGTTGGGAAATGTTTAAAAAATGTCCAGTGTGTCAGATTTAGAGGGCTCCATTTACAGAATATGGAAGATATTAAATACACATAATGTTTTATAATCACCTAAAAAGAGGACAGTTACACTACACTGTAATTTAAAGTATATATAAATAAATACACCTCTAGACGGCACCGCATCCTACATACATGTTGCAACTGTGCAACCAAGGTAACTCAAGAAGAAGGACCCAAATACTACAGGTGGCAGTGCAGTCCAAAATTAATTTAAAAACTTAACCACTTACCAAAAAAAAGACGAGATCTAGAAAACCAAAGATCCAAAAACACCCAGGCTGAACACTGGACAACAAAGAAACACACAAGTGAATGACAGTGTCTGTTGTCCACAGCTGCTTCACACTGTATGAGAAGCTTCTTCTTTACTCCATTAACTTCCTGCAAACACCTGAAGGCAGCAGGACTCGTGTGTTGTGATGAACTTGCAGCCTCTGATTGGAGAAGTGCTGCGCCAGAGTGCGACGCTGATACACACAACCACCGTCCCACTGTGTTCATTAAATTACCTCCAAATGTCTGCTATGACATAACCTCACACACCTCTACACACATCAGACGCTCGGTTAGAACTCGCCATTCTGCCTGTTTATGGCGGAGACATTACTGTAGCTCATTAATCCTGAGTGACACAGCCTCCTTTACGGCTTCAAAAAAGAAAAATTGATTCTTCATTTGTTGAACTCTTTGCTTTAGTGCTATTGGCTGATTGGAATGAATCACAATCACCATGGCCTCTGATCTATATACCTTCACCCAGCCCTCCTGGGTTTTGCGCTGTTGCTCACGTGAACCAACCTAGCAGGTGGAGACGCCCACACAATCCATGTGCTCAAGATCTGCCGCCTGGCGTTGCACTCCTCGTGATTAAACAAGACCCACAGATTTCATTTCAGGCATCACTAGCCTCTAACAAACCACAAGCACAGAAATCTGTGACCCGTACATGTGCAGCCCCTTCCAATTTTAATACAGCCATTGTCACGCCGGGACATATAACTGAATCAGCAAGTAAACACATGCATTTGTAGTGGTTATTGGAGTAATCAGCAATGAAGTGTTTATATTGCAAGATTCTGCACAATGTGAACTCTCAGCATATTTGAGCCATGTTCTCTCAACACACACTAATTACTGGGTGAGTTTTCCTCCAATCCAGAACACATCAGACCAGGTCCAGATCAAAAAACACCATTCAGACCGGTCAGACTTGATAGACCACAAACCACATTGGCCCAGCCTGTTGGAGCATAATAAAACTTTAGAATATACAAACATTCACACAGTTAGGAGTTCCCATCACACTCAGACTGCCCCACTGGTCCTAATACATCGCCTAATGATGCATAATCAAGTTTTATTTCCATCAGCCTTAGAAATATTGTCTTTTATAAGCATCTTAGAACTCATTCTCCACCCTCCAGGTTGCTGCCCCAAGTGAAGGAGTTCAAGTATCATGGGCGAGTGATGCTATAATGAGCGGATTGGTGCAGCGTCACCAGTAATTTGGACGTTGTACCAGACCGTTGTTGGGGAAGGAGGGAGTTGAGCCAGAAGGCAAAGCTCTTCACCTGGAACGTTGGTCATGACCTTTGTGTAGAGACCAAAAGAATGAGAATGCAGATGCAAGTGGCAGAATTGAGTTTCCTTCACAGAGTGCCTGGGCTCAGCCTTAGAGGGTAAGAAGCTCCAACATCCTCACTGCTCCTTCGTGTTGAAAGGAGCCAGCTGAGGCGGTCCGGGCATCTGATTAGGAAACCTCCTGAGTGCCATCCTTTGGAGGCGCTCCAGGCATGTCCAACTGGCAGGAGAAGAGAATTGTTGGAAGGACTATGTCGCCCATCTGGGAACACCTCAGGAAACCCCAGGAAGAGCTGGATTATGTTGCTGGGGAGAGGAGCACTTGCAGGACACCCTGCTGAACCTGTTGCCACCGCAAAACTGAACACGGATCTTGCCTGAAATCCTCAGCAACATGACAAGATGTTGATGATGGACCCGCAGCTGTCTCGGAATCTCTAAACCCATTGGCTATCATTTATTGACGTTTTAGCCAATCTGTAATGATTCTGGGCTACCGGTGTAGCCAAAAAACAGATGAAGAATATAGATAACAGATATCTGGGCCAAGACTTTGATGAACAATCTCTACAAACAGATATCTGCATATGAATTCAGATAACTACTGAAAAGCTAAACTCACACGATAGCCGATTGTATTCCAGCCAGTACGTTCCACTTCAATTTCTCTCAACATGGACTCTTGCACCCAAAGCCCGCTCAATAACATTCGGACTACAGGTGGAAACCAGAACACCTCTGGTGCCAAAATCTTGGTCTCTTTGCCTACAGATTCTGCATTCATATGGAGATATCTGATTATAGAGATGATTAGAAAGCAAACTTTTTGAGGACACTCCCTATGTTGGCCTTCAGTACTTCGTTCCACTTTTACCCCTCAAGAAGATGCATACATGTAATAGTGTTGTTATCAGTTCAAGTTTGATAATCTGAAGGGAAAGTGTTGAACTGGTTTCTGTGCAGGAGAAGAACAGCTACAGCTTTACAACCAGTTACTCCAATATTTTCTCGAGCTATTAAATTGGGCATGAATGTTAGGAGCAGAAACCAGAGACAATTCAACCAAAAAAAGAAAACCAACATGTGGTTTGGCAGTGAAATTGTGCCGCTGTGTCAAAATGAATCAGTGAAGCCAGAAAAAGGTGACCTTAATATTGGGGTACATGCCACAATAAAGCCTGACGAGTGAAATTACAGTAATTTTCGCTGTGACATTCATTCAGTGGCTCGAATCAACTTATGTGTGGAAGTGACATGCAGGCCCTGTTTCGAGGAGACGATAAACATCCATCAGTGCTGATGGTAAAGACAGGAAGGCTGATTAGGCCACGGCAGGACACATCACTATCAACCATGTCCCCAAAGCTTCAATTACCTGCTAGAAAATGCAGATTGTATCACAGGCCTCTTCTCCAATGTCCTCGCAGTGCAGCAGATAGCAGACCAATCTGGGCTATTCTCTGTCGAGCTGCCAAGGTGCACAGCGTGGGCCAACAGCTTCCTTTTCATGCAGGACCAAGTGGGGAGAATGTCCCTTTTGATTAAGCGTTTTGGATGAGGCTGTGGTGAGAGCCCAGCACAGGTTGGCGTGGTGCCGTCGCCGCGCTGCAGGTCTGCGGGCCTGCTGTTGGATCCCCACGGTGAAGAGTTCACACATCTTCAGTCACTCGCGCCACATGCAGCTGAGGCAAATGGCCAGACTTGTCAATTCACTAAAACCAAACATGCTCTGTGGTATCTAATAATAGGATTTACAATCCAAACATTCTGCAGATAATCTCGCAGATAAAGAAAGTCCCAAGAGTGCAGAGCGAATGAGCTGATGCTAAGATGCTTCTTAATGTGTTCAACTATCAGATGAAGGTCAATAAAAGGTGCACAGCAGGAACAACTTACACTTGGTTGGATGTCAATGTCAGTCTTAATCTGTCCAGTACTGATTCATAACCAAAGCCCTGCAAAATGAGGGCCATCAGCCTCAGTTTACTTGGTGTTACTGTAGGAATTCAGACCTTAATTAATCAGGAGCAACTGAAACAGAAAAAGACTTTCACATTTCATTTATAAGTCTGAGATATCAAGAATTTCTGACAGCCTCAATATTTCTAAGTATTAACAAACTTTTGGAAAAATGGTTGGGATTTTATTCACATCTGAATAATTCAGCCAATTAAAACAGGAGCTGTGCACTGATATACACGGAATACTTAATGCAGTAAAGCAGCTAATTTAGGCTATTTAAATAGTATGTCGCTACGGCTAGCAGTGGGCGTAGCCAACAGTCCCAAATTTTGGCTACATTTCAGCAAAGTAGCATTAGCGCTACTTGCAAATGCTTGCACGCGAACACGCTAGATAGCAGCAACATACTGGTTAAACAGATGTTAGCATCGTCACGGTGCGCATGTTAGAATACTAACGCTTAGCTTAAACAGGTCTATGTGTGTGTTTGCACACAGACACACAACAGATAAAGAAACGTAACGCATGTTAGCATTTTCAGTGTGCGCATGTTAGCATGCTAATGTTTAGCTCAAACCAGCCTAACAGAGGTGATGGCATGGCTAAAGACTGTTCGTCTCGTTAAAGGTCCAGTGTGTAAGATTTGGGAGTATTCCTTTGCAAGAACTGAATACAATATTCATTAGTATATTTTAATGAGTGTATAATAACCTGAATATATAAATCACTGTGTTTTCATTGCTATAAAATGAGCCCTTTATGTCTACAGTGAGAGCAGGTCCTCCACCATGGAGTCCACCATTTTGAACCGCTATTTTTCTACAGTAGCTCTTCATGTCTAATGCCTAAAGACCTTCATATTTTAAAAACATTATCCAGATAGTTAGCTTTTGTTTGCTCCTATAATATGGCTGGCATCCTGACCTTCTCCTATTGTTTCAGTGCCAAACTGCAATTCAAGTGCTAAATTATTAAAGGAAGGTCAAGGAAAGACCTCTCAGTGAAGCAAAAAAGTGCTTTTAAAACTACTTTAATCAGAGAACTCAAAGGTGATGTAATGTGTGTGATAAAAGAAAAAAAAGGGCTAACACAACACAATTATGATACTTTATGATTCCCCCTGATGGTACTTCCAGCACCTGTAAGAGGTAATGAAGGAACTGGGACCAGCAAGCAGACTCTGGGCTTGTAATCAGCAACAGGTTGCCAGTCACCACAACAAACAAATCCAGAGGTGGGCAGCAAACCATCAGAGACAGAAGGCAGTCGGAACGCGAGAACAGGAAATGAGACGAGAAACTGCAGCAATGAGTGACAAACAACAGCAGGAAACGTGGCCATCATGCACACGGCGACTAATGAGGGGATGAGCGGTCAGGTGGCGATCAGCTGATCAAAGCAGCAGCAGATACAGTGGACAGGTGAGGCGTGACAGAGAGTGTGATGTGAGGGTTAGCGCTGGAAAAAAAAACAGAAGACGAAGGAGCAGCTGTTGCCATAACAGCACAGCCATCTGTACATTTTCCAAGGTGACAGCTTACAGAGCACATCTGCATGCATGATGCTTTATTTTACATATGCACACCCTCCATCTGTACATGTAATCATGATGATGTAGCAGATTAGGCTGCAGGTTTTGTGTTTATCAAATTACATTAAAATGATCTTAAACACTTTGTTTGTGTCTCGTTCTATTAACTAGAGAACCAGCAGCGAGAGGAATTTTTCTTGATGCTATGAGCCTGTTAAGTTTTGGATAATTTTTCATACTCTACTAAATGAATCAGCAAAAGCAGCCGTGATACCCCACGCTTTTTTTTTCTCCCCTCCCTTCAAATTTTCTCAATTTTTCTTGTGCAGCAGTTTTACATTCCATTTGCTTCCCGTAATAGAGTCTCAGGCTGCTCATTTGCGAGAAACGCCCAGAAACCCTCAGCTCACCAGAGGTCCCACTGCAAGAGGCCCAAAGTGAACTTTTCTCGGTGCCTCTCAACATCATTTCAAAATCAATACTAATTCCAATAAATACAAAATGCATACACACATACAGGTGCATCGGACCGGCCACGCTGAAAATGAAAAAGACAAAAACAGATAAAAAGAAATCCCCAAACCAATCCAATCATAATTTCCAGAAAGCTTCAGTTCCATTATTGGGAGCCCTGTACATTGCAGCAGCCAGCTGAATCAGCACTTCCAGGGGTTATTTCTCATAAGGCTTGTGTAGTGAGCGTCAGGGACCTCGTAAATATCCCAGCTGCACAGCCAGAACAACACAAGTCTCGCTTCGCTGCACAAAACATTAATGCAGATTCTTTCCCATCAGAGATTCTGCTCAGATTTTAATCAGCGTGCCATTTGTAGAAAAGGCTTCTTTTGCAGAACGAGCACTGTATCATATCATATCATATCCGAGAGAGGCCTTACAGGTAAAGAGCATGCTGACACAGGGTGTTATCATCACCCAGGCAAAGGACCCAACGTCCAGCAGTTCACTTCTGCATGACCTTTCCGAAAATGAGATATTTCTTGCCCTGACACTTTCCATAACATATTCCTTGTTGCTCCCTCGGGATGAGGGAGGGTGACTCCTCACGGACACAAAGAGCGGTGAGCCTCTAGCTAAACTCCCGTACAGATTAAGTCAGCGCCTGAACAGGAGGGCAAAGTGCACTGAGCGCAGAAAGAGGATTGAATAGAATACATAGCAAAGTGCATCCTGGTTAAATCCCCCTGATGGGAGGAAATATAACAAAAGCTTGTGATCGGTGCAGCTTAAAGAAAATCCATTACTGGGGCCTGAAATGCCTTTAGTCCTACAGTAAACTGTCAAATCAGCTGCACCACGTCACGTGCTCACGTCAGTAAAGGAAAACCTATGTGGGAAGATGACGAAATGGGAGGCAAAACACACACACACACACACACACACACACACACACACACGTGCGCGCGCTCTCGTGAGTCAGTGCACGCCCACGTGAATTTCTCTCACACTGGATGCCAATTATTGACTTGACATGTTGGAATCTGTCCATGGTGCTGAAATGGCGCGCCTGAGGATGTGTATGGAAACTTATGACAGAGGCTCACCCAGTGGACACTGATTATAATAATAATAATACACAGACAATATGCAGCTCAACAGACCTGAGCCACCATGATGAAATGAATAAACACAAAGGGGGCCCAGCACTTTAAAGTCACTGAGTATAATGACTACGTCAATCCCGCCATTCAGATCACTGTTATTTACGTCAATATATTCTATATGTTTCCTGTATCATTAGTGATTTTCCGCCGGCAGTTGTTCCAGGCCACTCAAAGTGTGTGTATGTGATTAGAGATGCGGTTGCGTCACCGGCTCGGCAGCCGGGACAGATGACTGGCGCAGATGTAGCGTCAAGTCAGCGAGGACAAGACCGGAAACTCGATTTTTTTGACCTTCAAAATAAAGGCAACGCGGGCTGGAGGAGCCAAAATCATTTAAGGAGAGTTGATTTCACGATTCCAGCTTTAACATAGAAGACGTCTGTTAGTTCTATGTTGCACCTATGTTTGGCTTGATGGACTATTACAAACAACAGCAAGACTCAAAGGCTCAAAGGTAAGCATCATTCTTCAGTTAAATGACCAACTTTTTGTTGGCTCTGTCTCCAAACTGGAATAATGCTGTCAACAGTGAGTTAACATACACATTTCAAGAGACTACTGACTCTTAGTAAGTGAAGTCTATCCGTTTCAAGAGATTCTTAAACTAAATATGACGTTTGATGTCAAGAAGATTAAGAAAGAAAAGATTTTACTGCCTGTTTATATTCCATTTTATATCCTTTTATTTATTTATTTATTTGTTGTTAATTATGTTATTTCATAATTGATTGTCATATATGTGTAATGTTTTATTTATGACATTAGACTACTAATATTCATTTTTAACTGAACTGAATTCAGTTGCAGCGCTCTAAATAAAAAACTAGTCCAGTAAGACTGCTCCCGAGTACGGCTATTATTTTGAAAGTCTCGACCGGAAGTCGTTGCGTCGACCCGGTCCAGCTTGCCGCTCGTGCTCCTGGCTCAGATACCGATCTGCAGTTGGCTTTGGCAGGACAGCCGAGCCCGAACGCTCCTCGCGCGGGGATGTGCCGTCTCGCGCTGACGTCTGGAAAGGTGTCACCGCGCGCGGCTCGTGCCCTCAGATTGACATATTTAATAAAATAATATATCAAAAACGGGCTGTTTGAGGAGAGGAGTGAGTGTTTAGTGTGACAGGTTCAAGTTTGAGAAGTGGACCTGACCTCGGAGCTGCCCCGCAGGACTCCTTCTTACCTGCGCGCGGGGACTTGGACTCCACGTTTTGGACGAACACGAGCCGATCGCACCTGAAGTGAAAGTGCAGGATGACACGAGGGGAGGAGGACAACATCACGTTACCGTTTGTGCCGGCGGCGTGATTTCCAGTGTTCCACCATGGAGGAGAAGTTCAACCGACTCATCTTCATTCCCATCGCGGCGGTGCTCTTCTTGATGATCGGCTACCAGTATGTGTGCCCGGCGGACAGCAACACCTGCTACTTCCGAAGTGACGACAAGGGGCTCTTCCAGCGGTACTCATCCGGGTTTGAGTTAGTTTACGCGGAGCAGGAGACGGACGAGGACCTTCCCTCCAAAATAACATCCAAATTTAACTTCACGGAGCGGGACCTGGACCGGCACGTCGACTTCAACATCCGAGGAGATGATGTGATGGTGTTCCTCCACATCCAGAAGACCGGCGGGACCACGTTTGGGCGGCACCTGGTCAAGAATATCCAGCTGGAGCAGCCGTGCGACTGTTTGCCCGGCCAGAGGAAATGCACCTGTCACCGGCCCGGTAAAGCCGAGTCGTGGCTCTTCTCCCGGTTCTCCACGGGCTGGAGTTGCGGTTTGCACGCGGACTGGACCGAGCTCACGAGCTGCGTGCCCGTGGTGATGAACAAGAGGGACAAAAAGAGCGCCCCGAAGAGCAAGAGGTGAGGTGTGACCTGCAGGACAGGTGGAAGGATGCACGAATAAAACGTGTTCACTCACTCAACTCATTAACTAATGAACTCACTCATTCATATCTCCATTTATGGATGCATGCTTTTGCTTCCTCATCCTCGATCAGCCACCTTAAATTCATTCATTCAGTATTAGGTCATTCACTCACTCACTAGCTCACACACACACACTTAATCACTCACTAACTCACTCATTTCCTCTCTCTCTCTCTTCTCACGCGGTTTTTTGTTCACCCCTTCACTCACTCATGTAAACACTCACCTCGTGAATGAATGAGTGACTGGACAAGGAGGTTCAAAATGGAAACACATTAACTGATCAGTCACAGCAGACGCACTGAGTGTAATTGACATGACTGATTAGTTAATTGACAAATGGATTGTGCATGATTTATTGAGCTAAAATCAATCTACATAAGTGACGTGAAATTTGGCTTTTTTGTGTAGTTTTCTGATCAATTATTAAAATAATCAGCGGCAGCGCCATCAAGGGTGTTTGTCAGCAGGCTGGTGTGAGCCGTGAAGCCTTTACTGGGTCAAAGGTGACCAGATTTTGGTTGTGGCACCATTTTTTTTCGTCCTCCGGAGCTGCTCACGCCCAACATGTGTGTTCTTATTGACATGTAATGCACAGATGGTAATGCAGAATATGGAACTGTTTATAGTGTTCACACAACATGGTATGTCAACACCAGCAGCCAGAAGACAGACCGGCTTCGCTGTCTGAAGGTCTGTTTCAATTTCCTGTAATTACAGAACCAACAGAGCTGAGCTTAAGGGACTAAATCACTTAAGAAGGGCACGGTCCTCTGAGGTGTGCTGCGTGTGTGTTGAAGCCAATTTACCTTGCAGTTGGTTCAGAGAGCAAATCTCCATATGTTACCAAGAGCGTTAAAGGGGGTCGACGAGGACGGCCAGCGCCTTTAAGAACCTTCCAATCCATTACCTGTCCTCAGTGGCAGCCATCAGACTTAATTTAACGCTTTTAAATTGTTTTGAAGAGGCGCCTCCGAGCCGCATCAGCACTACCAGTGAATCAACAACACCCCGATCAACGCTTGTCAACTCAATGTAATAGCGGGTGAAAATTCAGCGCTCATTACCATTGGCACTTTGCTGTGATTGCAGACGTTAGGGGTTTTTTTTTGTAAAGATGGGAATTAAATATGCAGCAATTTTCCCACAATTAAAGGTCCAGTGTGTCAGATTTAGGCGGCTCTGTTTACACAGTACGGCAGAAATGGAAGTATGTATAATCACCTGAACATAAGAATCAAATGGTTTCGCTACCATTGAATGAACCTTTATATCCACAGGGAGGGCAGGTCCTCTTAGTCCTCCATGTTGAACCGCCATGTTTCTACGGCAGCCCAGAACAGACAAACCAAATGCTGGCTCTAGATCAAAGAGGCAACCTCCGTGACTGCCAATGCGGAAGTGCTAAAAACTGCAGTTCCTCAAACGTCCACTTGAGGCTGGCTATAGAATGAGTCAGTCTCCATAAGTCCCCATGTTAGAATGCAGAAATAAACATGTTTACAGCCTGGTACAAAAAACAGTTTTGGTCTCTATGGCTAAGTTCCCTGTTCATGACAACTGTACTGAGGGTGAATTTATATACAACTCACCTGTTCAGATTATATTAAGGCTTAAAGTTATGCAGGATTAACAACATGGCTGCTTTGATTGACAGGTGGGTGCCTTTATAGATGGCCTGCCAGCCACACATTTAGTAGAAGGGGATGAGGCGAGGTGCATTCAGTCGGTTGCAATCTGCAACTAAATCCCACGCACTGGACCTTTAAGTGTCTGTCGTTTGGTTAATTATTTTGACGAGAGGAGTGTTGACTTCCTCTCACGCAGCTAATGACTGGATGAACTCTTATGGGTGTTGACTTACAGAGAGATCTCTCTGTGGTTTGTCACAGCACCAGACGATATCCGATACGTTACTGCACAGAGCGGCGTTCTGAGAGTGCTCGCGGATCATGTGATACTTCATTGATCCCCGCTGTGAAGTAATCGGTCTGTGTGGGGCCCCCCTCAGGAGGTCAGAGGTCACCGCGGCTCCTGAGCAGCTTTTAGGGATTCAGCGTCTTGCTCAAGGACAAATGTGTCTGCGTCGATGAGGACGTTGCAATGTGCAGATCTTTTACAGCTTTTACAAATGAAGCCTTGTCTCGTTGTCACATATGAGCAGATGCGGGATATTTATTTATTTTTTTATTTATTTGACAGGAAGGTATCACATTTAAGCCAAATGCACCATGAGTCATAACTCACTCTATACACTCTAATTTGTTGGATGAGCAATGAGTCATAACTCATACGACGGCCACAAATCTGTCACATGAAGTTCTCATTTCCCCAGGATAATGCCTGGTTGATTTTCTGTCCTCACACTTAAGAAGAAATATTAATCACGGGAAGCCTTACGGGAAATAGACGAACACATTAAGTGAAGTCTTTCTGTCATTTTAGATTAAAAACTGCAGAATAAAGACAACACGGAACTTACTCTACGCTCTGTCACGTGTTTCCACGACGTTTCGTGTTGCAGTTTTACAACGCGGACCTGAAAGGCTCTTGTCCTGTCATTGTACCCATCATGGAGGCGATGAGGGTGTAGCTCCTTGATGGGCCACACGATGATGGCAGCAGAGGGGATGATAGCGAGTTTGTGCATGTGTGTATCAGAGTGTTGGCTTAATCAATATTTTATTGTTTAACGCTACTACTACTCTGTTTGTATTTTAGCCCTGATCCATCAAATCTTAAGAGAGGTTAAAGAGCTCCTTTTCCACTTTACTGTATACATAATCCCTGTTGTATTATGCTGAACTTTCAGACCTAATCACTGTATTTCATAAAGCTCAACTCAAAACATTTTGTCCTAATCTGCTTGCAAAAAACAATCCAACTCAGTAACAGCACGCTGGTGTTGAAGGATGACTCCTGTCTTATACAAGTCACATACAGCAGCAGGACTGCAGAGAGTCAGGGATCAAACATCATGGGAATGGATGACGCCCACACTTATCTCAAAGCTGCATCCAGGAGGGTGATGTAGTTTTCTCCAGAGTCCCATCTCAGCCTCTCAGACTCCGCTTTATTATAACATATGGTATTCCTACACATCCATCCCAAAGATACTGCTCTGCGTTACTACATTTCAGAGGGAAATGTATGCATTACGTTGTTTGAGATTAAGCCAAGTTTGCATGTAAGTGTAGAACATATTTGTTCACATTTCCAGAAGATCAGAGTAATAAAATGCAAATGAATGCATGCGAAAGAGTGTAAACCCACCATGAAGTCACATATTTGTTTGTGGACATTTTGAAACCACAAGTTTGGCATCATAGGCGTTTGGAGTGTGAAGTGACCATATTTGGATGAAGGTGTGGAGCTGCTGGGTGAGAGTATTGTGATTTGGGCTGGCGGCCCAATGGCGGCCTGCCAGGTCAGGGACTTTCTCATATTGCAGATAAAAAGTACATTAAAAAAGATGTTTGTGAAAACATCTGAGGTGAGAAACCGGCAAAGCAGAAACACAATCTTGATTCATATTGGATCAACGCTGCCTTGACAGTTTGATCTGAGTTTTGTGAGCCCGGCCAGACTGACTGAGAATGACTTGTCAGTCACAAAGTAGCCACCCTATAAAGCATACCCTGCTTTATCGCCTATTTTACTCTAAATGGGACCATAATTTAAAAAAATGAACATCATGCTGTGTGGAAGAAGACTTGAAACTAGCAATTGAGGCCATAAACTCACAAGGAAACAGTTAACTGTGGTAATAAATCAATAGGGGAAGTAGGGTAATTTCACCATAAGTCTCCATACAACTGGGCTTCTTTTTACAGCCAATGCTGTCGCCCCCTGCTGATCATTAAAAACAGTACTCATGAGTATTAACCTCATAGACCCTCTGTCCACTAATTATATAAAGTCAGTGGTTTAGCACATCAAGAGAAACAGTTGGTGGCACTAATTCTCCAGTTGGGTGCAATTAAACTATTTGCAGAAGAATCGACGACGATGGCTCCAATAAGAGAGCTCAAGTTGAAGCAAAATAATGTGGAGAACATGGCCCAGATATGACATTTCTATTTGTTTTGTGTATTAATCTGAAGAAGGTTATAGTCTCTACGTAATTCAGTAACTAAACGGATGATTTAAATTTGTTTTATTTGACAGTTTGAGGTCGAAAGAGCCCAAACAATCCAAAAAATGAAGGATTTTCGTCTTTTCTTCTGAACTACCAAACTGGATAACTCCACAGTGTGAGATATAATAATACTGTCAGGCACAGTGGCCATTTTTCTGCTGAACCAGTTATTACCAAGTGACAATGCTTTTACATCCACCTTCGTGTCACTCCGCTGCTGCCTCATTTCCCTACTTTCCGTCCCCTGATGAAATGCATTCTGCTCTCAGGGGGTTCGTGAAATGAGGCGAAGTGTGACTAAAAATTCTTCAATGTACACCGACTGTACGGCGACACGTCACCGCCTTTTCACAGCCGTTGTGCCTAAACTTCTACTACCGCGATCGGATAACCCGGATTCACCCCAATGCTGCACCTCATGAAAGATTTCATCACTAATTATATCCTTGGTTAGCAGACAAGTTGGCATAGCAACTGGTTCCAGTTTGCTTGAAGTTCAGGTAGAAAAGCTTTATGGGTATTAGTGGCACATCTTAGTCAAATCAGAGCGATTAGTTAATTTTAGCTCTTGTTTGGAGGGCACTTGAGCAAACTGTGGTCATGAATTAGAGCACATTTATATGGAGATTGTGTAATTCACCGCCTGTTGTTCTTTCCTTTGTTTGCACCTCTCTTCCCCTGACTTAACACAGGCATTTACCTGCATCTATTCATGCGCTTTTCCATGAATTGCCTGGCAATTTCCCTCACAGTAACCAACTTCAGTGGCCGATTCCAGTAGTTTTTGATAGGCACACCACTGGTCAGAGGCTCCTGCAGGGCATTGCTCGCAGCATGGGGCTACAGCATTCACGTCGCAGCGGGCTACGAAATTGCTGTAAGGCCAGACGTCAGCCCTGCTTCAATTGCCGTGCTGCCCTGTTCGTCCTCGGCAGCCGGCCTCACGCTGAGCAGTCAGAGTGTGTAACCTTATTACTGACCTCATTATTTCAGATTAGAGCAAAGAATGCAGGCTGGCCAAAAAACCGAGATCAGCCTTAGTCTAATTAGCTCAGTTCATTCTGGGCACAGTTAAGGTGGTTTTAGACATTCATTTGGCAATGGCACCCTATTATGATGATCACACCACTAAAGGAAATAAAATATGCTAAAATATGCAGGAAGTTGACGAGGTTTAGTGGTCAAACGCGGGATGAAGTTATGCAAAATGCAGATTTGTTGATTCCCCTCGCTGAGCCATGACAGAAATACTGCATAAACTATATGGTGAAAAACATCTGGTCGCAAGTTTTTGACATTAATCTCCTTTTGCGGTTGGAGTGAGTCGGTTTAAATCCACAGCTAAAGAGAGACATATGCAGAGATTTCAAAAAGGGGATGTATATTATTGAGGGTTTCAGTCTGAGAGTATTTCTCGCGTGCTTTAGGCGTAACACTGGCAACGTCAGTCTCTGAGTTATTTCAAACCACACATTGTTGTAAAAACCTAATGTGACGAGAATGCAGGTTGTCAAAAAGAATGTGACCTTCTGTAAGCCAGAAATCATTCAAAGTGCTCCCAGAGGATATGTGATGTACTAAAGCGAGCCTGGAAGTCTTTATAACAGTGTTCCACCTGTGATACTGTTACAGCACTGCCACTTATCGCCAAAGTTTCATTTTAGGGGAGCTAAAGCAACAAAAAGAGGCAAAAACACGGAATTGTGTTCATTTCTTATTCACTGCTGTTTAATACACAGGTTGCATTTCACTGAACCTCTGATTCGTCACTTCTTGTGGGTGGAAAAGTATATGTACAGTACCTGACACCAGAGTTTTATTTTTGGCAAAGGGTGAATGTACATCTCTTAAGAGGCTATACTGCAGCCTGATGTTGTGATGTAAGGCCGTTAAAGCATAAAGCGTTTTATCAATGTTTCCTCTAATTACACGACACTGGTTTACCGCCGTGCAGGAGGCTAAGCAGTGACATCAAACGTTGCTAATGAGGTGTAGACGTTAGGTGTGCTCACTCCGAGGTATGTGTTACAGCGCGTCTCTTCACACTCATGACACCACATCTTCACCGGTCTGTCCATGACGTCTGGCTGGATTAGAAATGTCAACGTTCGCATGACTTGCCATATGGTAATTTATGCCACAGTCTGCTCTGCCAATAACATGGGAAGTGTGACCTTGATCACATGCCTGATAGCAGATTGATGATAATATTAGCAATTAGGCCCAACAGAGAGCTGAAAGACCTCTGAACTCCCCGTGGAGGCAAGCAGCCTACAGGGGAATATGCTGGTTATGAATTATTGATGTTGATACCAAAGTGACCCTCAAAATTGTGCGCCTTATCTTTATTAGCTTTATCGCTAGATGTACAGTATTAGTCTGTTATGATCTGAAGATAAAGCAAATGTACAGCCTTTGATAACTTGATGTATGCTAATGTTTAATACAAGCGCCAGCCCCTGTGGCTTTGAAGTGAAGCCATTCCATAAGTCCCCATGTTAAAATGCAGAAATAAACATGTTTACAGCCTGGTACAAAAAACAGTTTTGGTCTCTATAGCTAGCTAACTGTACTGAGGGTGAATCTTTATACAACTAACCTGTTCAGATTATATTAAGACTTAAAGTTATGCAGAATTACATAAATTATAGTTTGAGCTCTACAGCGGCTCTTCAGAAACCTGTGGGTGATGTCACGGATACAACATCCAGGTTTTAGACGGTTCGTTGTTAAATATGACGCTACATCCAGTAGCCGTTAGCTTACAACACAGACTGGAAGCAGAAGAAATAATCCTGCCAAAGTTTAAAACATTAAAACTTTGTTTAATCTGTACACAAATAGAAAAGTTAAAAAACTTGTGGCTTGTTGCGCTGCAACATTTTCTCGGCCTTCCTGAAGTCTAAGCTAAGCTATCGCCTGCTAGCTTGAGCTAGCTATCGATATCGCTAAAAAATGCTAAACTAAACTTTCCTTTGTACTGTTTTTACTCTCATGATACTGACGTTCCTTTCATCACTATATTTTCTACAGTTGTAAACTGCAGTCAAACATCCTGTCATCAACTCGTCAAATCCAAAGCCAACTGTATTTAGACTCTACATTTTTAAACCACGCCGTGAACAAATGACACCAGATGCAAATAACTGTGCACGTCTTTTGCTGCACGCGAGTGTGAATATGATAATGAACTGATAATTTCTAATACCTTGCTCTGCCAGCAGTGGTGGATTTTATGTGTCCTGTTTACTGCTGGTGTTGACACACTTATGCAGTTGGAGTCTTGTGGGAAAATTCCCAAATATCCTGCTAGTAATTACCACAGGTCTGTTGTGAATACACGCTGTAGTTGGCAGCATACAAACCAACACTTCCAAAATATATACGAGTGAACACAATTAAAAACAGTTAAAATGGCACAGGTTAAATTCCCACTAGCCAGCAGTGAAGTGGACATAAAAATGTCTCACATAGTATGGCATAATTATGGGAAACTGTTTGATACTATCTTATAATTTGTGATAGTTTGACAAAGTTCAGTTAAGAGCAGTCAAATATCTCTTAAATATCTGATAAACAGGAGAAAAACTGCACTTCACGATGAAAGAAAGTCTTTTTTTCTTCCACCGAACAGGTTTCATTGTAGTGTGTGTCGACAGACGACGTGTTTTTATGAAAGCGGAGTGGTAAAGTGGAGCTACATGAAGCCCTGAAGTGATTTTTTGAAAGCATGTGTTGGTCAAAATGAGCAGAACAAGGAGAAAATGCTTGAGGGATCCTAGCTTTAATCCCATAATTAGAGCTTGATTTAAAAAAAAAAAAAAAAAAGGTTGTTCGGTGGTGTGTGGGATCGAGTTAAAGAACTTATTCATACATGAGGTGTGTTGTTCATGTTAAATGAAATCCCTCGGTGCGCTGCGTTCATGACCGCGAGCGGCGTCTTGTATTCTTGTAAGAAATCTGAGATACGCAGAGGATCTTGATAATCTCTACACTCCTTAGGGGGGATTAGGGGCAGTCAAAGACAGGTTTTATTATAGTGGGGAGCAGTGTGAGGAGTGTGTATGTGGAGGGGGTGGATTAATCCAGAAGTCCAGATTTATTCAGAAACCTGTCGACCGGACTGAAGATTGCTTTTTACCAAAGAGTGTGTGTCGATTTTGTTAAAAGAGAAAAAAAAACATCACATGAATTGTTATGTACTGTCCATCAAACTGCCGGCGGATGACGGATAAGTCACAATGGAATGAAACTGTATGGAAACTGCATCAGATTCAACAATGTAGCATACTGTACCTCCAATTCTAATGTAATCTTCCAGTGTAATAATAATCACAGGAGCTGTGAGTCACTCAAAGACTCAACGTCGAATCGCTGCAAGAACATGCACAGCGCAGGGTTGGAAACGGCCTTCACATAATGCTAAAAAGTGTATTGCTTTTCAGAAATTCCTCAGGAGTTTGTGTGGGTAGATGTGACCTTTGCAGAGTGCAGTCTCCCATTTATCCTTTCCATATCTACATGGACCTAGAGGACCGGCTGACACCTCACAAAGCCGCAAAGATTAAGATGTCAACCAAAGGTTAAGGCTAAGACGCTAAAGCTGCACACGCCAGGTTGTCGTGTGCGCGGATGGCCTCGACATTATGTTTGGGTTGGGTTTTAAAAAAACGCAACAAAGGGAACTCTAGGAACGCTGGAGATATGCAGCTACCTGAAACGCAGCCACATTTTAATAAAAACAGATGGATGATTCTGTCCCCTGAACAAGATTTCCTATGCAAAGATGATTGAACCCTGAAATACGCTGCATAATTTAGTTTGTGTAAGTACACGCCGACTGCAGCGCCTCACATAGTCTATCACCTACTTTCCAGCAAAAAAAAACAAAAAAAAAAAACTCACATCCTCACACCCTCGCCTGCCTGGACACCTCGTCTTTCTCGAAGTGTTCTCAGCTCCCTCGTCTCCACACCAGCATCCCTGGGGCTTTTCCTTTATCGCCCAAAATAGCATCTCATATCTGCGACCAATGAAGATCACAGTGCAGCACCAGTCTCCTTGCTCGTCATTCCTCTCCTCACACTCTCCATCTCAATCTCTACTCCTCCATGATTTATCAAATCATCTTACATGGCAACTGGGTTATGTTTTTTGGAGAAGGGGAGAATGCGCCATTGGCAGATCATTCCGTGCTGAAGGAGAGTGTTGTAGTTTGTGTACGTGCGCTCGCTTTGTTGGATAGCGATCCCGCTGTGCACAGATGGGCACGGGGATCATTTTGCCTGTAATTGGCAGACAAAGATTAAATTAGAACAGGAGAGAGAATCAGATGAGCGAAAATGGATCCCGCTTGACCCCTTGATCTGCAGACTGATGTGGTGAGACTCGCCCGGTCTCTGTGCAGCCGAGCAGCTTCACTCCGTTATCTCGATAACATCCCCTTTAACATGCAGACACGTTGCTGCTGAATCTGTCCCCTCGGACATTCCCCTTCATTCGTCTAATTGCCCGTCTCATTTACTTCTTTTGGAATTCGTACCCCTCTGCTGTGTTTTATAGCTCTTGTTACTCCTGCTCAGACAGTCAACTTGGCTGAGCTGAGAATCGAAGCGGGCTAATATTTTATCTGCTCTGCCAAATTCAGCGTTAGTCCTTCCCAGTCTAAGGCTGAATGTTCTCCCAGCTGAGAGGCTAATTCAACACTTCCCCCTTTTACTGCAAACACGGCTGTTTTCAGAGGAGAGATTTGGTTTCATTTTTGGGCTTATGTTTGGCATTTTCTTTCCAGTCAGATTATTTTTCTATTACATTAAAAATTCATTAGTGAGAATATATTAATCAAGAGTCCAAAACTTGAATCGGCTTTATCGGGATGATGCGTAATCACATTTAAAGGTTAAGTGCGTGGAAGTTAGTGGCATCTCGTGGTGAGATTGCAGAGTGCGGCTAACTGAATACTACCCACCTCAGTCTCAGCTTCCAAGTGTGTAGGAGAGACTGTCCAAGGAAAACTTGAGCTTGTCATTACATTTGTTTTGTCTGTTCAGGGCCTACTGTAGAAACATGGCGGACATTGTGGAAGATGATCCGCAATTAACCCAACAATTGTTATCAGATATTCATTTAAAAGTCCAAATAGTGCTCGGAATATGGCACCTTTTTCCAACTAAGCTCCTTCATCTTCAAACGGGTGAGAAAATCAAAGACAAAAAAAACAAGAAAAAAAAAAACATAAAAGTTGAGCGGTATTCACCTGGTTATAATCTTCATCACCGCTAGATGCCACTAAATGCTCGTATTTAAACTACAAACATTATTATTTCCTTATACAGTTGATGCAGCAGACATGGAGCAACATTTGCTTTCATTTTGGGTCATGTTTGTGTCTACCGGAGACATTTAAGTCCAATACTGACTCTTCTTTTAGCTCTGTTTTGGTCTCCACCAACTCCTGTGCAACATTTTTGGCTCTTCAGTTGCTTAAAGCTCTACCAGTTAGCTGCTAACCGCTACAGTAGATTTAGGAAAAACTTTAAAGCTGCAGGGCATAAAAACCAAAACAGGCCGCTGAAAGACACTAAAACGCTCTATAAAACTGATTCACTCAATAGACAAAAGTCATCTGACCCATTGTTGATGTAAGAATATTGTAGGTAACAGCTTTAAACATTTATTTTTTGTTCTGGTCAGATAGTAATTCCCACTTGGAAGCGATTGTTATCCCCTGTGAGCACAGAAACACCTTGAAAATGGATTTCCTCTAACTGTGTGCTTTATCAACACCCTGACTTCAGTGTGAAATCGATGTACAGTCCTCTGTTTTCAAATTCACTTTCTCTCCCAACTTGGCTAAAAGAAACGTTTGAAAGCGATACTTCATTGATGATTGGAACGGCATCGTGTTGGTGAGACCATTCTTGAGAAGAGCCTTGACTAAAAGCAACATGATATATTTTCAATTTTAAAAGGACGAAATGAATAAAAATTGTTGTCCATCTCGATACATTTTGTATGGACTGCCTCTTCAGCGGCATAAATACTTTCCATCAAGGCTTTTATGACTGTGTCCTTGATGGTAGTGAGTGAATTAACAAGGCAGATATCGATCTTTTGCTGTGAGTTTCCTCTGTAGCTTTTTGATGGTGATTTAGAGAGAGAGAGGGAGAGACAATCAGGGAGAGAGACGGAGAGAGAGAGGGAGATCAATAGTGTTTGCAGGTTTGCCGTGTGGAGAAAGGCTACGGGCAGCGTGTAGGGCATGAACGAGGCGTCAGATTGATCGGCGGCAAAATGGAACAAGCTGATTTAAGTTTAACTTTAGGAACAGCCATGCATGATCACACACACAATGATTGTGCTATTACATGACAGAGTAGAGTCAGAGCGTCTTGTGTATTCACTCCAATCCTTCTGTGAACATTACATTTTGGCTCAATCAATCAGGTATCCGAGAAAGCCGAAAGTGTTCCCACTTTGTCCCGTTCAGGCCTGAAAGACTTGAAAGCCATTTAGCACATTAGCCAAAGAGCTTGGGCAACGGCATGGAATAAACCAGGGCGAATGACGGATTGAGAGGGATGGCTGGTGAAGAGAAGTTGTTTTAGCTCAGGGAAGCATTCGGTATTTCACAAGGACACCGGAGAGTTTAGATACACAAGAGCTCTCCTCTCCTTCGGCAAGAGGTGGTAGTTAGCAACTAACTAATGAATATTGTAGCACATTTAGCAGCTAAGCTAAAAGCCCAACAGAAGGGTTGGTGGTGGAGACCAAAAAATGTTTAAAGGACAGTGAATATTGGAATTACATTCATGAGGAAACCAGAAACACAATTATTAAAAAAAAAAATGCTAACGGTGCTTCATGTTTTGCTAACGCGTCACGCAACATCAACTTTAAAAGGTCATAATCTGTCCCGGTTGTCTTCTGCCCCCAAGTGGACAAAAAAATCTATTATTACCAGAAGCTAGGAGCAATTTCAAGTGAACTTTTTCTATTGAAAGCACTTTTTTTCCCTCCCGCTGGCGATGCCATGAGTGTTTTCAACTGTAATAAATTCTAGAAAATGCGAGATCAAAGTGACGCGGTCTAGTTCCTTCATGAGAAAAAAAAAACATTCTCTCGCCATTCTCCCTACAAGTAATTATTCTTGACCTTCATAATCTGACCCTGGCTCTGTCCCTGACATGAGTAAGAGGAGAGCTTTGACATTTGCTGCTCTTTGTCAATAGGTCACGATGAAAGCACAGACGCAGAGAGGCGGGGTTGCATGGACACTTATTGATCGGGCTGTCTCGCGGTTAGCTGTACAGATAGATGATAGGCACAGGAGGAGGAAAAGAAAAGACTGAGCTGTTTTCCAGGAAGTACAACAAAGGGCCCCGCTTTGTGAGGCGCTCGTGTGTGTCCATCCATCTCGCGCTGTCCGTTCAACCCGGCGAAGATGGCAGGGTAATTCACTTATCTTCCACTGTGGATGGCCATTATCTGTGGGTGGTGTGTCTGTCTGCGGGTGTGTTCTGCCATGATATCATCATGGCACTCACTTAAGTATATATCACAGCTGATTGATATCTGCCGTCTGGCAATAATTGCTAAATTGTGGACCTTTTAAGGCTGTTTGGCTGCGCGCTCTTTGCTCGGTAACACAACTTCTCTCTCAATTAATCAAATTTCTCAGTTTAGCGGTGAACTTGAAACAATTACAGCTGTGCAGAAGCTCTCACGGTAAAAGCTCTATAGTTTCTACACGGTTGCAGCTTTTTACATATAATGCACAGCAGATTTAGAAGAATAACGGGCTTTAATTGATGCCGATCAATGCTTTTTACTAGAATTCATCATGTTTGTGTCACAAAATGACAAGCGTTTTTGTGGTGTAGTTGCATATATCATCATAAATAAAATAATTTAATCATTTAGTCCAAAACTGGCTCTTAAATTCTTCAGTCAGTGAGCAGGATGAGACCAATCATCGTATTTTTTCTTTGGTTTTTAAAGAAATGACTGCAGTCTGAGTGAAGCTTTTCACCACAACCTTTTCTGTTATTTGAGTCTGTTCTTTGTAAAAAAAAAAATGTTATCAGTAAAATAAGCAAAATCTTCAGCTATAAAGAGTCAACGAGAAAATTCACAGACTCACAGAAACAGGACTCGAATGTACAACTTAGAAACAGCAAGGAGGAAGCAGTATTGACTGGAAACAGAGTTTAGTAAGAGGCAGGTAAAGGGGTCATTAACAAAGCAGGGAGGTACAGGACGACCTGAAGGCTGGCTGAGATAGCACAATAGGTGATTTAGAAGCGAACAATGACTAAAGGGCAGGTATATACAGTATACTGCAGAGCCGATGAGGGAATATAGAGCAGGTGTGGGCAGTTCATGTGTAAAGAAGGCAACACACAACAATGGGAAGGGAGCGAATTACATGTTCGGAAACGACATGAGCTTTTAGGGACTGTTTGGAAAGTTTTGCCCATTTTTGCTCAAGGGTGTTAATACTGTAATTCAGCCTTCCCTTGTGACATCTATCAAATACATAAGAGATCAAAAACATCAAAATGCCATCGGTCATGAACGTGCATTATACAAAGAACAACAATATATGTCTGTTGGTTCAAACAGGAGCTGGAATATTTGATAAAACGCATAATTTGTTTACCATAAAGTTGACAGTTTTACTCCTTATGTAGTTCTATTAAGTTATACATCAGTAGAATTAGAAAAAAATCACCCAATTTATTTGTAAAAATCTAACCAACTTGGTCAGGCCTATCAGCCGACTCTTTGGCGAACTGTCCCCTGGAAAACCGCCTCCGTCAATGGCAGTGAGAGCTGGGTAGGTCCCTCTGTTTATCTACTGTAATTATCTGATGAAATCTTGAGCAACCCACAATGTTCTAACAAACAACAGTGTTGTCTTTGGCAACCTATGAGAAAAGATCTTAATAAGTTGGCGGGAATCCAGTCAGTCCTCCCTGCCGACTCTTTGGCGAACACCAGAAAAAAAAAAACAGCATCCATCCTCAGCAGTGAGAGCCAATTAAGCCACGCTGTTTGCAGATGATGTGATTATATGACGTGATGTGAGCAAAGCAATCAAATTCAGAATGTCTTCATCTCTTTCCACTATGTACGCTGGGTTAGGGTCTTCCTAACACCAAAACTTTAGAGCTTCCATACCCGGGGACGCCGTTTTTAGATTCGCAGTGGAAATCAGGCGGGAGTAAAACAACTAGATACCAGAGTATTCATGTATATTTCCGGTTCTGGTATCTACAATACTAAGCTCATACTTTAATTTCTGTGTTTTGATACACCAGGAATGATTTTAAAATGATGATGATATGGTTATCTTCCGATATTGAGGGAAGGTGTTGCAGATTTTCTGTCATCTTCATATTATATACTTTCTTTTACCACTTACTATCCAATTATTGATTTATTCATTCCTGCGTCAGTGGATGGGAGGGTGAAGATCAGTTTTATTATTGTTGTATTAGAAAACAAAAAACTGAATAACCCTTTCCCCACCCCAGTAATTTTCGTACAGCCCCTCGACAGCAGAGCAAACAAAAGGTGGAAAAAACATTTATAATTACAGTTTTTCACTGTTGCAGCAAAACAGGCCTTAATATAACCGTGGAAGGCTTCTAGGTTTATTGATTTAAAAAACAAAAAAACAAACAGTAACTCAAAGTATTTCGCCAGGTGAAGTGTGCCAGTGTGTGTCTTGGCACTCCTCGCCTAATCACACAGACTCACACACACACACACACACACACATGCACAGGAGCTGAGTGTGTATATACTGTCCACAAAGGAACCCACAAACCGTAAGGGCTCTGATTTTTTGGGAGTCCATCCAGCTCATCACAGCAGTCTGTGCTCTTTTTGGCCAAATTCGGTCCACAGAGACTCACAAGGAGAGGAAATCAAATGGAAAACACTGCAGCACACTAGCAGCACCAACAAGTTATAGGACTGTAAGGAATGTATCATGTATTGAAGATTGACCACTCTTAATAAGATTTAAAAAGAGAATTATTCGCATTGCAGTGCAACGTCCTTGAATCTGAATTCTTTATTTAGCTGTTGAATGGAAGCTCCCAGATGGTAAACTGTAGCCCTGAGGAATGAAAGAAATAAAATGTTCAGCTTTTTATCTGGGCTTTCTATTTAGTTTCTCTCTCTGACACTGTAAGGTCACGGTGATCTTTGTGCACAAGATGAACATTTTCAATTTCCCTTTTATCTGTGTTGTCTTCCTTTAGAGAAACTTTTTTTTTTTTTGAAAATGGCTGAAATTCTCCCGGCGCTGACTCCTTCAGTCACCTCACTGTTATGCTGGTCATCTCTGAACTCGATAGATCAGAGCGGAAAGCTGTGTTTGTCAGTTGAAAGATTTTCGTGCAGCTGGGTTACAGCAATTTTTGAAGCGCCATTCATGGCAGATCAGAGCGATCCAGAGACATGAAAGGTGCTGCAGACAGAGAGGAAAATGAAAAAAAAAAACTCGTCGGAGGTAGGCAAGAGCAAATTGGTGTGACGAAAACAAAAATCATTTTACATCTGCAGGATATTAAATGCTATACTTGCTTGGTTTGCATTGCTTCCCCTGTCATTATTCTCTAACACCCTCAAATGTACTTGATGATGTTTTTCATTTAAACCCTAATCAAACCTTCAGTGCTCTCTATATACTTCGAGCGCTGTGATATTTCTTCCTGCTCATATTTCTTTTTTATCTGCAGCAGGATATGAGAAATTTGATGTATAGTTTCATCCTCCTTCACTGTGTTTAAAATGTGGCTCGTGGTGTTTTGCCAGACAGTTTCTTCAACCTTTGTATCATTCACGACACACAGGTACCATCTCAGCTTAATACCGTATGCTGTTGCCATTCAGTTTAAAAATGCACGGGCTATTTGAATGAAATAAAAATAATTATATCTACACAAATCTAAAAAAAAGTAATAAAGTGTGGAATGAAAACCATTTCCATAAACAGAGTTATCTGTTGGCCCGACATCATCATGATACAAAGACCAAACCAAAGTGAATCACAAAAGGTGATAGCTAGCGACTGTGTGACATCACAGGTTGAAGGGAAAATTAAAGAACACTCAAATATTTTTGGGAAATAAGCTCACTCGCTTTATTGTTGAGAGTTAGACGAGAAGATTGACACAAGATTGTCTCATGCCTGAGGTTAATTGTGAAGCTACAGACAGATGTTAGCTTAGCTTAGCATTAAAAAAACAAAAAATAAAGCTAATATGAGCTAACGTGACGCCTCATTTTACATATCTCTTTTTGTCTCTGCAGGAATTTCTACTACATCACCATGCTACGCGACCCTGTGTCACGCTACCTCAGTGAGTGGAAGCACGTGCAGCGTGGGGCCACTTGGAAAACCGCCCTCCACATGTGCGACGGCCGCCCACCCACTCAGGACGAGCTCCCCGCCTGCTACAGCGGCGAAGACTGGACCGGCGTGCCCCTGGCGGATTTCATGAGCTGCCCTTCTAACCTCGCCAACAACCGGCAGGTCCGCATGCTTGCCGACCTCAGCCTGGTGGGCTGCTACAACATGTCCTCCGTTAGCGAGCTGGAGCGAGGCCGCGTGCTGCTCGCCAGCGCCAAGGCCAACCTGCGCAACATGGCCTTCTACGGCCTGACGGAGTTCCAGCGCAAGACGCAGTACCTGTTCGAGCGGACGTTCGGCCTGCGCTTCATCCGGGCCTTCACGCAGATCAACAGCACACGCGCCGCCAGTGTCGGAATCAGCGAGAAGGTGCGGTGGCGCATCGAGGGGCTGAACGCCCTCGACGTGGAGCTGTACGAGTACGCCAAGGAGCTGTTCCTGCAGCGCTACCAGTACAACCGGCAGAAGCAGCACCAGGAGGAGCGACTGAGGAGGTGGCAGGAGAGGCAGCAGAGGCAGCTGCTGCACAGGACATATCTGGCTCAGCTGTGGAGACTAGGAGGCGGAGGAGGAGGGGAGGAGGAGAAAGAGGAGGAGGTGAAGGTGCTAGAGGAGGTACCCACTACAGAGGACTACAGCAGCCAGGTGGTGCGGTGGTGAGGAGACTACAGGGACTAAAAAACACCAATGCTCTGACTGATCGCTGTTTGATTCATCGTGCTTTACTCTCCTCCCTCCCTCCGTCTCGCTCTGTCTCTCTGCTGTGAATCTGCCAAAACCTCCCGCCCTCATCGCCTCATAGCGCTTCGTCGGACTGCCGAAAGGTGTCTTAATATTTATGATGGATGTAATTGTCATGGCAGCATAAACATTTTGTATTTGTTCTTTTCTTATGGCTATTTTTGGCACTGCAATTGTGAATTGTATTTATTTATTTATTTACTCATTAGCAAGTGCTTTGAATGTTCTCAAAGCGGTGGAACTGTTTCTTAAAATTCGCTAATAATTAGTAAAACCGAAGAAAATAATAATGATGTAACGCTTCACGAGGAAGGCCAGTTTTAGTCTATTTTAAAAATGGTGAATGAATCGAAGGATCCTCCTTGTGTCATGTTTGTGATCTAGCGCCGTGTTGATCAGTGAAATCTTGTAGTTACTCTGTGGTGTTTGGCTTCATAAGAATATCAAAGCACAAACCTGGCAATAGTCTGCAGTGTGTGTTTCTTTCTTTTTTTCCGACTGATTAAGCTGCAATATACAGAAACAATCAAGGAAATTTTCTCGCAGGAAATGTGTTCAATAAAAAAAAAAAAAAAAATATGCAGCATCCAGTGATGTAAATTTGTCCCTGATGGACTCTCTCTGGTACGCATGTGTACATGGACGTGTTCTTGCCTTGCTCCCTTTTTCACAGCATGTTCTCACCATAAAAATCTGAAATCTTCATGCGGTGTGCCAACTTCTTCCACATCCACACACGTACAGACACACTGACGCTTTTTTTTTTTCTTTTTTCCTTGAGAAGGAGAGAGAGGCTGCAAGGCCTGAAAGACAGGCTGTCAGAGCCCGTTTCAGCGCTCTTACATCACAAAAGAGAGAACATTGGTATTTCCACCATTAGCTCATTGATCACAAGCTCTTCGCTTCCAAATTGATCATTCAAAGTTCAATTGACCGTGACGCTGGCGCAGCAGAAAATAGAAAAAAAAAAAAAAACCCACAGCAGCTCGCTGAATGTTTTTTTTCCCCTCCATAATCTGACAAACATACAAAACTCAGCTCGACTGACGTTCCCATTTGCACTCCCGAGTAAGAAAAACAATCTATTTCGACGCATTTCTGCACACAACAGGCCGCCGAGACGCGAGGAATGATTGCTTTATATTAATAACCTGTGACTGTAATAAGAACTTCCCGAACACGCAGACGTTTTTTGTTCATGAGAAGGAAAATGAGGATGAGAGGGGAGATCAGTCAGGAGGCAGAAAAGGAAATGGCTATGTCCACGGACGAAAATAGCCTTTCCATCCCCAGCTGCAGTCTCTATTCTACTTGCACAGCGTGGAGCAGAGGAAGATTAGAATTATATAAGCCTGTGATAATGATGCTGGATTTGACTTCTGTGTTCATACGCACACAAAAACACTTTATAATATTCCATCTTGTGGTAAGACTCTGAGTCTCTGTTTGACACAACTTGCTAATTGTTTTGAGTCGTGATCTCGACCATAAAGCATGGCAGGGTTATTGCAGCACAATGACATATGGTGTCCTGGATGAAGCTTTGATAGACAAATAATGTAACAGCTTCCGTTATCTACGGAGGATGTCTCACTGTTGACAGGGAGAATTTGTTCCGGGACATTAGATGAAGATAAACGTGCGTTTGGTGTTTCTTTACTCACAGATTTCATCTTAGTGAAGCATTTTTTTGCACTTTCGTGTTATGCGGTAACAGCGCCGCGTTCAGAGAGCTCAGATTCCGAGCCTTCGGTTCTTTTTGTCGTCAGCTCTCCCTGGCATTTCAAAATGAGGAATGTGCTGCCTGTCTTGTTAGCTCGTGGGGAAGGTGAATGCATCTGCACAGAGAGAACTCAGCCGAGTGCTTCAGACACAAGCCTCGGAGTCTTTCACAGATCAGTAGCTGCAGGAGGTGTTGTTGGGCTGTAAAATCATTTTATCACACTGTTGGGGAGACAAATGCAGCAAACCAAGATGATGGAAAAGCAAAACACAAAGTGGTAAATGATGAATTATAAATTCAGAAAACGTCTCATGAAACATGAAAATTACAAGTAAATTACACGCTCAGATAGTTCTTTTGGGTAAAAATGTATTGTTCACTTCTTTATCATAAATATAACTCAATAACATACAGCTAATAACTGCAGTTTTATTTTTGAACCAGTGACAAATATGCACCTCACAGGTTAGACAAAGGTCTAACTTAACAAGCACTTCTTACAGCTTTAACCTTCAGGCATTTATATTTACATTTCAGGCGTTGGCACAGTTTCTGCAAGACACACCAAAAGCACATATAGTCTCTGGTTGACACACAGTGTCGTAGCTGTCATGCAGTCTTCTTACAATGTGTCCACAGCGTGAATCAAATGGTACCAAAGGAAGAGTGTGACAGTTGTCAGTCAGGCAGCGGGGATGTCACCACTTGTCTTGCTGACGATGGCCAGGTGGAGCACGGACCTGGCCTTCTTCTTCAGCCAGTTTTCACAGTAAAAAATGCTGAGGAAGACGCTCCTGAACTTATCGCCTGAAAAAGTGTACAGCGCCAGGTTAGAAAACGTGTTGAGTCCAGCCAGAGGTCTGGAGATGATATATGCTGCGTGCACGGTGCGTTCTAGCATACACTGTGATTCTTCCATCTTTCGAGTTTCTATCCGCAAAACACGCAAGATGTGATATGGCATGAAACACACCACGAACACCACCAGGATCAGCACGGTCACATGCTGTGCTCGTGTCCGACTTGGACTGGTTGTGTTAGGCCCCTTCGCCAGTTGTTTCACGATGCCTATGTAACACATGAATACCACAACCAGAGGAAGTAGAAATCCGAGTACAGTGAGCATCCAACCATACCACCACACGCCATCGGTGGATATGGCGCTGGCAAAGTCCAAGCAGTAGGTCTTGTTGCCGTGCGTCTCCAAAGATATCATTGTCAACATGGGTGTGATTTCAGCTGCGGCGATGACCCAAACGGCTGAGCACGCAATTATACCCCAAACCTTCTGCTGCACCCGTGCCGCCATCAAAGGTTTGATCACAACGACATATCGGAAAACCGCGAGACACATCAGGAAAAGGATGCTCCCGTACAGGTTAAAATGAAAGCCAAAGCGCACAAAGCGGCACATGAAGTCGCCGAGCGTCCACGAATCGCCGTTGCTGTAGTAGTAGACCAGGAAGGGCAAGCTGAGGACGTAGAGGAGGTCGGTCAGCGCCAGGTTGACCATGATGATGCTGCTGCTCTTCCAGGGACGCAGCTTGGTCGTGTAGATGCCAATGGAGATGATGTTGCCCACCAGGCCCACGATGAAGATGATGGCGTAGGAGACTGGCAGGTAATAGCGTTTCACCACTCGGTCCACATTGGTGCAGTTGTGAAGTTCTCCGTAGTAGAGGATGCTAGCCATGGCTGAGCCCTGTTGAGAATGAAAAGCAATTTTACAAACCACTCTTGAAAAATCTGAGAAATATCCTTGCAACCCTGGTCCTTGATCAAGGACAATGATCTTCATGAATGCTTTCTCGGTTATGATGTCGCCAGAGGGTCCTGATACAGTCTATGAGTGATTCTGAGGGTTGCTACACACAACTGGCGCAACTATGCCTGACTGATTACTGTACAAAACCCTAGCCACTTGCTAATGGGCTCAGATGTTGGACCGGCCCAGGTTCAAGCACATACCAACAGAGAATGCTACATGACACAGGTGACACAGGTGATTTACGGCAAGATTGCAAGAACTGACTCAGCCCAGAGAGGCAAGGAGCCAGCTAGACACTGCTACATCCAATGCATAGCAGTGTGTGTAACACACACACTCAATATGCATGGAAAGTCCCTTGTTATCTGCTGTGGGGAAGCAAACAGCACTCTGCTTCCTGGTTCATGGGAACCTGTTTTTTGGACACTTGACAAAGAGTTGCCAATTTACAGAAAAATAGAAATATACAGAAAACACTGATGCAGAATTAATTTGGTCACCCTCCTTTAAGCTTTGTTTTGGTCTCCACCATCTCTTGACAAAAAAATATTTGCCTTTTCGCCTGCTCTATGCTCCGCTGTTTTCACCAGCTAGTTGCTAATTTGTCGGTGTATTTTTAGTGTCAGTTTTCACTGGAAATAATTGCCTGCTCCGACCCCTATGAGAGCAGTTAGAATGACCCAAAGCATTAAAGCTGCAGGCGCTAAAACCAAAACAACAAGCTGCAAAGTGTTCTCGACTGAGCTGAAGGTAACTGCAGCGTCAGGTGATATTACTCTGTGGTTTCATCACTAGAGTAAGAGTGACAACTTTCACATAACGAAGTCATTTGATTCATTCTTGAATGTAAAATTATTGAGTGCGGCTTTAATGTTTTCAAATATGAACAAATGGGGAATTTCTTCATTTTTGTGTGTGTGTGTGTAATGGATGTTTGGAGCTGGATGAGTCCATTCCTGTGAATTATTTCAATTTCCATTTCAAGTGCATACAGCATCCATGTTGTTAGCAGAGGAAAAAATAGGCTACGAGCAAATCATCATTCCCCTTTTCCCTCAGCTGTCATATCAATGTCATTGGCAATTACTGCTCGAGGAAGGATGGAGAGAGCGCGGATAGAAAGCCGTACGCGAGCAGACTAGGAAAGAAACAAACAATCAAGCAAACTCAGTGGGAAAGAAGCAAACTAAATTTTCTTCTCTCCTTGTCAACAGTCTGGTTTTTTGAAAGCCTCTGAGGATATGACAGCGCCTATGGCATCCCGGCTTTATGGCAGCTTCCTGTAATGCTGTCGGTGCAATCTGCTCTCATTATGGATGTGAGGAGATATGTGCGAGGTGTCATTTACACATCGCATGTACACTCAGATTTGATCGGCAGGAAGTTGCACTCATTAAAATGATTGTATTTTAAGTTTGGTGTAAAAATACAAACTCTGTAAATGCATATAAAAAGACAGTGATAAAGGTAAAGAGATGTTTCTACTCACTTTTAGCTACAGTGTCCTCATCAGTGCTCACTCCAAACATTCAGCGTCTCATGTCTGTTTTCCCCATCCATCCCTCTGTCACGCCTCCTCCTCCTCTTCTTCCCTCTTCTCTTCCAGTCTTCCACACCCAGGGGAAACTCCAGCATACTTTTGTTTGAAAGCCCACCGTTGTGTGCTTCACCTTCATGCCATGTGCACCGACTTCCTGGTGTCATGCTTGAGCTAATAAAGCTCAAGGGTCACTTTAAACACATAGATCAGGTTTCAGGTGAATATACAGAGAAAAGAGGTAAGACGGTAAGTCATGCAGCACATTTATCAACACATTTCATGACTGATTAAACTTTCCCGTGCATCCTTTTGTTCAGAAAAAAATGAAGTTTCTGTTTGAGGTCTTTGTTATTTGTTTCGAACAAGCGTGCGATTACCTCAGCGTGACACCGCAGAGCTAAATTTGGCACAGACACACACTCTGGTTTCTGATTAAAGTAGTAGGGGAGTTTTAGGAAGAATGTGGGAAATGAACGCTTAAATAACACTGTCATCTGTGAAAGTGTTGTTACTTTTCAGACCTATGATGTAACTTCACACCATCAAACAAGTATCCAGACTCAAGATTTATAGTCTTGAACAGCTGCCACATGAGCTCTGCGAGCGACTTGACTCAATTCCAAATTCTCTTCTAATTATCGTCACTGAAACCTGTGTGCATGTTGTCCAGGGTACCTGTGAGTTCTGCCAACACGCTTTAGTGGCTCCCAGTGGCAGAATTTAATTGTTCTATAATCACTCAGTAACAGCGTTTGTGTTTCTGTTGCACAAATGTAAAATGAAAGTTAAAGTTGCATTAATCAATGACTAATCGGGGGGTAGAGCAACAAGCAACGCAACAGTGCCACAGGGCCATGTTAGCATGTTAGCAAGCAGCTGCTTATTAATGCATGCTGGAAATAACTGAGAAAGCATTCTTTTTCATTCGCTGAATCTAAGTTCAATAGTCACTCTGCTTTTAGCTCGGTTTTGGTCTCCACCAACTGTTATATCTCTTATATAGGGAAATATCCGGCTCTTTAGCTGCTAATAGCTCTGCCAAGTTCACAAGCTAGTCGCTAACTGTCACTGTGTCTCAATTTGCTGCTGTAAATAAACTCAGAATTAACTCTTTTATTTAAGTTAACAATGCACAAATCCAGAGGCTAGCAGCTAGCTTGGTAATTCAGAGTTGGCCTCAATGGTCACCATTTTGGCTACGTAGCAGAAGGGGCAAGTCCACTACGTAGTATTGGGGAAAATAGTGGCCGGGGAAGCTACTGAAGCTGAAGTGGTTGCTGTTAATATACAATGTAATGTTTTAAATTTAAATCTAATGCTATGCCCGGTTGCCAATTAGGCAAAGAAGCAAAAGTTCACAACAGCAGTACTCGAACTGAGACAACACTACTCTGACTAAATTAGCGCACTATGCTAGAAAGTACAAAGTGTGCTACATAGTACTAAGGGAAGTGTCCATAGCTGAAAAATCCCTTTTCACAGCAGATGTTCAACTTTGGTTTCCTTCAGCATTTTTACCCACAACTTCCTCTGTTCCAACAACACTCACTCACCACTTGAATGGACGTCTTCTTTCAGCTAAACGGGCACTAATTTCTGTGAGGGTTTCCGCTTTGGCTCTTTTCGGTGCTTGAGGTTTAACTGACTGATCAACTTTTTTTTTTCCCCCAACAGTTTCACTTTTCGATTGATATTTCAGCCTCACTGTAGTGCTTTAAATCGCTTCATTCCACTCACATTGACACTTCAGCTTATTGCAGCCCTTCCAAAAACTGCCATTTCATCTTCTCTATACTCTATTTCATCCGCACATGTACATTTTTCTTTTTGTGTAGTTTTCTACACATTTTCAAAAGGGAAAACACACTCCTTTTTCTAGGTCGAGTTCCAGCGCAGTTAGATTTCCAGTCGCACGGGCAGTAAAATTGCTCTTACTTAACCCCAATCATTCATTTTAACCGTTAATGAGTGTAATGGCACGTCTTCCTCTCCTTTACAGCTGCAGAGCACAGGCGCAAACCATTTTCTTCTTCAATGTGGAAGTGTAAAGTATGAAAACTGTGATTCAGCGTGAGTGGGAACTGCATCAATTTACCAGTCTTGCTTTTAACCCATGTGTTGACACACACGCGAACACGTGACGTGTGTTTGAAGATCACTACGCTGTGTTTACATGTTAACAGTTCACTGGCCATTAACTCCGTTTCGCTTCCTTGTTTACCTGAAACTACACAAATACACATTTTTCCTCAGCCGCTCTCGACGTGTTGAGCCGATCACTTTTCTGCTGATCACACAGAATAAAAAAACAGTGAGAGAAACTGAAGTTTACAAATGTTTATTTTACAAAAGAAGAGCTAGAAATGATGTAAACAGAGCTTTAAAGATCTAAACCGTGGCTTCTTTTTTTTTTTTTTTAGCCTTCTAAACTGTGGGGATGGTGCAGTCTTTGAAGAGGCGGCAGAACCGAGTGTTTGTAGTACAGATAAAAATCGTCTGAGTTCAGAGAAAAATTAATGTCAAAGATCAACTCGACACACAGAAATCCCGAGTGCAGAGGATGAGACGCCTCAAAGGCAGCTCGCTGGGGGGAGGAGGGGGGAGTCCGGAGGTGGAGTTGGGAGTTCTGTCTACAGTTTGGGCATCCTGGCAGCGTTGAGGCGCATGGACACACAGGAAGAGCCGGCAGCGTAACGCATCTCCCTCAGCATGCCGCTCCACTGCTTCTTATCCTCCTCGTACCTAACAAGGAGAGGACAGATCTCAGACACAGCGGTAACCAATGACAACGCGCACATCTCGGGCCCATAATTTGAGACGACTTACAGCCAGACGTCGGTGACCTCTGTGGGAGCCACCTCCTTGTTCTCCATCTGAACCATGGTGAAGCCGCCCACGGCGTACAGGGAGCCGCCGTTGCTCAACAGGTTGACAGAGCTTCTCTCCTGGGGAAACTCTGTGAAGGGCTCCCACCTGAGGAGAAACAACATTAGGATAAGGTCACATGTAAGATGGAGCGCTCATTTTGACGCATTATGTGTCAAACTTCAGTCCCTTTAATGAGTTTGAGATAACTGAGGTGTAGTACAGCTTATGGAGGCCTAAAGAGTTCAATACGAATATATATATATATATAAGTTAAATGTATATGTAAAATAAACAGTCATACTTGTTTGTTGTGAAGTCATAAACTTCACACGCAGCAATGAGGCCTTCCTCGTTGACTCCACCAGCCACCACGATCTTGCCGTTGTGGATTGCGGCTCCGAACATGGATCGGGGAGTCTTCATGGCGGCCATCTCCCTCCACTCCGACTGCTTGTGGTTGTACGAAAACATCTTGTTGAGGGCTTTGCTGTGGAGACGCAGGGAGGAAGAGGATTGTATGTCAACATGATTGTTATGAAAAGCTCATTTTTCTATTAAAAACACAAGAAACACACGACTGTGTGCTTTAAAATGAGTTGCTTTGTAACTATGATTATCTGTTTGTTTTCTCTCAGACATGTTCAGACTAAAAGGCGACTTCTGATGAAAATGTCACCTCGCGTCTTCATCATTTCTGCTTAGTTTATTAATGGAGCAACAGTGTGTGCGGTCAGCATGAAGCCTTCATCAGACCAGTAGTGAGTTCTCTTTTTAAAGGACACACTGTCCAATTGACAATCAGCAGGAAAACAGTTCCACCTGTGAGGAGAAGAGACGGCCAAACAAAAAGAAAAACAAAACAGAAGGAGACTGAAAATAATGTGAATAAACAGGAAAAAAGATACTTTTAATAAATAAAACAAATAGCTGCTAGAACTAAGAAAGAAACTAGAATAGATGAAACAGGGAAAACAAGAAAAGTGAGTTATTTTATCTGTAAAATATATATATATTTTTTTAGATTAGATTTTATTCACACCAGATCGGTGTTCAAATTGGGCCTGTTTAAAGGTCAATATGTAGAATGAGACAGTTTCAAAGCAACGCCACCTCATCTGGAAGAATACCGGATGCAGCTGGTTGAAAATGAAATTCATGATATTGTCTGTCTTGAATGCATTTACAAGATGATTCATCACACGTGAAACAGTAGAGTCGAAGATGAGGACTGGTCGTGGATTTATTGTCACACGTTTATGTGGTTTCACGTGGAGACAATTTGGTCGTCAGATGAGGAATATTATATGAGATACATAAACACCAGAATGTCCATTTCTAAGAAATATGAATGGTTGATATGTTGTTTTGTGTATTTATATTTAACAGTATACAAGGATATGTAGTCTGTCTATAATTTACCTTCTTTAAGACGGCAAAATATTCCAGAATAAGGATTATCTGTCTTCTCTATACAAGTCAAAAAATGTCTTTGTTTTGTCTCTTCTTATAAATCTCGGTCTTTTCCTTAAAGCTTTCTGGAGCTTCTCTTTGTCTCGCAGGTTGAATTAATTTCCCGCTAATTGTTAGTTGCGCGGTGTGTGTCTTCCTGCGAACTCTGCCAAAGCCTTTCACACCTTCTTTCTTTGAGATCAGTGCACAATCACGCCTGTTTCCTCTTGATTAGCTGCAATCACTGACTGATCAGCGTATTATTAGATACAGTATGAAATAAATCCAGAAGCTTTGCAGGCTGCGGACACAGTTTAGATTACAGTGTGTGCGTTCTGTTCACTGGTTTGCTCTTCAGGCAGAGGAAATAAGCGGACATATTACTATCAGTGTCTCATTCAGGAGATGTACAGATCAGTATTTTCCATTATTGTAACATATTGGACAGTCCAGCACTGGAGCAGTGTAATTGTTGTCTATGACGTACTGTGCTGCCCTGTAGTCTGCCAGAATGATAGACCACAAGCAGCTGCAGCTCCTAGCGTGAGGTCACACACACACACACACTCATTTACTCACTTGTCATCTGTCTTTCCTCCAATGCAGTAGACCATTCCTTTGTGGGAGACGACAGCATGGCCGTGGATCTTCAGAGGAAGCTTTTTGGTCTCACTCCACCTCATCTTGCTGGAAGGATTAACATCGAAGTGATAGTTTAAATTATGATAATTAATTATAGTTACTGTGTTCCAGTGGATTTGCTGCTGATCTTCAAGTTTAATTGTTCCATGTGTGATTTCCCATGTGGCAAAATCAATCTGGGTTTGTGTTAAACGTAAATAAGTTAAACATACCGTCACTAAATCCCTGAAAAAACAGCTCTGTAATTATTGAAGGAACAACCAGAGCCGTTTAGGAAGGTCAGATCACAATAATTATACCTAAACAGCACATGTTCCTTTTGTCAATATGTAAAAGAAGCAGTTTTGTTAATTTCCTGAAGTTAATTATCGCCTAAAAACTACACAAAAGGTGAGAAACAGGGCGAGAAACAAACAAAAAAAAAAGTGTGAGTGTTGTGAAAGTGAATAATTTCACTAACTCGACATCGTAGCACATCACAGAATCCAGCGACTCGTTGGTCTGGAGGTCTTTTCCAGCCACAGCGAACAGCAGGTTCTCGCTCTCTCCGATGTTGAAGAGGCATCTAGGAGAAGGCATAGGCGGCAGGGCGACCCAGTCCGATGTGAGCGGATCCAACTGTGGAGAAAAAAGTACATTAGGACACTCGCCCTCTTTGTACCCATTAGCTCATGAACAGAATGAATCATCATACTGTATGGTATCCACATATCGATTATGCTGTAAAATATAGGTATTTAAAGCCTGTATCATTTCCTTCAGTGTCTGTGTCGTTTAGGCCGAATGGGCAACCTGGGAAACATAATCCATCGATTGATTGTGGAGGGATTTAGGAAAAACTGTATCTCAGTCGTTCTTGTGGTTACAGAGCCTCTTGAAAAATTGCTTTAAATCTCTGTTCCATTTTCTCTGCTTTATTTGTGGTTTGAGGTTTTCTTGTACTTGAAATGAAGTACAAAAGGAGGTGTAGCTGAGCTAAAACACAGCTTGAGAGGACCAGTTTGTGAGCTAATGCTAATACCAATTTGCAAGCTAATGCTAAGACCAGTTTGTGAGCTAATGCTAAGACCAGTTTGTGAGCTAATGCTACTGTAAGACCAGTTTGAGAGCTAATGCTAAGACCAGTTTGTGAGCTAACGCTAAGACCAGTTTGTGAGCTAATGCTAAGACCAGTTTGCGAGCTAATGCTAAGAGCCAGTTTGCAAGCTAATGCTAAGACCGGTTTGTGAGTTAATGCTAAGGCCACAGACCTTTAAGACACTGCAAACACTGTTTTATAAAGAATACTTGGGCATGTTGGGAAATACGCTTATTTGTTTTCTTGCTGAGGCTTACATGAAAAGACTGATACCACTCTCATGTCTGTCAAATAAATATAAAAGCAAGTGGGCAGGCCATTAGCTTAATTAGCACAAAGACTGGAGACAGGAGGATGCAGCTAGCGTGGCTATGTTGACCGTTAAATGAAATTTCACCTACCAGCACAACTAAAGCTCACAAATTAAGGTATATCTTGTCAAATTAAATAAAATTTATAATTATATGCATATTAAAATGTATATGAAGTGCTATATCCACATTAAAGTGTAAAGGTTACAGGGGAATGGCAATGCTAGCTGTTTCCCCCTGCTACCAGTCCTTGTGCTAAGCTAAGCTAGCTGTCTAACGCTAAAATGTGCCACTGCGCTAAGATGTGCCACTGATACCTTCTCAGCTAACATTCAGAAAGGAAGTGAATGCGGATATGTCAAAGAATTTCTTTCAACAATTCATTTTCAGTCTCAAATGAAAGAAAAACTTGGTTACCAAGTAGACGTAACATTGCAGGGGTACGTCTTTGTTTTCCTCGTCCACAAACAGTCCTCCGATGATGTACAGCTGGTTCCTCTGTGACACCAGGCTGACGTGGTTGCGTGGCACCTGCTCCGACATGGCCGCCAGGAAGCACTCATTTTCGTTGACATCGTACGCCACGGCCGCCGTGTCATTGATCATCAGGATGAACTCACGTACGTGCATGCCGTGTCTGCGGTTGTCATTCAGGAAGCCGGGGAATGGGCTGTCCTCCTCACCTTCCCCCTCCTCTCCCTCCTTCTTCTTGGGTGTCTCTGGAAGTTTCCCCTTGAAGGCGTCCCTGATGACCTGGATGGTCTTCTGGAGCTCTGGGTCGGCCTTGATGATCTCGTCAGTCTCCACTCTGTCTTTGAAGTACTTCTCTGGCAGCAGGCGAAAGCGGATGCAGTTGAAAGCATCCTTCAGGACCTTGGTGCGCTCCTTGTCATGACGGACCCAGGCCATGACCGCCTCGAACACCAGCTCCTCCCTCTCCACATTCAGCGAGTCTCCACCGATGACGGCGAACAGTTCATGGGCTGCGAGCTTGAGGAACTCGTCGTCCTTGTAGAGGAGCTCGAAACGGTCGGCGATGTAGTTGCGTGCAGCCACAGCGAGCCTGGGGCAGTTGAGGACCAGGCCCATCCTGAAAATGGCCATGCAGTTGCTCAGAGACAGCTTTTTCTGAAGGTAGTTGACGCAGACCGTGAAGACAGAAGGGATCTGGAAACGGTTCGCCACAGCAATAATATCCTGTACATTGTCATCGGTGAGGTCAATCTCAGCCGAGTAGAGGTACTGGACGATCATGTCCAGGATGGAAGGGTTGACATCGTCCAGGACAACCTCCTTGGTGTTCTCCACTTCCTTCCCATCCTCTGTGAAGAAGATCTCCCTGAAGTAAGGGCTGCAGGCGGCCATGATCAGCCGGTGGCAGGGGAAGCTGCGGTCGCCCACCTTCAGGGTGCAGTCCACAAACTTGTTCTCATTCAGCAGCTCCTTCAGCCCGTCCTGGAGCAGGGTGCTTTGAAACAGGCGCAGCTCCTCCTTGATGGCGTTGGGGTCCATGGCGTATCAGGAGGGGGAAACAACAGGCGAACAAAGGGGGTCTGTGAGGAAGAGGAAGGAGTCGGTGGCCACAGGTCCTTTTGGCAGTCGGTCCTGGCTAGAAAAGGCAGGGTAGGGGAAAAGTTCCCAGTGTGAAGACCCTGCAATTTAATCCCACCCCACCCTAAATATAGCTCCATCTGCCCCCTGACTGCCTGAGCTCCGGTGGAATCTGACTGGGCCAAATCACAGTGCAAGCACAGGCCTCGGCTCGAGCAGCTGCTGTCACAGACTGAAAGAAGCAACTGGCTGGCTCAGGCTGTGGGATATGCCACCATGATTCAGCTCCTAAAGTGTCATGTGGCCGACTGACAGTGGAGACAATGCTGTCAAAGCCCTCGAATAGCTCGCCTCAAGTTGTACGTGTGACGGGGAGGATATTTAGAGACGTCGCTGTCACACTCAAAAATATATTCTCTTGACTTTTGACCGATGGTGCTCTCATTTCTACCTGATATCATCCATTCAAAGAATTTAATACTATACTCAGATAGAGCGGCCAAACAAGACAATTACTATAGATAATTAGAATGATAGATAATATAATTGTAGCCATAATATAAAGTTTTTTTGGTTTTATTCCTATAATAATCCCATAGTTCGTGTCTTAACACACTACTTTTGCCACAGTCCCTCACATCACTTCACAATCTCCTCACAGCATGTCACGATGTGAGTTTTTTGAAGGACACGAAAGCATCCTGCTAAAAATGGAGCAGACAGGTTTGGGTGCAGCAGCTGTGCGCACAAACAGGTGAGAGCCACACACACACACACACACACACACAAGCTGTTCTGTCCACCAATCAGCATGCCTCTCCCTTTATTTCCCCCCTCCCTCCCCATGGGGGTGTATTATTGTCCAGCTGCTTTGGTTGTGTGTCGGTCTTTGCGACTGTGTCGGAGTGTGTTTCCTCTGCAGTTAAAACACACACACACACACACACACACACACACAAATCACTGACATTTCAAATATGTACTCACTTAGGTGTCAATTTGCTCACGAAATGTTAAAACTGGCAATTAAAGAAGGCCATTACCGGCGTGTCCCGATCAACGCAATCTTACGCTGTTAAGTCTTATTTCTGTGGTCTGATAGTGTGAGAAGTGTGTAGAGTTAGGTAACATTTCTCCCGTGGGCAGCACTAAAGATAGATCAGACTACGCCACTTGTCGAGGAGTGCCTAACTTGTAATTTAAGGAGAAGGGGAGAGGAGATTCTGCGTAAGAAAGCTCTGTCACTTTCCATAAAGCCACAGCTAGATGAATAAAGCAAAGTCCTAAAAACATGTTTGGCACATATGGGTTCATTTTTGGTGAGTATTTAGGGACTGTGTCAAAATGGCTGGGGTGGGGAGCAGGAGTAAGACCGTCCCCAGAGTTATTCCTTTGAACCCTCACGCCCAGTATGTTCAAATAATAACAACATTACTTTAACTAGAGCGCAGTGCTCTGCAGACGCTAGTCCAGCCCTGTATGATATGCAAATCTGCAACCGCTCTATATATATATCTCTATGACAACTGACCTATCTAACAATGTCAACGAAAGCGGAAAAATAACTTGTGTATCCGCCCCGTGCTGCACCCGTCCACCAAGTTTCTCTTTAATCCTGATAACAAACAAACAACATTGAAAAATTAAGCTCATTAGCAAAGATGGCCGCTCTTTTAACCTTTAATTAATTCAAGAGGCAAAACAGAAAGAATTTAGGATGATGTACCCCAATTTGTAAGTTTAAAATCCTGATAGAGCATTTAATATTTAACAATACGTGCCACCAAAACACAAGCGAAGGCAGATGTAACATTAGTAATTGACCAATTATTATGGCTGCTTTATGTCACTTAACTTCTTTCCTTTCTTTCAGTGTAGAAGCTTGAACTCTATTAGGATATTTGTGCTATCATTAAGATCTTTGATCACTTTCATACTTTGAGAAATATTAAAAGTTTTCTGCTCCATTCAATTAAATGGATGGGATGTTTTCATACTTTTCTTAACTACACATTCATACTTTCAGCTAGAAACTTCGCTCAACTCTCTTTTAGGTATCATTCGCTCATCGTCAGCCTCTCTCCCCACTCATCATACATTCACATAGAAGCTCCATTCAAACGTTCACACATTAATTCAACTTGTTCCTAGCTTTCACACGTTTCACACAGTCACAGTTCGAAGTTCGTGAAAAGTTCTTCTCAGATTTTTGTACTAGTGTTTGTGAGATGAGCCGAAATAGACTGCAGGGTAAATCTGTTTCAAAATCTTCTCTCTCACACACAATTTTCACCCCACCAACATCATTTACACATAAAGATGGAGGACAGTGTGCGCTGGTCGCAGACGTGTAACTACAGAAACACGCTCACACTTTGGGAGTGCAAACTAACTTCTGCATGGACTCCCATATTACAAAGACATTTTCTTATCTGCTCACACACACACACACTCTGACAAACGGCTGACACATTCCCATGGCAACCTTTAATTGTAGTTGGGAACACACAGTTGATTGAGATGAACTAATTACTGCAGTAACACACACACTTTCTCAACTTTTAATACTGTTTCAAGCCATCAGGCAGTTGTCTCTCTTAATCCTCATCGGGGTCACTGAGGTGGATCGGATCCCGACTATTTACTATTTTTTGCTCCAGTTTGATTCATCTTTTGATTCCCATTCATTCTCGTCACACCTCTAACCTCTCTTTAAACTCTGCTTTCAGCTGCCGCTTCGCGTATTGTTAAGACAGCCGTGCAGTTTAGCTTCCAGCCATTAGCCAAGCTGTGCAGTTTAGCTCCGAGCTTACATCATATTTGGGATTCCTCATCCCTCACCCAGTTTTCCAAGTGTTCACTGAACTTTTATTAACCCTTCAAACCTTTAAAAAAAAATTCTTTTATATCACTAATTTCCACTTTTCAGACCCCTTCAGCTGTTTCGCCGTAAAGCCGGGCATGCAGTTTATAATCAGGTTTTTAAATATTCTGTAGTTAGATTTCACGCAACCAACCAACTTTTAGAGCCGGCGACTTCAACACTGAGCATTCGCACGGCAGTTTCATCCGATATGACCTTCCCTCTTTGTGTTTTACGGCCCCTATTTCATGCAATAATAATACTAAATCTCACAAAGGAAAACTGAATTTAAAGAGACTACCTTCAGCTTCAATAAAAATTAAAAATACCCTCTGTCAGTACAGTCTGTTACCATGAATACTTGGCACGTACTGTATTAGTTTAGATCAGGTTTATTAAAAATGTTTGACATCAGACCGTGTATTAACAGAACATTATGGGTTCAGTCGGTGCAGCTCTGTGGTGTGTTCACTGACATGAGCTTGTGTTACCCAGTAGAGGGCAGTGTGCATGTGTGTGTGTGTGTGTGTCTGTCCATCAGTGTCATGTTGTATAGACAGTTAGTGTTCAAAAAAAGAGACAATGTAAACACAAAAACATCACATTTTCATTCAGAACAAAACATTCAAATGCATCAAATTATTCCAAGAAGCTACAGAGCGTCAGTCATATAATATAAAAAACAAATTATTATAATATTTTATGATATAAGTGATAAGAGGCTTCATTCTGCTGCATGTCATTGGCTCTCTGTCCTGCTCTAATACACCCTGCAGTGATTGTTTGAGCAGAGGAACAAGTAGCTACGCTGTGTCTTTGTGGCGTTTTGATTGATTGCTGCGCTTTATGTTTCTGACGTTGACAAGGCACCAGAGTTATTACTGGCCATGTTGAGCAAACAGTCCATTTTTTTTTTTTTTTTTTTTTTTTTTTTTGCATTCACAATCTCTCACACACCGTGTATGGAGGCGGAGAGAGAGAAGGTCCCCTAGGTGTGGGGATCATCAGTGGAAGTGGACACACGTGGTGAAGGTGATCATCTGTATTCCTGAGTAGATGGGAGTGGAGGTATCTATCAGAGCTCGGCTCTCTTTCACTGTAAATACGGGAGGATAACTTTACAATAAGTGCTTACAGGAGGGGGGCACAAAGAGGAACTGAAATGTAAGGGGACATCAGTGTACATGTATACGCCTGAGAATTATGCAGAACTTTACATAACCCTCTGAAGAATAGTTGGTGCTTAGCTGCCCCTCCTTGAAGTATCTACAGCAGATGTATGGCAGATGCCTTCACTCAGCCTCCTGAAAAGAGAAAACACATGAGAAAAGTCAAAAACATTTGGAACCAATGAAATTCTTATGGCCTCATTTCGGCTGAGGAAATTGCATGCATCCAAAAAAATGAAAGAAAAAGCGACAGATTTGCTGCCTGACAGGCAAGGTGTGAATGACATAAATGGCGTTCGTATGGCGAGGATGACTCATGAGAGTGTACCTGTTGATCAGCCGATCACACACGTCCTCTTGCACTCCTCCTCCGTGTCGAAGCGGTTCTTGTTGCCGTTGCAGCCTCCATACCAGAACTGGGCGCAGGCGTTGGCCTGCTTGTCGTAGTACCAGCGGATGTTATAGTCCCGACACGTGCCCTGGTCCAGGACCAAGCTGCAGCGAGGGTCCAACGGTACGGTCTCTGCGGGGAAAAGAGGTCACATGACTGGAAAAATAAGGGTCGGATCACGAGAAATGCCTCGCCGTCTCTGTTCCTTTGATCCACCTAATCCAACCTCAAGGAAGCCTCTCCTGAGGTAACATCTGTTTCTTCACAGAATGCACCACATACTATAAACTCATCCACACTGCATCAAAAATAATTGGCCTCGCTGCTCCTCACCTATGACCTCATTACTGAGCCTGTCAATCACAAAGCACTTATCAAAAGGAGCCAGGAGCCAGGCCATTACTCCTCCACTGTGGGCACCGCAGATATACTCAAGAAAGGCCACGTTCAAGTAGGGAACCCTCCACCACATGAGACCTGGACTGGAGCTTCACTGGAGATTCATCTATCAAGCCCGAGCGGCAACCAACGCAGAAGTGCCCAAAACTGCAGTTCCTCAGACGTCCACTTGAGGCTGGCTACAGAACGAGTCAGTCTCCATAAGTCCCCATGTTAAAATGTCACAACTTCACAGCAGAAATAAACATGTTTACAGCCTGGTACAAAAGACAGTTTTGGTCTCTATAGCTAATTTTCCCTTTCATGACAACTGTACTGAGGGTGAATTTATATACAACTCACCTGTTCAGATTATATTTGAAGGCTTAGCTTGTATGCTAAGTTAAAGATATACTGATTTGAGTTCATTCACTCTTCATCGTTCTCTTCGATGAGTCTCATCAAAGTTTCACAGTTTGAAATAAACACAGATTTATTTCAAGCCTAAAAAGTTAACCACTCTAATCCAAGGCTAACTAGGGGCAACGTTTCCATGGTAACAACCGGTGACAGCTGCTGACTAGTGGCACCAAATGACAAATAAGAGCAGCTCGTAATTTGTGGTTTGTTAACGATGCTGAGGAGCGAGTAATGAGTAACCTGTTGGAAATCCACAGCGGAGAGGACATCGACAGGCGTCTTGGTTTGCCCGAGGAAACAACATTGTTACGCTCTCTGTGGATTTCCTCATGGCTGTCTGCTGCTGGAGCCAGCCGAGCTGAGCCGTCTGACACAGTTTGAAACAAAGTCTCAGTTTACCCACAGTCCTGATTTCAAATGAGTTCATCTAATCAAGCCTTTGAATGTTCGCTTGACACTGTGTGTGTTCCCGTTCCGTACGCTGCGCCCCGCTCAGGTGATTCGGAGGAACAATCGCTCTCCTCGCTCACAAAATCATAATTAAGGAAATTGGTTTCACATTTTCCAGTCGAGCGACCTCATCGCTGACAGCCGGGGGAAGAGTTTAGTGAGAATATTGGAGCAATATAAGATGTTTGTTCTATCAATTACTGTCCAGCTCCACTTTTCATTAACACAATTACATTCTCATGAACATTTTGTGATACAACAACTTCCTCCTTATATTATGTCAAATATAGGAGCTGACATTTAAAGACGACGTGAGAAGAGCTCCCGCGACACAGTTACATTAGCCTGACGTGTGATTTGAACTTTGCGAAATGAATGAAATGATCTGAGCTGCACACACCTTCCCTGTCTGCACTGTGACACTAGTTCCTCTTTATTAGATGATTTCTACCTGCAGCAGAATGTTTTCCTGCTCATCTCATCCCTTAATACACATGTACATTTCAAATATAGAAATGTGTTTGCTGGTAGTTCCACGTGAGAGTAGCGACTGAAGATATTCAGTGTCACTGGATTGGACTGGAAGAATGATGTAAGTCCCTCACTGGCTCTTAGTTAAGAATGAGACACAGCTTTTAAATACTGTAGGTTGAAGTCAAACATGTGGTGTGTGGTGATTTCTACAGGACACGGCAGCTGCTTCCCTCTAAACCACAGCGACGAGCTTTAAGAGTCCACGCCGTGTGTGATTTTAAACCTTAAACCACGGCTACGCTAATGACAGCGCTTAATTGTGCATAATATGCCACAATAAATGCTAAAAAACAAAGTGCAGTCCAGCATGATATCACCAGAGCTACTTCAGTACTGATAGGAAAACAACTGATGTTTTAAAAATCTACAAATGTAGCTATTTTTTTTTTATAAATTACAGTCATTTGAAAAAGTGCCAAATATGTGTCGCTCGGAGGAGCGCTGCGTTTAAAGACTCGTGGACGGCCTCATAAAGACTGTAATAAAATGCAAACACTGTCACTTTATTCTAATGAAAGCTGGAGGTGTGACTCGTTTGATTTCTGCTGCCCGAGGAGTGCCGGCGTCATTTACAGCGAAAGGCTTCACTTGTTGTTCATTTTCTTTTGTTGATGGTGTTTCTTGTAATTACTATCAGACTGTTTGCTGTGGATGACTGCTCTGCTTTGAGAATGGATCTGTAACGGCGTCGTGTCTCTGCGTGCGCTGGCTATTAGAGAAAAACAGCGAATATAAAGTACCAGAGCAGAAGAAGAGTGTTTGTACCTTTGGGCAGAGCTGGCCTCGGAGCGGGCACGTGATGTACAGAGACACCTGAGGATGGTATGGTTATATTTGTCGAGGAAGATGATGATGATGAAGAGGAGGAGGAGGAGCCTCGGGTGCTGGAGGTGTCCTCTCTGGCAGGAGGGACGGGTTTGACGTCCGAGGTGTGGATGGTGAATGTGTCCCCGCGCTGAGTCCCCCAGTTTGTCTCTGTGGCCACATGCTGCCCTCCTCCTCCACCCTGACGGGGGCAGAACCAGCAGACAGTGTTAAACACTTTCACGTTTTATAACACACACATGAATCTGAGCTCATATATTCCATACGTGTGCTGTGCTGGACCCTTTGCTGCCCTGCTGGGTGGTTTCTACACGGCCTCTGTTGCTGTGGGTGCTCGTGCTGATATCAGTCCTGCCTCCGTTCAGTATGTGCTGCTCAGTCAGAGGCCGGTACCCATAACCACCGATGGCGTAGTTCCCATTGTTGCCATTCCTGTGGCCGTTGTTGCCGTTGTAGCCGTTGTTTCCATAGCCATTGTAGCCGTTGGTTACCTTGTTGTATATCAGGGCTCCGTTCTCGTCCTCACAGAACTGGCTGACCAACTTGGACTCCAGAGCTGAGACAGAAAGACACAGAGGAGGAAGTCAGAGAAACAGGATGTGACTGAACGCCTACTGTGGTTCTGGCCATGGTAGCTTTAGGCTTTAGTCTGTCTGTCAGTTTGAGGATGAAATATTCAACAACTGTTGGATGGATTGCCATTAAATATGCACATTCATGCCCCCCTCAGGATGAACTGTAATAAGTTTGACGATCCCATAACTTTTCTTCCATAGTTAATGACACTCCCATCAGCTTCCACTGTACTTAGGGTAAAGTTAGCACAAAGAAGTATGCTAGTTTGAAGCCTGGGTTATATTTCATATCAAGGATTTGTGGTATTAAAGGACCGCAGCTGAGTTTTTGCATCTTTTAGTTAAATATATTAAATATATTCTAAACAGCCTTTCCCGACCATGAAACAATGAAATAACGAATAGTTTCACATGTTTGGAAATGTGCTTATTCACGTTCTTACTGAGTTAGACGAGGAAATCTACACTACTCTAATGTCTGTATGCTAAATTGGGAGCCTGAGCTAACAGGTAACACTAGCTAAAATTAGCGTAGCTTAGCACAAAGACTGGAAACGGGTGGAAACCGCTAGCCTGGATCTAGCCAAAGTTAAAAGAAAGTTGCCAGTCTGACAGCGCCTCTGAAGCTGAAGTTTATTGTTAGTTATATTTCATTTGTTTAATCAGTATAAAAAAGAAATGTAAACAAATGACTAAATGTTCACTGATGATTTTTTTTAGCAAGTTTTCCAACTGAACTGAGTTGAATTAAACATTCATTTGAGAAACATATACATACAAAAGTTATAATCATGTACAGCCACATTTACATACTAATATATCTTGACAGATTCTGGACTTCAAAGGCAGGGAACACTCGTACTGATTGATATTTACAATAAATAAATCCAATATATTAATTTATAACATCAACACATAAAATACTGAGCAGGTCATTTTACAGTTGAGTTCTAACCTGGCAGCGTGTTGAAGTCGTCGATGAGGAACATGTGCTCAGCGTCCGGGTCCGAGGCGATCAGATTGAGCTCTCTCATGAACTCAGCCTGCGTTGGGTCGGAGGTGTTGACGATCCCCAGAGCAAACATCTCGATGTTGGCAGCGTGTGCCTCTCGTACGGCTATGTCCAGCTTCACTGGCTCTCTCTTGTCCGTCTGCCCGTCAGTAATCACGATGGCCACCTTGCTGACCCCGGCTCGCGAGCTGTAGAAGGCCTCCTGGGTCGCTTTGCGGATGGCCGTGCCGGTGTAAGTGCCCTCTCCCATGTACGGGATGTTCCTGATGGCCTGCTTGATGTCCTGTTTGGTGACGTAGCGGGCCAGGTTGAACACCAGCTTCACCTCCAGGCTGTACAGCACCAGGCCGATCCTGGTGGCGTTGCGGCCCACCGTGACTCGGTCCACCAGGGCGTTCACAAAGTCTTTGATGATCTCATAGTTCTCTGGGCCAACACTCTCAGAGCTGTCAATGACAAACACCAGCTCCATAGGCCTCTCCTTACACTTGATCCCACATCCTGGAATCACATCACATCAATATATGAGATCATGGCCCGAATGTCAGCTTGACGAGGTTCACTCTTTGGAATCTGATCTAACGATTCACAGATAAGACGAGGCGGTGGCTCAGATTGAGAAACTAAATCTTCTCCTCTAACATTTGTGCTGCTAAGTCAATACGGAGAGATGAAATAAATATTGCAAAGATCACAAGATACTTTACCACAGATCTCTTTGATCATCCGAATGATGTCCTCTCTCTGAAATAAATACACCAACACAGTGAGAGCGTATAAATAAACATGAGCAGACTGATGAAGAAGTCACTATTCGGATCTTTTACTGAAGTAACAGGAAGCAGCAGGAGCACGCTATGAAAATACTCCACTACAAGAGGAGGTCCTGCTTTCTTAAGGTAAGTTACAACACGATATAAAAATATAAATGTTCGTTTAACTACTGGGAAAATGACAAAGAGAGAAGACTCACAGTGAGGCCAGCTTCACCTTTGGCACCCGGGCGTCCCTGAGATAAGAATAGAAAATTCAAACAAGAGTGGCTGCGTTTAGCAGACAGAGATTCGCTGTACAGTGCGTAGTAAATCTATAAAAGCATCATCACGTCACTCACAGGTTGTCCTGAGAGTCCAGGGTCTCCCATATCTCCTTTGATTCCCTTCAGCCCCCTCTCCCCTGCTCCGCCACGGTCGCCCTGTCACACATTGCACGGCGAGACGTCAGCGATTAGAGTACGCTCACATGAATGTACATTGAAAAGTCCCCAGACACAACACGGTGACTCACTTTAGCTCCAGGAAAGCCTTCTCCAGGTAAGCCCCTCGGTCCTGGCACGCCCTGAGCTCCCTGCTCACCCTGAATCAAACACATTCATTAATTAAACCTCTCAGACAGAGTTTAACGGAATATGAAGGAAATCAAATCGTAACCTACCTTTGCTCCTTGAACTCCTTGTCCTTGTGGCCCTGTTGGCCCTGGAGGGCCGGGCCGCCCTGTGTTACCCTGCAGTACACACGATACAGTAAGCACCACATTGTTTGGGCTTATTCTATCATTTAATTTCATTTAATTTCTCCTAAACATCACCAAGGCACCACTGGCCTTCGCTTACACACTATCCTAACAAAGGCCCGTCCTCTGTGTTAACTTCAAGGTCTGAAACACTGAACCCAGAACAGCACAGCCGTCTCAAAGCTGCCATAGCCACCATCGTGTCCACTCACTGTCACGTCTTCTCTTTTAGGTTTTAGGATTTTTGTCAGCACCAGATTCCTGCCACAGCAGGGCGGAGTGTATTCAAAGTGAGGCAATGTATCTGTTGATGGACAGCAAGCCCCGTGGCCACATGTTGCAGTTTAATTAAATGTATGGGGGGATTTTTTAGCATCAAATGCTTCATTTTATGGATTGTGGTGAATTTTCTGCACTAATTTATTGTATGATTGAAATGTCTTTATTCATGTAAAGTAATGTACCCATGCTGAGTACATATCTGTGTTACTGGAGCCATCGCTGCATCTATGAGTCGTGTTCTAGTGGTCCTTCAAAATAAAAGTCCTCTGTCACTTTAATGTTTTGTTGAGGAGGGGTCATCAAACTGGACCTTTAAATATATATTTTAAGTTATAATTTAATTTATTGAAAGTTTTTTGTACCAAAGGAGCTTTAGTTTTGCCGTTTAAATAAAATGTGACTCACTTACATATGTCAACATACTGAATCCAAAGAATCCATATGGATATAGCATCGTATTTTCAGACGGCAGTGGGTAACAACGTGCTACGGGTGATGATACTATAACACATATATGTTTTCACAGCCAGATAAGCCAAACATGTTCAGGCATTTTGTTTTGTCACACTTCACCCATCAGGTCAAACCTAATCCACAAAGTGTTGATGCGCTGACGTATCCTCTGTGACCTCTGTGAGAGGTGTGTTACATATAACACACGTGTAATTAATAATTAGGAGTCTTACATGTGATATCACACATAGAGTAAGTAACCAGTTATGTGTTCTTCATATAAAATGTGAAATATACTATGTAACAGCCATTTATGATTTCCCCTGTTTCATAATCCTGACTCATGAATTTATGACACCACCATTCTCTCAACATGGATAAGGGCTGAAGTCTGCCAACGTGATCCGCTCTCTCATTTGCTCCCATTTGACGGCTGCAGTCGAGTCCTCAATTAAATCTTGCCTAGCGCTGCGTGGCTGTGACAGCGCTGGGACCTGTGGAAACTCTGGTCTGAAGCCTGCGGGGGAATCTGGATGTGATATTTGAGGACATGTGGGTGCTGGGTGTTGCTTCAGTTCAGGCCTGTTAGGCCAAGTGCTTTCTCATCAGACACATATGTCTGCGGAGATTCACACTCTGCACCAATGTGTCAGAGTGCTGTGGGAAAAAATCATGATAAATACCCTGAACAAATGAAGTGGCAGCCTTTGGATAGAAGGCCCCTGTGGTGGGCATGTTAGCACACAAGATGAAGCGCCCTTTTTTTTTCTTCTCCAGTCTGGATCCGACTGCGGCAAAGACTTAATTCGCCAGAGAGTATGACTCAATCACGACCATCTGGTTGTATGTCAAATAAAATTACAGAAGGCTTCCTGCATAAATAAATACACTGCAATGTTGTCCTTGACTTGTGTTTGCAGAAACAGGGCAGGATGTTTTTTATGACTATACTTATAAGTCGTTTTAGTTTGTAAAAATCTGAAAAAAGTTGAAAGTTGTGAGTTACCGGAGGTCCTTGGAGGCCTTCGCCTGGAGGTCCTGGTAAACCAGGCAACCCTCGGAAACCAATATCCCCCTGCAAGGGAGAAAAAACAGTGAAGATATATGAACACTTACAACACGGCAATTTACAATCCATCAAATAAATGACCTTCTGTGCTGAGTAAAATCTTGTTTCCTGTAATTAGTTTCCTCAAACAAATGACCAAATCTTTGCTGGGGAGATACTTCCACTTTCAACTTTCAATAGCTTTGTGTCATATTAGGTGATACATCACGCTGTAATGCATCGTCTGCTTTGAAAACACCCAGTCTGCTTGGAACCGAATTGAGTCTTTGTTACGTTAAATGAATTATTAAACGATCCTGTCGCTCGGTAATTAATGCTCATCAGGATGGAGTGAGCAGTGGTCACTTCCTTCAGACGGAACAAAAAATAAATGTGTAATTCAAGCAGAGGTCGATGTTGGAAATGAGTGTAAATATGGAGAACAGTCTAGTGACTTCACAGTAAATCTCAAACTTTAAATGTTCAGTGAACCAGAATTTACTACACTGTAAAAAAAATGTGTGGCAATAATACGGTGAAGTCATTAGCAATGCTCGCCAGGCTGCTGCTGCATTGACGTCATGATCTGTACACTAAGCACTGCTGTTGTGCTAATATGAGCTGACAGCATTGTCAGCTATGCGATAATTATCATATTTGTACCATCATTTTGCCCTCTGTACGATCAGTAATTCCAAAAGTGTCACAATGTACGATAATTTGACTGTTTAGTGACGCTTACATGCCACCAGCTCATCAGAGTGTGTGAAGAACGCAGGTGGATGTACCAAACACTACGCTGTACCTCCACTGTTAAAGGAGTGCTCCATCAGCATCTGGCACAGCGGTGGAGGATGTAACGGGCCGTCGATGGCGACACATTAGGTGCGCCGTGCTCGGGTTGAGTTGAGCCACTTATTTGTTTAATTAGCTTAGCTTATGGCCTTCACTGTTCTCACGCAGGATGTGAAGAGGCCTCCAGTCGTGCTGTGCTGTAATTTCATTTCGTGAGAGCAGACTATAAAAATAAAACCTCTGCCACAAGTCACAGCTACATCAGCTTGTTTTAAAGAAACGCGGGCAAAGAGTCGTTTAAATATGCGTTCGTAAAATGGCACATTGAAGTTTGTTCTTGTAATGACTCGTGTATGAGTACAGTTTGGCAGCATTGGTGTGAAACTGAGCCAAAGCGTGATGTGAAATACTGTAGAACAAGACAGATGACTACAACACCAAGATGCTTTCCAACTGTTATATTGCTAATGCTTTGTAATGTATGTGGACATTATTTTTAATTGGAAGCAAGTGAAAGAGAAATAACTTTAGATGGACTTTAATAAATCGCTCACAAGCAAAATAACACTGTGAACTCAAGTTCTCACCTTTGGTCCTTGGATCCCTAATCCCTCAAGGCCAGGTTCTCCTGGAAGTCCAGGCAGACCAGGAGGGCCCTGAATGACACACGATATGGAGGTTGGTGAAGTTAAAGGAACAATTTAACATTTTGAAAGGAAACTGATGGAAACACCAGGAAGTTACTAGCCCCCTAGTGTTGTCTTTACACTTTTATTAGCATTAGATGGTGCTGTGATTGCTGGTTCCAGTCTTTGTGCTAAGCTAGGCTAACTAGCTTAGCTCATCTAACTCTTGGCGAAAAGCTACATATAAATATCAAACCATTCCTTTATGTGACTACATTTCCTCTGTACCTCCTTCTATAGCTCCCTCTCTATGGTCCTGATTAAGGAGAACATACTCAGGAGATGTATGTGGGCCAGCTACTGTAACCTTTGGAGATAAATGTCTCATTGATGGATATATATCTGGAACTGATGTGTGGAATAAGGAAGACAAAATACAGATGGACAGATGACTTCATGTAGATGGATGGTATCAAGGTACAGATTTACGAGTGCACAGGTGGACACCGTTACTCACTGTGGGGCCGGGAAAGCCGTCTCCTTTGGGACCAAATGGACCTGCAGGGCCTCGATCTCCACGGTCACCCTGCAGTCAACAAATAGGTACAAGTCAATAATTCATTCATGCAAAGGATACAAAGTGATTTACAGAGAGACGTTCAAAGGAAGCCGGAGTGGAATGTGGATGTGAATGGCCACGTGAGCTTTCTGCTCCTCCGAGTGCTTCTGCGTTGTGCAATACATCAAAACAGGGAAAGTTAGAACTATAAAACACACTGTAACATTTTATGAACAGGGATTTTGTGTTTCCTAACAGATTTTTTTGATATCTTCACTGTCGCTGCTGTGGAATGATCTTCGCGGTGAAAGATCTGCCTCTAATCGCGTTCATTAGACCGTACAAATAAATAAATAAAGTTCAGCTGTGACAACATGCCTCCACTTGTTGAAAACCTGGCTTCGAGTGTGTGTCGGCGGGCAGACATCCAACACATGAATTAGTTAGTTAAACATGTTGATTTTTAGATTCAAGGATCATACTGTGTGTTACCTTTGGACCAGGAAGACCGTAGCCAGTCTCTCCGATTGGACCAGGAGGACCGCTTGGGCCAATATCACCCTAGAACACATGATGTTGGTGCTAATTAGCTCAATTCTAACACAGTAATGGCATATTACAGAGGCTCCTGACACACTGTGGTGCTGGGGGTAGCTACCTTGGGCCCTGAGACGAAGCGGCCTGGCGGTCCAGGTAACCCCATCCTGCCTTGTGACCCTGGTTCTCCCTGATGACGATGAATGCAAGTTAAAATCATTAACTCCTTATGCACTTCCATAAGGTCACAGATAATGAATTATTGAATAGCTAACGATAGCTTAATTGCTCCTCACCTTTGGTCCTGAGGGTCCGGCAATGCCAGGTGGACCAGTCAAGCCCCGTATTCCTCTCTGGCCTTGGTCGCCCTTAAAGACCACGTTGGGAATACAGTTACTAATGTGATAGCTGTGACTTTATTTATTATATCCAGGTCAGCACTTGCTAAGGTTTTAGCAAGACTTGCAAAAAAAGTGAGCAGGAAATGTCACTTTTTTTTTTTTTTTACCTTTTCACCCTGAGTGCCAATTCCAGGTGTCCCCTCTGGTCCCCTGATGCCTACAGCTCCTGGCTCACCCTGAAGACACAAGCAGACACGATTTATTACCTTTACAGGCTTGATATTGGCAAAAAGACACATGTAAATAGAGCAGGTGGTCAGTTAAACTACCTTCTGTCCAGGGGCTCCGTCTTCCCCTGGCAAGCCTGGCACGCCAGATATTCCTATTGATCCTGGCTCACCCTGAGGACAGATTCATGGATCTGTGTCACTTCATGGTCTGGAAGATTTAAGTACTCTAATACTCAAAGCAATGTGAGCTGTGCCTCACCTTAGCTCCAGGGTCTCCAGCTCCTCTCTCTCCTGGGGCGCCAACCTCGCCCGGCAAACCTTGGTCTCCCTTTGTGAGACGAAAGAGCTTAATTTTAGCAATAATGTTGCTAATATTTAAAAAAAATATATTACTGCTAATTTTTAAAACCAAATACTAAAACTCAATTGTTGACCTTGATGGTGTTGATTTGGCATTATCATGAAACTTAACAAACCTTAGGTCCAGGCATGCCCTCTCCTTGGGGGCCCCTGCTCCCTGGTGGCCCCCTTGGTCCTTCCATGCCCTGCAAGGACAAACAGATGCAGTAATGAGAAGAGGCCATTTATTAAGAATGAACACTAATTAAAACCTGGATGGCTAAGGGACTGCATGAAAACGATTGGATGGTGGTCAAGTCTGAAAGACACACAATACCCTTGGATCTTAGTTATTAGTTGTTGAACAGATTCATAGTATGACTACAGTGAAGTGAAAATTGCAATCCCCCCCCCCCCCCACACACACACACACACACACACACACACATTCTTCCTTGTCAAAATCTGGCTCCTACATTTCCCACAATGCAATTTAACCACCGGCAGTTTGGTCATAGATTTAGATGTGTTGTGCTAGTAGCTGCTAATGTACCTCCTAGTTTAGCATGTTAGCATGCTAATGTTTACCACGGTTACATCTTAGTTTAGCATGTTAGCATGCTAATGTTTACCATGGTTACATCACCAATACTTTGGTCATAAACCATATAACTGATGATGGTGCCAGATAAAAAGTTAATTGTTCACCAAAGTTATTACAACTCAAATTTACTAATCAATATTTCAGTCTAAATCAAAGTGGTGGACCAACAACGGCTCAAAATTGAGTACACTGCTACTAGCTACTAGTACATGCTATGTCCTGTGCAAAAGTTCTACCAATTTTACACAGTTACATTTTCAAGGTCCAAGACAAAAACCTCTTTTTTTAAAAGTCAAACATGAAGTCAAGCTCCCCCTCTGCACTCCAATAATTTTGGTACCCTCCCTACAGGAATAATATGCAAAACTGTAATTTTATTGCAGTTGATGTCACAGTGGGAGTCATTTTACTTGCCTTCTCGCCCTGTATGCCAACTCCTGGGAGGCCAAGAGGCCCTGGAAGACCTGGAGGCCCAAAATCCCCCTACAGGTACAGATGACAATGGAGGTTAATGATAATAACAGCATGTAAATGTTAATAGTGACACATATTTGTGATTTATTGCAGGTGGAAAGTACCCAACTTTAAAGGATTCTCTGCCAAGACCGTGCATTTCCTTTTGGCTCAGTAATGGATATATACAGTTAATTATATTGCATGTGTACATTGATGCAGTAAAATCTTTGCACATATAACTTGATGACATTTGCGTTTTGATTTATTGTCCGTTCATCTGTTACGAGCAACATTAACATCATGAACGTACGATGTTAATGCACAGAAAACCCTGCAGGCTCTGGTTTGTCATTACTACATGAAAACATTGCAATTATCCGTGATGAACTTCACCACAAGGCTCCAGTAAAGCTGTCAGCACCGTGTGTCGAGAACACCCATGTAAAAATCTTTATGTTTGAAGGCGCATGGTTTCTGAGGGATTTCTATATGTCAGCGTCATATTCTGGTGGCACAGGATGAATTATGTAACTTTAAAACGCGTCAAATCAACTCAAAGCCTTCTAGTCATGTCATATCAACATCTGTGAGCTCAAAGATGCCACACGGCTCCAAAGATCTGATACTACCTTCATGTAATTATAAGAGTGTCAGTGCAGAGCCAGCTTTCCCACATTCATCAGCCCAAAACTTTGCTGCACTCCTCCTACACTGTCCGAGCTTTAACCTCGATTCATCACCTTTAGACTGTGACCTCCTATATAACACCGCCGAATGCATTCAGCGCTGCCTCTGCCAACTCTTGGCCTTCTTCGCTACAGGACTCTGGCTTTATCTTCATGCTCTCTATGAAGGCATTTCAGCCAGGCGTCTTATTTACAGCCTCTCTGCACTCTTACCTTGTCTCCTTTGATTCCAGCGCCCGGCTGTCCTCTGGGCCCCCGCGGCCCCTCCAAGCCTCGCTCTCCCTGTGAAGACACACAGAGCGGTTATTACATTTTGCTTCTCGAAATAGCAGAAAACAATGACAACAGAAAAACATACGCAGGATTAGGGGAAGGCTAGAAACTGTTGTCCTTTCTCAGCGTCAGACAAATGGAAAATCTTTTCACGACTCTCACATAATCTCAAATCCACATGAATCACGCAGGGTAAATTGTTTCCCAAATGTGGATTTGTGATTGAGGAAAACATTCTGATTTAATCCATGTTTATGTTGACATCTACATGTCAAGCTTGGGGTTAAGTTGATGGACAGCACTGTTTACAGAGACGGAGACATTTTCACTGTGAGATAGTTTTGGCACCGAGTACGAGTAAATTGTTGCAGCGTTGTTACCGCAGAAACCAACACAATGCCCTTCAAAGTCTCAGACTTTAAAGACCCCTCTGCCCTAAAATGTTTTCCTGTTGGTTACCACGGCTTGAATGTTTGACGTATGTGATATAAAGTGACGAAAAGTATCTACATTACAATGCTGTTTTGATCAATGACAGAGACTAGTCCAGTATGCACGCCTCATATATACAAATACATGCCAGATGCATAACCACAATGTGTAGCGTAACTTTACTACTTTACTAGATCTTAAATCATTTTGACGCTACTCTGATGTGTAATCAGGTCACCCCGTACAGCTGTTCCACCATTCACACTCACATTCACACCTATGGGCAATTTAAAGTCACCCATTAACGTATAAACATCCAAGTTTGCAGGTTTTCCACTGTACTAGTTTATTATCCGGGCTGCCCTAACTGTGAGCTCAGAGCATCTTGGAAATGTTAGTTTTGCAAAACAGCCGTTTCGGACCAGCGGGAGGTTTTTTAGGCCCGGAGTGTCTGGGAATGCTGACAGAGAGCGAGCCAGTGTCATGCCAGAACCAGAGCTGGACAAGCAGTAAATATAACCAGGCACAGCAGCCTCTATGAACAAAATGACAAAAGAGAAGGGACTGACGAGGATGTTAACGGAGAGAGCAAGAAAGATCAAGAAGCCGCCGAACAAGAGTAAATGTGGGACTGACTGCTGTTGGACTAGTAAGTAATATTAGCTGGCTGCTATGTCTTGTGTTGTTGACCTTGCTTGATGTTTGGCTGTTACCAAAGTTGTCGACTCGCTAGTTTTTGATCAGAAGTAATGCAATCAGAACAAATACACGAGCACAGCTGAACATACTGGTGCTAGAGGAAAACATCTGTGTGAATGTTCTCTCAAATCCAATAAATGTTGGTGTTCAAACTTTATGATTTCATTCCTTTGTGAATAAAAGGCAGCATCATTCCTTTGAATCTCATGTCTCTTTGTCTAAAGCCACAAACTGTCTTGTCTGGTTAAGAAACTCTGTTCAGATCAGACGACACACTTACACTGTTAGAATGAGCTCGGCTTACTGTTCAGATGACATGATGTCTCTCGGCATATTGAGATGATACGAAGCCAGTTCAGTAAAAAGTTTATATGACAGTCACAGCATGCTTCCAAAAATTACACTCAGACTGTGAAACATGCAGCTTGGCTTCTTTTAAAGCAAGGCTATGTAATAATATAAGCATGTATAGTAAAAAAAAAAAATAGGATAATGGTACATGTAAAACATCATATCGTCAACGTAAAACATTCATCTGATGTCTTACTGTAGCCACCATAATCTACTGGTCATCCATACACTTATCCATCATTATAAGGGTCACTGACAGCTGACATTGGGCGAGAGGTGGAGTTAATCTGCTAATAATAATAATTAATAAGGCTGTAGCAGCAAAACCCCTGAATGTATCGAATTATAATTATATTTTATTTCTTATGAATTCAGATTTTCATTGGTAAGACGACTTTATTCTACTTCTTCTTTCAATATTCACGTTGTGTCACTTTAAATGTGTGCTTTGTACTCTGTTAGTTGCTCACTGTGTACTCACGCAACCCACACCAGTAGTGGTGGTGGGTCGGGCCCAAGGCCTGAGGCGTCTTCATATTTGCATATTGATAGTCTCTGCACAGAGTGAGCAACAGTAGGTGTGTGTTTTTAACCCTGTCAAAGTAGTTTGGGCTGTTAACTGTGTTTAGAGGTGATCTATAAGTCTTCAAAATAGAAATACGCTGAGGGATTAGAGCAGTAATCCAAGCTGACAGTGAGTACAACAAAGAGAGAGCAGCATAATGTTCTGCTGCTGTGTGAGTCTTTCTTTCTCTGTCCAAGATCATCCAAGGACAACAGAAATACACTGACATACATTGATTAGCATATTTATGCTGCATTTGCATATCGGCTTTAAAAAAGTATAGGTTTACTGCCATAACATTGTGATCCCTCACTTTGGCACACGAGGCGACGTGCTAATGATGTGGAAAAAGGGTAATATTGCTGCTGAGCTCCTGTGAATCTGGAGCTTGTCGAGACACGTCATGTGAAGAACGCTCCTCAAGAGCAAGAACGCCATCTGCGAATCCACGGTCACATCTCCTGTCGAGGGGAAGAAGAAGAGGAAAAAAAAAAAAACGAGCACCCCTGAGGCCAATCTCTAACGCTGAGAGATACACCTCCTCCTCTTCGGGGGTGGAGTGTCGACAAATGATAAATCAGATGGAGGTCCGGGGGAAGTGGAAAAAGTCTGATTTCCACCTGAATTATAGTTACTGTGCCGTTTGATGTAAAGCCACTCTGTTAGTGTTGTAGCACGGCCAAAGATGATTACATTTGCCATTACCTAAAGACCATCCACCAACTTAATCACACTTAATTTAACTGTCTGGATTCATCAAAACAACAAAAGTCGGCTCTGATTTTACACCTACAATTAAGAATGGAAGCGTGCATGACGCATTGCAATTCCAGGGCCATTAGAGCTGATTCGGAGCCGTCTGTTGGCTTACAGAGCTTACGTAGCTTTGGGGCAGATGTTTAAAATGTCAGAGCGCTCCAAAATTAAAAACATTGGAGGAACTCTGACGGGTGTATTCAATCCAGAACTGTGCTGATTTTACGTGTGGTAACACACTGATACTGATATTGTATATATATTCATAGTGTTTATATTCCTATATTTTTAATATTTTTTACTTAATGTTTATCCTGCACCAACTACACCAAGTCAAATTCCTTGTAAGTGCAAACCTACTTGGCAATAAACTCGATTCTGATTCTGATCATAACTTCAAGCCGTCCCACTGGATCATGAATCTGGGTGCAGATTACAAATTTCGGCTTGTGCACGTGCTTTATTTTGATATCTGTAACCAAAAAGGATGTCCAAGTTAACATCAAGTTAAGTCAGTATTGGAATTAGATGATATCTAGATACAGAGAGGGTTGAAGATTTGGTTGGTTGTTGGTGTTTTGGATTTGGAGTTCTTGGCTTGTTTATCAGAGTAAAACTCGCAGACAAGTTCAGATTCAGTGGCCTTATGCTAAACATGCTAGTGTCTCTCTGTCCGGCATTATTTTCTTTTTTAAGTTTATGACCGGAGTGTCAAAATCATGTCTAAAACATATCACCAGTGTTCATTCGTTTCTGCTTATTGGTTCTTTGACAAACACCCATCCATCCATTTTCAGTAACCACTTATCCTTGACAGGGTCGTGGGGGCTGGAGGCTATCTCAGCTGACTTCAACAACCACTCACACTCACATTCAAGGTCACCACTTAACCTGCATGTCACACAGAAATAAGTGGAAGTAGAACGGAGGAACAGATTAACTAGAAATTATTTGGATTTTTCACTTTTTATTTATTAATGGAGCTGTCTGGTAACTTTCTGTAAATTCTCTGTCTTCTCTCTTACTTTCTGGCTCGTGTGTGTGTGTGTATCAACATGTGTGTTTGTCACCATGTGTGTCTGTACACTCTGAAAATAGACAGACGCAGGAACAGACTCATTCTTTCCTGTCTCACTCACTCTGTCATGTCTCCAGGTGTCCTGTCTATTTTCCTCTATTGTCTCTCCATCCTCCGCTCTGTGCGGGCATGTTGCGATGTCCTCCGGTGGGGACGATCAATGGGCCACATCATACGATGAGGTAATAAGATACACGCGGCACCGCTGTATGTGAATTTATGGCACGTCTGTGTTGTGTTATCGTGTCTTGTAACAATATATGTTGTCAATTTCCTGTCATCGCGTCCTGGAATCTGGAGCCCAGGCATGGCCTGAGCGCAGGCCGGCGGGTGGATAGGTGGACTGAAGGTGAATGCATGAAATGGGGTCAGGAGGGTTCAAAGCTTTTAACTAGCATGAGTGCATGAACCTCCGTGATGGAAAAAAAAACACAAAACAAACCCATGAGACCTGACATAAAAGACACTGACTCACCTTTGGTCCAGGCAGACCTTCTCCTAACGGTCCTCTCTCTCCTTGGACTCCCTGTGGCCCTTGAGGCCCCTGAGTGAAACAAAATGTTGTTAAACTTGCTCCCAGAGATAGCGTTATATTTCCTAAATTCATCCGTTAAGGTTTGTTCACATAATCATAATCTACTGCTAGCAATATTAGCATTGTAGCCGGTGGTAAATACTGCACAGACCAATGCAAAACATGTAGCGCAAGACCCTGCCGGTACAGTACATTAGCATTAGTATGAGGGGCTGAGGCTGAGCGAAGGCTCAGTTAATGTTGCTCTGCGTCCGCCTGCAGCCTCAGTGTGAGATCTGTGCGCTGGTTTCTTACCGGTGGTCCGGGCTCGCCAACTCCCTGTGGGCCGGGAGAACCTGGTTGCCCCTGAAAGCCGACGTCGCCCTGTGGAGTGCAGGAACCGGGTGAGACACAGGTGGATTTTTATGCTCTCATGACTTCATTTTCCTAAACAATAGGATGGTAGACTTTACCTTGGGACCCGGGAGGCCTATCCCTGTTTCCCCCTGGATTCCAGGTGGGCCAGGAAGTCCCCTTTCCCCCTATAAAAAGACAGGCAGGGACAGACATGTAGATATACACAAACATAGTCTGATTCCTGGGTCACCAGGAGAGCTGTCCAGGCTCTCTGTTCCCATTTTTAATGACTGTGAAGCTCTTTGGACCTGCTGTTTTGAAAGGTGCCATATAAATAAACTTTATGATTATTATTAGTAGCAGCACTGTTTTCTCCTAACCCTAATATTTAGCTATTTTTATGGGGGGTTTAAACATGTTGCAGGGTCCCTTCATACTTTCAGTCAAGACTTTATTGGTAAAGAATGCACTTATTCACTCGGAGGCTGTAAATCACGGCCGTGGTGTGCAGCAGGAGGGCACACAAGAGGCGTGAAGAGGGCGTGGAAATGTTAGTAGGTGCATACCGGCACTTTTTTTCCCCCCCCTCCTTTCGCTTGCCCTTTCAGACAAGTCAGGACAGTGTTTAAAGCCAGACATTAGTCTGCCATTCAAGTGATATAGGATGACAGCCAGACAATCAACATGAACATTCTTCCAAAATAATTAAGGAGGAACACTTGGTGGGGGAGTGTGGGCTCATGGCAGAATTGGCAGCTATAACACGAGAGAGAGAGAGGGGGGGGTAGAAAGTAGGAACAGACAAATAGGCTGACAAGGTAATAACAGATGAGGTACTTCGGTAGGTTTTCAAACGTTCCAGTGCTGACGGATCATAACTCACAAATAAGTGTTCAAATGTATGGTCACACGATCGGTGTTATCAGTTTGTCAGGCTGCCACGATGGATTGATTCAATCTAAACACACTTTAAATGTCAACTTTGGGAGTATAATGTTATTCTGAGAGCACTTCAGATTCTTCCACATGCAGGAACACATTTTAATTTTTCACTTCTGCTTGTCTAACAATCTTATTCAGTACCTTTACGCTGATTAATGTACTGACAGCTATCAAAGAGCCCTAACTCAAACCAGACTGGAGTTCATGCCTCCAGTGAAAAAAAAATCACAGTATCTTTCAGATATGCATCTGGTTTTGTGGAAGAGGAAAGACTCAGAGTGAATTCACTCCGATGTAACCAGTTTGATTTATCACTTTCTTAGTTTCCTTTTGTTCTTAAACGCTCCCCAGGTTTCACAGGCTTGGTTCAAACGAGGCTGACTTTTAATACTCACTTTTTTACCCATTGGACCTTCAGCTCCGAAATCGCCAGGTGGGCCGGGCAAACCCTGTATTGTAAAAAAGTGTGTGACAGTTATACAATGGGTATTGAAAAGTAGCAGATCAGTCAGATCCTGAACATGAAACAGTTATTGCTCCGTCATAGCTGAGCACCTTAGTCAAACTTCTAGATTTCTCCACACGTTGAAGTACCGTGCATGATGAAGAATGAAGTGCATGGAGGCTGTTCTAAGTGTTTGTGCACATGCCTGTCTAACTAGCTTACTATGTGTAGTAGTGACTCCAAGGTGTTACTCATGGCGTTAACTTATTACATTATTTTGTGGGTACGCTCAAAAATGACTATGCGTTTCAAGTAGCAGATCTTCCACATGTATTCACTGTAAAATGTATGTGACATGCCAGAATGGATAGTTAGACAGGTGTAATAACAGTAACTCAGAGGATGGAGCTTAGCAAAGGGTCTGTTTGGATTTTATGATTAAAAAATGGCAAATTTCACCTGAAGTCCACGATTTCCTCTGGGGCCGAGGGTACCTTCAGGACCCTGCAAAAGAACCAGAGCTGCTTAATATTCATCATCCGTGGTGATCACGAATGACGCTTTTATCTTAAATGGCTGTGTGGGATTGAATCTTAAATGAAAATACAAAGATATGAACCATCGATCACCACGAAACTAAACTCTCTTTATGAAGTCATGAACAGGTCGGTTCTGGCAGATTTCACTGAAAACAAAACAAAAAAAATCGATGCTTGAACTTGTTGAAGTTCTTACGACATCAAAGAGCAACATACTCTGTCTCCCTTGATTCCAGGTGTTCCACACTCTCCTCTCTCTCCCTGTGAGAGAATTAAAAAAAAAAAAACATTTTAGTATCATTCAGATTACAATCTAATTTCAAGTTTGTGCAACCTCCAAGAAACAATTCATCTTGTAATAATGAGTTTTAATGTCTAAGCCAGAAGCCTGTTTGCAGTTAATGACACAAGCTTACTTCATTTGAAGGAGACACTTGCAGACAGGCTTGACATTAAACACAGCTGAATGAAGGAGAACAACATGGCGTGATATTTTCTAAAGTCTTTTCTGTGGATGCTCCTTTTCGAGGCACTATCAGGTCTGGAAAACATAATTCTCCGGTTTCTCTCACTGCTGCAGGTTTTCCACGAGCGTGGGAACCTGATACATCGACATATGTACTATACAATAGAATCCATACAATACCTTCTCTCCTTTGTATCCTGGCTTTCCCTGTGTGTACAAAACAGCGTTGTTAAGCCAGGAGCAGACAGGCAACAAGCAGAACGAGACGTCTCTTTTCTGTTTAGGTCAATGACACATGTGCACTTGTTGATCTTGACTTAATCTGAACTTGATTTAAGACCCTCAGCTCACCTCGCCTCCTTCCCGGCCCGGAAGTCCACTCAGCCCACTTTCTCCCTGTGGGAAGGAGAGATTTTAAGCAACCCTGGTTTGTAAGCAGCGATATCTTGAACTGGTACAAGGTTTACTGATAGCTGTTGTAGCATGAGTAGGCAGCACCTTCTGTCCTTTTAAGCCAGGGATTCCATCTTCGCCGGGTCGACCTTTCTTACCCTGCAGAGAAAGACATTGACACATCAGAAAATAGACCTCTTTCTTTGAAGGGAAAAGCTACATCCACAATATTCAGAGTTTCTGGGGATGAAAACCAAAATGAAATCAATTGCATGTGCCTCAGATGTCTGAGAAAACAGGTAGCCTGTCTCGTAACTTTAAACTCTAGCTTCATATTTAGTGTGCAGACGTGGGAATGGTATCGAACTTTTCATCTGACTCTCAGCGAGGACTCTCCTTGCCAATAATCCTTCTTCCTCCAGGAGACAGAATCATGTTCAACAGCTGTAGATCACAGCGTAGCTTCTCATTCATGTAATGACGACCAATAGAATCATAACCCTTTTTTATCAGCTGCCTTATTGTAAGAACTCTTGTTGACCCGTGGAAGCGACATGTTTGAAGTGCATCATGGATAAAAGCTGTGGGGTCTAGGAGCAGATGAGTCACAGGGGCTTTCAAGTTGTCTGCATGCGTGACCCCAACAACCGTCTGCTTCTTCTCCCTGTCTTCATGCGTGCGTGTTGTGGACTGTGCGTGTTCTTATCGTGAAGTTATCTCCGTGTCTGTACGTCTCTGGCTGCACACAGTGCCTCCGTCAGTGACGCTGATGTGAAACAGCTTTTGTTGGGAGCATTAGGTTTAAGGGGGTAATTACTCTGTTCTCATCCTGTGAAAATACATCAAAGCCAAACCACTACGTCTAATTGTGGCTGACCTCTGCATAATAAAACGAAGCGCTCGCGTCACGACACGGCTTTGGCAGGCGAAGAAAGTCATGCATGTAACATCTTATCCGCCAAGCATGTGTCCTCAGACAATCCCGAGTGGCTGGCTTCTTTCAACAGACGTGATTTTACTGATTTCCCTTCTATATATCTGTTAAGGCCTGTTCTCAATAAAGTATAGGAGGAATGTAAAGCATTCGCTTTACTCTCATTGCTGCAGGGAAACCGCACGATTTACTAAACCCCCCCAAAACCCTGCAATTATGTAGCCTGTTAGCATCAAGGGTGCCTTTGTCAGCTGTGTTGTTCTCTACAGCGCTTCAAAGGAAGCCAGCTTGGGAGTGATTGTCATTTAGGCGCAACAGAAGAACATGTGTGGTTTACAAAAAGACATTTGATCCCATTGTATGAGGCAGACGAGGGTTAGCATGGAACCCCAGTGTTCAATGGTAAAATAATTAAAAAGACATCGTCAGATAAAGAATAATGGGGAAAAAATGTGTAAATAAATGAACCACCAATTAAAAGAAATAATTCAAACTCAACTCACTCTTATGAAATGTAGTTACAGCATTCTTATTTTCATAATAAATGTTTTATTGAACATGTTTATTTAAAAATTCACAGACACAGTAACTAAACTTCACTTTGGTTTTATTTACCAAGGCTAACAAATTAGGTTTGGTTGTGATACTTACAGGAGGGCCGCTGGGTCCCCTCTCACCCTTGTCACAGGCACACTTGCTCTGGGCCAGAGGACACTTCAAACACAGGGAAATAAGAGTCAGATAAACCATACACACACACACACACACACACACACCGTGCAGGGACATGAATCATGAAATGTGCGGAAAGGCTTGCAGTCTGGAAACTTACCCCTTCATCCGCCAGCGCCGTCTGTGGAACAAGAAACACAAGAAGATCTTGTCACATTTACTCCATATGGTTTATTTATACCCCATCAGCAGATATATACAGGAAGACATCTAAGAAAACCAGTCAAAGCTCAGTTTTTTTTCATGGACCGGAGCTGCAAACACCTGCTCCTCAAACGCCCAATTAAACCTGTTCACTCCTGGTCTCGGTTCAGGTTGCCAAATGGCCTTCAACCTCCTCTGCCTGATTCTCTGAGTGGACTCGCATCCTGCATTCCTACTGTAACGGATACTTCTTTCAAGAACCTCGCTTTTCACCACACAGGTTTCTTCAAAGCTGACCACATTCTCTTTACATTGGGTAATGGTGGAAATGCCACTGAGACTAAACACAAACCACATGCATCGATGAGTAAAATAGCCTCGGTAAGCATCCAGGGCATGTTTCCGTAGTTGGGAGGGGTGTCTGAAGACAACAGACAGTCTGTCGTCTGCAACGACTGAATGATACAGTCCAATGCTGGGACTGAAGATAAAAGTTTCTCAGCTGAGGCATTATGCTTATAACATACAGATGCGGCCTGTATGGGCAGTGAGATGAAAGTCTGCTCGTGGACTGGCTGCTGCTGCTGCTGCTGCTGGGCTCCTCCTCGATGCCAGCACAGCGTAAGGCTGTCAGCTTGCCTGATCTTCGAGCCTCCGTACAAGTTTTATAAATTTTCCCTTATCATGTTTGGATGCGTACCACCTGTGTCAACAGTGAGCCCGAGTTTGAAGTCGCGTTTGAGGAGCTGGTTGAATGATGTAGCGTGCATGCATGTTCTCGCGGGGTTCCCGCTCTTACTGCACCCGATTTTCCCACAAAGGGTTTTAATGCGGAGCATATGTTACAGCCAATAGCCCCGTTGTGTCTGCAGGATGTTGCTGTGCGGCACATGTTCTAATTATCTTCATGGAAATTCACTGTCAGTTTATTAAAGCAGCCCCAATCACTGAAGACAAACAAGTGGAAATAAAGACAGACTTTGTCTTAGTCTACTGAAACATGCAACGTCGAAGAAGAAATTCAATGCTTCACAATTCAACTGGTGGATTTCATTTACACTGATGACTTGTTACTATGGCAGCAGGTAGCAGGTGTACATCATGGATGCAATAAGCCACGAAATCATAGCAGTGGGTGGTGTGTAATGGAGACATTACAGGGGAAGTGCTTATTGGGTACATGGAGACGTAAAAGACGCTAACATTTGATCCTTTTGGCAAAAGTCTGTCTGCATAAATGGCTTTTTGAAGTATAATGTCTGGCCCCAGGAGTCAAACATGCATGCAATTTCACAAAATGCGAGTATCAAAGAAGTGTAGGAATGTTCAAGCTAGGGAGGTCTAAAAATGTATTCAGAACTGACTCTGAGGACCTCTATGACAAAGCCTTTCTGATAAAAGCAAGCTGACTCGATGTCGATCATACAAAGACTTACGGTTAGTCACTGAACTTTTATCCAGAGCAACTACTCGCATAGAATCAAGTGACAGTTTCAGAGAGGGACAGATTTAGATGTCCACTTGTTGGTAGTCCTAGAAGAGGAGGTACTCTCTGAAGAGCTGGAGGTCTTCAGGGGGTTTTAAAGGTAGAGAGGGACGTCCCTGATCTGGTAGGAACTGGTAGGACATTCCACCAATGTCTGTATGGTGGGTGCAGAACCAGAGACTACTTTGCAGGCATGCATTACAGATTTGAAGTTAAATATATCTAACTGCTAACATTAGCCACCTTGGACTGACCAAAATGTACACAGTTGCTAACTTCTAACCCTTAAACAAATCAAAGTAAGTACTCACAATCTCCTTGATGACTTTGTCCACAATGCCTCTATCCTGCAGGTTGTGAAGGTAGCGCGAGGCTGGGGAGCTAGCAATCAGCCGCAGCTGAGCTATATTGGCGGGCTCGTTGGCTTCAGGTGTGATGCCGATGGTGAAGAAGCGCACGCCCTGGTTCTTGGCATCGGCCACCGCTGAGAATATGTCTGGGTTCCTCGGGTGTGAGACCCCGTCAAAAAGTAGAACGGCGACCTTGATGCTGCTGGGAGCCGACTCCTCCAGGTAAATACGGGTGAGGTTGGTGATGGCATAGGTGGTGTAGGTGCCATGGCCGATGTACACGATGGGAGCGATTCGGGCCTTGAAGTCGTCGGGGCCCCTCCACTGTTTGAAGGTCTGCTCAATGATGACATGGCTGCTGTACTGAAGGAGGGCAACGCGGGAGCTGAGCCCCCGGCCGGTCTGCAGACGGAGACCCTGCAGCCGGGTCATCACGTCTGAGGCAAAGCGCTTCTCCTGGGCATGGTTGTCCTTTGCACTCTCTGAGCTGTCAATCAGGAAGGCCAACTCCAAACCACAATCTTCATCAATGAGTGCTGTGAAGGAAGAAGAACTAAGAATTAAAAGAATTGCTCTGACATTTTGATAAAGACCAGACGAACATCTTTACGATAAATATGCAACCCTGTCTCACCAAAATGACAAATATACACACAGGCCACATATAACAAATTAGAAAAGTCAGATACGATGGATTATGTCTATTTTTTTTTAGCAAAAAAGAGTAATTTTTAGGTGACAGTTATCAAGTAGCAACCTCCGTGGCTGAGAAATGTAATTACTCAAACGTCCACTTGAGGCTAGCTCCAGAAGTGAGTCAGTCTCCATAAGTCCCCATATTCAAATGTCCAACTTCACAGCAGAAATAAAAAAGTTTACAGCCTGGTACAAAAAACAGTTTTGGTCTCTATAGCTAATTTATATAAAACTCACCTGTTCTAATGATATTAATGCTTAAAGTTGCACATAATTAACAGCCTAGCCGCTTTGATTGACAGGTACATGCTGTTACAGATTATTAGAGCAACCAGGCGTCATTCAGGCCACCTCATGTCTGCTGATATTTAGATTAGCGGGGAGGCGGAAGAAAGTAGTACATCCAACATGGCGGCGGCCTGAACTGCATATTTTCGACTTCAAAACAACACTTTGGGAAGCTATTGGTGATGTCAATCATGCTCTGTCCATACCTTAGACTGTCATTGCTTAAAATACAAAGCTTAGCTTAGCATAAAGACGGCTAGGGTAGCTCTGTCTGAATGAATGAATTAACATCTTGTCTGTTAGAAACACGTTGTGGTGTTTCAGGGAGCTTTGGTTGGGTGTAATACGTTTCTGGAGCCTTCACCTTGAGGCCACCAGCAAAGACTCAAACAAGATATGGCACGATCATTAGCGAGCCTTAGAGGTGCTGATTTTGGTGGATTTTGTTACTTTTGGGTGGAGCTGGGCTACATGTTTCTCCATGTTTGCAGTCCATATGCTAAGCTAATCTAACTAGCTGTGGCTTCATATCTTCAATCTTCACATCTAACTCGAACAAGCAAATTGTGCCAAACAATTCCTTTAACTCGGAGCACAACTCCTGTATTTTCTGTTGCCATGTTGGTTATCTAGACCTTTTTTTTTTTCCAGTCAAGCTATATCATTTATTGCTTTCATATCCAGCCCAATATAAAGACCCAACAGATCAGAGCAAATGGATTTCACGAGTCGAGGAGGAATTTTTATCTGTGCAGCCTTCGGAAAGGGTAAAGGTGATTTATTGACTGTTTAGACTCTATAGGCTGATGCCTTTTCAAGAAAAGTGTGATAACTTCATGAATGTGACATATAATTTTGAAGAGGAAATAAAAGTAACTCAACTTACTGCACCAACCTTCAGCAATGGAAGGAGGTCACAGATCTAATATAGGCTGAGGATAAATCACATTAATCTTCACGGAAATATGTCACAGAGAGAATGTGCCTGGGGAAACAGGATTCCGAGCGAATAAAACATTTGGGTAACAGAGTACTGAGCGGTCACACAGGAGATGGATGGCTTGGAGGAATCTTAAGAGATATGATCAATCCAAATGGATTGCATCCTCCAGCGATGTCCTTGTTGAGTAGCATGTTCTATTTTCTCACCTGTGGTAACACCTTTTTCCCCCCCTGTGAAACATGTGCCACCTGCACAAATTCCACACAACTTTTCAAAGTAAAAGCACCGATGGGACCCAAAAAACTTTAGACTTACCTTTGCCATTTTGTGGTATGGAATTGGATGGAAATTGTTTGCTCTTCTTCCTGGTGGTCACCACCTCCTCTTCATAGTCTTCATCATAGTCCTGTGCACAAAGTCCTTGAAGTCCCCACAGTAGCAGGAGCCAGTGTAGTGAAGGGACCATGATTTCCTGAGAGTTGGAGAGAAGAAAAAGATAGATCAAGACCCAGACAAGTTCTCACATTTAATACCTGCACATACTCACAGAACAAGCTTTAACAAGCATGCGTGTGTGCGTGTGTGTGAAGCATGCATAACTCACAATGTTGCTGACTTAGTTCTCCAATGTGTTCAGCTCTACAAAGCTCTCCTGGCAGTGAAGAAATTCAGAAGAAAAAGTGCAAATAGGGGAAAGGTGAGCTTCTTCATTCAGAGTTAGTTTGGTTCCATGAGTCCTGAGCATTAAATTAAGTGTCCCTCAAATTGGGAGTCTGTAGGTCAACTTTATAATACAGCAGCAGTAGCAGCAGCAGCAGCAGGAGTGTTTCCAAAAGTTTTAGACTGGATTCAGGCACTCATGAAACTCAAATTCAAGCCATTCTAAGCTCATGGTAAATGAAGGGGAAGTCCAGCCCATTTCTTTAACTCACTCCCAAGTTTGGGGAGAGTGTGGGAGGGGTGGCTGGGGAGAGCACTGAGTGCATTTGCCCTCTTTTCATTAGATACAGTGTCATTTTTACCTTGTTAGCCATGCTATTTAAAACAGTAACAGAAAGAAAGCCCATGGGAATAAAAGCAATTTGTCTTTTCCAGTTAAGACAGCTGGTTGAAATCAAAACGGGGCTTTATCTGGTTTTTGTGTTGCGTGGTGAGGACATCAAGGTCATGTTCTTGGTATATTTCGAGAACATTCATGAAGATTATTCTAATATTTGACTGTTTAGGTGCAAAAATGAAAGCATGATGATGTTACCTTTGTAGAAATGAATAACAGTCTTCCTCTTGCTGGAGGAAAGTTGAATTTCTAAGCAATAGAACTCACCCTTGTCGAGCCTTATCTGGTGTGGTATGATCAGTAGCTTATGGTAGCTAATGTTAAGTAATTGCACTATTTCAGCATACTGTCATTTTCACTCGGGGCTACAGTGGCACTGTGTTTAGTAAAAGCTCTATAGTCTGGTGATACTTTATTTGCACATCCAGCGCGCAGCAACATTAGCATTCATTTGGACTTTTACAGCTCTTTTTACAGCTGTTTGCATCTGGCTTTTCAGCTGCTACATGTTTACTGTCTGCCGTCAGGTAATGTACAGCGGGTCTTTAGAGCTTTTTAGCTGAAAACAGCTGTGTGCCGTGGTGCTATGAGAGCAGTGAGAGTGAACCAAAAACAGCCAAATTGCAGGCTGTAAAACCAAAACAATGAGCTGAAAGAAGCTATAAAGCCCCCATCGAGCCGAGGGGAAGCGCAGAGCTGTGTGATAATTCTCTGCAAGTTTATCACCACAAGCGACCCCTTTTCATGTGATCCGTTGCTGTTATGGAAATATCTATTCTAGCTGCTTTAAGCTGTATTATATTTATGTTTCCTTTAATTGTGCCTCCAGGGGCCTCACCCTCGGAATAATCCAGAAGGCTGTGGAAAGGTTTGGATCGGTGATTTATACCTTCAGGCAACACACCTTGCTAGTACAGTGTACCATGATTCACCTGTGAAAACACCCGCAGCAGTCATTTGTTAGTCTTTTTCTTGGCACGATTTACTGTGAACAGAGATTTCCAGAGGGTAGTGCCACTGTAGCGATCGCTGAACAACTTGAATGGATATCATGCTGCTCAGGTATAATACTAAAAATGGGGTGAGATCTACCTCATGTGCATTTCTTAAACACACCCAGTCTGAATTCAAAGTCAGATTCTGCACGGTAACACAAAAAGGTCTTTTTAAAGCCGGATATGAAAGGCTGTAACGGTGCACTTTTTCAGAATCAGTCCGGTTTTTATTGAAACCTTGTGCGTGTCCTTTTCAGCACCAAAGAAAAGTCTCATAACTCCTTAATCTTATTATAATTCCTATAGTCCTGGATCAGAGGAGTCTTAACATCCCATGAGACCGTCTGCAACCATAAAAGCTGGAACTAGAATCACATAACTCTGCAACGGGGATGACGCTGTGTGTTTTTATTGCCTACTGTATTACTGAAAGCATGGAAAGGTGAGCTGTCACTCAAGAATGCCCCCCACCCCCCCACTGAAAGATGGACCTCCGTAAATCTGGTGCAGCTCCCTGTCCCTCTGTGTGGAGAGCTGATTAAGCAAAGTGAGGATTTATGGGTATTATTTTTAGCGTTTTAATATTATGTCTATTTGGGGGTACTTTGCAGTGAGAAATAGGAAGCTTGATGGTGTCTGACTTTACAGTTTTAAGAGGTAATGCTATGCTACTAGTTCACATGAATAAATCAAAGTTTTAGTGCTCATTTTGTTGCATAATACACAATATATGGCATAACTAGGGCACAGCATAGTGCTAAATTTTGATATGAAATGCTATAAACAACTGGAAAGTTACAGAATCTCCAGTTACGGTATGCTAAAATAGAGAAGCTGCATTTTACGAAACATTTCAGAGTAGTTCTTACTTTCCTTATTTATTTCACAGCAGGAATTCTTAAATAATGAACCTAGATGTTCGCCATGCTGCATGCATTAACTCTGCTGAAAGGTTTCAAAACGCGGACCCCATGGTGTCTCTAAACTACCCGGCAATTAGGTGACATTCACTCAATGAGTACGCGGCAAGAAATGAGTAAAGAGGGTCGTACCGGAAAGAGTGCGGTGACCCTCGGAGCAGACGGCGACACCAATAAAGGGCATTGGTAAAAAGCAGGACATGGCATTTTTTATGTAGTGCCAAACAATTTCATTTTAATGAGCAAATTGTTTCCTTGGAGAAGGTGTGTGGCATGAAGAAGAGGAGGAAAAACACAGCGGAAGCCACCGTTTAGCTCTTTGATATTCCACACCCTCCCTCCAGGTATCTTTCCTGTGACATTTGGTTTAACCACTGTTTTTAAAAGATAATGCATGTTCTTCAACATATAGTTACAGCACCGCAGAGAACTGTTAGTGGATGAACGGCAAATCACATGTAAGACTCTGAAATTACTCGTAACAGATATGTATGTCCCGACAAGTTTTCACAGCAGTCTGATCTAAAGGAGAGCTGACAGACCAAGGCAGAACTTAAGACGATCCTTATTATGTCTGTCATGATGCACATGATGAGCGTGGTGCTGCTTACTGTACCGCAAACATTTAGAGTTGTGTACATCACAGATATGTTATGATGTGTTATGTTTGTCTTGTACTACATTCACTTTTTTTGTACCAGACAAGACTATGAGTCTACAGCCATGCCAGCAACTCTGTGAGGCTTTACCTCGGCACAGTGGTGCTTTGGGCTGCATACTAATGTCAGCGTGCTAACACACTGACACAGTGAAAATATTAGCATGCTGCTGATCTAATGTTTATCGTGTTCAGTTTATTGTGCTGGCATGCCCGCGGTATTTGCTAATTATCCGGAAACGGCTACAGCTGATGGGAGATGTTTGCAAATGTTTTTGCTCTGATGAAAAGTTGAACAATCGCCCAAGTTATTACAGTCCGTCCTGAGGGGAGCATGAATGTGTGGACCAAATTTAATGGGAATTAGCTTCATGGTGGTGGAGGAAAGGTCAGGGGATTACTAAAGTCATTGGGATTCATCCTCTGGGACCATGAATGAACAGCATTTCAATCCGAAAACTGTAGATATATTTCTGTCTGGGCCAAAGTATTGGACTGACTTACAGACCAACATTGCTACATTGCCTACAGCCATGCCGCTAGCAAGGCTGAACGGACCAGAAACAAGCTTCACCTGTGTGGCATTAGAAGCTACTATCTGTTTCATTGGGCCAACGTGAACGCATTCTCGTCACCTTTGCCGTCTTTGATCGAAAATCTTGAAAAGTGGAAAACTGTTTCTTCACGAGTGCAGCATGGAACACGTCTGCGGAAAGGTCAAAGGTTGTCTGCTGTCAAACTGTCCAAAGTGTAATGAAAGGGAGGCTTTACAAAAACCTGACAATACGCAGGTGTGGCGTTCGTTTGGAATGGAAAACATCTGCGGTGGTTTGAATAAAGGTTATCGTCGGAGCAGGTTATCCAGATCACCAAACCTTTCCAATGACAAATTATGCAGACTTGTTTAAAATGGTAACAACAATGGCATCTGCTGCACTGGATCCTGTTGAGGAACATGTCCATTCCTGCATTACCTCACACTGCTGTGAACTCCACCTGATTACTGTGGCTACAGTAACTGCACCACAAGCACAATCTTTCTCAATATTTAGGACATATAACACATGGAAACTTTTTTAGGGAAAAAAAAGTGCCAAGTGATCTCAACATTTCTCCCCTGACATGACGACATTTTAAAAATAGAGGTCTGACATTAAGTGACATTCACAGTCTTGACGATCTGTGTCGACTCCTGTGTGAACCTGTAATAATCCAGCAGCACAAACCACAAAAGTCTGGCAACACAAACTATTCCCAGCCATCACTCATCAAACTTTACTTTGGGGCATGCATCGGATGCTTAATTCAAATATGTGCTGTTTTCACAGACAGATACAGACTAGTAGGGATGCATGTCTGCCTGCAGAGTCAGTCTGTGTGTAGGAGGAGTGATGTCAAGCTGTGTGTTCAGTCAGTTACATTAATAGTAGGTGTGCTGCAGTGTTTGTTTTGGGTCGTGCAAAATATTGTGCTGATAAAATCAGCAAAGAAAATATATTAGAAAACCAGAACGCCTTCACAACGTTTCATAAACTCGTACACAACCACAAGGAGAGAGGTATTAAATGTGAATTGATATGCTTCAAACTGAGGCTAGGCTAAGACAAATGGAGACACACACCCACCTGCACAAAACCATCCTCCACACACTGTCTCTTTTGGTACAGCAGCTCCCTCTAGTGGAAATATGGTGGCCTCACTTCTCCAGACTGTTCGAATGCCACACTGCATAAAAATATTGCAGAGAGCGTAATCTACATATTCATTTTTACAGTATATATATATATATATATATATTTTATGTCTCTGCTACATTAAGTGTACCAGGAAGCCTCTCCAGTGTGGCAGCGTGTACAACAACAAAATACAACCCTCATTAATTATTGTCATTAATTACACCTGTGCTTTTCCTGCTTTGCTTTGCTTTGGTCATAAAATATTGCCTGTCTTCTAGTCTTTTAAAACAGGATGCTGAACTATTCAGTGGTACAGAGAGCAGTTAACATTAACATGCTGTTCACACATGAGTGATAAATCCCACAATATAATATTCTGACGAGGCCCCCGGCTACTAATACTTCTGTAGTTCTCAGGTAAAACTAAACTGAAGGTGGGACCTTTTTATACTCTCACCACTGTAAGTAAAGCCAAAGAATGACATTTATATTTCTCACGTATCATCATCATTCAGTTACCTTAACAGTAATCAATAAACATTTTAATTGCATCAGTAATTAGCCCAAATTTCCATCTTAATAAACCCAGTACACTATGGATAATACTCACAACTGTACTCACATATTCTTCTTTTTTAAAGAAAGCATGACTGGTTCATGACTGTTTAGTGTACATAAATAAATTTAACAGCCAGTGGTGGAAGAAGTAATCAGGCTCGAATCAAAGCAGTAACAGCACTCTGTAAAAAATACAAAGTAGGACTGAAAGTTTATCAGTAAAATACACTTCTGAAAGTATAAAGTACGGAGAATTGTCTCTAATACTATGTCATGTCATTTCTCTCTGAAATGTAGTGGAGTGACAGAATAAAGCAACATAAAGTAGAAAAACTATAGCTGAGTACAACTACCTCTAGATTGTACTTAGTGTGTAGTACTATATGTCACCAGCGCAGCTGTCAGTGAGGTCACCTGGCACCTTGTGTTGAGGTAAAATAGTGAGGATAATGACGTCCTGTGATTCAATTCAAGTAGCAGTCAGAGTCTTCTAGTTTTCAGTCAGCGCATGCAACTAACAACTGTGCATTTTCTCTGTGGACCCTCAGTGAAACAGGGACTCCAGACATGAACACCTCCCCTTGACCCAGGACATTGTGTACAAATGGGTCAGTAGAACATTAGACTACCTAAAGCACGTGCTCCCGTGTATATTTACTTTAATTGACGCCTGATTTAAATAAAAACTTGTATAATTTGTAACCTCTTGTGTGGAATGTCATTCAGCAGTCACATTTACAGACAAACAGGCCAGCTAAAGGGCAGAATGTCAGCTGCATGAGCTTCACTCATTCATCCACGCATGCTCGGTAGAAACTTTACGTTGCGCGCATGCGCAGTCCGCCTCGGCGTCCATTCATTATAAAGCCGCAGCTTCCTCCGTCTCTTTCCACCTTCAGCCATTTTGACAATGTTGGGAGCTGTGGGACGCTGCTGCACCGGGGCTCTGCAGGCTCTCAAGCCTGGGGTCCAGCCCCTCAAAGCTCTCGTTGGATCCCCAGCCGTCCTTTCACGTAAGTCCCCGCATGCTCGGAGTTTTTTTTTTTTACCTACATCGTACAGAAATAAAGAGGCGCCTGTCAGAAGGGCACGGGCGGTGCTAACGCTAGCTGTTAGCAACACGCTGGCTGCCTGCCGGTGCAGGCCTTAACTCTAAAATGTCAAATTTGAAGTCGGTTGGAGCTGCTTTAAAATGTCAGGTTGTCACACCTGCACGTACGTGCTCTTGTTGACAGGTGTCACGCGTCAGAAAGTGGCCGGGCTAGTGTTTTTCCCGTGCTAGCAGCAATGACCTTTGTGTAATGACATGAGGCTGTGCAGAGGGGGCTAGGTTAGCATTACAACCTGCGCTGCAGCTAAAGTGGGCAAAAGTACATTAGCGAGGTTACACAGCCGTCTGTTTATAACGTTTATACACACATTTATGAACATTACATCGCAACACAAACAGCATTAAGACTGTGACGCATCAGAAAGTTGTCTCCCATTGAATGTCCTGCGTTTGTCACTAGCAGCATTAGCAATATTAGCTCGAAGTACGTTTCATTCATCTGTCAGTTAACGTTATTTATTAACTTGTTGGACTTTAAATTGATTAAATTTTATTAATGATAGAAACTAATATGCTTGTTGGTCAGTTAGAGGGCGTCACTCGGTCATTTCAGTTGTTTTCAGGCTAATTCGTAGTTAAGCCGACAGCCATGACTTGACATTGAGGCGGAGCGGCCAGACTTGCAGTTGTCTGCCCGCCTTGCCTGGTGCTTCTAACCGGATAGACTTTGTGGCAATAACAAGGTCACGACTGCACATGCATGTATGAATGACTCTGGGGTGGGGGTCGTCCACTAATCGAAGTGTCCTTGGGCAAGATACTGAACCCCAAATTGCTCCCTGTAAGTCTCTTTGGATAAAGGTGCAAGCTAAATGTAGATGACACTGAGCTAAATGCACACTCCCTCCCTCCCTCTCTGCATTGCTTTACAGGTAGAGACTATGTCGCACCTGCTGCCGCCGCTGCCACCGCCACCGGGCGCATTGTGGCTGTCATCGGTGCCGTCGTCGACGTCCAGTTCGATGAGGGCCTTCCCCCCATCCTCAACGCCCTGGAAGTCGCTGGCCGCGAATCTAGGCTAGTCCTGGAGGTGGCACAGCATCTTGGTGAGCAGCCTGCACGATAACCTTCAGCTGTGACATCCAAAATATTAAAAGTACACAGTGCACTAAATGGAAATCTCTGTGTGTTCAGGGGAGAACACAGTGCGTACCATTGCTATGGATGGTACTGAAGGTCTCGTCCGTGGACAGAAAGTTCTGGACACCGGTGCCCCCATCAGAATCCCAGTGGGGCCCGAGACCCTGGGCAGGATTATGAATGTCATCGGTGAGCCCATCGACGAGAGAGGTCCCATCTCCACCAAGCAGTGAGTTCACTTTAAAAAAAAAACATTTGATTACACCTGTACTGTCTTTACAATAATACACAAGATGACTCTTTAAATAATTGTTTCTTTTCACCGCAGGACTGCCCCCATTCACGCTGAGGCCCCTGAATTCACCGACATGAGTGTGGAGCAGGAGATTCTGGTCACTGGCATTAAGGTGGTGGACCTGCTGGCCCCCTACGCCAAGGGAGGAAAGATCGGTAAGTGTTAACACAAATGTTGACTGAGATTTGGCGTTCTGCTGGCAGGGCAGACGACGGCTTGCATGTTGTACTCTTCGAAACTCACCTTATGTTTGTCACGGTCACAGGTCTGTTCGGTGGCGCCGGTGTCGGCAAGACTGTATTGATCATGGAGCTGATCAACAACGTGGCCAAGGCCCATGGTGGTTACTCTGTGTTTGCCGGTGTGGGAGAGCGTACCCGTGAGGGAAATGACTTGTACCATGAAATGATTGAGTCTGGTGTCATCAACCTGAAAGACACCACCTCCAAGGTGAGGAATTTGGCAAGGGGAGGACAAAAGAGGCATTAACAGTAACATGGAGGCAAATATCAACCACTTACCTGGACTTGTATTGCTTCTAGGTGGCGCTGGTGTACGGACAGATGAACGAGCCCCCAGGTGCCCGCGCCAGAGTGGCTCTGACTGGACTGACCGTAGCCGAGTACTTCCGTGACCAGGAGGGTCAGGATGTGCTGCTCTTCATCGACAACATCTTCCGTTTCACACAGGCTGGCTCTGAGGTCTGGAAACAACCGGAATATTTAATAGCAGTCACTGCGAAATGTCACAAAAAGATGACATGATCTGATCGTCTGGCGTCTTTTAATTCTCAGGTGTCTGCCCTGCTGGGTCGTATCCCCTCTGCTGTGGGTTACCAGCCCACTTTGGCCACTGACATGGGTACCATGCAGGAGAGAATCACCACCACCAAGAAGGGCTCAATCACATCTGTGCAGGTAAACATGGAGCTGTGTTGTACCCGTGCACCCACTAAAAGATGATAAATGCTGGTATGTGTTTTATTATTTGGGTTTATGGTCTCAATTCTCTCCATTTCAGGCCATCTACGTGCCCGCTGACGATTTGACTGACCCTGCCCCCGCCACCACCTTCGCTCACTTGGACGCCACCACTGTGTTGTCCCGTGCCATCGCTGAGCTGGGTATCTACCCTGCTGTTGATCCTCTGGACTCCACCTCCCGTATCATGGACCCCAACATTGTCGGAGCTGAGCACTACGACGTCGCCCGTGGCGTGCAGAAAATCCTCCAGGTTTGTACTCTTTGAAACGTGTGTTTTCGTTATTTGTTTTGATGGGATTACCAAGCTAACTAGTTTACTTTCCTCTTGTAGGACTACAAATCCCTGCAGGATATCATTGCCATCCTGGGTATGGATGAGTTGTCTGAGGAGGACAAACTGACTGTGGCCCGTGCCCGCAAGATCCAGCGTTTCCTGTCCCAGCCCTTCCAGGTGGCCGAGGTCTTCACCGGCCATTTGGGCAAGCTGGTACCCCTCAAGGAGACCATCAAGGGCTTCCAGAGCATTCTTGGTGGTAAGTATTAGAAGTCACTGTTGAAACATGTTCAAGTACTTCTTATACTACGACTAATGCTGCTTTTTCGTACCTGTTCCTGTAGGTGAGTACGATGCTCTGCCCGAGCAGGCCTTCTACATGGTCGGCCCCATCGAGGAAGTCGTTCAGAAGGCCGAGAAGCTGGCTGAGGAGCACTCATAAACATCTAACCAATCTAAACTGTTGTGGGGAGAAGAGGAGAAAAACAAAAGGAGAAGGGGTCCTGTGGTTAGGAGCACTTGGTTTGTAAAACATGTCAAAATGTACCTGTCCTGTCATCCTGAAAGAAAGTTCTATTTAATGTTTCCAATGAAAGATGGAATAAAACACTGTCTTTACACAAAACAGCTTGTCAACTGTATATTTCCGAAAGGCTTTAATAGTTGTAGAGAATCTTGTTCCTAATGGAGAGTTTCATGAAATGGCTGTCCTCATCCATTCTGACCACAAGATGGCAGTCTTGAGCCACGTTACGCTACCTGAACTGTGTTGCAGCTTGTCACAAACTGAAATAAACCGGTGGACAAACAACTGCATGTGTGTTTGTTTCAACTTCTATTCACAGAGAAGTCTTTAAAAATGTGGGTTTTTATCTTCAAACCTAACCAGCAAACACTGACTTTCTAAGGACTGAAATTGACAGCGTAGAAACACTTTGACTTGTTTAATGGAAGAACTTAAATCACTAGTCTTTTGATTTCCTCCAACAGATGTTACAGGATCATGTCTCAGTCAAACAAATTGCAGACATGCCCTGATCTACAAAACCTGGTCTCCAGATTTGAGGAAAATATGGTGGTACAAACCACCAACAAATGTTCCCTTTTAGTCAGTCACAGATTTTTGCTTTAATGTCCAGCTGTGCTCCCAAGCCAAATTTATCTGCTCAGGCTTTTTATTCTTTTATAAATCAGGCATAGTACACAGGACATAAGCTACTAAACTGTCTCACTGACTGACCTCAGAGTGGCCAAACTCTCTCTGTTTGAAACAAAACGAAGCTGCTCTTGACCTTGGGTTTGCCTCAGAGAGTCTCTCTCTTGTGCATGACCATGAATACTATCCAACTTGACTTTTATTCATCTCTGTCAGCGACACACTTGCTCGGATGCTCGGACATCTCGTGGACTGGCTTGTCTTCTACACGGTGATTCACTTGTACTGTCTTCATTCTCCTTGATCAAGCTTCAATCAATAGTGATATGTCAGTCGTCAAAGTCTCCTGAGAACTACGTTAAACTACAAGTGAATGTTCTGTCATCAGATTCCGTCATAAACAAAACAAAACAACAACCGGTGAGTTCAAAACTTAATTTCTGCCTTAGGTCTGTTGGGCCGGATCCTAAGAGAAACTGTGAAAGTTTGATTATGCATCACCTGAGAAGCATCTAAGAGCTGTTTTCTGCTGGACTGTAGTCAGGATTTACTGAAAAGGTGGTGATAATCAGTCTGCAGAGGATCATCTGTAGAACATTTTAAATTTATTATTGGTTTTGGCATCATGGCTTTGAGGTGTTATGTTATTTCACCAGGCACAGACACTGAAATGTTGATGGATTTTATTTCATAGCATCAATGTGTCTTTGTTTAAAGTGAAAAATGAGGACAGAACAATTGTAGTGCAGTAACATTTACTCAAAGTATATTTAAACTGACACACTATTTGCCTTTATGTTCAATTTTAAACTTAATTTTGTAATTTACAGGTTAAAAATCAGAAGTGTGAAGATGACTTGTGTTCAGAAATTGAGAAAAGTATCAGTGTCAGAGCTAAAAATGCCCTTTTGATGAGAAGTCCCAGACCAGACTAGAAACAGACAAACTGCTACAGAAAATCTACTGACTTCATCATATAAAGGGAAACAGACTAAGGTTAAAGATAACTTCTTAATGCCTGCAGTTATTATTAAAGACACACAAGGTTATCATAAATAATTCCAAGGCAAATAAACAGTGAAGGTGTGCGAATCTAGTGCACTGCTTTGCAGTTACTTTGAAGTAACGTATTGCTTAAGGTGTGGCAAAACAGTGACTGGTTGTTGGCAAATTTCTCAAAATAAGCTGTTTCGGCACCGAAGCGTTTCATTTCCCAGAAGCTGATGGCTCTGACTAATGTGTCCTCATTACCTCATGACACAAGACTGAGAATGTGTTTTTCTGGTAGTCAGTAATCCCTCCACAACGTAGTCCATAATAACCTGATAGAGGTATGTAGCACCTGCGAAGCCCTACAAACAGACATTGCTTGCCAGGCAGTCAACCAAAGGTCACCTTCATGGGATACATTTTGCCAAAAGCCACCTCCTCCTCTCTCCAAAGAGAGTTACGCTGCTGTCAGGAGCATCTCCTCCACACACCAAAGCATTGATGGGCTTCTCCTTGGGCGTGCTGGGACACGCTGAATTAAGTATGAAGTATGCTGAAGCTGAAGTATGTTGACTGAGGTCTGGTCTACCTGAACAATGAAGTGAAAACAAGACATCTACATTCAGAACCTTCATGGCTGCTCTCACATCAGCGTCATTGCGGCTTTGTTCGTAAACATGGCTCTCATTATCTCATTATTGCTTTCTAGTCTTTTAAGCTGCCTAAACCGTATTGTTATGAGCTCCGGTTGTGATACCAAATCTTTACTGCACACCTGAACACAACAGCTACTCCAGATCAGGTTCCACTGTGACCGTTCTGTTCAACTCTAAAATCTTTTGTCTTCACATCCAGCTTCATTGCACCCATTGACTGAAATACACCGATGTGGTGTGATCCATGATTTTAATTTTATCTGGTAAACAATGCAACACTCAGCTCTCGTATCTGCCCCATTTAATGTATTTTCAATGTGGTGCACACAAGTGACACCGATTCTGTTTCACACGTGGAAAAAAGGAGGAAAGAATAATGTGATCAGAATCCAGTGGTTTACTGAAATAACTGCAGTAAAAGCTGACTATATACCGCCACCATCAAGAAGAATAGAATACATTTACATGTGTTAGCAATAATTCTCCAAATCGGTATTTGTGGCACCAGGATCAGGTCATTCTCACATGATATGTGTGGTGTGGCATATGAGTCATGCCCAACTCATGCCCGTGGTCAGACTTTAAACCCCATACAGATGATGCCACAAATACTACACGCCCAAAAACAGTCAAAGAGAATCTATGTTAATGGAACGTCAACAGCTAGCTAGCTATTATGTCTAGGAGGCCAACATTCAGTTTCTTCGACCCTGGTCACCAGGCAGCGGCCTTCCTCCAGCAATCCAAACAGCAGCCATGCATACCAAAGAGAGATAGTCTTCTCTGATATTAGAAGAGAACAACAAATACCTCAGGGCTTAGCACCAAAGTAAGGTCGCCCTCTACACAAACATACAACGGTTTCAAAATCCACTAGACTCCCAACAGAAAAAAAAAGATCAGTATGGTGGGTAAGCGCAAAACGAATGTTTCAGAAGAGAGACACAAGACAAAGCAGTGAAATACACTCCTGCGTCAGGACACTGGAGGTGTTCCTACATGTTTTGTCTAAAAAATAGCAGCTCAAGGAGACGCATCAATATACAGGGCAAAACTGTGTACACGTAGTGTTTGCCAAGCTAAATTCAGTGATCAGACTAATGATTGACTGTTGTCAGAATATGCCAAAGTCAATATATTCTTCTTCCCCGACTCAGAGAGAAGGGGTTAATTTCTTAAAGTTGATTACATAAATGCCTGTTAGTGGATAGTCAGTCTACTAACTACAAAAGTAACTGTTCAACTGTACTATGAATTATTGTTAGAATCCTCTTTGTAAAGTTTTTAGTGTTAGGGTTTATTCAAATATACATAAATAGACTTTACCAATGAGCCGAGCTAAATGCACATTTTTACAACAGCCAAAACAGTCAGAGACTGTGACAGTGATTATAATCAACCTTTCAGTTTATGTGCTGGAGCTTGTGAGCTAATTTTCGTCAGTGCAATTTTTCCATTTTCATTGAAGAGTCTGTGGGTATTTTGAGGATTTGTAAAAAGCAGTACAGCATGAATCCTTCAACTCGGTCAGTTCAGTTCAGTTTGGGCTGATTCTGTTTCATATTAACGCCTGTCCCACTCTCAGCGTAACCGTCATTCTGTTATGCAATACCAAGGGCTGACTGGAAATGGAGCTTTAATGAAACAGTGTTTGCCTGCAGAGCAAGCCACACAACAATCCCACATTTTAGTTTTTGAGGTATGACGTTACATGCAAAAGATTTTTATCACTAACATTACAGCAGGCAAGACAGTGTAAGAAACTGAATCTGCAGATTCCAGTTCATCAAAGAGCACTCCCGCGGATGTACTTTGTAATCAAGTCTAAATAAGGCTGCTCTTTCTTTTCTTTGACCTTTCATACATGCCATCAAGGCTAAAATCATTAGTCTCAATCTCTCTGTAGATAAGGAGACCTTGGAACTGACCCCAGTCTTGCAAGTCTATAGAAAATATTCAAAGAAGAGATACAGACACACAGAGAGCTTCTTGAATTGTTTATGTCACAAAGGTAATGCATAAAGGCCTTCCAGCGTAATGTTAGTTGCATAAAAGTAAACAGGAATAAAGCTTCAATTGGGACTACAACTGCTTTGCAATAGGAATGGCTTCTTTGCTCAGGATGTAGTCCTGGACACAGGACGGCATGTACGACAGAGGCAGCCAGAAAAACTTGGCGTCCCAGCCTGGGGAGTAGCGGGTGCGGGGCCGGACAGCGGACACGGCATGCTCCATGCATCCCACCACCTTCATCAGATCTCCATCGCTCATTTTGGCAACTTTGTCTGATATTAACAGCAACGCTGGGAGGGAAAATGAGTGGCATAAATAGAGGAATTCAAAACACATAAATGAGGAGAAAAAAAAAAGACCTAAACTTACCCTTTTGTAGATATTCAGTTCCATAATCATCTTTGACTTCCTGGGGCAGTCGATCCCAAACCGTGTTGACGTTTTTGCTGAGGATAGCAGCGTCGGTCACGTTTGTTTTGAAGAAGCCTGGTTCAATGCAGAGGACTTTGACACCAAAGGGTGCCATATTCAACCTGGATAAAACATTTCATTTCATCAGTACTTGTGCAAAATAATCACTGTGCTTACAACAACAACAAAAAGTTTCACCTGAGGCTGTCATTGAAAGCTTCCACACCATACTTAGAGATGGTGTATGGGCCTCCTGTAGCACTGATCCTCCCAAACACACTGGCGATGTTGACCACCCTTCCCTTGGCCTTCTTGATCAGCGGCAGGACGCTAAGTGTCACTGCGATCACCCCGTTCAGATTCACGTCCAGCATGGACTTGTAGTCATCAATGGTGAGCCAATCGCATGGCGCAGAGGGAACGGACACGCCTGCATTGTTCACGACAGCCCACAAGCCTAGGAGGATCACACAGAAGACATCCAGTCAAGAAGGACTCTTTCACAGCACGCAGAGACTTCTTAAAAAGGCAGCAGCTGAGTCATGCGCTGCACAAGAAAAGAAAAGTCCATGCACATCCAGACATGCTGGACAGTGGCGGCGTTATTCACAGGAAAAAATATGGCACAAGCTACCTCAGGTAACTAGTCATCACAAGCACATTGGTATTCAACCGATGCCATCCAGAGATCAGTGAAGAAGCTTTATTCTGTTACCACATTGCTGGCATGAACACATCTTGCAAAAATTCTGGCAGCTTACTGTTTTCTTATTTGTTAATTAGTAAGCCGAATTGGTTTGGTTGAGTCGGGAAACTGTATCATTGGTGAATCTGCACCTCAGAAGAGTTGTCGGTTGGTTTGTGCTGCTTTGAAAAAGAAAAACTGGTGAGTTTGGATGCATTTCTGTTTTTAAAAAATTGGATATTGTGCCGACTTTGTCGTGTTTTGTATGGCCTCGGCTGCTCCGTGCTCATGTGACATGCTGCAGGTGTGTTTTGACTCTTAACCCTCTGGGGTCCGAGCAGTCGCCCATGGTTACAAAAGCCACTCATAGGACCCAAGAGGCTTAGACTGTTGTGGTTTGGTTAGACTAAGGTGCTGTTTGAGTGTTCTGTTTGTCACGTTGCCTTGGTCCAGTCTGGTCTATGTCTGTCATCACCTACTATTCAACATGATTGGGCATGAACACTTGCATATCGAGTTCTTGTGTTTTAAAAGGTTATTTAATTTTCCACTGACTATGACACTGACAGTTGCTAGTTAGCACACAACACAAAGTACTTGAACCAGTGGTATTTAAAGTATTTAAAGGTAGGTACAAAATGTCATGCTCATTAACTCTACACTCACCGCTCTCTCCCACTTTGTCCTTTATCATCGCCGCAACTTTGGCCACGCTGTCCTTCGACCTTACGTCGAGGTGTGTCGTGATCAGTTTGCTGGAGCAGGCCTTCCTCAGGTCCTCTTCTCCCTTCTCTGTGAAACATGAGGCGATCACTCGGAACCCCTGTTTGTCCAGATGGCGGGCCAGGAGGTTGCCAAAGCCGGAGTCGCAGCCTGTGACGTACACATACTTGTTACCCTTGTCGGGGACCCTGGGCAGCTCCCTGACCCAGCGGTACAGATAGTAGCAAACCACCAGCCCCAGGAAGTACAGGAACATGACTGCAGGCACAGAAAGGGGGAAAACTGTTACTTTTACTTACTGCAGATTTCAAGCAACAGCACATATTATCATGGCACTCCCAGAACAACACGTACCGCTGGTGAAATATTGTGTACATTGTCTCAAGTCTCAAGTTCAGTTCTGTTTGTTACATTTCATGGTTACTGGGTGAGAAGTGGAAGGCTATTCTAGAGCCAGTGTTTGTTCTTATAACAGGTTCTTGCTCAGGTGATGATTGACATAGTTATGTATATTAAATTCCTTATATGTCAATGCAGACACTTGAATCTCACATACTGGACCTTTTAAAGTTTTAAAAGTAAACCTACACAATGCAGAAAATTAAAATTTGATTATTACTACTCATACATTAATATAAAAAATGGGTTTCACTGTTGTAACTATTCTGCATACTAAACTAATGATTCTTTTTATATTCCCTGATCGTTTCCTTTTATGAGTGGATCGATTGTTTGGTTTGCAAACATTCAGAAAATAGTCAGAAATGCTGTCACGATTACCCAGAGTCCAAAGTGACAACTTCACCTGCGGTCCAACCAGCAGTCCAAACAGTTAATAAAAATAAAATGAGATCATTAAAAAGCTATTCACCACGGAACCATGAAGTGGCTTTGCATGAAATAGATAAATAAATAATTTGTAAAGTAATTATCTAAAAGCAGACAGAAGCATTTGACTCAGAGGACAGTGCACTTTGTACTTTACAAGTGCATTTACTTCACAACTTGCTAGTACCTCAGTGTGAATCAGTTCATTCACAGTGAAAAATAAACTACCTCTTGTAAAGGTATAATATTCATAAATGACCTGCTTTAAACATGCAGTGATAGGAAATAGACCTGATATAACTTTATCTGTCTAAGCCTGATCTATAACCTCCTCATGAAGTGGAAATATCAACAGAAACACGCCAAGTCATTGTCTGTCCCTAGCTTTGAACTGAGCCACGAGCTCATTATAAATTAAGTTAATTAACAGTACTCCGTGAAGTCTTCTCGCTAATTTGGTGAACATAACAGGAAAGAAGCACATACCGGCAGCGCAGCGTCTTCTGGCCGTGTAGCTCTCACAGAAGAACGGCACACTTCTTATTTGGAGTGGAGGCGGTGGAGAAGTGCGTCGACCAATAGGAGAAGCCCGGACGGGCTGATCAGCTGACATGCGCCACCTAGCGGCAGATATTTCATACACAATATATATATATTTTTTCCATTCAGCTCAGGTAAACATACAGGTTGCAATGAGCATTAACAAGCTGTATGTTCCCTGCTTTCACATGAGCTGAATGAATTGCTTGGAGTCACCAGATGCCACTGATGTTAACGCTACAATATACTGTAGTTCTGTATTAATACAGTCTGATGTACAACACTACTTCTCTTCATGTTTATTTATTTGCATATTTCTTCTTCCTGTATGAAAATGAGGGATGGTGTCATGCGTATACGTCGTGGTCCTCGTTCTTATTAGCTGATCAGTAGCACTAGTGTCATACAAATATGGATGTACTATATGAACACATGTAACTGTGTATTATTCTCTCTTACTAGCTCCATACACAGACAGATGCCATAGTTGTGGGACTCTTGCCAAACAGTATTTCAATAAATATTTTCTCCGGCAATATATTATTGTGCTTTATTTACATGTCGTGTGTATTAAACTAGAATTATAATAAATTACATTAAAGCTGATGATGCTTCCACTAGAACTCCCAAACCTGAGATCACATCACCCCAAAACCTGCACTGGCTCTCCAAAAGCAGTCCAGTCCTCATCACCTACAAAGCCCTCTGACCTGACCTCCTGCGCCGAAATATACCCGCAACCTCAGATCCGCTGATGCTAACCTCCCTGCCCCTCTCAACCGGCTCCAGGCACTGGACCTGAGGAGGACAGGGCCTTCTTCCTTCCTCCTAACATCTCAGACAATTTCCATCTCTCCTTCTCCTCTCATTTAAAACTGCATTCAAACAGCATCTATTTAATCCATCGGTACCCACTGCTTTTGGTTACCTTTAATGCCTTATATAAATAAATCACATTATTATTATTATCAGTATTAAAAGTCAACTGAAAAAATAAAAGTGGGTCTATAGAAATAGAGCTCTACCTGTAGCTATTTTCATGGTGAATAAACAGTACAGCAACAGTAAAAAAAATAATTCTATAATGAAATTTACATGAACAAAGCCAGGCGCATGAATGCATCTTTATTTTATATATGATATATAATATTTATGTATATTTTTATATCTCAGGATCTATGGCAACAAAATGAAGGCTGCACTTGTTACAACATGATATGTCACTTTGTTACTATTAGCATTGTATGGCCTCACATTTGGGATGTAATGTTCCCTGTTATTTTAAGTTTAATCTATACTGATGCATTTTTAGCCACTAGGGGGCAGCAGGGCTCAAAAAGCTTGACATACATTAGACCAGCGGTCTTCAACCAGGGATCCACAACCCCTAGGTGGTCCGCAGAGGCACTGCAGACGGTCTGCCAATTTTTGTCATAATAACTGACAATTTTCACCAAAATAATGGTGAATGTGAGGGTGCAGATAATGGAGAAACTACAAACAGAGGAGGCATTCGCACTCCAACTGGATGAATCAGTCCAATAATAATTACACATGAACTTTTTTATCAATCATAAACACATATAGGCTAATAACCCAGTATATAAATAGGTTAATAAGTTATTGTGACACATGAAGAGGCGTTAGCGTAACATTTGACTACTTACATGTCCAGAAAATGAAGAGCAGCATTTTGGTCGCGTTGTTTCTCTCGCCTCTTGATGAATTTAAGTCCAACATTTATCTACATTTAGTTTCTTTCACCAAATCTAGGTTAGCTTTAGCTTGTTAGCTGTTTGACTTTCTCCAGAAGCGAGTTGCTGACGTTGGTCTGTCTGTAGAGGCGTTCGGTAGCTCTTCCTTTGGTCTTCCCACGTTAAGAGTTCAAGGTGGGCCTCCTCTGCAGTCACATAAGATATTCACACAAGTCTCTGAACACCATGTCAGCACGAGAAACACAGCACTGATAGCAATTAAGGGGAAACAAGCTGCTTCCTGTTAGCCCTCGTTATCTCAAGGCGAGGCAGCTTCTCTGGTTTTTTCGCAGCAGTCATTTTGACATGAGCTAGCAGAGTAAACACAGGTGTTGCCAGTGATACTAATTAGGGTTCTGTTCCATTCAGGTCAAACAGAGTCAGGGTGCTGCTGTGGTGCATAGAAGTATATGGAACAGAGCCATTATAGTTGGAAACACCTAGCAGCATGCAAACATACATTAGAATGAACCTACAACCCAGTAACCACACGTTAAAACTAGCCTGAGATAGATCTAAATTTAAATATGTACAGAGAAATTAAACATTTGCAAAGGATTTGAATATGCAGAGAGAAAAACATTTGCAAACTTTTGAATATGTACAGTTCAACTCTGAAAGTTACAAAATGTGCAGAGGTATTCAAAATTTGCATAAAAAAACAAGGCCTTGAGGTTAAAATGTCATATCTGTCATTATTCCCATCAAAAAACGTGCTTTTCTCTTCCTCTGCTCATGCACACGCTTAAACATCACATCCTGCCTCTGTTCAACAACACAGGATGTTCTAATAATACACACAGAGGACATCTGATCCCTTACTTATGAGGGTGTGCCTTCTGTCTCTTAATGACTACTACAGTATAGGCTAAACTTCACAGAGTCACAGAGACAGTCAAGTCAGAGTCTGAAAAGGGTCATCTAAGGCTTTTTATAGTTCTACCACGAGGTGGCAGCAGTGTTGTTTGGTGACTTGTGTTTCCAGGTGTTGTCTTCGGATTCTCTGTCTAGTAATAAAGTCAGTGTTTCCGGCTGTGTGTGTGTTTTAGTGGGAAATAGGTCAGAGAAATATACAACATACTTACAACAGTGCTGCTGAATAAAAACACACCAACGCGCAATTTGTTTACAGCGAAGCGGCTGTACAACCTTTAAATGTCTCAGTAACTCTGGGAACATAGAAAACTGTGACCTTCACAGTTGTGTCCAACATTATTTCGGATTGTTTGTGTGCGTTCAGTTTCAATTTTTCTGACTGTACTGGAGACTTTTGGTTGACTTCAACATTTATTTAGCATTATATTAATAAATAATACACTTTATTTATATGGCACGTTCTAAAAAACACAGCTACAATGTACTTTTAATGTTTCAAAATCCATAACTGAAGGTATTTTAAGAATATCACACTCTTACAGCTCACCCTTAACTTTCCAGAGGATTGATGAGATGAGTGTAAAGTTGTTTAAATCCTGCACGCATGTTCATTATCTTCCTCTTCGTGTAGTGTCCTGACGGGCTCAGAAGGCAGCAGTGAGTGACCGACAGTTCATGACCGCCAGCGAGCAATCAGTTGTTTTCATGTGTAAGCGTGCCAGCCCAATCGGTTGTTTTTATGACAGTATAAATGACAAGCATGACTTCATACATGGTCTAATCTCACGGTCTGATTTATGGATGCATTCAGTGTTTTGTCTGAGGCTCAAATGATTAAATAAAGGTCTGTTGTACTGCTGTTTTTTTAGACTTTAATGATATAAACAAACATTTATATTCGATTTAGTTGTTAATTTAGTAGCAGGTAGGCTTATTTTATGTACAATATGTACCTTTAACATCATGATGTACTAGACACAGGCTGGCATCTATCTGTAGCAGAATATTTCAGTTTATTGATAAGTTTATAAGAAATCAGCCTTCACTTTGCCTGTTTCACGTGTGTGTTTGTTCGTGTGAATTTGAAACCCGCCGTATTTTGCACTATGAGAATATTCATTTCCACTAGATGACAGAAGTATGTACAACATGAAGCTGACCAGGAAGTCTAGTTGGAGGAGGGCAATAACCTCTCGTGCAAAACGTTTGAATGTCAACACACGACTCGTGCTCACATGAATAGTAAAACAATGTCGTCCTTTTAAAGCTGCTGTGTGCTGTGTGATGGTTATGGGATATTGTGTCAGTATTATCAGTTTTTATTATAAATACTAGTTAAAGTTTGCTAACTTTAGCTAACATTAGGAGCCATAAATTAGACCAAGTCAGACTGTAGCAGCAAAACTCCTGAGTGCACAGCAGTACTGTGTCGTATTGATTAAGAATTAAGCTTTTATTTAAGAAGAATGTGTTAATTCTTCTTTTAAAAGTTGCACAAAAAATAGATAGCTTAAATATCTAGCATACAGTTTAAGCCATAGTGTGTACAGTGCTGTGGTCTTCATTCGTACATACTGTATGTTTTACTTTTTTTTTTGACAATTAACGCCACATAATCATCCCACAACTGTTTGACTCAATCTAGTATATGTCCACATGCTGGCCACAGGGTTCTGATACTGTGTTAGACTAGATCAGACATGGCCAAAGTCTGGCCCGGGGGCCAGCCACGTCCCGCGGTCAGATTTCATGCGGCCCGCAGCTTCGTTTTTATAATATATTATTTATGGCCTACTGCATGGCTGGTAGATTTTGCTTCTTTTGGTTGACATAACGAAGCATCTGAACCTCTAAGGACAGAACTGCTGGTGTTATATCTGTAGATGTGACACAAAATATTACTTTCTGAATGATTTTGTTAAAGAGAAGAGCAAGAGTGATATGTTTTATGTTAACAGACTTTGTATTAACTTCATGCAAACTTTGCATTTGTATGTAACTTTTATTGTTTCTCCTTTTTAAAATGTTAGCATTGGCCCTCAGGTATCTTCAGTGTGAAATCTGGCCCTCTGTAAAAGAAGTTTGGACACCCCTGTTTAGACTAGTTGTTTAGACTATTTTCTACCTCAGACCCTCTGAAATTCGTTGTCAGTCAGAACTAAACTCTTTCCTTACTACCCACACGACCTGCTACTTTCCTTCACCTGGCTGTCAGGGTTTAAGTACTTTTCCTTATGCTGCTTCCAGTTTAGGAGTATTATCGACTCAGTGGGCATGCAAGCCTGTGTAAGAGTACAGTTTAAAGAAGTATTATAGAATTGACGTTTTAATGAGAGGCTTGATTACATTAATTATTAACCTCATAGCACAGCATTTAATTCATATTGACAGATGGTGCCTGATTTGCCTTGTAAATGATAACCAAAGGTTTTTAGAAGAATCAAACGAGTACTTAAATCTATAATGCATGAAGATAGATAGATCTATTCCAATTCCACTTAGACTAATTGTTGATTTCCTTAATGGTTCACACGTTTCTTTCTTAGATTTTTTCATTTTGGGATGTTTCATTGTAATGCAACACAAACACAGTACAGTACTCCCATTTGTAAGTGAATATATTACATCAAGTAGTCTGCAAATTGCAGGTAAAGCCATTGTTATTAGTCCATTGAAGCTGACACAACCTTGTTTTTAAAGGGCAGCTGTCGGATTGGTGTGGCTATCAACGTAATTGTTCACTAAAGCCTCAGTCTTCACTTAAGTCCTATTAATCCCTGTGCTAATCAGGACCTCATGAAGATTCACAGTCCATCAAATCATTCAAAGTCTTGGAGAAATAAGCCAAACACTCTAATGTCAGTGTTGAAACAGTTTGGCAGGTAAGCTAGCGTAATAATCCAGTAAGATTTATATGTTTGAAGGGTTTCTTTGACTGATACTGAATCTTCTCTTGGTCAAAAGGATCACATAATGTTCATTTACAGCTATCACATGTGTGAATACGTCGGTCACGTTAAACTAGAGGAGAAATGCAAGGCCTTTGCAGGTGAAATGTTTGCCCGCCGGGGTCAGCGGCCTTTTCAAGCAGCATAAACCGACAGGACACTTACCCTCAAACAAAACACTCTGACCCCGAGTTCCAACCAAGCCCAATTCTGTTCAATAAGAACACGTGAATCACTGCCAAGGTACACAGTGTGTCGTCCTCTACCCAAGTGACAAGCTGCCACAACTACTACTACCTGGTTGACTGAACAACTGCATGTCTGGATACTGGACTTAATCGCAGGAGGGCTGCTGCAGCTTTCATTTGACTCCTTTCGTTAGAACCGATGATTAGTTTCAATCGAGGATAAGAAACTTAGTTTTCTCTTTAAAAAAGGGAACGTGTAGGTAAGTCTCATTTTTTTAGCTTTTTTTAATTTTTCCTCAAAAGTGGATGACTGCTGGCAGTCAGTAATTATTCTGCTGTTGGACTCTCTTTTTGCTTTTCCTAGATGAGTCATCATGCCAACAGGATCAGTTAAATTACAAAGCATTAAAAAGCTGGGACAGGAAAACCACAGCTATGATTTTACAAATGAAGGTAAGGGACGAATATGTTGATGTTTAAGACGCTCCAAAATGATCAAATATGGCAATCTTTTTCCTTTTATTTGAAACATCTGGATAAAAGTCTCAGCTACACAAAAATATTGAACGCCTTTTCTATTGTTGCGTTGCAGAACCAGCTGGCTCCTACATGTAAGTATTTTATGGCACAATTTATATATTTTTGAAGAGTATCTTGGATATTATTTCAAGGAAACACTTTTGTAGAAAAAGGCTGTTTTCACTCAATCTATGCATGCTTTGTCGACTTAAATGCCACCACTAGCGAGCCAGAATTATGAAAAGAGCAGGAAAAATAACGACATGATAGCCTCAAACAGGATACAGTTTGTGACAGCTACCCACTTCAAAAGAAATGCCATATCTAGAAAGCGTTATCGCTGCAGAGGTCAATAGCCATGGCCATGTGTAATTGTATTTATGTCTGTATGGAGATGTGTGCTGTATATAGGCAGGCTTGTGTACATGAATTCATTCAGACTTCAACAGTGACGCTATATGAGAGAACAGTTGACATTCTACAATACAAAACATACGTTAAAGTAACGCATTACTCCCGTACAAGTGGTGATGATTTAATGATGACATACCCTGATATTCAGCTGAGGCCGAGCCAATCAGAGGCAGAGAAGAGTGACTCATGACTTTATCCTCCTGGGGAAAAAAAAAAATTCCCAGTGTGAAACAGCCAAGTGCCTAATAAATGTCATTTTTCAAGACATAACTGCACATTTTAGAGCGACCTTTTAATGTGACCGGTCCAAGACACACCTGTGTCACAGTCATGCTGTTTAATGACCATGCTGATATGCCACACCTGTCAGGTGGATGGATCACGTTGGCAAAGGAGAAGTGCTCACTGACACAAATATGTGAGCACAATGTGAGAGAGATAAACGTTTTGTGTGTGCAGAAGAGTGACATGATCATTTATTAATCACACAGGAATTCATGAAACATGCTGCATTCATTCTTTAGTGAATAGTAGTGGATAGTAACCCCTCATTTCACTCACTCTGTTGAAGGAGAAACTAGGGTTGCTTCAAAACATGCAAAATTCCCTGTCTAGAGCCAGTGTTCAGTTTGTCCGCTCTGGGCTACTGTAGAAAAATGGTGGACTCCGACAAAGGGGACCCCTAAATCTGTCACACTGGACTTTCAAACGTGTTTTTATAAAGCAGCTCACAGTGTGTTCTGATTCCTTCCATGCAGGACCATGACAAATGACAAGGACAATGAGAAGTAAGTAGAAAAGCTGCTGAGGCTGTTGTTAACTTTCACCTTTACCTCACAGAAAAAACTGACGGGCCTTCTCTTTCAAACAGAGATCAGAAAAATGTAGATCAACCAGCTATCAGGGTTGGCTTCTTCCAGCTGGTAAAATACTTTTTCAGTTTTAATTTAATAACCTATTTCTTCAGCTCTCCTAGAGATTTGTCCACTCATTACGTATTTGTGCTTACATATCCGTCCAGTTCCGCTTTGCCACGTGCAAACAGGTGCTGATGATGGCGGCGGGTAGCATTTGCGCGATTCTCCACGGCTCGGCCCAGCCCCTCATGCTGCTGGTGTTCGGCCTGCTCACCGACACCTTCATCGAGTACGACATCGAGCTCAACGAGCTGGCCGACGACAGGAAGGAGTGTGTGAATAACACTATCCAGTGGAAGAGGAACTACACTGCTGCACACACTCTCAACCAGTCCGACTGGAGCCTCATGAACAATTCAACACTGGAGATGCTCGTACCGCTGAAGGGCAGGTCGTGTGGGTAAGTGGGTTGTGAGAAATGCATGAGGTGGGCTTTTTTCAACATGGAACATAGTGTAAGAAAGTTTCAGATCTGTTAAGTGTGGTTTTGTAGTCCTCTAATATGATTTATTTACTGAATTCGTGCTATCTTACAGGATTCTCGACATTGAATATGAAATGACGTTGTTTGCCTTCTATTACGTTGGAATCGGAGCAGCTGTATTCGTGCTGGGATACTTTCAGGTTGGTCTCGTTTTCACACAAAGACACTCATCTATAATTAGATTTGCCTGTGTCGTCCTTGGATCCACTTAAATTCAATCAGCATGACACAATTTGATCCTATCAACTATGAAATCTTAAAGGAAATTCCACTGCATCGGCAAATCCTCTTCCTGCTGCCTGGATATTCTGCCTACGAGCCTTTTTTAAGAAATAAATATGTTATCTGCATCGCAAATAGTCAGCTCTTCTCTTCTCTTCTCTTCTCTCGGGCTATTTGCCACAAACTCCAAACACTGCAGTTATTAAGCCTTTCTTAACAATCTAAATACATCACAAATGAACATCAAACCTCCTATTCATGAGTGAAATCCTTGAAAAGGATTTTGTTCCTACAACTGAAAACCTTCTGGTCCTTGAACGACTGCTGATGTCAATATTTCAACCACACCACCACACCAAGACAGCTCTTGTTAAGGTCCTAGATGACATTAAATTAAAGGCAGACGGTTGGTGTTGGTTGGCTCGGTTGGTGGAGCGTCCGCCCCATGTATGAAAGCTCAGTCCTTGCCGCAGTGGCCCAGGGTTTGAATCCAACCTGCGGCCCTTTGCTGCATATCATTCCCCATCTCTCTCTCCCCACATTCCTATCACTTCTTCAGCAGTCTCTCTCAAATAAAGCTTAAAAAGGCAAAAAAAAAAAAAAAACCTCTTTGAAAAATAAAATTAAAGGACGGTGGAAAAATTTCTTAGTGTATTGAATCTCAGTGCTGCATTCGTCACGGTCAACTACAAAGTGTTACAAGACAGACAGGAAAACTTGTTGGGACCTTCGGAAATTGGTTTGAATCTTATCACCTCTGATTTCCTTTGTGTAAAATAATTAACTTTGACATCTAGTCTCAAGAGTCAAACTCCAAAAACTTCCAGATCCTACATTTCCCACAAAAAAACCTCAATAGCACTTTCTTTCATTGAACGAATTTGAATATAATTTTGCTTCCCCAACTGTAAGATCTCCTTGTGGGTGACAGCGGCTGCCAGGCAGATCCAGCTCATCAGGAAATTGTACTTCAGCAAAGTGATGAGGATGGAGATCGGTTGGTTCGACTGCACCTCTGTGGGGGAGCTCAACACTCGCATGTCAGAGTGAGTGGGACAACACTGACGTGATTTCTGTCTCATGGAGTATTCTGGAGTTTTGGTGCGTGTGTTGTGTTACAGTGGGTATGTCTGTATTACAGTGATATCAACAAGATCAACGATGCCATTGCGGATCAAGTTGCCATCTTTCTGCAGCGCTTCACCACCTTTGTGTGTGGTTTCTGCGTTGGCTTTGTGAAAGGATGGAAGTTAACGCTTGTCATTGTTGCAGCAAGTCCACTGATAGGCATTGGAACTGGTCTTATGGCTCTGGTGAGACTTGATTTCTCTTCATTTAACTTCTCTTGATTGACCTGACTTGATCTCTGTTGACCTGACGTCTCCTCCATTGACCTGGCTTGACTTCCATTGACTTGGCTTGACATCCATTGACTTGGCTTGACTTCCACTGACTTGGCTTGACTTCCCATGAGTTCCCATGACTTGGCTTGCCCCCCCTTAACTTCACTTGATTGGCTTGACTTCTCTTGACAAGGCTGGATTTCTCTTGACCTTTCTCTGCTGACTTGCTGATTGTCTCGACTCGACTTGATGTGACTTACTGACTTGACTTCACTTGACTTGGTTTATTGACTTCACTTGACTTGTTGGCTTTATGTGATTTGTTTGTCTAGTTTGTGGCTAAGCTAACAGGGATGGAGCTGCAGGCCTACGCCAAAGCTGGAGCTGTGGCGGACGAGGTTCTCTCATCCATCAGGACTGTGGCTGCTTTTGGTGGAGAGTTAAAAGAAGTGCAAAGGTAAAATCTGTCAGGTGACACTCGAAGATTGACATTTTCCTACACAAATGCAACTGTGCTGACTTCCACTCCTCCTCCACAGGTATGACAAGAACCTGGTCTCCGCGCAGCGCTGGGGCATCAGAAAAGGTCTGATCATGGGCTTTTTCACCGGATATATATGGCTGATCATCTTTCTGTGCTATGGTCTCGCCTTCTGGTATGGCTCAAGTCTGGTGCTGGACACTGAAGAGTACACACCAGGAACTCTACTGCAGGTATCACACTTACCACAGTAACAGAATATGTCGGGACCTTTCCCTACACATTAAAACAGCATTTTCTTGTTGGATTTTAATGTCTAGCTCGATTTTGTGATGAGTTGGTTTTCACAAAGCCCTTGGTTGTTTATCCTTTTGCTACGACTAATGTGACACATGTAGAACATGGTACAGTGTCTGTTTAGAGCTATAACATACTGGCCTCTTCATTCCAGGTGTTCTTTGGTGTTTTGATAGCAGCCATGAATTTGGGGCAGGCCTCCCCATGTCTGGAGGCATTTGCCGCAGGCCGAGGAGCTGCTACCATCATCTTTGAGACTATTGACAGAGTGAGAATGCTTGATTCTTGAAGAATTTCATCCTTACAAGGTGCTATATTTTCACAGGAAACCATCGCCTCTTATTGACAATTCTCATTTTTTAAATGTGTTACTGTCAGGAGCCGGAGATTGATTGTTTATCCGAGGCTGGGTATAAGCTTGACAGGGTCAAGGGAGATATTGAATTTCACAATGTGACCTTCCACTACCCCTCCAGACCTGAAGTGAAGGTACTTGCATTCTTTTACATTTGTTATCATATATAACTCAGGGTCACTTTAAGTCATGGTGTCATGTGATCTCTGCTCAGATCCTGGACCAGCTCAGTGTTGCAGTGAACTCAGGGGAGACTACAGCCTTCGTTGGTCCAAGTGGAGCTGGGAAGAGTACTGCTATTCAGCTCATTCAACGGTTCTATGACCCTAAAGAGGGAATGGTAGGTTTGTTCCAAAATGAACATGCAACATGTAATATCCTGATTTCACGATCTGTGGTCCCTTTTCGTCAACTCCTGAGATTGACGATTCCCACGACACACTGTCACTGCCTTCTTTTTAAGCTTCATTCTAGTCATTTCAAAAATAACTATCCCCTGAGGGTGATAGAAGTATATGATAATCTGTTTCATTATTCAGCCAATGGGTCCTAACAGCCTCATTTTTCACTTTTACTGGAATTAGAGTTCTTTGCACACCTTACTTTCTTCCCTTCAGCCTCTAGAGAAGGAAATAGCCTCTTATAGCACAATGAAGGTTATGCAAAAGACTAACAACCACATCATTTGAAACTGAAAAAAAAAAAAAAAAACACATTACAGAAGAAAAGTATCTTAATAGCGTCATTTATCAATTTTGGCAAACCAGTTGCTCTCTGTGCCCTCAATCTCAGGTGACCCTGGACGGTCATGACATCAGAGGGCTGAACATCCAATGGCTGCGCTCGCTGATTGGCATTGTGGAGCAGGAGCCTGTGCTGTTTGCCACCACCATTGCTGAGAATATACGCTACGGTCGACCCGGCGTCTCCATGGAAGACATTATCGCTGCTGCAAAAGAGGCCAACGCCTACAACTTCATCAAGGAGCTGCCACAGGTGAAGTAGATCCAGTTTCAGCACAGAAACACAAATTCAAAGTTTTTTTTTTTTTTTTTTTTACAATCAATACACATCATAACTTTCCCTGCCATCTTAAATCTGACAGGAATTCGACACCTTGGTGGGGGAGGGCGGAGGTCAGATGAGCGGCGGTCAGAAGCAGCGTATCGCAATCGCTCGAGCGCTGGTTAGGAATCCTCGTATCCTGCTGCTAGACATGGCAACCTCTGCCCTCGACAACGAAAGCGAGGCTATAGTTCAAGCAGCTTTGGATAAGGTAAGTCCAATGTGACCAATTAACTCCTGTTTGAATCTCAGGTTTGGATATTTTATAGTTTAATTTGTAGCCCGGTGGCAAGACGAGAAGACAAGATTTTACAGCAACCTCAGTTTCTTTTATTTTGGGATGTACTGTAGAGATGATAGTGTTTTTCTCAGTACCTAGCATAAACGATGCAACAACATACATTTGATTTCATCATAGGTACGCATGGGTCGCACCACCATCTCTATCGCTCACCGGCTGTCCACCATAAAGAACGCTGATGTGATCGTCGGCTTTGAGCACGGCCGAGCTGTGGAGAGGGGCAAACACAACGACCTGCTGGACAGGAAGGGGGTCTACTTCACGCTCGTCACCCTGCAGAGCCAAGGAGACAAGGCTCTGAATGAGAAGGCTCGGCAAAGTAGGTCAAACTTTGGGTTTTTCATCCCACGAAATCTAAATCCGCACTGTACGGATGTTCTGATTGCGATCATCGCCCCTTTGTTTGATCTCTCGATTTAGTGGCTGACGAAGAAGAGCCCGGGAGGCTGTCCAGAGCTGGCAGCTACCGTGCCAGTTTGAGGTATTATACAAACACATTTCCAATCACCCTCTTCCCTTTATCACTTGCTCATTTATTTCCATGTGTATAATATCAATTTACATGGTTCTGACTGTGCATTTAAATAGGGTTATTACAGCAGTCAATTTGGGGCTGAAATTGAGTTGTGACATGGCAGAAACTGGGACCTTCATTTACTTAATTAGCCTTTTACACTTACTTCAACGTTTGGAGCGTTTAGCTGACACTATCATCCACAGCCACTTACAAATGGTGCAACAGCAGAGCAGGCCTGAGGTCCTCTATCACCACTATTACAAGCAGCCAGTAATGAGTGCAAGAGGAGCAACAGTCGTGTAGCTACAATATATTCCTGTTCATGAAGTGATGGATACAGATAACAGCAGGCCAGAAACATTTTTATTTCTGCAGAGCTTCGATCCGTCAGCGGTCCCGATCCCAGCTGTCCAATCTGATCCCAGAGTCCTCTGTTCCCATGGCTGGAGAGCTCGGCCCCAGAGCCTATGCTATATCACAGGCAGATAAATCCAAGGTGTGTGTCAATCCTCGGATAGCATACAGAGTTGAAAGCGTTTACTTCATTTGCCCGCTGATGTGCATTTGTCTGTGTAAATGTTCAGGATGCAATCCCAGAGGAGGAGGAAGAACCTGTGGAGCCTGCTCCAGTTGCCAGGATCCTCAAGTACAACATACCTGAGTGGCCCTATATGCTGTTTGGATCCGTTGGGGCTGCCATAAATGGAGGAGTCAACCCTGTGTACTCTCTGCTGTTTAGTCAAATCTTGGCGGTGAGGTTCAAGCTCTGATTTTTAAAAGCCTTAACAGACGCTGTGTGTAGAATTTGGAGACGTTTGAACCAATCTGACCATCTGACCATTAACATGACAAAATTCTGAGGAACTGAGATGGAAACAATAAATCAGCGGCGAAATGGCTGCAAAGCCACGACTGCTGACAGTCACATACATAAAGTCAACACTAATAGATTTAGCTCACTTAAAGAAGGCGTTATACACGGTTTGTTAGTATCTGTTTTTACTTGTACAGCTACCAATATGCTGCACAGTAAAAATTAATTTAGGTATTGGAATACTGTCTCATAACTGTCTTAAGACCACACTTATTTTGCCCTGCTGTGTATAAATATGTATCCGTATATGTAACTGTATTAACATGTTTTTGTACGTGTGTGTGTGTGCAGACATTCTCAGTAATAGATCCTGTGGCTCAGAGGAAGGAGATTGATAGCATCTGCCTGTTCTTTGTCATGGTCGGCGTCGTCTCTTTCTTCACTCAGATGCTGCAGGTAGAGAAGCAGTCTGCTTTAGCAAGACTGATTGCTTTAGTGCTACTGCTTTCACCCCCTGCTTGTGTTCAAGGTTGGGGCAAAGTCACAGGATACCTCCTTTCAGTTTGGCAAATTAATACCTTCTGTGGATGAAAAAGATTGTCCTACATCCTGCAGGGGTGCTGGTCTATAATTGAGCCATGAGTTCTGACCCCCTACTGCTGGAGAGTAATGACAGAGACTATTTTCACATGACTAATATATTACATTATGCTGTAATTTAATAATAATAATAAAAAAATACTTCTTGTGTTTGTCTCCAGAGTTATGCTTTTTCCAAGTCTGGAGAGCTGCTGACCCGCAGGTTACGGCGACTCGGCTTCCACGCCATGCTGGGCCAAGAGATCGGCTGGTTTGATGATCACAGAAACAGCCCCGGAGCTCTGACCACACGTCTGGCGACCGATGCCTCACAAGTTCAAGGAGTGAGTTACAGCCTCGATATAAAAAGATAAAAATATGAAAAAGTCATTCAGTCCCATACTCAGCAAGAAAATGACAGTTTTATTTAAAAAGCTGATGAGGTAAGATTTGTCCCCAACAGACCTACAGCAGGCCACTCATCTGGTATTAAAACATAATTTGATTTGAAGTGATTTATTATACAGTGCTCACAATCTGCAGAGTCACGTACTTCACAACCTAATAAAACACAGTGATTTTCATGTTAGCTTTGAAAGGCAGATGACTCCAGAAGCACTGAAAATGGCAGAAAAGTTGTTGTTTTTTTTTTTAAGGTTTTCTGGCTGTCTGAAATGTTTCAGACGGGTTGTAATGACTTCAGTTTCTGAATTTTAGGATGATTATTTTAGCTCTGCCACTGGAAATAATTGCTATGGAACATAACACCTAAAAATCTGCACTCTGCTGGTGGATGTTTTACAGGAAACTCACAGGAACACATCTACTTTTAGCATTTATAGCCCCAAACTTATTGGAATTGATTGATAGGTGTCTCTTCTCATTTTATATTCATATTTATATTGATATACATTAATTTAGAATGTAAAAATCATCAAACACTGCAGTTACTCAGCTAACCTGAGATAGCTTAACAGCAAAGCAGCAACTGCTAGCTATTCTTAGCATAAGTTTTGGGTAGTTTTTCTTCTCTATCTTGATTAGCATTTGCTGCTACTTCATTTAGTTATTTAAAATAACTTCTATACCAAGATGTCAGTTCACAAGCTACAATGGAAACAGTATTTTACGTTTACGGATAACAGTTAAGGTGGGAAGTCTTTGCTAAAGCTAAAGCTAGCCATGGCTATCTTGCCAGCTAGCTTTCACAAGATACAGCTTTCCAGCACATTTGTGTACATCCAGTGAATTTAAAAAGCTTTCTATATTTGGTCTACCATGTTTATTGTATGCAAATATATTATAATTGAATTTACATCGTAAAACAGATCTACAAAAGTCAGATTCGGGTCTGAACTTGTAGATTCTATATTTTGCCTGTTATTGGCTGATTTACCTTAACTGTAATGTATTTTAATCACTGAATAGATTTATTTGAATATGTGACTTTATGAATTAATTTTACTTGATTCAATCCCCGAGGAGAAGCATCTTGACATCTTGAGTCAAGTAGTCTAACATGATCCCTCTTCTCCACTCTTATTCTTCTAAGGCCACGGGCTCGCAGATCGGCATGATTGTCAACTCCCTGACCAACATCGGCGTGGCCATTTTGATGTCCTTCTACTTCAGCTGGAAGCTCACGCTGCTCATCCTGTGCTTCCTGCCGTTCATCGCTCTGTCGGGCGGCTTCCAGGCTAGGATGCTAACAGGGTTCGCGAAGGAGGATAAGCGGGCCATGGAGTGTGCCGGACGGGTCAGCTATAGACTCAACAACTTCACCAACAGTTGCTTCATTTTGCAATTTAGCAATAAGGGTGGCAACAGCAGATAAGGCAGTTGAACGTCAGCCTTTATTTTTGGCTCCAGGGTTTCAAAAAAAAAAAAAAGCTCTCCAGCCCTGCAGCTGAACTCAGATCTTTGTACAACAGCATGGCAAGTTAGGAACAGAGCTAACACTGTCAGGCTCAATTCCTACCGGGGCCACCCATGCTTAAAATGCAGTTATGGTGCTGAAACACACAGTGGATAATACCCCAGGCCAATATAGTGAGAGCAAGAAAGTTCACAATCAAAGAAAAAAAAGTATTCAAAAGTCAATTTAATATGGACTTTCTTTAGCTATCTTAATCACCTCGATGCAGTAAACCTCACCCATCCAAATAAAGTGGATTAGATGAAAGTTTAATGATCCCTATGGGGGAAATTGGCTTACTGCAGCAGCATAAAATAGGATATAGATAAGAACAGAGCAAATGCTTATCTATATCTTATTCCTCTTGACACAGTTTCCCCCCACACATTAAAAACACATAAGAATTAATATACAGCTTCTATTCATCTATCCTTTCTGGTATTTCAACCCAAGTCCTTTATTTGCAGATTTCCGGCGAGGCTTTAAACAACATCCGGACCATCGCTGGCCTGGGGAAGGAGAGGAGCTTTGTGGACCTGTACGAGGCCCAGCTAGACGCTCCGTACCGAATGGCCCTGAAGAAGGCCAACGTGTACGGGGCCTGCTATGGTTTCGCCCAGTGCGTCGTCTTTTTGACCAACTCCGCTTCATACAGGTTTGGAGGTTACTTGGTGCGACAGGAGGGACTTCACTTCAGCTTGGTGTTCAGGTGAGAGGAGAAGGCTGTCAGGTGTCATTACTGCTGTTTACAATCAACTCCAGGCTCCACTTCCTGTCTCGTTTCATATTTTTGTAGCAAGTGGAGCCAAGGGAGTTCATTGACATGCATAAAATATTGACCTCATCTACTGTCAAAATGTACTGCAAACCAGAGCCTTGTTTTGTGGATGCACTTCTGTTCAACAGTGACTAACTCTTCATTTCCTGTGACTGCTTCACAATAAAAGCCTCTGTCTTCCACCAGTTGAATACCTTTAATGCGAAGCAGCAGCAGTAAACACTGGGTTAGCATTAGCGGTGACGTAGTACAGCTGTAAACAGTGAGGCTGATATATGCTTCTTTTCATGTGAATCTCACACGTGTCAATGGCGGACCCCGCCACTAGTAATTAAAACTACCATAGAGAGGGAATTACAGAATGTAAACACTAAGCTATTGGCTACAAAGCGGTATCAATCTCGGGAGAAGAGAAAGGACCCAAGGTGAACCAGCAGAGGTGTGAAAAGGATTGATAGATGTCTCACATTACACTGGTTTCTCTGGCAGGGTCATCTCAGCCATCATCACCAGCGGCACAGCGCTCGGCAGAGCCTCCTCTTACACACCTGACTACGCCAAGGCCAAGATCTCAGCAGCGCGCTTCTTCCAGCTGCTGGACCGCGTGCCTCAGATCAGCGTCTACAGCCAGAAGGGAGATAAATGGGTATGGGGACATTTGTTATGCTATGTGTGATGTGCTGCACGCTGACTGTGTAAGAATGAGCGCTGCTTCCATGATAGATTCAGAAGTGAATCCACATGAAAAGTCAGATTTCTTAATCTTTTATGGCCCGCCTTATTAATTTTACATCAACCATGGAAGAGACATGCATAGATGGAAGGACTCAAGGAGGAATTGTCAGTGCTTTCATCACATCCTAAAGAAAAATCCTGAAAACATAGCTACCTACCTTTTTAAAAGATGTGAATCATTCAACAGTTATTAGTATTAAATACTCTTTACTAGCTGTGTAACCTGCCTTTTGTGGACAGAAGGTGGCATCCTAACACTCCAAGGAACCAATCAAACCTCCCTCCTCTTGTGTTTTCAGGATAACTTCCAAGGGAACATAGACTTCATTGACTGCAAGTTCACCTACCCGACCAGGCCAGACATCCAGGTCCTGAATGGGCTGAACGTGTCAGTGAAGCCCGGCCAGACGTTGGCCTTTGTGGGCAGCAGCGGCTGTGGGAAGAGCACCAGCGTGCAGCTGCTGGAGAGGTTTTATGACCCAGACCAGGGCAGAGTGGTGAGGAGGACACACAGCTACATCCTGTATATGCATATACAATTAGTGTACAGCGTATTATTAATAGTTTTAATGTATATAAATGGTCTAAGGTACTGTTTTAACATTTGGAGGGAAATATTATACTTTTTACTCTGCTACATTTATTCAATAGCTTTTAAGAACTACTTAGAGTGGCACAAGGTTACAATCATAGTACCGATGAGTAAACTGAACTGTGAATAGAATGAATAGTCACATTCTGTCTTCTGTGTCAGAATATTAACCTCAACTTTATGGAAATCCATCACATGATGTTCAATTTTGTATTTGAAGTTTTTTTTATATATACACACACACACACACACACACACACACAACACTACTTCTATATGTAAGGTGTCACGATGAAGCCACAGGGTAGAACTGCACCCTCAGCTCTATGGGGCATTTTAGCATCTTTTAGCTCAATGTTTCGGGTTCGTTCTTACACCTCTCATCATTGTTGTTTTCAGTGAATTATCTACCTGCCTGGCAACAAACAGACAGACAAAGTTAGCAACTAACTGGTGAATACAGTGGAGCATTTAGCTAGCTAAATGGTTAGAACGTGGTGGAGACCAAAAACAGAGCTAAAAGTAGTGAATACTGGACTCAAATGTTCATTATGAACCTAAACATGACTCCAAATGAATCCAAAATGTTGCTACAAATGTGCTGAATGTAATACATCATGAAACAAGAGGCTACGGACGTAAACACTTCACAGCAGGGATATTGTTGCATGTACATAAAGTTTAGGACAATATGAAACGGTATAGGGAGAATCTGGTGATGTTTTTTGTCATAGTTCAACGGGGACACGTGCAAATGAGAGGTCTGACTTTAAAAAACAGCCAACTTTATATTGTCACAGCAGTTGCTGACCTTTATTGAAATGTCAGATAGCTCATTGTGGGATGAATGAGTCATTCGTATAGTCTGCTTTCAGCTTACACTCATGAGGCTCGGTTGTACCTTGAGTGTCATTGTGTAACGTAAAATCTGTAATTTGTCAAAGTCAAAGAATTGCTGGACATTTAGTGTCCTCTGTGATTGAAGTATTTCTGACGCTTCTATGACTTCACTTCATCAAATCAGACGTTTATGCTGACTTTGTTCTTTGTTTTAAAAAAAAGGGATGGAGATTTGCCTTTGCGCCAGTGAGGAATCCCTGCCAAGATTCAAATGGCCTTAATTGAGTTGGAAGTGGTTTTGAAACGTAGTCCTGATTCTCTGTCTGGGATTTAAAAAAAGGACAGGATCACCTCTGCATAGTTAGGAGAGAAATTACAGTAGAGATGGTGTTATGATAGCTCATTAAGTGGATTGTATTTTCAGTCTTTGATTCTTATATTGCTTTCTACTAATGGGGGAATCAATTGTTTCCTGCAGCTGATTGATGGCCACGACTCGACTTGTGTCAACGTGCCCTTCCTGCGCTCAAAGATTGGCATCGTGTCCCAGGAGCCCGTCCTGTTTGACTGCAGTATCGCAGAGAACATCAAGTACGGAGACAACCTGCGGGAGATCAGCATGAATGAGGTCATCTCGGCCGCCAAGAAAGCCCAGCTGCATGACTTTGTCATGTCGCTCCCTGAGGTACCGGGGACATTTTGTGTGTGATGTTTTTGTGGTGAGAGGCAGAGCAGGTGAGGCTGAAATGAGGTTTACTCTGTCTGTGTTCAGAGAGCAGGTCGGCAACGGGGCAGGCAGCGAAGGCAAACAAAATGTAAAAGCAGGCAAACACAGGCAGCGATCGTGGCAGAACAAGGGGCACGTAAATGATGTGGGGAAACGGTGGGAGAGAGAGGCTGGTATATATACACAGCCCAGGGTTGATGAGGGGCAGCTGTGGTTGATGTGCGAATGAGGAGCAGGTGTTCAGGTACCTCAGCTCACCACCAGGAGTCCTTTTCACTTTTTTAAAGAGCAACTGAGAGAAGTCTGTTTGCAGTGGCCGGTGAATGTGAAACTGTTATGACCGCCTTGTGGAAATGTTTTTGTCCGACCTGCGCAGGCTGATTGTGAAAGTTCTGATTAGAAATCAGAAAAGCAGATATGTACAGGAAACACTCTTCAGGCTGAACCTTGCCTTTTTTATGTCATAGACTTGTTTTCGCAGCAGCCATTTTGACATGAAATAGTAGGTAAACACAGGTGTTACCAATAGAGTCCAACAGAGTCAGGGTGCTGCTCCGTTGCCGCTTGACCACACCACGTTGCTCTGACGTGAAGCCAGTGCAGAAGTGCCAAAAACTGCAGTTCCTCATATGATTTAACCCTCCTCGAAGAAAGACGACCTGAATGACTTCCCAGGCTTTGCTGTCCATGTTCTTAGCTCTTAGCTCGCTTATGTTTGTCCTGTGAGAGCTTTGAAAAGTCACATTCCTTCTGTGTGCACAAACTTGGCCAATAACGCTGATCCTGTTCCATCCATTAGATTTTCTCTTTTCAGGAGTTGTGAGAAGATACAGAGAGCAACTTGTAGACAAACTCAACAAACTGAGTTTGTCTGCAATAAGTGAACATCAGCTGATACATCAGCCTGGCAGATTTGTTGGTGTAGCTCTACAGTATCTCAGAGAAACTTAGGTCGGAGTAGTTTTAGGAGTTTCTCTTTAACTTGGCCTGTTAGTTGCTGCGTTTTGCCTCAGGATGTTTTGTGTCTCAGGTGACGGGGCAAGGCAAGAAAGTGTCAGGGCGAATTATGGAAAGTCGCACTAATAAAGAGCCTGGGGGGAGTGAGAGAGGTCTGAAGCTGAAACAGACGGAGAACACGGCCTCATGACATGGCCTGACGTGGCCTCATTATTACTGCTGCTTATTGTTTTCACACTGAGTCCAGGTGAAGTCATCGCTGTCTGCTGAAGACGAATAAGATGTGAGCGTCCACTCACCTCTATATTTAGTACCTTTAATGTTCTTCTTCCTTCCTGCCCCAGAAATACGACACCAACGTCGGCGCGCAGGGTTCTCAGCTGTCTCGCGGACAGAAGCAGCGCATCGCCATCGCCAGGGCGATCATACGTGACCCCAAGATCCTGCTCCTGGATGAGGCCACCTCCGCCCTGGACACCGAGAGCGAGAAGGTACGCTTCATTAAACTCGGAGCAGCACCGTCACCGCTCGCCCAATCCGCAAACCTCACATGACAGTGCAGTGCAGCTGCTTGATATTCTCCGGGCACGGAGAGCAACGAGAGCAGGCAGTTAATTATTATTATCATTAACATCATTATCATTCATCATCTCTATTATTATCACCAGCAGCTCACAGTTCATACCAACCCTCCAGTAGAGCTTCTTTAAGATCAATATAGTCTGTGGGCCTGTGTGGTAGCTTTTCCAGCTCAAAAGGCTGAACCATGCTGAGGACAAAGAGGCCTCCGCAGCACGCTGATCCACTGAAGCATTCTAATGATAGTAATCAAAGCATGATTGTGAAATTGCTATAATTGTGAGGCTTGCGCGGGTGCTCTGCGGGAGAACTGATGGCTTCATGTGTGCGCTTTTATGCCCCGTGACAGACGGTGCAAGAGGCCCTGGACAAAGCCAGAGAGGGACGGACCTGCATCGTTATCGCCCATCGCCTGTCCACCATTCAGAACTCTGACATTATCGCCGTCATGTCCAGGGGCTTTCTGATGGAGAAAGGAACGCACGACCAGCTCATGGCCCTGAAGGGAGCCTACTACAAGCTGGTTACCACAGGAGCACCAATCAGTTAACTGCTCTGGGGAAACAGCGGCCAATTAGCAAAGCAGCCAAGAGAGATGAATGTAAGGAGCAGCGATGGCGCTGTACGGCTTGAGAAAGCCAGGACTGGAAGGATGTAAAAAGATACACCTGTTCACTCGTGCAGTATTTATTCGTGTCATGAAGAGAGGGGCTTTTGTCTGGGGGGATTTTAAGGTGTCTTTCTGTTGGCGGTTGTTTATCTCTCGGATACTGGGTCTATCCCAGTAGCCACACTTGCAGTCTTAGGCACCAAAGTGCACGTTCACGCACCAGCAGGCAGCAGAATGTTGGCATTTCACCAGTCTGCTGCAGCAGACCAGCTCTTTGGTTAGGGGTGATGTGACTACAAGCTGGTTTATGACCATTAAGAAATCAACATGACGACATGTAGACGCTGAATTTCATGCTTTGCTGGATTCAGCCTGAATATTTATATATTCCCTGTCCAAACATTTACAGTCGCTTACTCGCTAATACAGAAAATCTATTCTTCTTGCTGAGTGATAAGAATTCTATATATAGCATAAATAATTAAGATTGTATCTTTTTATCAGGGTTTTTCAGGAATAGTAAGAGAGCTAGATGAGAAGCTCGATAGCGCTCTCGTGTCTGGATGCTTAAACTTGAAGCCGGAGCCAGCAGGTGATTAGCTTAGCATAAACACTGGAAGCGGGGATAAACAGCTAGGTCCAAAATAAACAAATGATTGTTAATGAGTGAAATTTAGAGGTCTAGCTGGTCAAACTCTTCTTTCAAATGTTCAGAAATGTCTCATATGTACAGCGTGTTTGTAGATAAATTTAATTTAATCGCTTCATGAACTGTTTCCCCTCCTCCCGGCTCCTGAATGTTCATTCTGTCATCTGATTGTAACTGTAATTCTGTATAAATGCTCCTATTTTTTATGCTTTGTGTGGAAAATAAATGAAACTATCAAAGTGTCCGAGCTCGACAGAGCCGCAGTATTTACGTGAATATGAATAATTCATCATTTAAGCGTGTCCCAGAGAGCGCTGATAAACTGCCACATGCTTGTGGTCTTAATGGGCACCTGGACCTGCTGCCAGCTACTGAAAATACATCACACAAGTCGGCAACGTTTTGCAATTTGCAGTTTGAATTCTGCATATTTCACCTGCAGGTTGTTGCTCGTAAAAACCATTAATATTACGTTGTGATTAAATCCAGAATCAGACATTTTCAGAGATAAATATCATATATAATCAGTAATGTTTACTGTTTGTAACAGGGTTAAAGGTGGCTGGAGCTATGCTGCTTGTTATGTACCGTCTCTGACTCACTAATGAGATTTATAAAAACATCTGAACATCTTCATCATTAGAGTCAGAGAGAGGTCAGTAAAGTCTGCCCAAACAGTGCTGAGATGACGTCTAATCAACCAATTAAGCAAATCACCTGTGGCTGTCACTCTAACGAACGAACGCTGCCTTAAAGTACACTTCAGTGTCCAAAAAGTAGCGATTCACTGCTAAAACGCATTGTATTCAAGTCAAAAGTAAGCAAACGTAAAAGGATAATGCGAATTTGGAAAATATTTCACCAGTAAGTAAAAACTGAAATGGCAGAGCTTCATTGAAAGATACAGAGCTGACAAAAAGTGGTTTAAAGAAGGTCAGGCGGGTCAAAATGTAACTGAATACATCAGTTAATAATAACACTAGTCAAATAATTAAAATGGAATATAACTCTCAAGGGTGCTTTTTTTCCTCTTTACTTCCAAAAAGGTAAAAAATGAGAAAAACTTCAACGCACTGATAAAATGAATTTACTGATTTAGTTTAATCATCCATTCTAGTTTCATATTTAAGTGTTGAGAGGTGAGCTAAGCTACTTTTCAGTTTTATTTTTTCAGTGAAGGTCGAGGGAAAATATAAAACTTTAGCTTTGTGTTTTACGTCCCATTGTAAGTATTTAACTAACAGCAGTATATTTATCGATTGATTTAGGTTACCTAGTAACCTTTACTGGCTTTTGTCAGTCTTGGGGTCCATGAACGCACCACTAAATGAGAGAAAATGGCTCCTACTTTGAACTGCATTACCACCTGATGATAAAATAACTTTGACAGAAAAACAAGGGCAGGGAAATGGTCACCGTGATGGATTACACGTCTCAAACGAGTTTCTCTCTCGGCGCCCGGCAGAAATGAATACAAATCACACGCCGCCTGGAAGGTAGTGCAGGAAACCCACCCTATATGGAGCACCCTGTAACGTATAGTTTATACGTGCACCATCACTGGTGCGGCCAGGACTTTATTTTCCTATCTGTCAGTCAGGCGTTCAAATGACAAGATGACATGCTTGTAATAAACAGAGAAGTGATGCTCGTGTGACTCAGCACCGGCATAATAAAGCACGTCCACATTAAACCTGCTGCCTGAAATGCCTTCCACTGAGACACATGTTGGGATAACGCATGCCAGGGCTTCCTGCTACGTGAAGATAATGCCGGATGGCAGCATTTCAGGGCTTATCCGTTTATAGTGGGGAGCTGCTGCTGTAGGCCTCCCCCTCTACTTTTTCACTTACATAAACTAAAGCATGAATAAGCAGTTTGATAGCACAACACAGCTACTTAAGAGGCCCCGTGACTGAATGAATTCTTGATTCTGACGGGAATATTTAATCTGACGCAGCCGCCTGATCCTCTACTCCCTGTCAGTGTGTTTCGATGCCGCCGCTTGTGACTGCCTGTACTGTCAGAGCGCAGATGTCAGAGACACTCCATCAGTTAGTGGTAATATGCGATCACACCACACTGACCTCTGGGAAATTGAGTCTTTAATCACAACATCTCCAGAGCCAGACTCCAGGTATAAATTAGCATTCCTCAGATGGAATCTAATCTCACGGCTTTCTCCCGAGAATTCATTCAGCGAGAGGACACTGTTTGACTTTGTGCCATGTAACGTCAATGCAATTCTGATTGATGAAAACAGCCGCCCGAGGCCGACTGAGGCATCTCTGCTGGGTGTGAGAGCGTTGAGCACGCTCCTTTGTGTGATCCGTCTGTTCACAAACAAGCAAACAGACAGAATCAGTAATATTTCTGACGTTCTGATCTCAGATATGAATTCTAAATAATGTTAGAAAGTCAGAAAATTGTAAGAACCGGGCTAATAATTCATTAGGCTAACTCGCATTAGCACCATTTGGTGCAGGTGAATTCACACAGATTATTGTGTGCCCCGATCATAATTACACCTCCCCTTAACTTCCCACAAGGATAATTTGTTTTACTGTCTTTCTGCCCCGGCTTCACCTACTGCGCGCCGGACAGCGGGTCTCCAAAGGATTTAAAGTGCTGACAGTCAAGAAGCCATTACGGCTCACTGAAGGGATGGCCGGCAAATTGGTTGGCTCACAGGAGCAGTAAATAAGATGGAGGAGACCCTTGTTTTTTCGCTTTGTCAATAGCTGGCCTTAGGGCGGTGGTGTGTTTGGAGTCGGAATTTGAATGTGGCGGAGGCGAGAGGACGAAATGAAAATGAGGCTCGGCTTTAGGTTAGACGGAACATAAAGACAAAGTTGGGTGTTTAATCACAGGCAGCAGCTGGAGGTTACGTTCCATTTGTGTTCCTGTTGGAGTCTTCACTCATACACTTCAATCATACTAAAAGGTTTAAATTTGTTCGGTGGTCTGTCGAAGTGCCCTCTTAACTCGGAATATTAATTACATTCTTAAAACGCGCGCTTGACCTTTAACAACCACGGCGACGGTGCCAAATAACAGAATCTGTCACCTCTGCACATGTTAATGGTATTTCTTTTTGCATAATTCTATCATGAATCTGATATTAGCTGACACCATTTGGTTTGATTGTCTCAGCTTTAACAGAAGAAGGCAGGAAGGATGTTAAAAACTGCTGAAGACTCGAGCCTTTTCTTCTGTCGGGCTCAAACATGGACGGCCCCATAAAAGTAAAATTACAGCGGTCATTGTAAAATAAATCCCTACTTGAAGATGTATCATTAACCCAAGGGGTTGTGAAAAGGGGCTACAATATAACATGAGCCTAATTTCATTATTACTGATGACAGTCATTACCGTTAAAGCTTTTCATAATCATAATCGTTATTACAGCACCGATAACAGAGAAACTACGACCAAAGAGAGAGCGAGGGGCTGAATCAGGAGAGGATCCCGTCGTAAGGTTGTTGTTTGTCACTATTAGGATGCTATCAGGACATTTTTTCTACTCCAGGTACCACGTATGCAATTCGGGGGTAACACAAACTGCTGGATGACCAAAGGAACAACAACACCGATCGGCACGGAGAAACAACACACCGAAGATGAAGACAGCTGCAGCGACAGCACCGCCTTAATCTCTACAAATAGATATCTGCATATGAAATTGGCACCAGACGCGTTCTGGCATCCGTCTGTAGTCCGAGCCGTTCTGACCAATCACATTTTGAACGGACGTGGAGACCAAAAGAGGCAAAATTCAATCTGGGATCGAGCTTTTTTTTTTAAATGTTATCTGCATGCATAAGCAGGTATCCGTTTAGAGATGAGTCTCTCTTGTTATTCTCACATGTATTGAGTCGCTAACTGGACAGCAGAGGACGTTTTCCAGATATTCACAGAACCATTGACTGTTGACAACAGCCAAAGGGTTCCCAGCCTGACTCGATCATCAGGGATTAATATTAGCAAACACCAGCATGCAAATGGTGCCAAAAACTTAGCGAAGCACCTCAGGAGTTTTGTTTTTTACTACGTATTGCATCAAGAACCGGAGAGTTACACCGGTATTGACTCAAGTTTCTGCTAACTGAGAAATGCATGGGTTGTAGCCCATCAATGGGCTACAGTAGCTAACAGCATAAAAGCCACCTCACAGCAGTAATGTTAGGATAAATAAAGTAACTGTAGCACAGATGAGCTCCCTGCTGTTTGCCTGCTACGCTGGTTAAGAGAACACGAGGCCCCGCATTCAGACTATGAACAACATTACCATAAACTTCCCGCACCATCAGAATATACCAGACAAGATCTGCCGTTATTTATCAGCTGCGAGGGATTCATGAAAACAAACCAGAAGGCAACTCTCATTTTCTCTGAACTATTACAATAATGTGATGCATTTTGCACCCAGAGCCATCAGTCTCTCCATCTCTCATGTTAGCCACAAACAACAGCTCTCCAATCTTCCCTCTAAATTTGTTCTCTCTCCTGGCAATTTGTTGTCATGACTGTAGATAATTTCATTCAAGGCAGAGGGGAGAGAAGCTTTCCGAGCTTTAACGGTTAGCAAGCTCGTTAGCTTGTCATTACTGAGACATGTTCACGCAGTTAATTTCAAGGCCTGTCTTTCAAAGGCTTTACCATACTGCCAAGGTAACAGTAGCCACTGGTAGCCAGGCAACCAGCACGACTGTGCTGTCCTCTAGCTATAGCACTTGTAGTTTTCACATTTGTATTTGTGCGCAGAACAAATAAATGAGATTTAACGTGTTAATTAATGATCTTTAGGGGTGCTGGAAGGCACCTTATTTAGCTGTGCCCGCTTGCTCCCAGTGTTTATGCTAAGCTAAGCTAAGCTAAGCATTTCATGGCGCTGGCTTCATATTCAGAGTAACCATATTTTCAAACACCAAACCGGGACTCTCATGTGTACCACACAGTCATGCATGCGAATACATACACACTTCTGGACGCCATGAACGCAGCTTTCTATGAGCCTCCTGGACACTCTTTAGGAAATACCAACTGTCTCTTTAGCATGACCGCTAACTGTTAGCACAACGACAAGTCCTGTCATAGTCACATGTGTCGTTTACCCTGTGGTGCATTTTTTTGTTTTTGGTTAAGTAATAATGAGTTGGATGAAATGTGAGCAACGTCTACGTAAGAACTGAAACAAGTATAATATTTTAATTATTCTTTTAACTGTGAAAACATTTTAGTGTTTTGCAGATATCTGTCTGAACACCACAATTTAAGAATAAGAGCTGTATTGATGTTATGTAAATTATTTTTTAACCTGCTGAGTAATTATTGTAGCAATATAATTAGTTTTAAATGAGCACCGTTACTGATGTAAAGCGTCTTCATTCTCAGGTAACATTGAAATAGCTCTCAGGTCTTTCTGACACTAAAACATGACATTGTCCTCTAGGTGACTGTCAATGCACGTCGGCAACACGACATCACGATGAGAGATGATGATATAGATCCATTCATTAATATTTTAGAGAGACCTTACAATCACTTTGAACCTCCAAGGTGACCTTTCAGACGTACCGTGTGATCATCAGGTATTCAGCGCGCGGCACGCAGCGTTGGAACACGTAAATGAACGACATTAAAATCAGAATTCAATTTCCTCTTTATCTGGCCTGTTACGTATTCCGTTAACGGAGGATGCGGCTGATAAAAATCATAATTACAAAAGCAAGACATAAATTATAAATTCGAACCTGTGAGGATTGTTAAGTTCTGAGCACTGTACTTTGTATAATGGCCTTCCTGTTGTATTCTTTCATTTTAGGGCAAAGAAGTGAACCATACTAATGTGCCATTCAGCATTTATGAATAAAATTTGCATCGCCTGCCTGAATCACTCACGTTGTTTGTTTAAATCAAACGTACCTCGGCGGCTCGGTGGAAATGATCTGAACATCAGGCTGGCGATGAAAGCCCGGCGCTCTGTAAACATGGCAGCCAATCTGGATCCACGTAAGATCTGATCCACATCTCACGCTGAGTGCTGCAGCTCTTTGACCTTCCCACTTCATAATGAAAGAGCGTGTTTCACATGTTTGAAGCCCACAATTAATCTCCTAATTCATTAGGAAAGCAGGGTGCTACCGGGTCATCTTTAAACCAGATATGCAAGGGTAGGTAGAGCCTTCGCTCTGCTGACTGCACTAAGAAAATGTCCCAGCTGGGATGAATAAACCTGGTGTGTGGACAGCCAGATTAAACTATATCGAGGTTTGGCATTTATTGTTGATGCAGCTGCTGCTCCTGGGAAACAGAGCAACCACCTTCCTGTAACCTCATATATGATATGTTGCACCCAGCCGGATAGTTCTCGTTGCAGCTTCCTCAACAGTTCCCTCGTTCAGACCCCTTTAAATTACCCAAGATAACATTAATGTGCTGCCGTCTAAACAAGATGCTGTCTGAGACCAAATTCTCAGACAGACCCAGTCTCTGAACAGACCCATTACCGGGATTAGCAAATAGCTTTTCGGTAAACGAGGCAAAGATTGACCTTGCAGTGATGCTCGGCTGAATAACTGGTGACGCTCGCCCGGCTCACAGAGTCCTGTTGGACTACACGGCTCTGACGTCCCGCTGAGTGAGCTGTGACAGACTGGTTTAATAATACGGCTAAGCTAAGACATCAGACTGTAACCAGGCCTCTGATAATGAAACATGCAATTTGTAGAAATACAGTCTCCATGCAGACACAGCAGGACTTCCCTGCAGCAGCTCCTGGATAGCACGTCACCACCACAACCATTAGACACAGCAGAACATGATTTTTCCATAAATTCCCCATGAAGTCAAATTAATGTTTACACGCGTGTAATGCTGTATGTCGCCTCCAATATCTGAACCAGCAATGACAACGATAAAAAGTCATGTTTGAGGTGTTTTTATATTCATATATAAACCGTTTTTCTCCGATGACGGAATCCATCTCAGCAGAGGCAGAAATATCAATTTTGCATCCGACAGTTGTCTCAGTAGACCAGAATGCAATGAGACCATATCGTGTTTTGACTAACGGTCAATTTGTTTCCACCTACACGTTGAACCTCACAGCTGAAGGAACAAGAACACACCTGTTCTCTCTCCTGGGCCAGATGGTTTGGACAAACTTTCTGGAGTCAGAGAAGTGAAGAGAGAAAGTCCAGACTCAAAATGCTCAATTCAATACTTCAACACAAAAACACACGGAGGATGAAGATTGATCAGTTGTGAATTTATATCAGTTCTATACAAGTATCCAAGGATGTCTTTTTCCTCTTCGGCTTCTAAAAGTAGTCACTCACTCGAGGTTTTTGACCTTTTTGGCTTGTGCACTGTCCATATGAAACAATATCTACTTGTGACCTCTGCACAGATGCGGGACTTGTGTGGGTGTTTTATTTTTGGAGGTCTGAAGAGTTGGAATTTCAGACAATAGGCAGAGAACAGAAAAACACTTTGCACATCTATTTCGTGAGACAGGCGCGTAGGAGCCGGACGAGTGGATCCAAACTCCTGCACACTGTCTAACTTGAGACACACATTACATTTATTTACAGCAAATGGTGTCTGACGTGTTGAATAGTCACTCTCCTTTTAGCTCCGTTTTGGTGTCCACCAGCTCCTGAGGGAAACATCAGCTACATTCACAAGCTAGTCGCTAAGTGTGTGTGTTTGGTACAGGTCAGGCAGCATGCAGTTTAGGTCTCGACAATATACTGAATTACTTTGATTAATCAGGAAATTAATCAAAGTACTGTGAACTGTGATGTGTGTAGTGTGCAGATTCTTCTTTGATCGGTCACCCTGTAGCTAATGCTACCTAGCCAGCTGTCTGCATGTATTAGACTGATGTTAAAGACCATAAACAGAAGGAGCAGACGAATTAGTGAGTTGACTTTGCTCTATTATTCCCCCCTGCTGAAGACAGCTTCCTGCTACTGAGGCCAGAAAGTGACTTCCTGTGTCCTTCTGGGGCCTTAAAACCAAAACAATGAGCTGAAAGACGCTAAAACGCTCGGTAGAACTGAGCTGAGCTGCAGTTTGGTGATCAGCATCTGTGGGATCATCACTAAAGTGACTCCTTTCACATTACACATATACTTATGATTAAAATAATAATAGTTATGATGAATGGAGGGTCACAATCCACCTTCAACAGTGGACTTCAATGATTTCAATGTGTGTGTATGTGTTTATACTGTTGGCAGGATGTAATTACTGTGCTGTGCCTATTTGCATAAGTAATTAGCACTGACAGACAGTGGTCTTTTACCGTGTTTAGTCAGCCAGTTGAATGCTAACAAGAGGACGGACTTAGTGAAACAGCTGGAAGTGAGTTGGCAGTTATTTCAACGTGCTGTTAACGCGCAAGAAGAAGAAAAAAAATGCGGGTTAGAAGATTTAATATGGCACAAATTGTGACATTAAACTGCATCAAATGACCATCAGCCGAGATGAAACACGGCAGATTAAATTCATTTCTCTCTGTGACAAAACTTCAAAGGGCGTAATGAAATAAAGCAGCAGTAACATGAAAGCCGTCGCCAGGTTCAATAATTCCATGTCGGTGAGGCGCCTCTTTCCTCATCCGAGCTGACACTCTTGTAACAACCCCCTGAGGTGGGACAGCCGGTGGAAAGGGTGATTTGTCATGATTGGGTGAGTGTACGCTGCTCAGGAGTGTGTGTGTGTGTGTGTGTTGGAGTCGATATTCTCCAGGGGGGTGGGGTGGGGGCTTTGAGCTGACAGTGACATAATTCACACGTGAGAGGGATGTTAGTGAGCGGAGGTGCGTACCCATGATCCAAAACTAAATGTTTGTGGTATCTGACTTAGCTTACAGTGCTAGACAAGCTTACACTTATTATGACCATAAAGAAGCCTGGGGCCATTCTCTTGGCAACGGTTATTGTGTTCTGTGATTATCTCCCATCAGCCCTGCACCGTCACATCCTCCACAATCCCCCGGTGACACAGGCCCACCGCCACTTAATTTCATTGTCGATTATCTTCCAGGGCGCAGGGAAGAAGAACAGCTCCGCTGTATTAAGTAAATTGGAAGAGATAGGAGCGAGGAGGAAGCCTCGGATGTAATGTAACGGTTGACCTTGTTTTCTCGCCCCTACGCATCCAACTTCAGCCTGCTTCACCCCCCCACTTTACACCATTCTATTGTTCAAACTTTTATCAGCTGCATGGCCTCTGTAGAGGCAACATCTATTCCTTCTCCTCCACCCACACAGTCATACACCCACATGCACAAGCACCTTGAGTAAAGTATGAATAATGGCGGCCATTAATCTCCCGGACACTCGAGGGTTTGATTGAATCTTCCGTAAAGCTAGCCTCGACGCCGCGTGTCCGTTCAGGCTTCGCTCGGTTGTCATTTCTCGCCGCCGTAAACTCGCGCCCGCTCCAGATTCATGTGATAAACGGGAAGGGCCGCAAACAGAGCAGAGCTTATCAGTCCAGGGACGGCCAAGAGACAAAGTGACAGGTGAGATCAGACGATAACAGGAGGTCAGGCGGAGCGAGAGTGACATGACGTGATGGATGGAAAAGCTAATCACATCGTGTCATGAGTTTACAGACAGACATATGTAATGTAGTCATCAAAGAGGAATTATTAATAATCTCATATTTATTATTACTGATACATATGGCTGCTGTTTTTGCAAAGAGAGTGCCAAAAACTGCAGTTCCTCAAACGTCCACTTGAGGCTGGCTCCAGAATGAGTCAGTCTCCATAGGTCCCCATGTTAAAATGCAGAAATAAACATGTTTACAGCCTGGTACAAAAAACAGTTTTGGTCTCTATAGCTAATTTCCCCGTTCATGACAACTGTACTGAGGGTGAATTTATATACAACTCACCTGTTCAAATGATATTAAGGCTTAAAGGTTAAAATATAATTAGTGGAACCGTAAAATCTGGTGTATTTGGGCCTGGGCCTGGTGTATCTGGTCTATGGGCCGCAGTGGGGAAATGTGAGAATTTTCTGCTTTTATCTGTTTTATATAAACTCAGATGTCTGTTGAACCCAGACATAAGATGAAATATGAAAAGGTAATCATGCAAAAAAACATTCATAAATACATTTAGTTACAGATTTCAAATAAAAAGTTGTTCCTTGAAGCACCTCAGTTGATTTTATTATAAAAACGAAGCTGAACGTTTTTCATTTATTTTCCGCCACCACCAGCCAGTTGATCAAACAAATTAAAACTACATTTTTTCAAAACTCTTACTCTTAATTCTTTCACTCCTGTTTATTCGCTCTAAGCACAAATTTAATCAATTATCAATTTCCCCCACTCAACGTTCCTCATTTTAATCTCACAGTTCATCAGCTGTGTGGCTGCTTAGCTAATTGTTGTGTCCCACTTTAGCCCCTGACTTGAAGCTGTATAATTAGTTTCAGTAACCAGAGGCGCCACGCTGAGAATTACAATGACTCTTCAAGTTATGGGTGACGTTATGGAGATCCATTTTTATTTTCACGGCGTATGGCAAAACTTAAAACCTGCACATGGCCGCGAAAACGTTTGGTCTAACGTCTTCCTCTGTGTGCCAAAGACTGCTGGTCCAACCTCTACCTCCATTTAACAGGTAAGCTGAGTCAGGTGCACTTCATTAGACCTAATCAAGCACGGGCACAGAAATGCAACACGGAGAGCCGATTTCACACAAAACAAGAGAAACACGGCATCTCTTTTCATCTCGCTCTATAAAGATCAGATTTTTTGCACCATTTGCACTGAATGCTGGCCATGGTTCTTGAGTATAGATGTTTTCCCATGTGATCCGGCTGTTAATTTTGTTTTAAGCAGTGTTGCTGCATTCCAAAAGTACTATTTATGGTCAAAGAAGATTCTGCTTTTTTCTCTGGCAGCGAAAGAAATGAAAGTGCCTCGAAGGGTCCACCTTAAACATAATTAGGATTCCTGGTGGTATTCTGTCTGACTGAATTATCTCTGAATTTGTGTTATCTCGTCGAAGCTGACGGTAATTTTGGTCAAGCGGCGGAGTTTTATGTAGAAATGCTTGAGGTGGCAGTGACTTGAATATTAACTTGAGCACAGGTTGTTCTTTCCACCTTGCCAAATTTAACTAGCAACAAACGCTGAGAGCTTCTGCCAATTAGTAAATGTACGCCGGTTGCGGGGGGGAATCCGGATCAATAGGAACTTATTTTCTGATGCGTAGCCATGTGCAGTGTATGTAACGTCTTGGGATGAAAGCCTTCACCATGACAGGCACAAAATGTTTGCATTTGCCCGCATGCTGTTCTCACAAAGCATCTCGTGTTGACAAGTTCGGAGAAAAATGTCAAACAAGTCGAACAAGAACGTCTGTGAGGTTTTTATTTATCCCCCCAACACAATCTCTGTCTATAAATTCATGCGTTCCGTCTCATCTCGGCAAAGCCTGCTCCAAAATAGTCTTGTTTTCACATTTAAAGCTGTGTTGTCTCTCAACAGCACGGAAGCAGCCAAACAGGCATCTGCTGAGGATTTCTCGGGCATCACAGTAAGAACGGAATCAGACATGGGGAAACAGCGAGCGAGGGAGGCAGATAGAGTAGATGGAGGCTTAAGCCTGGCTTAGATTATCTGAGATGGGCGAGGCGGTGGGAGACTTGGAGAGAATTGGCAGACAGTACAAAAAAACAAACAAGCAGCTATGCAGGTAAAGAGAAATCGTTGCCTTCATTATTCTTTTTGAGACACCTTTACGTGTCACAAGTGGGAAGTCTTTTTTCAGCCATTGATTTCCACTCATCTCCTCCTGCTTTTCCTCACCGTCTCTTCAGGAACGCTCCCAAAGGCTTGTGTTTAACACAAGTGAGATGTGGGTCAGGTGGTAAGGAGTAAGATAGATGCGGTTTTAATAGAGATTAATCACATCCCAAATGAGGTGATGAACTCCCCACGGGTCCTCGCCTCGGATCATGGTTAATGACTCAAAGAGTCCACGGTTTGTCTGGAAGAACGCTACAACAGCACCTTAGACCGAACGTGAGGACAGAGGCAATTCAATCCTCTTCCTCAGATGTGATGCATGAGATGCACAAGTGACCAAAACTGATAAATCAATGTTAAACGTCTTCAGCTGAGCGGGTCGTAGGAGCTTAATCAAAGTCAGTGACCAGTGAAAAAAAAGATTAAGAGGCTTTTTCAGTGAGCAGTGAGGAAGGGAAAGAAGTTTGGAAGTCGAAAAGTTCACTGTGGCTGTAAAGAATCATGTTAGAAGAGTTGTACGTTTTGGGAAATGAGTTGGTTCACTTTATAGTTGGTAGATTGGACGTTTGATTTACCTCACGTCCATTAAATAGACCAGAGCCTGGAGGCAATTAGCTTAGCCTAGCCTGAAATTCGGGAACATTGCCTCTAAAGATCACTCATTACAGTAAGAAATTATATTTCATTTGTTTAATCATTTCACAATGGAAAAAAAAACAAAATTTTTGGTGTTACAGGCTGTTAACTTTTGACAGATGCAAGCTAGCTGTTTACCCTGCTTTCAGTCTTTATGCTAAGCTAATTGTCTCCTGGCTCCGGCTTCACATCTACATCATCTCAGTGTAATAATTTTGTGATCAAAACCAAATGAAACTTCCTGAGGTCTATCTATAGTCCAGTTATCATGAGTCCATCTGCTGATCTCTCTTTGGAGAACTGGCCCACAAAGAAAAAAAACATAGACGTGAAACAGAAGTAGCTCTCCGTCCTGGGACGAAGTTAACAATCTTAAATTTAAAATGTAAAGAGAGTCCACGTTTTGAGGAGTATGATTCTGTTCTTTGAGCACAGGCAACAATAACTAATGAATTATTTTCCCCAAAGTATCTTCCAAAGTATCTCCAGGCCTCTGCAGCTTCATTTCACTGAGCTTTAATGAAGGCAACGAGGATTTAGTATCCTCCTATCACAGCGGCTGAAAGATGAATGCTAAGCAGGCAAAATGATGTATCTGTAGAGAATATATGAAAAGACTGACTGGTTTGTATTTTTAAAGTAAGATTTTAAAATCTGTTACCTGCTCAACAACTGAGTGTAATGAGTAACATACAGTCTTGGCAGACTTTAATTAGTAGAGTTAGTGTTTGAGACCATCAGTTGTTCAGAGGCAGTGTTGCTCTATTTAACCTCTGTAGTAACTCATATTATGGCAAGAGAAAAAAAAACACTTGATTGTTACTTCAGGTCATGAAGGTCAGTTGATCCAGATAATATTAAGAACTTAAATGTGAGATTTTTGATGTGAGATGCAGTGGAGGTGAATGGATGGTTTCTACATGTGTGGTTCCCACTGTGAATCATGGAGGAGGTGTGATGGTGCTTTTGTGACAATTTATTCAACATTCAACACTTCCTCTGAACACAACTGACGACCTTAAACACAAATTCCACAAATTAACGTTTAACAATAACAAAAATAAAGAAAAAACACTGATCTTTTGACTGCAAGTGTACACATTTCTTTGTTTAGAAGGAAAATAAAGGTCTAATTTAGAAGCACAAATCAGTGAGTTGTTTCATTGTCAATGAAAGCTAGCAGAGAAGTTAAAATAGTTAGCTAAAATAGCCCAAATATTTAGCTACAATTAATATGAATGTTAATAAAATGTTAGCTAAGTGCATAAACAGTTAATAACAGACAGGCAAACATAATGGATTAATGGTTTGTGGCCCTTAAAGTGCTGAGCTGGTCCCTCTTTAACATTGATGCACAACATATGATTAACTTTTATGTAATGTTGCTCCACTCTAAAATCATCTGATGGGGGCTGTGGAGGTAAATAAAAAAAGTTAGGAGCCATTGCACTATACGATGCTGTAAACTGCTGAGCTGCCTCAGTGATCTCTGGACAGGCTGAGTGAGCACTGCTGTTTGTCTGGATGCAGGCAGGCAGCAGAAAGCACCCTGCATGCTGCCCAGGCCTCAAGACAGATAAAACATGAGCGACACGCTAACCACATGTATGCTGTACGATAAAAAATACTGACAAATGCACAGCAAGTCTGCACCCTGCTCCTTCACCTGCTCTCTGACTCAAACCATCCCGAAGTCCATCAGGTATTTATGAGTCTCCGCTCTCATGTAAATATGCAAATTCCTCCTCAGCTTGAAGCTGGTCATAAATATGAGGCTGCTGCTTTCAAGCGAAGGTGAGCTGAGGCTGAGCTCCATGCCTTCATCAGTTCCACGAGATCGGCTCTCATCCCAGGGCATTAAGAGTTAATTTATCGCTCACGCAATTCAGATTCAGCCCGGCTGTCACACTTATCTCACAAGCCTCTGACTCACATCCTGATGTATGCTTCCCATTTAAATCCAATCTATCTGCTGTGGATGATGGGAAATAATTCATGCTGCTGGAAACGCTGTTATCGACAAGGACAGATATCAATATTAAAGTTTTGTTTTCCATATTCCAGTTGTTCTGCAGCAGGGGTTAACTCCGCTGCCGGATGATCAGAGAAGATGTGAGCCGCAAACACAATGTGATTGCCTATAAAGCACAGAGTCCGTCGTTTACGCAGCGCTGCAAAGGCGAGCGCGCGAGTCTGCTGCTATTGATTTGTTTTGCTGAGAAGTAATTTTAAAACAAATTTGAATGTTCAGTCTCAGAGGCAGCCGGTGTCCAAAATCGACTTTGGTTTGATGTATATTTATCAAATGTTTAAGAGGTGGCAGACAGGACGAAGATTAATGGCTTCTCTGCGTTTGATTACTGAACTGCATCGAGTTCTGACCTTTGTGTCTCAGAGAGGCGAGTAAATATCAGTTTGATCAGCATGCTTAGACATCAGGCAGGGGCATCGTGTGACCGGTGAAACATTAATATTTTCACCTCAGCGTGAAGTCATTTTAAAATCAAATATCTGGTATTGATCTGGACGGTGGAGGGGCCCCATAATAAATGATCTCATGCTATCTTGATGAATTCTGTGTCAGTGTAATGAGCAGTGCACAGAGTTTTGTAGCGGTCCTGTCTTTGTGTTGTGTAATAAAATTACAAATATTAATGCTCACACTGAGACAAATGAACCTTCCGAAGTCCCGCCTCTTACGCTCTGTGCTCCAATGACAGTTGAGCAACCTTGGTAGGTCAAATTTATTCTATGTGCTAATGTTAGCGAGATGCTAGTTAATGAGCTATCCAACAATGGATGGAAATTAGATTGCTAGTTAGCTAGCAAGGGTTTGACAATGTTTTATGAGTTTTAATTTAAATTAAACTGCATAGGACACATTTCATGATCATATAATAGCATGTTTCTATAACAGGATTTGGATTTTCCACCCTGTCCAGAGAGGGTGTTTGTTTATCAGTCAGAAACAGAGAAGAGATTTTTGTTTCCAGATTAAAGTGAATGTAACTATGTTTTTTTTTAAGTAATCAAAAACTTGTTGCCTACTCACGCACAAACCGCCACAGCCAGTAATCTGGCAACAAAACAACTTCCAGCATCTCCTCAGGTCGAGTCACTGGCTCATCGAGTGGTTAGGAATGCTGCAGCGTCGTGATGCATCCCGGCCTCGTCATTGTTGTGATGGCACTTTTCCTGGCAGAAGAAAAGGATTTTTTTTTTTTTTTTTTTACAGCAGCTCCCCAGCTGCTCTCAATGAGCCCCCTCTCTCACCTCGGTATAACTGCGCCCGCACAGATGGCAGGATCGCACACCGGCAATTTATTCCGCGGCTATTTTCTCGTAAACATCCTCCGTGCCTCAAAGGGACAGGTCACGAGGAGGTCACGCTAACGGAGAGAATATGAATATGCACACGAGGATTAAAACGATGCAGATTTCTCCTGATGTTCTCTGAGCAGCATTAAGAAATGTGCCTGCAGTGTTTTTACCATCTAACCAGCACAACAATGCCAAACCAAGGTCTACTGCGCGCCCTGATGCTTCTTTATTTCTTCTCGAGGCTCCACAGGCCTACCTTCCAACGCTTTGTTTTCAAATCTGAGCGTTCCCAATTGTCGAGCACTCCGCCTCGCTCGTTATGAGGTTCATTTAGCACAAGCCCCGGAATAATCACTCGCTTTTCATTTTCCCCAAGCTTTAGCCTTTTAAAAGCTCTACCACTGGGTTGTTTGGCCAATTATGGAGCAGACTTTCTATTACTCAGCATATTGTATCAAATTGCACATGCCATGGGGGGTGATCAGAGAAGTGCAAAACACAGCAGCGAGGATGAGAAGCTGTGAATAACAATTATTTCACATGTGCAACGCGACGCCTGTACGTTATTAAGTGATAACGCGCTGCGCCGGGCTGGATCCTGTTCTTCCACGCGCAATAACGGCATTTAGTTTTAGAAAAGTGTTCTGCAAACTGATCAAAAAGAAGTGTTTGACGTAAAGGTGCCGAGCGGGAATGGATTTTTTATTATGAAGAAATCACAACAGCATCCAGCAGTGTGTTTTCTGCCTACGAGCTCCCACAAGATTTATCCGAGCGAAACTGTTTGAGGAGCTCCACCATGAGCGCTTCCCACATTTTTTATGTTTATCTTTGCAAGTGCAGAACAGAAGACATTTTTCATTTCGCAGGCACCAAATCCCGCAGGAGTGCTGCTGCTGCTGCTGCTGCTTCCTCGGATGATGACGACGACGACGATGATGATGATGATGCCTGGAACAAAGAGTTCACAAATCCACACGCTCACACACACACACACACACACACACCTGTAGGCATCAGAGGCTAGAGCAGCCTAATTTTAGTGATGCTGTTTGGTGCAGAGATCCAGCACCGACATCTTTATCTAGAAAAACAAATGAATAATCTATATTTAATTTTTCTTTTAAGATTTCAGAGTTCTAGTCAGCTGATAATAACCTTCGCCAACGGGTTCACCTGTGATGAACGTCTGAGGGTGAGTGTGATCTGTGCTGCTGATGAAGAGACACATTAAAGCTCCCTCTGTACAGTAAGTTCTGTAATAATGATCATACAGTTATTAAACTGACAATGACGCTGCTTTCATGTCCCCGTAGGAGAAAAACACATTAAATCAAAGAGTCGTTAGAGAAAGGCGAGAGCGTTGACTCATGATGAAACTACAAATTGGACAAATCAGCACCACAGGGACAGCAGAAGGCAGAACCAGTGGGTTAGGACTTTTCATTGCCAGACGAAATGTTTAATAACGCACCTGTTCGCTCTGACGTTTATAAAGTCGGCTACAGTTCGCCCCTCGTCACTGATGACCCTGACAGTGAAGGTTTGCCCTTTCAGATTGCTTTAAAGACACAGACATGTTTTTAGAAATATAAAAATACTCATTTATACTCAAAATACTCATTTAAATAATAATTTAAATGATAATAAGATTCAAGGCCAACTGTTTGTGCCTTTTTGAAAAATCCAGACAGGAATATGCAAAGCTGTCTCTTAGTTCTCAATGTGCGCAAGTTGCCACGTCACGCTTCTCTCTGAGCTTTAGAGCAGGCTGTGATTGGCTTCTGAGCGAGTTGTGATGTCACAAAGTCCACCTGCCACATGCAGGTGTTTAAAAAATGAAAATGAAAACTGTGCACGGTGAAAGTCAAACATCCACGTGAAGGAACGGCGAGCAAAACATTGAATAAAACTGAATATTTGTAGCACTCAGCGGGGAAACATACCAAACAGAAATGACAGTCATTCTCCATTTTTAATCTGTGTGTAAGCCGTGTTTTCATTTTCAGACTGAATGTATGGAAGCTAACGCTGAAAGCAGCCATCGAGCTGCTAATTACACAGATGCTACATTTGGTTTAATCACATGTTGCTCACAAGCTGCTCGCCTCTTCCAAACGCCGACACCTGCGTGGAACGGAGCGCGACCGCGTTGTTTCCCGGCGGCGCGCGGCGTTCGCTCGGTGACGTGTCGAGAAGTTGAACCTGAGCGCAGCTGCAGCCCGAACGAAGCAGCTCTAATGAGACGCTTTCATCTCCACGACTCATGTTTTCCAACAGTCGCCCCGGAGCGTAATCTAGTTCTGCCTGCGTATTAAGTTACAGATTATGTGCATTAAATAGAGCAGACGAAACTTTCATATTGTTTTCTGTAATAAATACAATATCACGTCATATAAAAGCGGTTTATTTAATCTGAAGTAAATGAAAAGAAGAAAGCACTCCAAAAATGTAATATCTGTCCTCAGCACACACCGCCTTACAGTACATTTGTTCTTCATGTTCAAGTAATAGAAAATAGAATAGTCTGCAGGCTGCTCGCAGCGCTGCCTCAGACAAATAACTGCACATCACACATTAACAGAAGTAACATTCACGTGGGAATGCAAGCAGCTAATATCTTCGCGCTGTCCGACGTACTTTTTTCACAATACAAAGGCCCGTGGATGTGTTTGTAAGAAAATATGTCCGATTCTGAAAAGAAGAGAAGCGTCGGGTCATTAATGTGGCCGGTCTCCTTGACGATGGCGTCGACAGCTGCTGCGGTGCCAGACAGTACATCCAACATTTAAACCTCCAGAAAGTACAACAACTGAGAAAACATGAGGAACATTCATAATTAGAGAGCTTGTGATCAACCCAAGAGGTGAACGTCTGGGTTCAAAGGAGTGTGTCGGCATTCGTGTAATCTGCAGAGAAGTAATTGGGGACAGTGTATAAATGAGTGCTTTAACACGAGCCTCCTCGCTTCCCGTCTTGTATTTTCCTATAAAAATCAGAGCGCTGCTGGCAATGACAACCAACTGGCTGAACATTTTGCACGTATTTTTGAAAAACATATTTCCAACTTTGTGCCTGTTTTTTTGCGAGTCTCATAAACAGCCCGAAGTGAGGGAGGAGACGGAGGAGTTTGCTTTGGCCTTGCAGTATAGACGTCCCCAGGCAAAGCGATCAATGCCGGACAAAGTCCTGGACGCTTCGTCAATACTGTTCCTTCAGCTCAGTGCTACGTGCTGTACAGTATTTGTCAATGATGGAGAGGCAGGGGACGAGATGAGAGGACGCTCACTTCCTCCCTGACTCCCCCCGCCGACAGTCCTGCTAACATTTAAGGTGTTTCTTGCTGGTCATGTCGTTCCAGATGCGGTGCATCTCCTCGGGGGAGATCTGGTGGACGGTGACCACCCGGCGGTAGCGGCAAAGGCTGTAGGCCATCTTCCAGTGGTTGAAGCCGCTGTTCTGGAAGGGGTGGATGCCTAGCTTACGGAGGCACACGCCGACGTACACGTCCTCCAGGTGCAGCAGCCTGGTGTGTAAGGAGGTTTTGTATATGAGCTCGGCAACGTCTGCCGAGAAGACGTAGCCGGTGCCGGAGCAGAAGGGCGGGTACTTGCTCTCTGGGTACAGATCCCTGGGCATGTACCACTTGCTGCGCATGTCTCTGATTGGCCCGCCGTTGATGACGTAGCCAGTGAAGTACCTCCTCCTGGGCTTGGTGGTGGGCTTCAAGAGGTTGTAGATGAGGTTCTCCATGTTGACAAAGATGTCACTGTCCGTCTTGAGGACATACTGAGCCTTAGAGCAAAACGTGGCCACCCAGCGCATGCCCATCAGCGTCTTGAGCGTCAGGTTGTGGTAAGAGTCAATAAAATCCTCCACCACGATGTCGTGAAAGATCTGACTCTCCTGCTCCACCATCTGGTTGAGGACACCATCAGTGCTGCGGCCCAACAAGAAGAGCGTGACCACGCGCACGTCCGGAAAGGTGCTCTCGTCACCCCATGTCTCCCTGATGGCCTGACGGGCGTCGAATTCCTTGTGGGTGGTGCTGATCAGAATGACGAGGAACGGCGGCTCCGCCTCGCACTTCTTGTCCTCGTTGATGAGGTAGCCGAAGTCGTGCGGGTTGAGCGAGCGCGTGCGGATGTTGCTGAAGGTGGAATTCTTGTTGGCCTTGGGCGCCTTGCGTATGGGGATGGTCATCTGGCCCCCGTAGGACGTGGAGGGGCGGGACACACTCAGGTACCACAGAGCGCTGGCCCAGCAAACCACTGTCAGCAAGTATAAGCAGGAGACCTTAGAAGGCATCGCTGTTCACTTGGCTGTCGTTACCAGTGGCAGCGGCGTTGGAAACGTTGAGGCGGCGCCTCCATGGGATGACTCAGACGTGGCGGCGCAGCTTGTGGCTGCCTCCGCGAACGACATTAAATTCAGATAATGGACGTCTCTCTGCTGTCTAGTGTCGGAGTTGTGATTGAAAAGGAGAGCTGCTGAGATTTCTTATCGTGCCCGCGGCCTTACTGTGTCCCATCGCAGCTCCCGGGATCGCTTTCAGCTCTCCGTGACAGCATCTGAAAGGAGATGAGAAAACATCACAACATAAATCACAACATAATGAAACTGCAGCCACAAAGATAAGCATGTTGACTGGAGGTGAAACTTCTAACGTGCTCTATTTTTATTTTCATGATAGGACATTTATAGCTGTGTGACATATTTAACAATATTTTTTTATTTCTCGATTCATTACAGCCCATAACATCAGTCCACTCACTAGGCAGGAGGCGCCGCGCCACAGCCAGTTACCCTATCCTTCTATCACTGCCTCTGATAAGAGCTCCGTGGAGTGAAGAAAGTGAATATCCCAGGAAACTCTCTCCATCTATAGGAGCTGCTCTGCCGAAGCTTGGACCACTTTCTGTTTGCAAATGCTGTTTATCTCCCGCTTATCCCACCCGGACCAGACACAGACTGGCAAATCAGAGCCACTCCGGCAGTCTGACGGGAGGAGGACGAGGGAAGGAGGGAGAAGGATCGAGGCGGAGAAGGTGAAAGTGAAACATTCTCATGGGAAAAGATTAATATCCAATTCCTCCCATTCTCTTGCTCTCACTCCCTCCGTTCACTTCCCCGATCCTTTCCATACCTCAATGTCAAGCTGAACCCGGTGTGAGGATTTTACATATTTTACTCCGTAATGAGCTCCTCCTTCGTTAGCCGGATGGCTGCTGTGGAACTTTTTCAGAATCACTGCTCTAATTGGACACAGTGACAGACAATAAGGGGATAAATTTAAGCCCTAAATATGGAAAAAAAACATGCATTTATTACGGTCAAACGCTGCGTGCTTCCTGTGTTTAAACGTCTAAAGCATCGATGGATGACAAATTCACTGTTTTTTTTTTTTTGCGTCTGGAAGCCAAACTGAATCTAATCCTTCTTTACAAACAGACTTCAGACATAATCTGCTTTGATGTAGCAGCGGCCCTGCTCTTAATCTAGGGGAATACATTTTGTTTTCAGCGTGCAGAAGTGGTGATGAACAGGAAAAAAAAAAAAAAAAAAAAGCTATAGATCCTATTAGAGATACTGAAATGTGCAGAGATGCCGCACGCGCTCGCTTTTTTTTAAAGATGGAAGGGCTGAGATAAAACCGCCTCGTTCTTTCATCACACTCCAGATTTTGTCTTGTGGGGCGTGATGGTTCTTTTCATCAGGACTTTTCTGTTATTCCTCACCCCTCCTCCCTCCTTTCTACTATCTCTCCCCCCTCTCCTCTATACTTTTCTTTCTGAAGCAGAGTCATCAATCTCATGGTCCAGTAGAATCCATCTAATCATGGCTGCTTTTCCACACCTCCTCCCTCTCAATCACTCCCTCCTTCTCTACTTCACTGGGTGCTTGATCCATCTTTATATGTCTCACTACCTCCCTCGCCGACGCTCTCCATCCTTCTACTTTTTCTATTGTTTTTCCAGGACTTCTCATTTCAACTTTCCCACACTCTCGTGTTATTTCTTCACATCGTGCTGAGCTACCTTTACTTTTCTCCTCTTCCCCGTGTCACTTTTTTTTCCACTCACGGTGTAGGATTTGTCTCGCGCCTCGCCTCCAACTTATTGACAGCCTTTATCACATTCAGTCGCCCTAAAGCCATTCAATCTCTCCGCTTCTCCTCCCTCTCCTGCAAAACCACTAAATCATCATATTCATCCCCTTCCCTTGACCTCGATCTCTCCTCCTTCCCCTCTTCCTGTTTGCAGATCGGCTTGTTTTCACCTCCGCGGAGGGTCTATTGCTTTCGTAATCCTCCAAAACGACTGCAGGCTTGTTCGTCTGGAACCGAGATCCTCGTTTGGCGATGCACCTCACGAAATCCCAAGACCTAACTTCCCCTCGGAGCAAATTGAAAGATGGCTGTATCGCTTCATGCTGTGGTGTCACTTTGAATCACATTAGCACTTAGAAGAAGTGCTCTGCTGCATATGTTACGCTTCTAACAGAATATCGGGCCACGGGATCATCGTTTTAAAAACTGTGGTGATGCAGCTCTCGCAGTGCTCCGACGGTGTTAATTTGTGGTTAGCAGAAACTAATTAAGCATGGCCAAAACAGAGCACACAGAGCAGAGGTAGATTAAACTACCCTTTTGTTGCCAGATGAGGGGACATGGGATAGTCGACAGTGTCAATGTGGGTACTTGTGCGTTATGTTGCTTGCACGGGAAACATCTGTAGAAATAGTCTAGCCGTGTACTTTGTTTGATGTAAATAACAATTTGGTGACTGACGGCGTCATGCTGCACTTTAAGGCTTCTTATAATTGATTTATTTATGTTCTGACAGAGAAATACGCTGACAAACGAGATGGCAGAGAGACATTTATACTGTAACATTACAGAGGGTTGTGTGTGCTGTGTGGGTGCTACGCTTCACTCACTTCTTAATGACAAAATCTCACACTATACACGTTTCCATGGTTACCAGTTTTGAATTCAAGTACATGTGTACTATCATACTGCTGTTGACCCTGTGATAAAAAATAAGAATACGACCGACACCACTGTAAAACAATCAGGAAACAACTATTTTTTTCTGATGAAGCGGCTTTATTGAGGCAGGTGCTCGCTCACTCTCATTCACTGTCTATGTCTCTCAACCAAACTGAATGAAATGCAGTGTAAACTGTGAGCCACACACAGATTTAGAAGCTGGGTACATGAAATGAACAAGTCTGATGAGTATCAGAGTTTAGTCCGTGTATCCAGCTGTACTGATTGGACCTTCCCGCCACAGGTTGCTGTATTTTTTGGCGGACACCTCCGCAGCCAAAGCGTACTACACCCAAAAACCTGCGTTATCGCCGCAGCACCGGACTGTGTCTGAATACGGCTTGATTCCTCACATACTGACTCTCTCTGACAATGAGGAAGCTGTTGACGAAGATCAGAAATGTTCTCTTTGGCCATTCTTTGGTCTCTAACTTCAGCTCCTCATATTTCGCCTCTATTGTCGAGTCAGCAAGGCGCTGGAACTTCAATATCAGATCATAAAGCAAATATGAAATCTGTGCAACATCTGTCGAGCTTCATCCTCCTGCGCCGGCTGACGAATCCAGTGAGAAACTCATGAAAACTTACTGAGCCCTGCTGAATATAAAACTGTCTGCACCTCTGTGTTTTTAGCGCGTTTTAGCATCTCTGCGCTAACGCAAACTCACGCAGCTCCTCTTCTAACGAAAAAAAGTCCTCTTTTGCATCCCCGGTGATTTAAGCACTACTACTGCTGCTTTGCCAGCAGTGCTGTATATCATAATAACGGCTACCCTCCTGATAAACGGGCAGTAAAACATGTGAGTGAAAGAAAAAAACCCAAAATATGCAGCAAAAACAGGCGTTAATGTGTGAAACAAAAAACATAGAGTGTTGTAATTACAGTTATTATTAACACCCATTCACAGGTCGTGCTGCTAATGAGCTGCTAAACTGAACTGGTTGTCATGACAGCGCGGTGACAGGCCAGGGGGGGCAGAGTGAGAGAGACTAGTAGGAAGAAATGTAGACAGTCTGTTGTACGGCAGCGTTAAGTGCTGCAGAGTTTTGAATGTAACTCGCCGGGGAAGTCAATTTAGCAACCTCATACTGAGCTCCGCTGCACTGGTCGCTGCTCCATTACTCCCCACACTGATCCAAGACTCCACATTATGATCACCTTTGTGTGAGACAGCTCTTAAAATGCAGTGATCAAACATTTATCCACTGCCTGAAAGGTAGTCAGAGTAAGTGGAGGGTTTTTTTTTCTCACTGCACACTTCAGGACTGTCTGCTGCTGAGACAACTGACTGACAGAAAATCAGTCAAACATGCAACAATTCCGATAAATGATTCAATGTTCAAGTCGTTTTAGAGCCAAAGTACCCAACATGCACTGCTTCTGGCTTTGTAAATGTGAGGATTTGTTGCTTTTCATCGTTTTGCAGTGCCCGTGAATTAAATAAAAGTCCAAATTTTAGACTGTCTAGCAGAAATAAAAAGCAATTTGAAAACATCAACCCTGGGCTTTCTGAGGTTATTGATAAAATGATGAATCAGCCGGCTTACTTTCATAAATATGGAGGATTTGAAAAAGACATTAAAGGAAGAATAATCATAATTGATGTGACACAGGTCTAGGGTTCAGTGTCTTATTCAAATCCTTAAATGGTTTAAATTTTGCACATGGCCAAAACAATAAATGCATTATCTATAAGCGCCCAGCTGACATGGGGCAGCTAATGATGATCAGCTAACATTTTTTATAGAGGAGTCACCACAAAAAACTGAAGAATTAACATTGAGAAGTGATGGATGGGGAAAAAAAGACTCTTAAAGTGTCAGTTAGCATCAGTTAAAATGAGAAGCTTGTTAGCATGACCTGAACGAAGAGGAATAAAGTGTTTGATAAGAGATTAATTAGATATTGAATATCATTTCCAACTGGGAACCACAAATGCAGAGACATCTTGACTTTTAGTCATTAATGTATGTCAAGCTCTATAAATGTTAGATGCTACAACTCAACTTGAGGTACCCCCCCCATGCTCCCCTGGTAAATGCTGTAGTCACTGACAGTATAACGAATGGACAGCGTATGTCACCCACAGGTTTCTGAGGAGCCGTTGTGAAGCTCAGTGTGGCTCTTCTGCCACTCAGGAGATGAGACAGGTGAGTTGTATATAAATTCACCCTCAGTACAGTTGTCATGGACATGGAAATTAGTTACAGAGACCAAAACTGTTTTTTGTACCAGGCTGTAAACATGTTTATTTCTGCATTTTAACATGGGGACTTATGGAGACTGACTCACTTCTGGAGCCAGCCTCAAGTGGACGCTTGAGGAACTGCAGTTTTTGACAATTTGGCCTTGGCTTCACTTCACAGACACGGAGGTAGCTGCTTGGTTGTAATGCAGGCTTTCTGTTAAAGATGAGGTAACCCTGATGACATCACTCTGACATCATCGGGGTTATTTTCTCATAAATAAAAATAATGATTGGTTTCAGCCTGAATACTGTCTGTTATATAAATCTAATCTTTCGTGGTGTTGACATTACCAAGGTAATCAATGCCAGCTTTTACTCTTCTATAGAATTTCTCTGTGGTGCGGTGTGATGGGAACTCTGAATAGACATGAATCATCTGCCCTGTTGTCTTTAAAATCATGTGACCTCTATAAGCTGGAGCAAAAAAATGCTGGAAGGCTGCAGAGATGTGGGAGTTTCACTCTCGTTTATTGTTGCAGTGGATAATTGATTGCAGTCATTAGCGCAGCGTAGAATGACCTTGCTCGCGGAGGGAGGGAGGGAGTGGATGACTGAGCGTATGTGAATCAGTGAGGGAGGGAGAACACAGATGCGCCTCGTACGCTCTGATGTTGTCTTTGTAGCTTCCGAGGTACATGCGTGCGCGGGATGAGCCGAGACGCAGACACACCTGGAGGTAAATAAATCATATCCTGACATCTAACCTTCACGCTGCCTGCTTCAATATTACAGATTTTTAATGATTGGCAGAGGAGAGAGGGAAAGCAGAGTGCGTCATGAGTGCTGATTTAAGCAAAGCTGTCAAAAGGTTTTGTGTTGAGAGATTCTTTACATTGCAGCATTATGATGTGGTAATAGCATTTGAAAGCGAGGCATGACCTGCTCATATCATTCAACAACAGAAAGACTCAAACTGATGATGGAAACAGAAAATATTGTTTTTTATGTCTGTGGGAGGAAAAACTGGTACTCAGGACCAAATTATATTCATCAAACGCGATTGCCACTTTGACTCTAGGGTATGTGACATTGTCTTCGAGTGCCTGCGTATGCTTTATTATTACTGCACAAACAACAGCTTCCCTGGAGGGAGAGGCTCAAACACTCACACTCCTCACACACACACACACACACACACACTTTGACTTCACTCACTGAAACAAAACAGACTCCAAGGCCAATGAGAGCTGCGTATGAGCACACACACTGCGTATATGCGACACTTGAGGCTTGAATTTTAAGATTTTCGACTCCGCCTCGGCTTCACGGATTAAGTATATGAGCCGGACATTTGAAGAAATCAAACGCCGGCCTCGCAAGATGCAGATGCGCGCTGTTCGGCAGCGCGTGACCGACCTCCTTATCTCAAACTCCTGCTGCTGAATGTGTGATAAGCCCAACAGGAGGTTTATAATTGTTACCACAACAAAAAAAAGTGTCTTCTCTTCAACGTTTGATCCTCTTTTCCACCAATCTTCTGCCAAGTCTAAAACCCATTATGCCGGCTTCTAAACATTCAAAAGAGGAATTAATGCGTGAGGAATTTAACGGCAATGGCCAAATTGGTTCGTATCCCACCTAATATGAGAAAAGCACAATTAAAATGTCAGGGCTGGAAGGCTCCCAGTGTGGCACTAGCTATGCTTTTGTTTCCTGGATAATAAAGGACTCAATGATTGTTGTAGAGCAGCACAGCCAGCCGTATAGTCAGAATAACAGGCCACAGTCTGGACACTCTGGGCTTAGTGCAAAGCCTCTGAATGCAAAGCAGCTTAGGAGTGACAGAGGAAATGGGATATCAATAGCGGCCAACAGATTTGGCTGCTGTACAGAAGCCTGATGCTCCATCCCCACTTCAGTGCTGACTTGAGCCCAAACTGTGCCGGGGCATATCAGTCTGCGGCCAAGCAGCGCTAGCAGAAAATTCTTCCGGCTTTGTTTTAACTCACTCGGAGAACAAACACTCCGCCTCAGAGGACATTATAATGATTGCTGAAAGTTAAAACTTCTTTAAAGTCGGTTTACTTCGCCGAACTTGAGAACTTACCAAGCGATACTTCACTTGTGGCGAGCTGTGACTCCCACCCATCTGGCGCTTCACGCAGGTTAAAACAAACTGAGAGTTATGCGTGAAAGGGTGGCGTGCTGGCGGATGAGTAAGCAGGAAAAAGGCATGGGGTTTCTGTACGGAAACACAGCTGCATTTCATAATTACACAGTCAGTGTTTCCAGAAGAAAAATGAGCAACTGGCTGAGCACAGGTGCATTTGTGCAGTGTCAAGGACCTTAATGGAAAACAGCGCTGGACGTCGCTGAGGGGATTCGAAAGAGCCGGTTTCCCCAAAACCATCCGCTGCTCTGAATGCTAAGCATCCTCATGAACTGGAAATGACAACTTAATTCATGCAGGTAAAACATTTCACTGTCTGACTGGGTGACATTGACGTGATAGAATATTCAAGCTTGGTGCTGCATCGTGGGGTAAGTGAGGACGATGCTCCAAGAAGACCCTGAAATTACAGCAAAGCCGAGTAAAACACTGTGTGGTAACAGCTGGTGAGGACAAATGGTCGACTAACAAGGAAATGAGGCAGGGTGAAGGTGCTTCCGAAGGAAAGCAAAGGTAAAAGCAGTTGAGGATTGATATGGGAGAATAAAGTGGTAATAACCTTCATGGATCCGGCTGTACAAGTCAGAGTTTTATAGTATTGATGAAATGTATCAGCTGTAGTCACTAGAGAGCCCGAGGTGCCTGGGGCAAGGCAATGTTCACTTTTTTAAATTTTTACATTATCCAGGGTGCAGTTTTGCTGAGCAAACACTTCAGCCGTGGCCTGCCTCACATTCACACACACACACACTCACACACCTGAGAGCTGCTTTGGTTTTCCAAGTACAAGCACCCGTTTCCCCGCCGTCAGGAACGAAGCATCTGCAGTGGAGCAGTTCAGACGCAAGTGCCTTGCTCAAGAGGATGGGCGACAAAATGACTGTGAAAAGTTACATTATGAAGCTTTTTTTTGCTCCCTGCTGTTCTGCTGCAGGATTCTGGCACTGTGTGGACATTTTACAGACTGCTAGCACTATGATTTTGTCCTTTCTAAGCCCATCTACCTGCTCCAACAATCCCTTCACAACTAGCTATTTCAACGGCGGGATGGTAAATACAAATAGCAAATGCATCCCAGCAATCAGGCACTTTTCCAAAAGCCCTAAAAGTGAGCAAGCCCCTCTTCAAAAGAGTGTTTGAGATTCATGTGCTCAACAACTGCACACTCAGATTTACCCTTCAGAGTCATTGAGAAAAGGTCTACCAACACCTACATTAACTTAAACTGTTTTGACAAACAGGCTGTTATTATGGTCCTGAATGACACCCGAATGAACACTGACTCCGGATTCTTCGATTTCACTGTTGTTTTCAACAGAGTTGAACACAGCCTTTGGGCTCTCGAGTGCTGTTATCACCCGCTTTAGGAATACCACAAGGATCACTACTTGGCCCCCTTCTATCCAGTCTATACAGCACATGTATGTTAAGACAGATTCTTTAAAAGAAGCGAATGAGTTACCACACTTATGCAGATGATACTCAAGTCTACATTTGTCTTTTATGGGATGACCGTTGTCCCATTGACACACTGTGTCAGTCCACTGAAAACAATAATGACTGCATAAGGTGTCTATGGACTCTAATCTGCAGCATTAACTGTTAATCATCTCAAATATATTGTTAGATGTGTCAGAGAACTGATTTTATGGCTACTGGTCTAAAAATCACTTACCGGGCTACGACCTGCTAAGATTTCTTACATGGTTTCCCTGTTTTAACCTCAGAACACATACGTAGGTCTTTTCCTGGACAGAGGACAGCTTCATTTAACAATCTTACGCTGTTAACCATGTCCAAATCTAAACTTGAAGCCTGCTGTGTATCGATCTCATTCAAATATTTCTTTGTTCTTATCCTGTCTTATTTATTTTATGCTATAAAGTGCTTTGAATTGCCACCATGTGTGAACTGTGCAACATAGTGAAGGCTCGATGCCCTGCAAAGCACACAACACAACCTTAAAAAAAAAGATGTACCTCTGCAATTAAAGCAGTCTGGCAGTTCAGAATGTAATAAATCCTACAAGACTTTATGTTTAAAATCATCACAAGGGCCTAACGATCAAATAATACAGCCCATTTGCTTTGATTTAAGCAGAGCACCCCTAGCACATGCGTGGGTGTTTAAGTATCAGTGTTACTGCCAAGGCCTCAACCAGACAACCTGCCTGCTTTTATAAGTTATGAAATCGACCACAAAATGAAATGAGGGAAAACAGCAAGGCGAGAAAAATAATATCAGTCTTGTGGAACCGGCACCTTCTCTTGGGACTGCTGTTCATAGCAAGTCATTTTCCACATGCAATAAAGCATGTCCATCAGCCCCACTGGACGCCATCAACACAAGCCAACTCGAACACAATATGAAGCTTAAAGCTGAATCAGCAGCATCATAAGTTAGCTGCTTTAATTGGTAGCTGATCTTATACCACAGAGACAAGACAGCTAAAGATCTGTTCAGAGTCTCGCCCACTACTGTTAGGATAAATTTCACTTTCACAAAACTCAGGTCTTGTTTTCTGTACCTGACAGCAGGATTTAATTTCTTTATCTCAACCCACCTTTGTGATTTAAGGTGAGAAGTTCATTGTCAATCTTATAATCTTTCCTTGTAAAGATTTTATGTTCGGTCAGATAACCTGTAAATCAAGCGTCTCAACACTTGAGCCTCAACAGATGCAGAGGAACCTTTGCGCGAGACGGAAAAACAAACCGAGGAGGCGATCGATACAGCAGCAGCAGCAGCCTGCAGCGGAAGTGTAGACACATCGTGTAGCCGCAGCCTAAAAACCTCTCCTCACTCGACTGTTTTCATTTAAGCACTTTCTCTCTCCTCTTCACCCCCCACTTCTCGTCTTCCTCTGCTCTCTCCTTGTCACTCGAACATTGACCTTAAACCTGTTTAAGTGTCTACAAGCGTCTTCAACACTAAAAGCAGTAGCAGCAGTCTCTGATGAGCTTGTAAATTCTGTGCTATTGATCCGGCTCTGCTGGGTCTCCGAGGGTGGTTCTGTGTAATTTCATTTTCCTTTGGTTACGTCTATCAGCAGAGCAATGAATCAGAGTTCTATAATGTTTGTGAGTATAATATCCTGAGGACAAGGACTTCAATCACACGGACCACATCTAAACCACACCAATGCAATAACAAGTGAGTGGCAGACAGAAAGATGGAAATATTCAAATCAACACAATCATTGTCATTCTGAGTGATCACCTTTCTCCTCATCATGCCCCTCTGTCCATATGGCAGCGGGACAAAAACGCTCCAGTCTACCACACACACAGTGATGTGAACTGTGTGCATATTATGCTTTTCATATGAAGTGTTTCTCCCCTAAAATGAGGCAACCACCGGATGAAAAAAAAAAAAAAAGTGCCACTCAGTGATGCTCCTGATGGATAGCACAGAAATTGAGATAAGTGATGTTCCGTTCTCGACACAAACGGGTAATTTCTGCACTTGGTTGATAAAATTAGATCACTTTTAAGTACACCATCCTCTCTACTTTGAGGATAATGAATCATGATTTGGGGCATTATCTCCCCAAAATGAGTGGGAATTGTACTGTAGTGTGTTGCTTTAACGATTTGTTCATCTAATTGCAAAAAAAAAAAAACCCCACCTGCCCTCACAGGATTGCAGCCATTCAGTTTTTCTGTGAACTTTTTTCTACCTGACGAATAAAACACAGTGAAAACTGGGTGAAGTGGAGCGGTGAATGTTGTTACAGAAACATGTATTGCTATTGAGTTGGTTTTTTTTTTAAGAGCTAAAATACTATGTGTCTCTTTTGTATGAAGGTGACAGCATTTATCTCAAAACCTCCAAAAACATCAAAGAGAGAGATGGGAAAATATACGGCCACAAAGACACCTCGCTGTCAGCTACAAGGTAGCATTTATCTTGAAACCCTCAATACATAAAAGGGCCAGATGAGCAAATATGCGGCCACAAGGCCACTGTACTGCTGGCTACTTTACTGTCAGCCAGTAAACCATGTTACTGCTGGCCACAAGGCCACATTACTGCCTCAGTAACAGCCACAAGGTTGCCTTATTCAAGCTCGGCCCTGTCTCGTGACCACGTTCAATGCTAAGGTCACCTCTTCACACGCACTCAAAGAAAGTGACTGAAGAAGCTTTGGCTCATCTGCAAAGGAGCAAAAGAAAACAAAGCACCGCATTAGCTAGCTAGTGATGACTATACACTAGAAAACCGAGCAGTAACCTCCGGGGCTGTGAAGTGAAGCCTAAACTGCAGTCCCTCAAACGTCCACTTGAGGCTGGATCCAGAAGTGAGTCAGTGTCCATAATAATAAGCATGTTTACAGCCTGGTACAAAAAACAGTTTTGGACTCTGTAGTTAGTAGAGTGGATGCTTTAATTGACTGGTGGGTGTTGTTACAGGTGGCATGTTGGAGCACCCGACACACGTCTTGGCTGATTATTTCATGCGCGGCAATTCTGCAATAGGGAAATAATTTGAAAAGTCGTTTGATGTGAGGCCTCCGTAAGTAGGATATATAGTGTCTGGTCTTTGTCATGACCCTTAAAGTCTTGGCCTTGACTTTGCCTTCATACGGTCTGGTCTTAGTCTTAGTTTTGGTGGTCTTGATGACAACACTGCTCCAATAGAGGACAGCAAAAAGCTCCCGTCAATAAAGACAGAGTTCACTTTTAAAAAAATCATTATTCCTTCTTCAAATTACAAACACAGACACGTACCTACAGCACAGTGTGTACTGATGTATGGAAACACTAGAGGTGAACGTACACGCAGCACAAATCTCCCACGACCCCGTGTGACACCCATTGACTCCTCGGCACCCTTTTCTCAGCAGATGACCGATAGCGGCGTGGCTCTGCAGCATTAAGGAGCCATATGCTCAGCAGAGGGACTGTTGCACTCCGGACATCAATTAGCACCAACACACATCTGCACACACACACACACATACAATTTCAGTGGAAAACCTCCCAAGTCGAGCTCGAATATGAAGCAGATAATTAACTCATGGATTTCTGAACAGACACACACACACACACATTCTTCACATTAACTAATTTACCTAGCAAAACACCTGGAGCTGATGGAGACAGAGGACCAGAGCTGGTCCAAACATATGTGCAGCGCTGCTGCCCAGTGGCAGTATCCCTCCACCGCGCTTCACCCCACCGCAGAGCTCCAGCCTCTATCGGGGGGCGAGGAGTTATCGGGGAACACCATCTCAGTGCTGGCAGACGGGCAGAGTGTGGAACAGGCCGAACACATCCCATTATATCGCAGGGCGCCGACAACTGCGCCTGTCTAGATAACACGGGCGATGCTGCGGGGGTGGAGGGGAGGGGGGGGGGCGCACATGATGCAGACGATGCGTGGAAACACACTCAGGATTTTTTATCTTACATGCTCAGGTGCAGGTGTCCTCCATTGTCTCTCAGGTTTACACACACACACACACACACACACACACACACACACGCGCACACACACACACCTGCTTAGTGTCTTCACTCTGAGCTGTTGTTAGTTGCTCTGTTGAACCCCCGAGTGCTGAGCGGATGCCAGATGAAGGGTCCTGTGGTAATTACCTTGTCTCCTAGCCTGTCCACGCACACACACATATAAAGGCACTTTGCACACACACACACAGACTTCCGCACACACACACACACCCCTGCCACTGCTGATGGCAGCACGGCTGAGGACATGCAGCTTCAGCACTCCTTCCGGTAAATAACACTCCACCTACTGAGGGGCACTGGGGCACACATACACACACACACACACACAGCGTCCCCAGAGCTGCACTGTCTTCTATACTGTGTCCAGATTTAACTCTAAGTGCAAACACGCAGAGTTCATTCTGTTATTTCTTATTCCAGTGCATAAAAATGTACAAAGCTGCTCGCTGAGGACGCTCGAGGCTCAACTGATTTATTTGCGGTGCCAATCAAAGCTGAAACATGCAGACCTGCATGTACCGTGTCCCAGTACACAGCGGAGAGGAGAAACTGTCAAACATATTTAAGGCTAAGCTAATCCATGTACAGCTGAGTATAGACGCGTTTCTTCACACGACAGTTGTTAGAAATACGGTAAAGCTGATCTGCTTTTACTGCGTCTGCTAATGACTCAAACATACAGGTATCTGACATATTGAAGGAACAGCTGTGGCTTATGTACTTTCTTTTTAGCGACTTCTGTTGATTCACAATTATTCCAATCACTAAGACACTAAAAATATTGATATTATGTTCATGTTCAACATTGTTCTGGGTTAAAGCGCAGAGAGACCACCTGCATGCACCTACATGGCAGTAAACTTAAGGCCTTTGGTGTTTCAATGTGGCATTTTGTACTATTTTATGACATGTTAAAGACTTAACAATCCATCTTTTTATCAAAAATCAGTCGATGAAGAAAATAACCCTCGTCACACAGCAGCGTTACAGACTGACGGTTCTTTCTCCTCACCAATCATCTCTGGACGAGGACAGACCGACTTTCAGAGAGCACGGTGACAGGAAACAGCCAAATGATCTGCAGCAGTTTGTCCGTGACATTCAGCACCGTATAAACCGAGGACAGATTATACTGGATTAAAGGCTCGCTGAGAGATTCGTTAGCGTCCGAGCTAACACAGAAAGTGGAGTTTTTTGTTTAGTACGTGACATGCTGTGTGTGTGTTACATGATTGCAGGATTGCACAGCTGCTCGTCTCCTCACGCCTCTGACAAAAACATGTCTTTAATCAATCCGGACAGACTTGTTAAATGTGAGCGTGTGAATCTGAACGTCTTCTCTTGGCAGCCATAAATTGGAGTTGAACGGGCGATAATTAGATTTTCATTAGAAAGACAGACTTCTCTTTTCGCTTTGAAATAAAATGCTTTTTTTCCCTCTGCCGCTCTAATTGAATTTATCTTCCTGTTACTTTTTGAAATCCTTGACAATGTACTCTTCACAAATCCTTGGCAACCATATTTAATGACTTTATAGTAAGTCCTGTTATTGGTATTACTGGTTACTGGTATTAAACACAAGTATGTACATTGAAATCGGCATAAATATGAGCTAATATTCATAATAATAATGATCCAGACAAACCGCAGCCAGTGGAAGTCAAGGGAGGTAGATAAATATTAATGGACACACTCCTCTGTCCGCACACATGCACAAACTTCACTATCCAGTAGACATCACAGCAGGCACTTTACCCGCTCTGATGCATGTGTGTGTGTGTGGATGGCGTGATAACCCGCGGTCTGGCTGCCCACAGCTGCCTCGGGGCCGTCGGAGGTGAGGCCGCTATCTCCAGTCAGCATGAGGTCCGGTCAGAGGCCGTGCTGCTCAGTATGCCCTCGGTAAATAAATGATTCCACCTGTCAGCCCCGCTAAGCTTCAGCTTCACAGAGGTGACACGCAGGAGGAAGCACGTCTTTGAGTCCATTTTATTTCTGTCCGTGCGCCATATACAGCATGAGTGTGTGTGAGTGTGTGAGGGGAGTGTGTGCATACCTTTAGTGGAGTTTTAGAGTTTAGTTTTCATTGTTCTGTCAGCGTGTCAGACGCAGTTTGATTTAAAAAACACACACACACACGGGGCAGACTGCAATTCTTGGAACTTTCCACCTCTGGCAGACACGTCAGGATTGGTTCGGAGTATTCAAAGAAGTGGTATTAACGTTAAACTGTGCCTCTGTTTGTGATGGAGGAGACGCCATGAGATCAGATGGATTGCGCGTGTGTGTAACGTGTGTGTATGGACACATATATGGAGTGTGTTTAAGTATCGAGGGAGGAGTGGGAGTACCGGAGCGTGTATGTTTGTTCCCGTGCATGTTTTCACGTGTATGAGTGATGGCGTTGCCATGGCGACTGCATCACTGAAAGCATCACCCAAATCATGTGTGCCTCCGTACGGAGCGGAAACGCGGAGAAAATGATATGCATCTCCTCGAGCGTCAGGAAGGATGAATATTTAAAGTTTTCCGCTGAGATCTGGACAAGGTTAACTGGTGTGGATACTGGCTGAGTGCACCTCCAGCTGAATGTCTGGATCTCTGACTGCCAAATTAATGAGAGCTTTCACACATTTTCCCCTCCAGGCCGAGCTTTGACAGAGGAGCGATTGTTACACAGCGGAAGGGAAAGACAGATAGACAGGGAGAGTGGAGAGATGAGGCAGAGATGCGGGGCAGCGTAATGGGAACAGCCTAAACCTCATAAGTATAATTTTCACTGTCCCATAGCGCAGAATGACCATAATATATCTGCAGTGGGTTTAATAGGGTTGTTGATCAATACCAGTGACTCAACGATTATCCTGCCAAGTGCTGAGGCTTCAACTTTCAAACCTTGTAAATAAAACACCCATTAGATGACTTAACACCGCTTTAAAGTATTTCTCTAATTAGGTTTAAGAAGACATGCAGTGAAGAGCTTTAACGTTAAGCTTCAGGGGAGTGAATCTAGTAGATTAGAGTCCTCACAGGCACGCTGAGGGGCTGCGCAAAAATCACTGCTGTGCAGAGGGCCATCACCAACTAACATTTGTGTTGGACCGTAACCTCGCGTACATCCGTAGCAAACATGACAACAATATTAAAAGCAAGTCCAGTCTTGAAATATGATTGAGATCAGATGTTTGACTGTCTGTCAGTGTGTGAGATAGTGTCACTTTAAAGCCTAAAGTCTGGCGTCATGGCTGCTGCCGTCTTGATGCGATATAGTGCAAGTTGGGCTGCTAGTGGTTTCTATTGCAGCTCAACACTAAAATATAACACATCATGAGATACTAACACCTTGGGTTGGTGGCTCAAAGATACCCGACACCTGTTGTGTTGTTTGGCTCGCACTGATCCACTGTGTTTCCGATATATCATCACCTAAAGCTTCAAGTGTGTGACAACCGCAAAAAAAAAAATCAACTATCTTTCTCCAGCGAGTCTGACGCCATCTTCAAAACAAGCGGCCCATTAAAACAAGACTGGGTTATACATCAAACCAATCACACCGAGCTGAGTTATTAAAACAGACAGAAGTCATTTATTTCAAGTCAAAAATTCGCGCAGACGGCAGCTGGCTACGTCGGCCGCTCTGGAAGTGAACGTGTGGATTCTACCTCTGTCTCCGTTAGCTAGCCAGCTGTCTGCAGACGTCAAGCTGATGCTGGGAGACGGCAGCAGCAGATGAATTAATGTGCAAGACTGTCTGTGCTGCAACTGATTATTAAATTGTGCTCTACTTAGCTGGAGAACCTTGCACTGACAGCCCATGAGATAACCTGTATTTCGGAATATGATACGGGGTGATATAAGGTAAGAGCTGCTGTGGGCGGATACAAAGAGGCACAGAAAGTGTCCCTCACAAATAATGATCTACACATTGTTCAGGTTTGATACGAAGATGGAAAACACAGGACACAACAGCCATCTTTGTTGATGACGCCTTGCTGTTTGTATTTTTACACTACGCTCCCTTCAGAAAAAAATAAAAGTGTCCACACAGTCCCTGACAGAAATATGTGTGTGTGTGTGTGTGTGTGTGTGTTTGCGTCAGAGTGTGTCAGTGATGACAGGATGTGATCCAGTAGCGGTCTCACTGCTTATGACGGCTGTCAGACGGGAGATCCATCTGTGTGATTAGCCACCGGACCGGCTGACTTTCCTCTGGGATGAATCGATCTGAGCTGGACGCTGAGATACTAACCCCCCCCTGTCACAGATGACTCTGTGTGTGTGCGTGTGTGTACATATAAGTGTGTGCACAGACTACATTTCAATATACAGCTTGTTCTATCCTTCTGACATCTCTTCTCCGGCGCATCAAAAGGGAAAGATGAAGCAACGATGTCGGAAAAAACATTTTAGCTTGCACTTAATTAGACATTATTATGATGTCATAAAATCACAGCACATTAAGCAACAAATTAACAAAAACATGCCTCGCTGAGAGCCTCCGCCGCGCACAGAATGCAGAAAACGATGCGCAAGCTTACAACTTCATCTCTCTTTTCATTTGCTGCCACTTTTTTTTCTCCCCCCCTCTCTCCTTTCTCCCCCGTGACACCTTCCTCTCATCTTCCAGCCTGTCTTTGACCAACTACAAAATGGCCTCCATCAAAGCAGGATCATTCAGCTCCTTGTAGAAGTCACTTGGGTTTAGAAAAAAAAAAAAAGAAGAAGAAGAAGAAGAAAGAGAAACAGCCAGTTGATGGGGCTTGAGTGGAGTGTCCCTGTGACAGATGAAACCAGAGCTTCTCCTCACAGCGTCACAGATTAGACCGTCTTTCTTCTTGTTGGCTGTCCAGCGCCGTGAATGTCTCATCATCTACACTCAACATGTCAACTCAACACATGTTTTTCCGACGGACACAGAATGTAAACTAAACTGGGACTTGTTTACATGAACATTCCTCAGCTTTAACTCCATCTAATGAGCCATCTGTAGGAGGTGGCTGAAGTGTGCTGCAGAGGATGATTGAGCAAGACTCTGCCGGACAAGAGTAAATGTGGGACTGACTTTTAGCGGTTGGTGAGAGCTTGGTGAAATAAAAGGCTGAAAGACAGACGCCCAGCTGGGCTGACTGCTGTTGGACTAGTCAGTAATATTAGCTGGCTGCTACGTCTCGATGTTCGGTGCTTAGAAAAGTTGTCGACTCGCTAGTTTTTGAACATAAGTAATGTAATCAGAACAAATACACGAGTACAGCTGTCCATATTTACGAGCAAGTAGTCTCAAACTAAAGGTATTTGATCGCAAAGATACCAATTTGTACATGATGCTGCTTTAAAGGTCATATTTAAAGTCAACATGAAGGTCATTCTGAGATTTCTTTCAAAATACATTAAATATGTTGCTGAAAACGTGAAAAGACTTTGAACGATATATTACTGAACTGTACTGAAAAGGTTTTTCACCAGTTTTCAGTCTCAGGATTTTGTGGGCGGTCCTTAAAGGGTGGCTCGATGACACGCTGAGGCCACCCTGAGAATTCATTTTTACCTGATTTTGACACCTAATTTCATGAACTTATTTTTAATTTAAATTTGGCTGGGTGGTTAATAACACTTTCTTCTTTAGTCCGACAAACTCAGAACACAGATTTATTCTTACTTTATACAGACTTTAAACAAACCGTCAGGATCTCTAAAAGATTGTGATGTCCGGGAGTCCTGCATGCTTTGGTTGTCCTGGTCATGTGTCACTCAGAAAACAGTTCAACAGCCAATCCTGTAATATTAACTCGACCATTCGTGTTATATAATGAGTTGGTTTAAGGTACGTAAAACCACAGATATATCTTCTTTTGGATATTTCAAATAAAGCACAGGAAAACTGTAAATCATGGACCTCATGTAAACACAGATTTCTGGATGTTTTCAATAAAAGTAGTTTGGCTGCAAATATTGGTATTATTCTATCAACTGAGACGTATTTGAGCACAGTAACAGCTGTGTTTACTGGATGTAGCCAGACTGAATAGAATATAAAACACTCCTCTTGTTTTCTGCTCTTTGTTAGAAAAGTGGATGCTGTCATGGTGTTCCACCAAACAAATGAACAAGTTTGTTTATTTCACTTTAATGGAGACAAATCTGTGCGACTGCTCAAAGTTCACCTCTGCAGTAAATCAACTTCTCAACTGTGTAGAAGCTAATAATAAAAAAACTACGCGGCCAGATGAAAAACAGACTTGTTTTGTTGTTTGTGCCAAAAGGAAGTAAGAAAGAAAGATTTCTGCTTTTTTTGTTATGTTTCAGTCAAACGAACCTTTCTGGAGTTCAGGGCCGTTTCTTTGAGTGTTCTTTCAAACTATTTTGTTTCCCCAACTTCTTCATCTGTGCCGCTGTCGGGTCAGCGCGCTTTTCTCTGCGACACCTTTATCTTGTTGTGATAAACCAAGTGAAGACGAGGGAAGGCAGGAGTCACACGGTACACAGAGAGAGAGAGGACAGAGACTTTTTCTACGAGCACACTTCCATTAAAAGCGTCTCTTTGAAGCTCCTCTTGTGTAAAATGTTTTAGTAAATCAGTTACCGTGACAACAAACCCTGCACCCGCTTCATGCTGTGAATAGGACGCAGTTAAGTGTGTGCGAAGGAGAAAAAAAAAAGTGTTAGTTAAGCTTGAATGGACTGTTTCGTCACCTCTTTGCACATTCTTAAGTGTAGCTATACGTGTTCAGGTCGGGAGGTGAGGAGGACTGTGTGAGAACACATCCCTCCCCCTCAGACAAACTCTCTACCCACTCACAGTGTAAACACAGTTATTCACTGCCCCCCCCCCCCCCCCGCCGTCCCTCTCTTGCCACAAATTCATTTTTCAGTCTCTGTCCTTGAAAGGAGGATGTCTGAGAGCTGTCACTATCAAAACGGTCTTCGGCTGCATAACAGCAGCCGTGCTGAGGCAGCGTGAATGTGGAGCTCGGCGGGTACTGCCTCAATGAGGCTCTTCGGCTGATTGATTTCTCTGTTCGGCTTCTGATGGACTAAAGAGCCAGAAAAAGCAAAAAAGCATAAGTGAGGCTATTCTTTGTGAGACGATTAAACCTGTGCTGGAAGATGTTCGGAGACTCAAAATATAAAAACAGTTCTGGTGAATCAATGAAGTCAGTAAAGTAAAAGCACTGACAACAATGACTACATAATGAGTCATATTAAAGTCGTGCTTACAGCCTGAATTACTGACAACCATTTTGCACATCATGCAAGTGGAGCTGTGCATCTTAGATGAGTTTGTCCGACAGTGGCCAGTTACTTCAAGTACTCCATCAGAGTGAATACACACTTATGGAAACATAGATCCACACTGCTTTCCTGGTGGTGCATAATGTCGCACTCGCAATTTTTTAACGTTTTAGCTACACAGCAGTACACAAGCACACCATTCATATACATCCAATTCAGATGTGCACTTTCATTGGTTGGTTAAGTCCGTCAACACCTAGAGAGGCGCTGTTGATGAGCGGACTTCAGTATCAGGGTAGAATCACTGTGCCATCATGGTACCATCATGGTACCATCATGGTATCAAGGTGGCTGTGGCTCGGAGGTAGAGCGGGATCTGCGGTTCGATCCCCTCCAGGGAGGGTGAATTTTTACACAACTCACCTGTTCAGATTATATTAAGGCTTATAGGTGATGTGTAATCAACACTGTGGTCACTTTGATTGACAGGTAGGTGCCTTTATAGCCCGCCTCAGGTCCACCATTGATCTACCTCTCATTGCGGCGACAAAAGCCTCCACAACGAGCTTCACAGCGGCTCTACTTCCTCTAATGAAGGTTATACGTGCAGACTTAAGTCTACATGCAACATCTGCTGCAGTCATGAAATATTTAAGATCTAATAATCTTCTGTCTTACTGTCTTTTTTGAGCGCTGCACTCCAACCATCAAGACAAGAGTTTAACTTAACTTAATACTGCGGGGGCTTCATGTGTTACCGCATTGTAGCTTTCATTAAATCACTAATTAAAACACCCGCAGTCAATGTTAAGAGTTTGCAGATCATCTTTCTATCAGTTTAATTAGGCTAATTGCTATTTGCTACAGTGCTCATTGTAATTTGCAGAATTAATAGGTGAAGTCGTGGTGAGAGTCATAAAGGTTGCGCTCTATGCTTGATGGACTCTTGATCAAAAGGGAAGCAGAACATTTGATTTCACTCTTATATGACAGAATCAAAATTAAATGAATAATTAGAAATATAATTAGATGAGACTGAACTGGAAAATTCAAGCTGAGCATTTTGGGAAATCTGCTTTTCATGACCGGAGTCCTGCATAACATAACATAACTTGTTTTAAGTTTATTTGTATAATTTCAGGGAAGTTTGGATGTGAGCGTGTCGAAGAGATTTAGACATTTCTTAAAATAAAATTTTTCATAAATGATATTGCACGGCTCACGTTGTTTTAGCTCCGCTATGAGAAATGATTCATTCAATAACATTTCTTGAAATAAACACAGACATATTTGCAGTAATAAGCCTAATCCCTCTGGCTTTATATCCTCCTCGATTAATCAGCTCGTGGCTGATGGCTTCAAATACCATTTCTAATAGCTTGATATTTACTCTATGCACAAATAACTGTATTTTCAGCTGACGACCCCGTCCTGTATGCTTCAGAGCGACTGTAAACTAGGCCTTCTACAGATTACAATGTTTGCTTTTGACAACTTCCAGACCTTTTTAATTATTACAGCGTGTTCTGAACTCCAAAGAGACTAAATTTATGGATTGCACAAGAGTGCAAAGCTTTGATGTTTCCACACTCTCATTCTCATACCAGAACACAACTTTTTCCTCCCTTCAAGACAACAATAAAAGCATTATACAACCTACACTGGATTGGTGATATTCTGTATGTTCGTGCTGTTACCCTTAACCTGCCGGACATCGTTTACCACAGCGCCATTCAATTCATTACTCAGAAAGCTGTGACTCACCGCTGTGAGTTCTGTGGAAAAGTCGGTGATGTCGGGCTGCCCTCGGCCTGCCTGTGTTCTCATTTATGCGTCCATGCTTTTGAATCTGCAGAGATATTTAACGTCAGTGGTCAAGTTCAACAACAAGCGTGACACCAGCTCACAGGAAAAGTTCCTCAGACTGACCCTGAACTGGGACAGACTGGTTTCCAGTACTGGATTGAACTGCAACACAAAGTGAAAAAAAAAAAAGAATTACACTTGCTGTGACCGAGCTGCACCCCCAGTCATTTTTCATAATGTTTGTATTTGTTTTAATGAATGCGTCAGTGTGCGATAATTACAGCGCGACTGACTCATCTTGTTGTGAGGTTGTAATTAGTTCCCAGGTCTCTCTTGATCTCAATGAGACTTCCTGCATGAATACATGAATGCATCCTAATTAACTGCTGTATGTAGTCGTGCCTGATGTCTGGTCTTGTGCTCCGTGAACACAGAATGTCCTGCGTGCATGTCATCCTGTGATCTGATTCACGCATACAAACCGTCTTCTTTCCTACGATACAACTGAATACCCCTCGTCTCAACCTACCCAGCAGTTCCAAGCATTAAGAAACTCATGAAAATAGTTATGAAAATTCCATTTCTGCCAATAATCCCTGTAAATCTTACACACTTGTCCTCCAAAGTACTGGATGTAAATCACTGAACTGTAGATGTGACTGCAAAGTCAAATCTCTATCAGCTGAAAGCACTTCATCGTATCGCTCGAGTGATTCATGGGAGGAGTCGGAGTCGGAGGCGGACTGTACATATGTGTTAACTGTCCCCTTTTACAGCCGGGAGTGCTTAAAGTTGACATTGCCGCGATGCACATTTGTATCACGCCCCTCTTGTTGTTTTAGTGCCTGCGAAGAGTTTATGGACTGTATATCAGCTGTATCAGGTGATGCATCTGAGAGGGCTGCCCTGAGTTATCCATCTTCCCACTGACGGCCGGAAAGGTTAGGCTGAGAATTATGTAACGCAACGACTAAAAGAGCGAGGCAGCCAGCCGTAGTGCTGTTTTTGGTGATTATTCACAAACATCTAGTCTTAGAGGATCCTGTTCTCTCTGTGTATTACAGTAAAAAAAACACAGAGCAGAATCACCGAGCTCGTTCTTTTAAATCTGACGAGGAAGTGAGCAGACACTCAATATCTCCCCAACACATGTAATCCAATAACTTCTTGTACGCACAGGATGAGCTCTCACAAGGGAGGGAGCCGCTGTGGTGTGAAACTACACACACACAAACACACATCCACAGATGAGGAGTTAAGTCAGGATCTCTTTGAATTCAAAACAGCCGTAAAAATTAATGTGATTAAAGACGAATGAGGTGTGATGAGGTTTTTATTTCCTTTTAGGACAGCTGAGGATTTATTAGTCGACTGCGAGCCCGGAATTTATTTACGGCTCGAGCTTGATTCTCGCCACAAAACATGTTCATTTGTCGAGCTTCTGCAATCAATTAAAGAAAAAAAAAAAAAACATTTTTAAGTGATCATCATTCAGGATTAGTGCATTAGATTGAGTTTAATTACATCTACATGCGGAGAGCGCCTGTTCATTTCAAAAGCGGCCATGGACTTTTCACTAAAGCCGGTTACAAAATTCAGTTTGCTTTCAAAACACTTGACATGACATTAGGTTTCATCTGTGACCCTCATCATCAGTAAAACCTCTTGAAGGTAGCACAAGAGATTATATTAGCATAGATTATGTGGAGAGGTGTAGGCGTTCTGGACTAATGACAGAAACAGCCAAACTCTTTGTACTACAACGGGAAAATGTATTGAAACAAATTAGTGAAACTCATTTGGATACACAAGCACTTTATGAAAATATAAGATTCAAAGGTTTATTCCCCCGCATAGCATTCATCAACAGGTCCACACTTCCATCACGCCGGCCTCGTGTGACTCCTCAACAAAGCGAGCAGACGTGCTCGAGTTTCCCTTGAAATGACGAGCGGCTTAAGCTCATCTGCCGTGTCAGATGGCACACGCGGGGACAACAGGATGAGATGCAGGATGCGATTAACACTTTCTGATATCCACCGCCAGCTCTCGGCTCCGTTGTCTTGCTTTCTCTTTCTCGCCTTCTTGGCTTTCAGATTTTAGATAAGATGAAACTTTAATGATCCCGCATGTGGAAATTGGGTCGACGGAGCCGCAAAAAACAGTAACGCGACACAGGCGAGGAATAAAGACGACAAGAGGGGAAGCGAGTCTGCTAAACATGTGCCAACAATATGTTAAACATCGGTACATATTAGTGTTGGATGTGGGGAAGTGTGGAGGGTAGCGTACGTCGAGTGTATCGACATGAGAAGAAGCAGAAAGAAGAGGAGCTTCACTGACTGAACACTAAAATTAACCAGCACTTGAAATGTTTGTGTTGATTTGAGGTATTGACGAGATGACAATTGAGCTTTTGGTGGAGGCAACATTACCTCCAATATATTAAATTGTTGAACTTCAGAGGCAGGACTTTAGGTTCAACTGCTGTGTGCACACATTTGTTATTGGACAAGTTTATTTTCAGTCTTGGTCATCAGACGCATGATAATAACTTCAAGAAATCGGTGAAAAAAATGTAATGAGTTGTTTTCCCGTCCTGCAGTGGCGTTCAACAGGAGCCACATTCGGGTCAAACTGGGTTCTGTGTGTCTCCGAGGTAGAATTTGAGTGGTTTCTAAATGTTTGGCCTTCATTGGTTAACACTGTGGTGACACCTAAATGGAGCTGAACAATGTTTTTGACCTTTGAACTGCAGGTTTTTATTGATTGGCCAGATTTTCAAACAGGCAGCATGACTAAAATGTTAAGCATTCAGAATTTACCCAACCTGTAAAAAGTTGAATTGAATGCAGCTGTGAGTCGAGCCAAGGAGATCTTCGGGCTCTGTTTTTATCAAGAATCTCTGAGTGAGAAATCAATTGGAAGTGGGCAACAGACTCTCAGAGTGACACAACTTTTTAGGAGCAAACTTTCCAACAAAATGACTCTGCTATCTCTGCTGATATTTAGGAGAGCTCCTGTGGAGTCCTAACCCGTTAGCTCAGGTGGAAACGTGTTACTGCTACAGAAAATCATCATTTTTGACCTTATGTTAGATACAAACATAACGGAGAATGTGAAAAACAACAAAATCATTTTCAAACTTACAGCAACAGGGAAAATGAAACTTTTACACAGATAATTCAATCTGTCACAACCAAGCATTACCCTTGTGTGCCAAAAACTGCAGTTCCTCAAACGTCCACTTGAGGCTGGCTCCAGAAGTGAGTCAGTCTCCATAAGTCCCCATGTTAGACAGCAGAAATAAACATGTTTACAGCCTGGTACAAAAAACAGTTTTGGTCTCTATAGCTAATTTCCCCGTTCATGAAAACTGTACTGAGGGTGAATTTATATACAACTCACCTGTTCAAATGATATTAAGGCTTAAAGTTATGCAGAATTAAGAGCGTGGACGCTTTGATTGACAGGTGGGTGTCCTTTCAGGTGGCTTGTTTGAGCACCCGCCCACCCCAGCTCCACCTCTGCCCATTTTTAGATTAGCTGGCAGGACTGCCAAGATGGCGGCAGCCGGAGCGACCACACTGAGCTTTACATCAGCTCCTCAGGATAAGCAGTTAAGCAAATCATGGGTTAATAAAGCTTTTTCACAGCAGCCATTTAACATGAACCAGTAGGTTAACGCAGGTGTTACCAATGATACTAATTAAGGTTCAGCAGTGAGCCAACGTGCACCACAGCAGCACCCTGACTCTGTTTGACCTTAATTAGTAACACATGTTTACTTACTATTGCATGTCAAAATGGCTGCTGTTAAAGAGGTCTATTATTCATTTATTTAACATAGAACTGGATCAACTATTTTCTTATTATAAATGTTATTTTTCAGCATTAACTCTTCAAAGATCTTTGTCATATATGACACTGAAGTAAAATTTTTTTGGATTTTGGACTATTTGCTGATTAAATCGCCGTCAGCTGTCCAACAGGAACTTTTCACTGATTTTTGGATGTTTTACAGACATCATATTCACCCAAGTGCTTGATTAATCAACGGTCATTGCAGACGTCATTTAAAATAATGAGGGTGGCGTTATAATATTCGAGAAATGGCTTCCTCGCCCCGTGCACAGTAAGGACACAGAAGTGTGACTGAGAAGGCGATCGAGCAGTTCAGTTTGCAAAGTCAGCACTCCATTATTACACGATATATACAAGAACAACTCATTTCAATATTTTATATAATGTATAATTGGCAAATATGAGATGATTTAAGCTATGAATTTGACATATTTTTATATATATATTCTAGATAACATAAGCAAACCTGCACATCATGAATTGTACCTCTATAACAAACTGTAGTTGTCAGAAAACTAAAATACGTTCCATAAATTCCTGTCGGTGTGAGATGCTTTAAATATCTCAGTCCTCTCTGGTTTCTGGTCCTGCTTTAACTTTCGGCTCGACTCTTGTGTGATGCTTGATAAATAGAGAGCTGTTTCTTTTCAGCTCTTCCCAATACGGTTCACTTAAACTTTAACAAATTGAAGCAGTCGTACTGTCCACACCGGCGTGTGTTTACTCCTTTAACAGAACAATGAGGAGGAAAACTGTCCCTCTGTTCCAGGGAAAGAAAACATGCAGATGTCTTTATCGATGACACGAGTAAACCTGGAGCAGGCGCTGGGTATTTGTAGAAACTGTCCATGTGTGTTGAATTGTGTATATATACACACACACGCCGTATCGCCTCCCTACTTTAGATAACAAGCCCGGTGTGTGCAGACGTGGATGTGTGCTCTACTGTTCACCTTATCACAAACTCCAGGCGGGGGAGTCTTAACACAGTGATGGAGCGCAGCGTGCCCGCGCTTTGCTGCTGCTTATTATTATCACTATCGTCATCTGGATGTCATTTATGGGTGGAAGCAGTGTACATTCAAGATAGCATGTCCAGAGATATGAAGTGATTCATTCACTCGCTGATAGATATCACAGGCTGCTTTCAAACCACATTTCTTCTTCTTGTAGCACGTTTCCATGATTATACGTTAATGCCGTATTTAGATGACACACTCTAAACCACACATGAATGCACCCGTGTTATGAAGGAGACCTCGGTACGTGTCGACGCTGAATACTTGTGCTGCCAATAATGAGCGACAACGATGATGCAAAACACATTACCCCGCGGACGGAGTGATAATTATAGTTTCTAATGTGGGACCAATTACCAAGACACATCAGGCTGCAGTGCTCTGAATGTGCAATTGGATTTAATTACATGATAGAAGTATGGCTGATAGCAAAGAGAGGACGAGGAGGAAAATACGCGCTCATTTCTCAAATTGTCCACTTCCATGCGGACGTGCTGGTTATTATGAGCAACATATTCCAGGGACACTGTCAGGGCAGTGCTCTGAGTTTGGCCACATTTGGCGATTTTTTCACGGGGCAAGCTGCAGAGGAGGGGTGGGTGGTGACCAAAATGGAAAGTATAAATTGTCTCTGAGTGCTGGAGGGTGTGTAGGCCGGACAGCCAGACTTGCTGAGATTTGTGGACAACTGCTTCCTTTCTTCGTGTACTGCATCAACCCACTATGACTCAGGATTGTTACTCTAATACAGCGAGGATATTATCAATGAAACCAAACACACACAAAACACAGGAACCCGACTGTCTACACAATGAGCATGTCACACATGTTCCAAACACATCTGTACTTCTGCATGTTTCTCATCTCTGCTATAAATAGCTGAAAAACTGTCCAAAACCTTGAGGGTGCAGATTTTCACCAAAGTCAGATACTCTGCTGGAAATCCCAGCTAATCCACACGAGACACAGCCTGAGGTCAGAGCTCACTTTTGGGTTTGACTGGCCAGTTAGTGAGAGCTGTCAGCTCTGCTTTATTGTTGCTACAGCAGCAGTGATGAAGTGGGGGAAATAAAGCAGGTGAGCTACTTCCACTCAGTCAATAGCGCTCTCAGTTTTCTCCACAATAGTGGCTCCTTTCTTCTCTTCACTAAAAACCCATCTCCTAAACTGAGCAACCATAGCTCGGCTCTGCAGGACTGTCGAGCTTTGGAGTTCTATTAAGAGTTTTTTTGTGTGTTTGTTTGCTCTAGTGTAAGATGCATGTCTGCCTGTAACACCTTACTCAACAATGCCAAGATTACGTCACAAACAACAATAACATTAACAACGTTATGATGAGGTTACGTTTCAAAAAAGCAACGTTCAGGATAGGATGAGCCAAGATGCTACTATATCAGAGTTTAGCAGCTACCGTATGTCAAACACAGCAGTCTCATAGCCTTAATTTTCAACAGTTAGCACTCACACTGGGTTTGTTATTGTCCTTTTCATTTAGAATGTCGTAATACTAGCTGATTATTCTGTGTGCTGTGCTCGAATGTAAAGTTTAACAGGTGTATCAACAGTAGCTAAGTGGGGCGGCTGCCTGGGCCGGTTTTCACGTCAGACAATTTTCACAGGCCGGCCTTGAAGGTGTGGGGGATGAATACGATGCAATAAAATGATACCACCGGCATAAAAACAAATATAAAGTGCACAAAAAGACAACTCATCATTACCCTGGATCAGTCGGAGCCCTGAGTTTGTTTCTCTGCAACGAGCCAGCGACACCTGAAGTGTGTTCCTCATGTCCAGTCTACTTTGTATCCAAAGATGTTTGACTTTTACACGTGACCGTCACACAGATGCACAGACGGATGTACTTGGTCATTTTTCAAAATATAACATCTCAGATATTCAATAAAATATTTTTTATTCATTCTTTCTGTGTTAAAACATTTTAAACAACTTGCTAAACTTTCTCAAAATTATGCTGATTAGTCTCAACTTCTTGTTTACCACAATTTCACCATCTGCATCTTGACTGGTTTGAACTGCAGTCCAAATAATCTGGAATATAATTAGGGAAACTCCACTCGACGGTTTGGGGCAGTGAGGCAGCGTGGCCTGACTGCGCCGCGTTCATCAATGATGCAGTCAGCGAAAATTTCAAAGAACGAGAACAAAGACAAACTGCTGGTCACAAACAAAAGTATCAGCAGTGCTGCTGAGCTCGGCCTGCCTTGCTCTGTCAATATTTACCTCTTGCAGTTTGATCTCGGCTCCGACTTTAAGCCCGTCTTTTTCCCTTAATGAGATTTGTTCTGCTGATTCTTCGTCTGCTGCACTCGATGATAACCAGGGGCCATGCAAAGGCGAGCAAATCAGGCCCAGATCTGAAGTGAGACGCCATAATGAGCACAATTTCGAAGGCCCCCGCTGCAGGAGAGCCTAATGCCCTGTCAGTAACCTGCTGTGTAGTAATGACTGTGCACGTCAATCTGCAATGCCACTTCCTCAAACATACAGGCAAATACAGACATGGAGGCATGTACACCCATGTGAGGACAAACAACCATCTTTCATTATTTTCCTCCACCACAAATACACTAATGGCCAATTATTTCAGAGACTTTTCCAGCCGTAAAACTATGAAGTGTTTTAGCTGCAAATACCCAGCAGACTCTGTCCTGTGAACTATGTTGCTTCATGATGACTCTGTGTACAAAGTAAGAAGTCTCCTGAGGTCAGTGATGAGGGCGACGGGGTTCAACCAAAACAGGCCAGGCTCCTCTGCACTGGTGACGTTTGTGGGACCCAATGAAGTCCAAAGCTGTATTTCTTTTGCCTTATAAATAAGTGTTCGCTTTCATGCTGATAGTATTCAGTGCATCGTTTTCCCCAGAACTTTATTACGGCACTGAAAAGAGCAGCAGTTAGACCCCATGGCATTAAAACTCTGCACTTTTGTTGAGTGCAGGTCACCTCCAGAGCAGGTTGGACCTCTTTGACTTATCTCGAGATATGACATTCAGGAAACAGTAAGGATGAACTGGAGCAACACATTTAAAGCTGCTGTCCCATGAACTGGACGATGGGATCATTCCTTCAACCAACAGCAACTTCTGCTTGATATTAGTGATAATTGCATTAAAAGCGGCAATGTTGCTGGCAAGAAACAGAGGGGTGCCTACAACTACAGCAAGTTTTGGATGTTGGATTGGGTTTATTGTTCATTCATTATCGTATTTGCTGTGGCTGAATACAAACTGCAAAAATAAATGACGCATTTCAAAGAATATTAGCAGGTTTTGGCAAAGCCGTTTCTAGAACGCCACAAACAGCGTAAACAAAATCAATTAAGAAACCGGTTTAACGAGCGTTTTATTCACCTCATAACCTAACATGTCATTTGGTCTGGTTTGTCATAAGTTGCATATCAAGCCCACAGACCTGGCATTAGTGTCTAATAACTGGAGCAGAGGGGGCTGATTCATTGGAATTCATTCAGTTTTCATTGGTGGAAATCACCCAGCCGCTACAAAATGTAGCTCAAGCTGGCCAAAACCATTTTTTCCTGCCCAATCAAATAAAAAGGACAATTGGCAGGAAAAGCAACGAATCTGGCAACACTGAAGCGGTCTGTAAACTGTGATGGTGTTTACAACAGACTGCTGGCTAATAACTTTTAACAGTCACATTTCTTTTCTGTTACGAGTTCGACTAACTTAAAGATTTGTTTTGTCTGATCATCTGGCTGCTCTTTCTTACATCTCAGCACTTTCCCTGGTGGCTACAATGTGTTTATCATCTGTAGGAATAATAGTAAAACTATTGAAATAAAACCAAGTGGACCTTTCAGGCACTGGAAAGTGTTTTTTTTAATCAATCCACTTCTAATAAGAAGTGATTCTACATCAACACACAATTTACTTCAAAGTTACGACAGTTTTTATTTCACTGAACTCTGAACTGGTTTAGTCACTGCTCTTCTTTTAGCACTATTCAAACATTTTTTTTTTTAAACCTCCTTTAAATATTTTTCTTGTCATGAATATTTAATGTCATAGTAAAAATATAGGATTTTAAATTTTTAAATTTCAAGAGCTTTTAACGTGATGCTGTTAAAAGTTTAATTACATCATTAATTAGGTAAAAAAACAAGAGTAAAACTCATCTTCCAACTCTTTAACTTTATGTGACTATGACTGTAATTCATACAGACATAGAAGTATTACTGACCTTTTAAAGATGCCTAATACATTTGTATAAAATCATCACTAATGAGGCTCTGCGATGATTCAACTTTGTCCTCCTTATGTAAAAATGAAGCGAATAAAAAAGAGTGTGCAAACACGAGCGCGAGTTGGACTTCTCCTCCTGCACTGTGCGACAGACTGCAGAGGTGTTTGGACTGTGTTTAGCTCATTAGCCTCTGAGGTGTTGCGCAGGATGTTAGGCCGCTCTTTGAACATGTGGCTGTGTCGAGCTTTGGACTCGCATCGACATATTGGTGACATCAAAGAGAATATGAGAGGCTCAGAGGTACGACACAGCATATTGAGGCGACAAGCACACACACACACAGACACACACATACTGCCATCAAAGTGAGGTGTGTCAGAGAAAGAGAGGAAGAGACATTAAGAGAGAATAGTTGTTTTTCGGTCTTGTGTTCTTGTGATTCAGATGTTTTTTGTGTCAGACATTTTGAAAGTTATTGCTTAAACGGCGACGCAGATTGCAACCCCCTCGCCTCGACCTCCGTCTCCAAGCGTGAAGGAGAAACGCCTCCATCTAGATGATTCTTATTTCCAGTTGATCACGCACCAATGAAAACATAGATATGAATATTCTATTCAATCACCAACATATTCTGTAAACACACTGAACCTTTAAAGCAGAAATGTCAACTTTAGTGTTGAGCTTTAAAACAAACACGCAACGATAGATATAAAATTACAGTAAATTGCGGCTGTTCCTCTGAGGCTATTTTCCACTTAAACAGCAGGTAGGTATGGCGTGTGGAACACAATGGGCTTCAATTACGTTAGTGCTGAAGTGCTTGTCCTGATTCTAAGTGACACCGGAGCAGCAGCTCCAACTTTGCCGGAGAGACGACGACTGTCACTGATTCATGGGAGCTGTAACATTTCCGAAACGGAAATGTGTAGAGCTGTGATGTGAATCATAAAGGAAACGATAGAGAGAGACGAGAGGAGCAAAGAAGAGTAAAAATATCACACTGGTAAAACAAGCTATGGAGGAACATCAGGAACAGGATTTCTTTCTGACAGTGTCGCAGGGGAACTAGAAATACACTGAGTCTGTGACCTTCACCAATAAAAAACGTCTTTTGTAAACCTAAAAGTCTCCTGTGACACCCGTCGTGGGGTTTTATGATCTCCTGTTGCAGCGCAGCGGCCTACTTATTCCCCGTGCGGATGTCACCGCTGTCTGCTTAGCCGCGCATGAAGAAGGAAAACAAAATCCAGCAGAAGAGCGAGCTTCCCGTGGAGACGAAGCACTGGGTTAGAGTGACGGCTGCACTCTTGAACTTAATCTTCTGATTCGCCGGCTCGCTCAGACAAAAGGCTTCATCGCGCGCACGCCCCTCCGCACTCTCTGCACGTGGGCACAGCTGCTTTTTGAATTTTGTGCATACATGTTAAAAAAAAAAAAGATGCTCGTTGTTGCTATGGAGTACATTTTCACAGCCGACTCGCAACACAGCCCGAGAGTGCAAATAGCAAAACAAAGAAGTGATGTGTAGGTGTGCGGCCGTGGGTGTTGTTGCACTCGTTATGCGTCCACTTTCCTAACAATGCATCAGTGTATGTGACAAAGAGTCTCACCAATTAATGAGCCCCTCTTGAACTCTCTTCTGTTCTGTTTGAGCTCGGAACAATTTGCACCAGTCGTGGATTTAACATTGTTCCTCCTAACTTATAGTTAAATATTTAAAGCTAGCGAGCGTGACTTACAGTGTCTCGTTACAGCACTTGAATGACAATGCTTTGGGTGAAATGAAACGGAAAATGAACAAAGCTCTTGCGGAAAAAACGTCTTAATGATTCTTAATTATCTTTGCCATGGTGCCAAGTGATACAATAGCCATGTAGGACACTAATCCCTCTTACGCTAACTACATAAATTAAGCAAATGTCTTTATCCACAACTTGGTGTGGAGTATTTAAATTCCTCTGCAGGTATGTCAGTGACTGAACTCCCACACACTGCTGCTGTGAAATTAAGAATGTCTCTGCCCATTGTCTCTACGTGGAGCTGTTGATTTGTACGCCAAAGACGTCTGAGTTGCCTGTGGATATTCAAAATCTGATCTTTTTTAGCTTGGTGGAGTGCACAAGATTCCACCCCGCGGAGGCGATCAACGCCACAATGCAAAGTCTGTAATTCTTTAATCAGTCTAGCACTTGCAGCGCCAGCCTGGGTCAGAGACGGATTTCTGAGCTTCGCTTTTAAACATCTGTAATCACCAGCTGCAGTCTCCGCTGCTCAAGGCTCAAACACTTTTTTCCCCTCTTTCTCCTCGACCTTCAGTATCCGTTTTCTATCCTCTGTTCTGCCAGGTTCTGAAGTTTAGAAACCAATTTCCTTCAGATGATAATTCATGCCCGGCTGCTCTGTTTAATGTGAGAACAAGGACGACGATTGGTTTTTTAAAAGGCCTCTTTTTTTTTTCTTACTCTGAGCGTGTACACAAGTTTTGTGCAGGAAGTCTGACTTATTTCACGTTCATGTTTTTATCTGTGCTCTTTGATTGTTTCTCATTTCGTCGTGAATGTTCAAAGGTGTGCAAAAGTCTGCTCCTGAACCTAAAAGAGAGGTGTTTGATATGCTTTAGTACTATTTCTGGATGACTTTGTCAGAATACAATTTGCTCTCTTTAATGGAAGTTTTCATTTTGAACCATATTTGCATAAAGCAGTAATGTCAGTGTCTGCACAGTACAAGAGCAGTGAGAGAATAACCCACATTAGCTTTTCCACCCAAGTCTCCTTCTTATCCAACTTACAAACATGAACACACGGCCTTGTCCTGCACCTTAGCTTGTTGGATGAGCCACCAAACAAACAGTCACCGGGGGAATGCGCAGTGCTAACATCAGTTTGCATGCTGGATAGCTAATTAGCTGCACAGCTGCAGCAGCACATTGAACAGCATGTAAACATACCTGCAGATGGCACTCGGGTCCAGTTAGATGCTGGCGTGGTCTTTACTCTTTAATACCACTGCCAACAAAACACTGTGTGTGACTTGTAAAGCTACGGCGCGACACTGTTTGCTTTGTCTCTTGTCCCCTGCTGGTGCTCAGCCTGCCAGCAGCTGTCAAACACAGACACACCCAAAAAATATTAAAATAATACAGAAAACAAAACATGGACATTATTTTTGACTGCAAAAGGGACGACTACATGCAATATCGGAGAGCTTTTAGGACAGTTAAGGTGTAACAGTTTGGAACCATTCAATATTTTAGGTTCATCATGTAAGGAAAATATCGACCAATAAGTATTTCTCATAGAAGACACGTCACAGAAAAAGCACTGGTGCAAATAAAATGATGGCTGAATTCCATTCAGCTGATTCCGGTTCAACTGGCTCACTTTCACGGCCTACCGGGACTCTTGAAAGTCTTTAATGTTATTAGTAACACCTGTGTTTTTCCCGCTTTCAGTCACAACGCGGTGAAAAAGGCAGATCCTGCCCCCACGCAGAACAGAAGGGAGGACTAATCGGACAAAACAAGTGAAAACACTTACGCGAAGCCACTTCATGAGCTAATTTGTATGTGGGAGTTAATCATCCGGCACAAAGAGCTGAACGAAAAAAATCGTGCAATCACGCACGCGTCAGCATCAAAGATGGTGGCGTTTCCCTTGACAGCAAATGTTCCCTCAGAGAAAAATTAATTACCTTTCAAATCCACGCCGGTGCCTCTATTACGACCCTACATGTAAAGCACTATACGTTACACGAAGCACAAAGTGAGTCCTGCGGAGCCAGCGTTAAATTACACAGGCGTGGGGAGGCTGGTCTTTACACTGTATGGCAGATCATTTTTTGTTCTATTCACCCGAGCTTGCTTTACTCCTCTCCTCTCATTTCATGCACAATAACCTCCTTAGATGAAGGGCTTACAGTTGGGGTGATGCGACGCATGAACTACGACTGAGCATCTTACAGCATTTCCATATTACATTTTTAATTACGTTTTAAATGGCGCTGATATTTAGAGATTCCTCCTAAGCGCTTGTATCAGAGGACTCTAATGTGATCACGTGGCGGAGTTTATTTCTGTGCAAATATCTTTAGCGAGAGCCTATCGGCATGACACCCGTTTGAAGGCACGTTTACAACGCTGTGGGCTGTTGTCTGAGTTCAAAGATGTGTTAGAGGATTTTTAGTGTTCCATTATGGAGAAATAATAATTGCGTGGGCGTTAATTATGTTTAAGTAGCTAATGGCTTTTCTTTGTAAGAGTTTAAAATAAGCTGATTTCTGCTAATTGTACTTTCAAGACTCACCGTGAAAACATTTCTCGCATCGAGGTAAACATTCTTTATCGCCCTCCCTCCCTCCATCCATCCCAGACTTCTGATTGTGATCACGCCCCCGTGCAGGTCTTCTGCAAACATTTCTCTTCCAGACCAATGTGGGCAGCATCAGCATCCCGCCCAGACACACTCTGTCCAGATACACATCACACATGCACGGCCATCATTTACCAAGAAATCTATTCATTCTCTCTGCACATTTCACAAACGTTATCAGCTCCGGCTTTGGCATTAAGTCGCCTTGGAACGAAGCTTATTGAGAGCCCATCGATTTTCTCATGGAACGGTGTGCCATTACGTTTGTTTAATCCAGTTAACGAGAGGATGGAGGGAGACGAGATCAACAATCATCGACAAAAAGACCAGTATTGATTGTAAATCTTTCCTGACAGAAAAAATAATCTTATCGAGTTAGTGCAGATGTGAAATATCTCTGTTTTGTTCTGTTGTGATGTGCAGAGCGTGGTGGCTGAAGGTCACGGCGTAAATGCATCGATCACACCGGGGAAAGTGAGAGGGACAGGTTTGTCTTGATTGTCTGGCTCGTGTTGAACCAGACAGTCCCAGCGCCGCTCTTTGAAATGAACTGTGGGTGAAGCGGAGGGAGATGGGACAACGGTGCGTGAGTCAACGCGTACGCCTCCTGTGCACGCTTTGACACGGAGCTCTGTCCTTGAGCTTGCTGCCAGTGGAGGGTTCCCGTGGTAACCTGAGGCTGGAACGCTAAGCAGCATTAAAAACTGGCGAGAGCATTCCTCCTGCATTCCTAAAATGCCTCTGTACTGTTGCTGTACTACACACACCCACCTGCTGCAAGCCATGCTGCCAGCACACATCACAACCGCCCACACACACATACACACACACACACACACACACACACACACACACCACCTTTAACAATTCAGACTCTCTCTGATCTCTCTAATCTCTGCATGTACAACATCACTCTTCCTCCTGGTGGATTTCTATCAAAACTGAAAGGCAGAACAGTGAAAATAATATAAAGGAGAAAGTTTGCGAGGCGTCATGTATACACTGACAAACTTTTGACATTTCTTGTTGTTTCACAGCTATAGGAATCCGTCCACCTGCTGCTGCTTTTACACACTGCGGTAATTGTCAGCTAGCCGCGTATCTTTTTTGGAAATACGCTGGATGGAATTCAGGCAGATTCTCAGCTCATACCGAACTCAATTACAGCCATTTAACACAACGCTGACGAGCGCTGCATTATCTTTTCACATTGTGTGTGTCTCTGAGAAGCTGTTAAACTGAAGCGACTCCCGAAGGAAAATCTGCCAACCTGTACGAGGCCGTTTCTCTTTTTTGGCGCACCCTGACAGTTGGAAACTTGTATTTCTGAAAATGTCAACTTTTTCGCAGACAGCCTTGTTTCCGGCCTTGAACGCCGTGTACTTTTTCATTCAGCCGACGGGTTTTGAAATAGATTTGAAAAGACCATTTTCTCAAACAAGAACACCATGTAGTCATTATGTTAAGGTTACGGCTTCAAATCTGCATCTTTCTGACATGATCATGACAACACGTGCTGCTCTTCATGGTTTCGCTCTGTCATGCTAAGTGAAGGAGCGTAGTAAGGTGAGGAAAAACTCCTCCGTCCTTCCTAACCCTTTTTTTTCCTAACGTGTCCCCAGGCTCCTCAGTCCTTCCTGGCAGCTCGTGCTCCAGAGTCCCTTTTGTCATTTCCACTTCAATTACAGCCGCCTTTGCGACGGGAGCCCCCCACAGCACTGCGCATTTTCAGTCGTCCCTTGAAAGACGAACCTCCGTCGCCGGACGAGAGCGTACACTTTCAGTTTACAGTGGTCAAACAGTCAAATACATCTCTCACTCCCCGTCTGAGTCCTCCCCTACCTTCTTGGACAAGCTGTGAGTAATGAGAGTGGGGTCTGAGCCAAGCTGTTTGGCTGTGTAATCTCTTTCATAATGCCCTTCATTGGAGGGCCAGGGGTCATAAATAAACAACAGAGCGGACGGCGGCGTGGTATCACAGGCGGCTGGGAGGCAGCGTCGAAGGCGGGCAGATTGTAAATTGGTCTTGCCTGGGAGAGACGGGTGGGGGTTACGCCACTGATGACTGAGAGGGTCACACAGTGCTGTGGTGTGACTGCTGCAGACACTTATTATGCTGAAGGTGTGATGGGCGGGGAGGGAGAGGGAGAGGGAGAGGGGAGCGTTGAATGGCAGAGCTGTCTGGGGGTTATGTTGACTGCTGGACCTTGTGATGATAGGGAGCTCCCGTGGGGGAGATGGGGGACCTAGAAACAGCGTCCCTCTGCAGATGTACTCTTTGTGCGCATCGACGCATGACTGGATGTGCACGTGAGGATGTGTCCGTGTCGGCCCGGCCCGCTGCGGGCGTTTCTTCTCCTGGAAGCTGCGAGACGAGCGGCTGGGGTGCACATTTGCAAGTCGCTGCAAGGTCAGAGCAGGCCTCGTTGCTCAGTGTCAAAATGGAGGACGGGAAGGAGGTAGGTAGGTGGGTGGGTGTGTGGGGGTGGGAGGAGAGTCATCATTGTCTCTGTGGGGGGGCCCCCAGGGGACCTGAGTCCTTGTCGAGTCCTTGAACTCCTCTCTTTTCTGCCTGCTCACAAACACAAAATAAATGCCTGCCTTTCTGAAACACAGATGCACACAGAGAAGCGCATAGGAGGACACGGCGTTCTTATGAATGACATGTTAGGTGCTGTTATGCTGGAACAGGTTGAGCTGTTGCACAGCGGGGCAACTGTAACGGAGACAAGTGAATTTCACTGTCGGGTGAATTAACCACCTGTCCATCCGTCAAGTGCTAGCTACAGTGAGAGCCACAATGACTCAGCAAAACAGCTGGCCTCGTTAACAAACACATATATATGTTTTCATATTAAAAGTGTCTGAATTTGAATCCAAGCAGGCTGTGCATACTGAACAAAGACACGTTTACACTGGCCTTTGGTTTGCTAGTTCTGCTAACTGGCTAAAGTTTATGGCTCATATCCAAAAACCAAAACTATCGGTTATTTATGGAACCAGAGCACAACCAAGTGTGCTCACACAATCTGCTGGGTTGCTAGTGTCTTACTCTGCAGTTATTAGTAAATATTGTTTAATGATTAACAAGAGCTAAAATGGTAGTTCATCTACAGAAACTGATTAGATAACCGATTAACCTATTGTCACCTTTTAGCCGAGTTTTCAGCCTCTTAAAGGTACAGTGATTCAACTCAATTTGATTTATGTAGCATCAAATCATAAACAGAAGTCATCTCATGACATGTTTCATACAGAGCAGGTCTAAACCGCCATGTTTCTACAGTAGCCCAGAACAGACAAACCAAACACTGATCTAGATAAAAAGGAGTTTCTCCTTCATACTTGCAAGGTGGTTAAAATCACCGACCACATTGCTAGTTGCCATTAAATCCTACACACTAGACCTTTAAATGTTGCTTTTCTCTATTTTATATTAAAAATAAATAGATAGTATTCAAATGGTTTGTTGGTCCACATGAAACATCTGAAAATGGCACTTTGGGATTCAGCGGTGGGCATTTTTCACTGTTTTCTGACAACCAATTAGAAAACATCACAAGAGGCTAATTTAACCACAAATGGACTATGTACACATCATTTGCCAACACTGCTCCATGATTCGGATGCTAATCTATGACTGCCGGTGCTGCTTCCTTATCAGCACGTGGCTTCCACAACCCACAGCTGTGCCACAACGTTGCCCCTTTCAACTGAAATTAGGCCTAGAAATACTTTTACATAACATACCACCAACACAAAGTACTTAGTATGCTATGCAACCCACTTTGAGCCACCAGAGATGGCTACAAAGCCTGCACTCCCACGGATCGCAGTGGAGAGTAAGCATGTGTGGCAGAGTGCTTACGTCCGGAGAAATAGTTTTGGGCAGAACTTTCAAAGTTTCTCTGTCTTTTCCACTTCAATCGAAGCAGCATAACAGAAATGTTCCGAAAATGTAAAAGCGAATTGTCAACATGTTTACCGAGACGGAGCGTTGAAACTGAAGCTTGCAGATGAATGTGGCGGAAAAGTGTGGACGCGCAGACAAACGCTTACACACTCAATCGACTGTATATCCTGCAATTTTCCCTTCTTTGTCATTCTATTCATCATTTTCAGCGCGCTCTCCCTCTGTCCTATTCACTCGCCTCCTTTTGACTTTCTCTCTTCGCCTCTTTTTCAAGGAACGAGAAAAAATGAAAAACGACCTAGTTGATCAAGGTGGACTTGATAAATGGCCATAGAAAATTCTGCCTTTTGAACTTCTTCTAATTTTATGTGGCATCAGAACACTATTGTGCCAAAGTCCGAGCCCCCAACGTTGGAGTAAAGGCATTGCGGTGCATAAAAGCCCCCTTATGAAGTGTGCTGTCAGCGCGTGGAGGGAGGGCCTATTCATCTACACAGAGTTTAGCTTTATCAAAGTCATGCATGGTTAAGAGTATGCAATCGCTCACTGAATATACAAAAGACTAAAGGATTTGTGTGCGGAGAAAGCTTCACAGTCCACACACCCTGGCTCATTTCTAACATCAAACACCGCTGTTCAAAGAGATAGTGTGTTGTGTATCTGGGTGTGTGTGTCTGTGTGTGTGCAAACGCCTCCAAGAAATGGAAAGTGTAGGGAGTGTAAGAGAGAAGCAGGGGGTAAATGGTCAAAGCAGATGTAAGGAAAGGAGATTTGCCATGGAAGAGGAGAGGAGAATGAAAAATGTATTGGCTGTTCACTGAAGGTAGAAAGACAGTTGGATTTTCAAGCACTTTCACCCTGACACCTAGTCATCAGTGGTCTGCCTCAAACATCATCCTCCAGCCTACAGGAACCACTCAAAGGCTTTATTTTAAGTTCAAATAGTTGAAAATCAAGTGAGCGGTCCCTCTGGGTTCACTTAGAACAATGAGTGTCACAGTCAACATGCTGTTTGTCCATGTGTAAACCTTACCAAGCTGGCAAGTGCTCAAATAAAGGCGTTGTAAGAACAGTGAGTCTAGTAAAAAGTCACCAAAAACATTTAGTTTATCCACCAGGGACAAGAGAGGAGCATGAGTCATGAAGTACAAAGCGGCTACCACCACAGCTCTGAAGTGAAGCCAATGTAGAAGTGCTAAAAAAATAATTGCAGTTCCTCAAACGGCCACTTGAGGCTGGCTGCAAAACATGTCAAAATGTCCAACTTCACAGCAGAAATAAACATGTTAACAGCCTGGTACAAAAAACAGTTTTGGGGGTGTCGTTTAGCTCAGTTGGTAGAGCATCTGCCCCCTGTACAAAGGCTCAGTCCTTGCCACGACGGCCCTGGGTTCGAATCCGACCTGTGGCTCTTTCCCGCATGTCATTCCCCATCTCTCTCTCCCCACATTTCCAGTCACTCTTCAGCTGTCTCTATCAAATAAAGCTTAAAAAGGCCAAAAAATTATCTTTAAAAAACAGTTTTGGTCTCTATAGCCAAGTTTCCCGTTCATGACAACTGTACTGAGGGTGAATTGTTATAGAACTGACCAGATCAAATTATTTTAAGGCTTAGGTAGCTAGGTGCCACCTCCATCCACGATCCACATATTTGCCCATTTTCAGATTAGCCAGGAGGTGGCAGAGGCAGGACTGCCAAGATGGCGGCAGCCAGAGCTGCCACACCAAGTTCCATGACAGCTCTTGTCATGAGCAATTTATGGGTGACGTCATGGAGACTACATCCATGTTTTATGTCCGAGTACTCGGTTTCTAGATGGCCTAGTTTTCAGTCACACATCACTTGATCTAACGTCATAGGCAGAATGGAAACCGGGCATGGAGAGTGATGAAAGGATTTCGACAAAATAAACTAAATGAAAGGGTGTTGCAGGCTACGCAATGCTGAGCTCGGCTTCATCAGAGAACAACCAGTTCGATGACTAACCATTCGTCATTAAGCACAAGTGGAGACCGTGGAGACAGATAAGAGGCAATCTATCATTACTTCGCTGGCAGTGTTAGTACATACCGTTGTGATAGGCAGAGAAAATAAACCAGCTCATCATGAAGCTGATGGAGCTCGTTGAGCCAGACAGAAAAGTAGACCACTGACGACCCTGTCAATCATATATCTATTTCCTCTGTGCAACTACTTGAATAATTCAAAGAAATGAATTAAAATGCCCAAATGCCGATTCCTACCAGGGACCATGCCTATCAACAGCAAATTTCATGGACAACTGGCCAGTGTTTCTCGAAATTTAACTCAATAGTGGTGTTAGAGGAAAGGTCAGGTAATCAACAAAATCATTGGAATGGTCCTGTAGGGACCAAAACAACCAGTAACCAATTTAATGCCAATTTGTCAAGTCTTTGTTGGAGGCACACTTGATCCAAGTTGTGGACACAACAATGGACCAATAGACCAACATCGTTGGGTAATGCTTGAAACGTAGTAGTTCATATGACTCAACGTCTCAAGAGATGCAGCCGTTTTTCTGGAGTTCATTTTTCATTTTCATTTTCATTTTTAGGCTTTTAAAGACCTCATTCATACCAGACAGAATGGAATTTAATCCCTGTTTCGTGGTCAGAAATATGAAAGTATGACAGGAAACCCAATATGACAATAAGGCCTAGAAATATAATATATTACTATATAATAATATATTACTATATAAAAAATGTTCAGCCCTTTGTAGCAGTGCATGATAATCATTGCTAATGATGTTATCAATTAAATTAACACGATCTGGACCCAGATAAGCAGCAGAAAATGGATAGAGGGATTAACCAATGAAAACTGATTTATTCATTTAAAATGGCCCATTAGACAATGATGATGAGCTTCCTTGTTACTGCAGCCAGTAGTAGAGAGGCTGTTTGCTACATAAGTGAAAGTCCACAGGAGGAAAAGGACTGTGTGCCAGCCTGCTGCTGTCACAGCAATCCCACTCTTACTTTATAGGTGTGTAACATCTCCCAACAGCCTGTAATCACATAGAAAAACTTTTTTATAAGTAACATTACAGCCTACGGCAAGACTTGATTGAACCAAAGGCGAGACTTTTTAATACCTTTGCAGAAACTGAATTCAGTGTTTTTTAAGGCTTTGCAAGACCCCAAGATACCCCGATCAGAACCAGGTGAAAACCGTCTTAGACGTGATTATCATTCAAATATAGGGAAAGCTGTCTGTCAGTTTTTCCTTAAAGGCACTCGTGTTAAATTGATTTGTATAGGCGAATAAGGCGATAAGTTCTAATCCTGCCTTTGTTATCATCTCCACACACCTGGCCAATTGCTGCGTAAAGTGTCTGTGTGTGTTCGATTGCTGGTTTCCGATAGTTCAGATAGGAGCGGGGCTTCACGCACAGTCGAGCCATTCAAAAAGCACTTAAGTTAAAGCGTATCGATGCCTTTAGGTGCAGATGTTAAGGAAGAAAACAAACAAACCAAACCTTTTTTATTCTATTGGCTTTGTGTCTGTTGAAATGTGTACAAATCCGAGCAGAGCTGTGATCCTCCGACATAGGAGAAGTGGTTAAAAAACTCTAGACAGCTCATGCTGGTGACTGACTGCTTATGGACTCCTCACAAGGATGTGTCAGCCAAAAACTTTAAATTAGCAGCAAAGTGAAATACATCTCAGAGAGGGGGGGATTCACTCCGATGATTTCAAAACAAAAGCAGCTCACGACCTTCACTTTAAATGAAACCTTCATTTGTCAAGAGATGCTCTGACTGGCGAGGACCGGCAGAGCTCTCTGCTCAAGTGGATATAAAAACAAAAACAGCGCTCCGACACTGCAGCGTTCCATACAGTGCTGCATTGTGCCAGGTTCAAAGGCCGCTGTAAACACTGTCTGATGCGCCTCTCACAGATTTTAACCTTGCAAACAGGAAGTGAACAGAGTTTGACCACTTGGGGAATCAGGAGACGGCTTCACAGTCCTGGCTTTGCTGGAAAAGGTTAAAGGCTGCAGCGGTACATGCAAGCTGAGGTAGATACCACCTCTACACAGCTCGTTGATCGATCTCTGGACTGATATTTGTGAGGATCGCTGCTGTCCACGCTGGCACGTCCGCAGACAGGAAGGGAACTATAACACTCCTCTTTAGATTACAGTAATAGAACTACAGAGAACTTTTGGAGTTAAAGACAAAGGAGTGCGTGTGCACTGGGGACAGAGGCCGAAGTTAGTTTTTGTACTTGCACTTGTTCAAAATCTTTAAATGTTTTTGACATTGACTAAAAATACAAGCCTCCACAGAGCACAATGAGCTGTACCAATGTTCGGCTTCACCACAGTAGAAAGCTGACTTGTATACACTCGGGATGTCAAACTGACAGATCAGTGTATACTGCGTAGAACTTTGGTGTTTCTTATATGTGTTTCTTGGTCCGCATCATTAGTTTCATTTCCTGATACAAAAAGTCAGTTGGACTTGTCCTAATAACGCTTACATCAACGAGGACACAACTGCATCCAATCAGACTGTAATGTTTACACGGGTCCTGACCTGATTCCCTTAATGACATCTAGCTATCGATGGAAATGTATTAATGCAGTGACCGTGCAGTGAGGTTAACCTGCCTGATTGGCTGACGCAGCAGCAGCCCCCACCCCGCCAACACGTTAAATGAAACCTTCATTTGCATTTACTTGACGCTTTACTTCATCTTCGGCCCGGTCAGTCCCAGATATGATCTCAAATCTTGTATCAGCGGCGAGAGAGAGATCCTGTAGGGAGGCCGCCGTGTTCTCGTGTCAGCTGAGACAAATAATTTTTCATCCCGTGGACGACTTATTTGAACCCAAGCGCACATTGTAAATCAACTCGCGCGCTGCCGACGGAAAGCTGCGAGATGCATCCACAGTCCTCTCCAGCCTCTGTTTTCAAAGAGACGTTATTGTTCGAAATGGGAGCCTCTTGCTGCTCCCCAATTGAAACCCCACTGCAGTTTCATTTAATCTGACAAGTATAATCTTCTGAGATTGCCCTTTCCCGCTGTGATGTTTGGAAAGCTTATAAAAAGACTCACTTCATTGATCTGAAGACACTTTAAGAGGCCTTATTGTTGTTCCCATGCCATAATCACAAATAGACCCTTTGAAATGGAATAATGCCAAACAATGCCAGTCAGTGAGGGAGTTACCCATGCAATAAAGACTTAATAGTTTTATCATTGCTTTGAAATCACACACTGTGTGTGTGTGTGTGTTGCTGTCTGCCAGCAGTTCAAGTACAGCTCCTTTAATGTAACCGCAGATGCCGGCGTTGTTGAGGTCGTACAGGATGAAATACGAGATGTTTTATAGTAAAAATACGATAAACTCTTCAATCTTTGGGGACAAATTACTATTTTCATTGACAATCAAAGTCATTAAGCGGAGTATATATAGTCTGAAGGATGCACACACACCCCCTTTTACCACTCATCAAGCCCTTCACCTCCCACTGCGCCAAAATGGATTCCCCCTCGAGGCCAGCCATTCAAGGTTTACGCTCCTAATGACCCACAATAATTCAACTGTGATTGATCAGCGGAATCGAGTAATGAGTTACAACCACCACGCCGAGACAGAGACTTTAATCTCTGAGGCTTCTTCACCACTGTATTAAGCATTGTGCTCCCTGATATCTCACAGTGCGGTTAAATAACTCACTGCCATTGGCCGGGGCCCAGGCCGATATCTCACCGCGGTTGGCTGCCGCTTACGCTGAACACACAGTGTGCGGGGAAACCGTGCATGACAAACGGCGCCCTGCATTCGCACTTCATTCGGGGAGGGGGGGCGACAGATTGGTGCAAGGACAGCTTGAGGAAGATGTATGAGTTGGTGGCATAATGTATTCATAGGGAAAAAGATGGAGAAATTGGTCTTGAGACATGATGAAGCGCCCACTGAGGTGTCTCTGATAAATTATGATGAAGCTATGCAAATAAGGCCTGCAGCTGGATCTCCAGTGTTGTATTAGCCTGTCACTGGTGGTAGACTAATACTCTGACTGAGTGAGCGATGAGTCCATCTATTACTGAAATTTAAATCCAGAATTATGATGAAATCAAGTGAAAGTCTGCTGCAGATACAGTAGCAGTCAAAAGTTTGGATACGCCTTCTCACTTTCTTATGTTTGAGACCATTGGAGTTAGTGTTGACATACAGTAAATAGCTTTATTCAACTACTGAAAATTGCTACAGAAAATTCCAGGGAAAGAAAGACCAAGAGTCCACATAAACATAAACGCTCTAGAGTTCAAGTAGCAAACACATCTCAATACTCCACTGTTCTGAAAATACTGCCAAAATCAGACCTTCATGGTCAAGCAGATGCAAAGAAACCACGACTTAGGGAAACCGACAACAACAACAACAAGAGAACTGTTCAGTCAACAAGTCAACAAGCACAATGGATGGACATTAGACCAGAGGAAACCTGGACTTTGGTGTGATGAGTCCAAATTTGACATTTTTGGTTCCAACTGCTGTGTCTTTGTGAGACGCAGAAGAGGTGAACAGATGGTTTCTACATGTGTGGTTCCCACCATGAAGCAAGGAGGAGGTGTGATGGCACGGGGTTCGTTTTCTGGTGAGACTTTTGGTGACTTGTTCAAAATTCAAGGTCATCGTTTGTTTTTGAACAGGATAATGACCCCAAACACACCTCCAGGATAGGTAAGGGATATCTGACCAAGAAGGAAAGTGACGTGACGTGAAGTGCTGTGTCAGATGATCTGACCCCCACACGGTCACCCAACGTAAACCCAGTTGAGATGTTAGGGATGGGTTGGACCACAGAGTGAAGGCAAAGCAGTCAACATAAGTACTCAGCACATGAGAATTCCTAGAGATGACCTCATCAATTTGATGACTTAAGTGTTAATCTACAATGAAGAAAATAATAAAAATAAAGAAAAAACAGTGTCCAAACTTTTGACTGGTACTGATTAAACAAGAACATATTCTAAAGCTAAGACTAGAACCTAAAATCAGCGCTTTATTCAGAGGACCCTTGTTGAGACACCAATATAAAAGCCTAGCAGCAAGACAAAGACACTCACATCTTTTACCCAGCGAGAAGAAGCCTCGTAAAGGAAGTTAAACGATGTTAGCACATTACACTCATATCTGGATCTGTGTCAGAGAGCAGTTTCTGAATCTGCTCCAGCGCATTAACTATAATTCATCACAGTTCCTTTCTGTTTCACTAAGCAAATAAGAGAAGAAGAAATCCTCTGACTTGTCGGAAGAATTACCTCAAGGGTCAACTGAATATTTAAAGAGTTTTATAAATGAAAAGACAAGATAAAGTGCTGCAAAATGATCGTCCTTTTAACTGTTTGTACATATTCATATAGAACTCACAGTATGTCCCAGAGTCCTGATTTGGGAAGTAGGGGAAGCAGTTCAAAGAAGTCTTACAGTAGATACTGACTGTTCCTCCCCAAAGCCCATCAACACATTCAGTCCTCTTCAATAAATATTTCACCGCGGGGTTATGCATGAATCACCATGTGTTCAGTCTGTACATTCATTTTGCGCAGTGCAACTTGTGCCACTCTTTTGTAGTGTGTGATTAGCTGCAGCTCTGAAGCCCAATTTTTGTTGGTTTTTCTCCCCTTGCAGCCAGAGAACAAGCCACTGCAAACAGATTACCATCATCCATCGGAAGTGTCCCCGAAAATCTCTTGTATTTCAATTAGGCTTCTTCTTGGAGCTCTCCTCATCGACGAGTTTAGAAAGTGGAGTTTCTGTGTGATTAGTGCTTTGAATATCATAATACAGCTGGAGAACACAATGCGTCTGGCTGCAGAGCCGCCGCAATTAAAAATGACATCATGTTAAAATACTCTTCAAGGCTAGAAAATGCAAATTACATGCAGATTAGTAATATGATTCATGTATTAATTTGGAATGCTGAGTGGTGATTAGGTGAGGGGGAGTAAGCAGCAGCCACTAATGCTCAGAAACGGCTAAAAACAGTGCGGTGAGAGGAAGCGAAGGCCAGCAATTCCCTTCATTTACTCAATGTGAGGGATGACCTTTTCACAGAGTCCCTGCCTGTGGTGCTAAGGAAGCATGCATATGAAGGGGATTGAACTTTAGCTTGCATGGAGCATCTGACATATGTTGCTAACTGTTTGTGTCTCCGCGGGGCTGTTGAGGACACGGACAGGGCGCTGAGGAGGAACGACAGAGCAGGCATAATGACGACTTCTCTAAACGTCCATTATCCGGATTTAAAGTCCAACATCAACCTCAAACTGCAGAATATCCTCCCACCTCTGGAGGAGGACGCTGCGGAGGAGCTCCACATGATTACTTCTGCTCAGCCTGTGAGAAAAAGATGAATAATAAGTCTCCTGTGGCTCAGGTGGAGGCTTGTCAAGTCTGTGAAAATGGGTTTGAGAGGAGTGAGCATTTACCAGGCAGGAGATGTTACCAATGTGCATTATGGGAAATGTAGGATCCAGCTTTTTTGGAGCTCGTCCCCTGATACGACGGACTAAAAGGCTGAATATTTCAGTTTCTTCATTATCATTTTAAGTTTTATCTATGCATCTCTTGTGAGCCTCTCCTTATAATAATCATATTCATGTTTTATTCTTTAAAAGGGAGAGACAGCAGGTCAACAGTAAACACCACACAGAAGTGGTATACATCACGTTAAAGCTGGGAGCCTGGAGCTTAATTTGAGATGCAGCTCAGCACTGTGCTATTCTTGTCATAAATATGTAATAAACATTGTGTTTTGCTGAGGCGCCTATTCAAATATTGAAAGTTTGGAGTGTAGACGGGCTCAGTACATAATGACTAAAGCATATAATGGTCGTTTCCAGTGCTTGATTATATCTCATCAGTTGTTGGAGCAGTTTTTGGGTTCATACACAGATTAAGAGGATAGAAATGGACAAAAATCTCCCTCCAAAATGCCACAATAAGACCTTTGATATTTGGAGATTTCTGAATTGTTTTTTTTTCCAGGCATGCTGTAGTAAATATACATTTATAGACTTATTTGTAATTGGATCAAGATAGAATTAGAAATATGGAAATGACAGTTTTCGATTGAAACATGTAACACACTGCGTGCGAGGCGACCACAAAGCTGCCTCGTTATCACTCCAAACATCGGCGTATTCTATCCCGCTGCTCGTGTTCAGATTAGAGGTCAGATTAGAGGATGGAAGACATCTGACACAAGTGGCGGTAAACCGACCCCGTAATCGATGTCGAGGAATTTATTTCGAGACTCGATCTGAAGGAGACCTGAGGACAGTAAGACCTGACGCAACAGCAGCACAATGCACCACCAACCAACAAGCAGACACGTCAAAAAGAGTTTCGTATATGTGTTACATGTTGACGCACAGCAACGGCACCTTTCTCAGCCTGATTTAGGGTCAACAAACAACTTCCACTGTGTAAAACACACTTGAATAACTTCACAGCTTCATCCACACAATGCTTACGGCCATCTTTGATCACCATCTCCAGATGCATTTTTAATTTAATAGTCTGTGATAACAAGACGTCGACTAGAGAACCCCGTCATCAACACCCTCGTCCTTCTGTTGAAGTAACACGTAAATACGCTGCATGCGATTATTGTGTTGCTCAGACAGGAAACACTCGGGGGAAAAAGGAAGTGATCCTGTGGGATCGCACCGTACACCATATTTTCTCTTCAATAATTAATTATGTAATTCTCTTTGATGACAAAGTGAACCCAGAAGACGTTAAAGCATGCAGAGGGTGATAAAGCCACTGCTTCATTAAACAGCTAGATTGAAGCAGTGAACCTCAGAGGCAACAGTAACTTTTATTCCAGGCTTGTTTTTCAGTTCTCAATCTCCTCTGGCATTATTTTTTTTCCTTTCTTTCTTTCTTTCTTTCTTTTCCAGCAGAGAGAGCTCGGCGAAATACATGAGCGCTGTGCCTACCTATTATGAAAAGGGCTTTTAAAAAGCAGAAATAGGCTGCATCCCTGACTGAGCAGCTATTTGACAAACGGACGGGAAGCTGAGGTCAGTGTAGCATGCCGTACCTGACACAGCTGGCTCTCGTTCAAAGCAATACAGGCTCCGTCTCCTCATACCATCTCTGTAAGAAAGGAAAGAGAAAGGCAGGTCAGGACAAGTGATGTGACAGAAGAAAGAAAATATGCTGGAGGAAGGAAACGACATGAAAACTATTTTCAACAAAACGCGTTTCATTGAAGCCAAAGTGTCACTGTGACTGCAGAACGAATTGTCTCTAAAACACAAATAAACTCTTATTTTGTTGAGTTGAGCTCATCCTGTTCTAAATTGAAACGATGAATCAGCATTGTGCGTTTTCAAGTTGCGAGTCGACACAAACCGCACAAAGCCTCAACTCAAATCGAACCGTGACACGCACCGTGAGGGAAGGTTTAAGTGTAATCAGCTGATGGCTCATCAGTATTCTGCAGGCAGCGGCGCTGTCATCTAACTATGGCAACAAACAGGCGTAGACGGTGGAGGGAATCTATTGATGTATGCTCTTTTATGAGAACTTATCATTCAAGACCCACTTACGCCGAGAAAAGGTCAAATGAAATTCGCTCGCATAAAAAATTTTTTTCCCGCCTGATTAATAAGCTTCCGCGGCAGACGCTGCGCCCACACACGGCGAGTTTCAAATACGTTTTCAGGTTTTCATTTAACTCGCACGATGACACTGAACTCCAGATAAGAACACACTGATTTAATTACAATATTCCAAAAATTAAAAATAAAAATCTTCAAGGCTGTTCACTCAGACGTTTACTCGAATAATCATTGTCAATGCGGGTCATTGCTTACATTGCTATAGTGTCCCTAGGGCTGCGACTAATGACTATTTTCATTATTGATTGATCTCTCAATCATATTCTTGATTAATTGATTAGCTGTTTGACGGACTAAATGTCAGAAAACTAAAAAAAATGTTTCCTCAACACAAGCACATCCTGTTTATTGTCACAGGGGATGAAAGAATGCAGAAAATATTCACATCTGTGAAGCTTAAATCAAAGAATTTGGACATTTTTGGGCTTAAAAAAACAACTCAAAAGGACGAATCGAACATAAAATCAGTGGACAATTAATTTAAAAGTTGACAACTAATAAATAAACTAAAACTTGCAGTTCTGTGTGCCCCTAAACTCTAATAGATATATAAAATATGATGCATTGTGGACCAGATCATGGTATGTACATGCCTATTTCCATTCCATGCATGGATACACGATACAGAGGATACATTTGAGACTCAAATAAAATGGCAGACAGTAAATATAGCAGACTATACAGTTCATAAGGACACAAGCAAAAAGTTTGCATGTCAAAGAAGCTGAAAAATGCTCATCATATCAAACATCTCAGAGGGCAGAGTGACCAAACCAAAAGATATTTATGAAATTATGTAACAAAAACAGGCAGAAAACATCATATTTGAGGAGCTGAAACAAGTTAAATATAATAAAATGACACAACATCATTCAACTAGTTGTCGATCAAATGTCTTTCACTTAACTAATTACTGCAGGGCTTGTTTAGAATCATTCAAACTCTCTGAGGCTCAACTGTTGAGGTCCAAAATGACGTTTTGATGTGGTGAAGTAGTTGCCACATGAGAAATTAATAGGTTTTTAACATATATATTATTTATCGCTGAGTTGAATAATTCAGTTCAATATGTCAGCATGCTACTGAACAAGAAAGCACAGCTGAGCTGAGGCTGCTTTTATTTTTTGAGCTGTTTCGTCATTAACCAAAGCACTGGAGAAACTTCACTTTGTGATGGTGGCGTAGATGAAAACTTAAAGGATCAGAGAGATGATGAATGTCTGCGCCGCACGGTCATCCATCTTACAGATATTTTTAATCGCAGCCACAAATGTCAACACACTGGTGGCGCCAGATAAAAAGTCAGGGATCATCGTGTGGGTTTATCCTCTGGGGATCATGAATGTCTGTGCAAAATGTGTCCCTATCCATCTTGTGGACGGGTCAGAGAATGATTTTGACCTGCTGGTGGTGCTAAAGGAGAATCACCAAAGTCAGCAGGCTCCATCCTCTGGGGAACACGACAAGCCAAAGATTTTTAGTTTACAGATATGAAAAGATGAATCAATTAGCAAAAGAGAATCACCTAATCAATGAATCAACTAATTGTTTCAGCTCTGCGACAGCTGAGGTTAAAGTGCAAAGCAGTGAGCACACAGGCTGACATTTCCATCCCTGGAGCCGGCCAGGTAGTGATCCTATAAACCCGGATGGAAGGAGAACGGCAAATAAAAGTATATACCATCATGGTGTGACTATCTCCCTGCTATCAAGGTTAAGAGAGAGAGAGAGAGTGAGAGGGAGGAAACACCACGTCAGGTCAGGACGGAGCCCTGTCACCGCTCTCGCTAACAGGCAGGGAGTGGTGCGCGCCGGGTAATTGGGAAGAACTTCCCGGCCTCAGACTTGAGTGGCATGTCTCGGCCGTGGCACGAAGTCAGTTACCTGATCGGCGCTTAGATACATCGAGCTGTCAGCTTGGCTCCGGAGTAATCACAGCCCTCCATTAACAAGCCGCTCACGCGCCGAAATGGCTCTCGGAGATTGTGAAAGAGAGAGAAGGGGCGACGCGTCGAGAAAAACACAATGGCGGATAATGGTGCATGAGCCCACACACAAACACTCGGAGGAGACAGCTGATGAGCAATCACCTTGCAAATTGGCTTACTACACAGATGCAGAGAAACACTTATTAGGGCATTACAAACATGCTTTGGTGGCCTTACTATAGAAGCTAATTCAGGCATTTTTCTCACACATTTTAGCTCTTTGTGGAAACCTTAATGCCTCCGTGTCTCCATTAACATAATTTTTCTGACGCTGGAAAAAATGGTGCCATTTGGAATGCATTACGCCGCCCCTGTCACCGCGCTAATCAGCATAATATGAATTATTGCCGTCATTACAGTGGGTGGCCGAGAAATAACAATGGCTCTTAATTATTCAACAACGAGGAATAATAAAGGGAAAGCAAATGCACCTTTAGTTTCTGCTGCCAACTATCATTAGAGTTTATATCTCTCTCCTCCTTTGGGAACAGAACCAGGCTCCGGTTTTGTTGTGGAAATCATTTGGAAGACGGTGATGAGTGATGAGCTTGTTTTTACCCTTGAATATACTCCTCGTGTTGTTTGTCTGCGAGTGCTCCATGCGGAGATTACCATAGGAGCCCAATAAAAATGTGCTTTGCAACACTTGTTTTTTTTTTTTTTTCCTGAGTTATAATTTCTAGTGTGTAATCGTTCCTGTTTCTGTGTGCTCAACTGAGTTTCTTAAGCTCTTTTTCGAGCCAAGTTTTGGTCCCAGATTTGAAGTTAATGAAGGTTACATCATTAAACCCTTTTTACGTCTGGATACTTTGTCATAATGAAAATATATCATTTTACTAAAACTCCTTCCGCTTATAATACCATGTCTCATTAGGAAGCCTGACCACGGATCAAGTTTCTTTCATATCTGGAAAAAGAATAAAGGATCTTCAGCTAACAAGACTAAAGGCTGGATTTGGTGTTCGACGTGTGTCGTGTCGTCAGCTCCAGCTAGCCGGAAGTCAGATGGAAAAAAATCCAGTCAATTTTCAAAATAAAACTTCCAAGCGTCAAAACTGACAAAAGGGAAATAATTTAAAGGTCCAGTGTGTAACATTTAAGGGTATCTAATGACAGAAATGGAATATAATATTCATAGCTATGACTCTATTAGTATATAATCACCTGAAAATATGAATTGCTGTTTTTGTTACCACAGAATGAGCCTTCTGTATCTACAGACTTGTATCCTCTTCCGTGGAGTCCGCCATGCTGAACCACTACATTTCTACAGCAGCCCAGAAGGGACAAACCAAACACGTTTTTCACGGCCACTGTAGTTCCTCCGTGTGCTTGTACTGTACTCTACACACTGGACCTTTAACTACGTAGCATATTTACACATTTTGAAGCACATAAACCAGGAAAATGACCAAATCTGAGCGAGTTAGCGAAGTCTGGTGAGCCAAAGCAGCGTCGTGACCGCGACATGGTGGAGACCTGCCTGGCGGGGATGACGTTAGTATTGCGGGTATTTGGTCATGAATCAAAGGACCTGATGATCACAAACTTCGTGCACTGCCTTGTGTGCCATTTTAGTTTGTTCAGTATCCGGTTGTGCTGAAAGATTTTCATGAGAATAAATCAGCTTAATATACATGTTTCTAATTAGCCACATCAAAGGAGATGCTAATGTGTTTTTCTTTAACATCACTGTGGGCGGCTGGTGTTGATTACCTCGAGAAACAAACGCTGAACTTGAAACCATCCTTTCAATCGGCCTCAATTGGTCTCTTCATCTCAAAAGGATTAAAAAAATATGTAATATACAGCGCGATTTTGTTAACTTAATTACATCTGGGTAGGTCCAATTCGTTATAGCAGACATTCCTTGAGAGATGAAGACTTATACCACAAATCCGCTGGCACTGGAGGGTTACTCTGACCTTTCAGAACGAGTTGCCAATCAAATTTTAACCCATCTTAATGGAGACATGGTGATTACAGCGGACATGATTCAGAGCTATAAACCGCTGCCCTTCAAAAGGAAATGAAGTTACACAATGAGTGAATGTAGCTAAAGAGAGACGATTTCCCCATAACAGGAAATACTGTGATGATTTCATCTGCGTGTTCAAGGATCACAGTTTCTCTCTAGTAATGATGTAAAGGCTGATCGACACATCTGTCAGCGCTGCCGTTCATCTCAACGTCCTATTGACACGCCGGCAATCCTGATTGCCCATCAGTGCCGCTAACTGGAGGGTGAGGTGGTGGTGGGGGGGGAGTTGTCACAAATCAAAGCATGGCTTTGTGCAGTCTGAAAGGTTGAAACAGATACCGTCAGATCCTGAGATACCCGCCGGGGAGAATGAGATAATTAACTTTCAGCTTGAAGGCGTCCTGAAAACTTCCTGTCAGCTGCTGTTAGCGTTGTTGACAAAGTCTCAGACGACACGCAGCGGATATGGAAATGACGTTGGGCCTTTTTGAGGGTGCGGGCGGGGGTCTTATTTCAATTATTCTGCAGGTGATTCACACTCTGTAGACAGCCCGAGCTCCCACACTGCTGCTCAGTGTATTCACTGTTCACCACGGGAAATGAAATTCAAGGTCACATTTCACTGGATTGAGTTTGAATTGAAATTCTACCACATATCCAGATCACATGGGTCTTTGTCAAACCAAAGCAATACACTCGTTTTATATGAACTACTGCCAGCCTAACACAAACGCCTGCTTTCTGCCTTGCAGGTACAGAATATTGGCTTTTAGGCCAGGCAGACTTTGAATTATTGCAGTCAGACGGACATCTATAATACATTACTGCACATTTCAGTTCCTCCCTCGCTAAGAAAGGTCTTTAGCACAGCCTTGCACCTGAAAACCTGAAGGCCTGACACCACCTTGACTTTAAGAACAACTTAATACTTTTAGTTTGAACAGAACCCCTTTGTTGATACTCCCACCCACCTCACAGCTCTGTCAGATTGTTGCCCCAGTGTTCTACTGTCTCTCCTGCTGTCTTGAAATGTTTCAGTGGTTGTACATCACAACTGAAGGGTTCAAGTTTAGGCCTGAACACGAGCAAGTCCGCACTGCACCCAATGACCAAATCAGTAGGGGCTATAGGCTGCCCATAGACATTGCTTGATTTAAGTCTCCACGACATCAGTAACCATACAACATCCACCATACAGCATCGTCCACTACTCGGATGATCTGTGGTTCAATCCCCAGCTCCTCTAGTCTGCATCCTAAAGTGCCCTTGAGCAATACTGAACCCCAAATCGCTCCCATCAGTGTGTGAATATGTCTGAATGGTTAGCTCTGAAGAACTGATGAGCAGCAGGCACCCCACACGGCAGCCATCATTGTATGAATGTGTGTGTGAATGGGTGAATGCCTACACAGTATATTTACCATTAGCTTAGCGGAGTAATGAGTGACAGAGTAGGGGATTTAAGTGGAGAGGTAGTGAAGTTATGGATTTAAACACAGCACCAAAACTATTAGCTTAAGCATTAGCACTAATGTAGTACTCCAAAACTCTCCTCAGTGCTGACTGTTGATTGCTAGATTCATATATCTGGGTGGGGGGTGAACATGACATTACCTCGTAATTTGGGGGTGGAGTGTCTGAGGTTACTGCATAGGCAGAATTACTGCACGTTTTCTGTAAAAAGGTGTAAAACATGATCGGTTCCAGATCAATGTCTAGTGTAACTAAGTAAGTGCATGTCCTTTATTTGATTTGATGTTATTCTTTCGGGTCTGAGTGGGTTTGGTTTTTATTCAGCCTATCAAGAGAAATTAAGCTCCTGATTTGAATACGCCTTCGTCTTAAGAGACGGCGCCCGTTGCTTCAAGAGCATCATATTACGAAGGATGCATTAAGAGATGCTTGTGACTTTTTTATTTTAATGGAAATGACCCAGATCTAATTGGAAATGGCCTAGATCTTGATTACTCTAATTATGCACCTGGAGCAGAAAACACACGGTATACTTTTCTCAGAGCGAGGTCTGTCGTCGTGTTTTTAACACAACTATGGGCCTAATTGGTTGACCTTTACAATGCGCACGCCGTTATTAAAGCCCTAATTAAGGCTCCCATTATAATCTGAGATCCTGTCAATTAAGTCCTTAAACACAAAGATTTAGGTCTCTTAGCAGTCATCAGCGAAGGCAAATGTCAGCTGATGACAGTAAGAAAAGTCGACCTGTTATTGCTCCGAGGAGTGAGGGACTGTCTTGCAGAGAAAGCGGTAGAAACAACCAAGTGTTAAGTCTCAAAGCAATTATATCACTTGAAATTTGATTAAAAAGCTCAAACACAGAGTTTGGGAAACTTTTTGACTGACGGTGTACATTCTTTCTCAAAGTCTGGTCCATGTAGTGTCAATTAGTGACTCATGTTAAGATGTTACTGTCGAGCCTGGGGAGAGAAGGAGTAGAAAATGTAACGTTGGAGGAACATTTTTTTCTCTCTCTCTTGCCTTTTATATTCCCAGCTGAAGGACGTTATGGACTAAGGATTTACACAAGAGACGAGCCAGATGACGACTTGCTCAACATCCATCAAGACTCTCCATAAAACATCCACTTTAGGCTCACATTTACATCTCATATCCGGCGGACGGCGCAGACAAACCTCTGCAGTCTTTGCGTACGTTTCAAGCCGCCGATGCATATCAAATCAAGAAAATTACACGTCCTGTTTATCAAAACTACAGCGCGTCCTCCTGCCCTCAGTGCTGAGAGCAGCTGCACTCAGGAGGGAGAAATAGGTCACATCTCGCTAGATCGCCTCTGTAACCTCTCACTTCATTATGATCATGTTTAATGAGTGAGACGCTCTCCAGGCATCCGGCATGGAAGTGTGTCATCTGCATTGTGCTACATGTTTGCCTTTAAGCAGGTAAGTGCCCCCTCCCTCCCTCCCTCACCTACACTCCATCGTCTCCCCCTGTGCAACAGGATCATTAACTAACACGTTCCAGCCGGTGCTGAAAAATAACAAATAGGACACATTGATTTGTACCTGGGGCCAATCAGTGTAATTTTGACGGCTGGGTGCAGCTGTGAGACGCATCTTTTTCCTCGGGATTTAGCCGAAGCGGGATCACTGAAGTCTGACATATTGCATGCGACACATGAATGAGCAAACAAATGATGTAGGCCCGGTTCAAACCTGGGCTGATTTGTGTAAATTGTGCAAATGCTGCATATAATAAAGCGGTGAGGCTGGAATTTCACGAAAACTCCAACAGACAAATTAGACCAATTAGTGAAATTTCAGAGCGGTTTTGACTGAGTGAGACAACCTTGAATGTAAAGAGTGCGTGAATATGTGACATCAACAGACGTCTGTGATTGGTGGGATGGCGGTACTTGGTGCTAGACATGGAACAGATTTCATTGTCAGCACTGTCGAAAACACACGCCAGAAAACGTTTAGCACCTGAAGCATTACTATCTAATACACCAGTAATTAGACCAATCTTGTGGACGCAGCAAGGCATTCAAGAACATCTTTCCAACAGCCCGTAACATTACTTTAACATCCCACATGTCCCACATTAATAGAGGCTGTTGCTTTTTTTGAACAGCAGAAGACGTGGAGGATGAACCGGTTTTAACTTATTAACGTGAACGCTGTAAACACTTCACACCGCCAGACTTATACAGATTTAAACAGACAAGATTGACGACTTTTGTATAATTTATTCATTCGAATAGATTTTCTGTGTGCGGATCAAACCATCCGTGGTCATTTTTCAGACTCGGAATCTACCACTCCGTTCGTATCGTGACGTATTAACGAGTGGACACATATTGACATGCAGCCCAGCCCCCAAAAAGAGAAGCAGGCTCCACTTTTCTTCCATTTCCGTTGGAGTTTAACATGCTGGAACTTTTGAAAACATTATTATTGAACTCTTGCATGGAACACGCATGAAAAAATGATTCATGGGTTGCTTTCAGCCAAAGGCTCAGTGATGGTACTGTACGTACCAATGGTACATCACAAATGCATAATGCTTTCAAGGAGAGTGCACGGGAAATAAATGATATGGAAAAGGTTGTCGCCATGACAAGCTGAGCAGAGTACTGTGGAGAGGAATATAGTGAGATACTGAGAGCCACAGGTAAAAGGATTACTTCTCCTCTGCAGCCTCAGCCTACAGTTGTCAATGCCATTGAGTTTCCTTGAAGCCCCCACCACCTCCACCCCTCCTTCTCCACCTCTTTGCCCCTGTCAAAGGAAAGGAGAGACAAGCCCTTGATGAGTGCACCTTTGATCTCTCTGAGGCGCCTCTGCTCCTCCTCCTTTCCCCCCCCACCCCACCCTCCATCGTCCTCCTCTCTCTCCCGTCTGCTGAGGAGCTGTCAAGGAGTTCTGAGGGCTCGGTCTGTCCGCTCAGCTCCCTCATCGCCGCCGCCCGACCGCGTCTCCGGGCTCTTTCATCCTCACGCCCAATGCTTCGAGAGAAAAAAGGCAGCTCCAGTCCCAGAAGGGCCTCGTCACCACCCAAAGTCTAGCCGCCACCTCCTTCTCTTTCTCTCTCCTCAGCCCCTCCGGTTAATCACAGTTGGCTTTTTCTACCAGTCGGAGGCATTAGTCAGCACCGGGGCCCCATTCCTCACTGCTAATTGTTGCATTCGCTCCATTAAAGTACAGTCCTGAGTGCTAAAAACAACAAGGCACCATCGCTTGCATTGATCAGACCGGCACATAACAAATAGGTCAACACATTTCTCACCCTTTTTCTGTTTATTTATTCAACTGTCAGAGCTGAAATGGCCAATCAATTCAGGCCCAGAGGGAGGTGTTTCAATCATAGCTCAGCCTCTGATTTAATCTTGTTATTTACACTGTGTACTCCGACCTCCTTGTTTATCATCGCCGCACACATCTTGAAGCAATGTTTCACTTCAGAGGAACACTTGGACTTGTAGCTGTGAGACTTGGCATGTCATCTCTGCAGCCCGGCATTCGTTATGTTCCCATGAAGAGATCCAGCGGCCGGCCCATGCTTCAACAGCGCAATGAGCCGAGCCCCACTTCAATCCCTCGTGCTATTACATATTCAATTAAATTCTTGGTCTCCCTGCCAGTAATAGTGATGAATATGCAGGCCGTTCATTTCTTTGTGTCACAGTCTCAGATGGAGGAGACATTGGGGGTTGACAAAGCGTGCAAGTTGATTGGTTCCCTCGTTGCCACAGGGCAAACTGGTGGAGGTTAATGTTGCAGGCGAGGACTAAGTGTTCGGAATGAGACGTGTAACTGGCACATTGTGTGTGCATCGCTGACATGGGCGAGAGAGAAATCACACATTTGAGGGGCGAGATGCCTTCCAAGAAAGATTCCATGTTACATAATAGTTTGGGAATGCAGTGAGATATAGTAAAGGTCGGAATAAAGACTGGACTGACTCTTTTCCTATTAGTAAGACTCTTTGAAGATATGCCGAGGCTTGCGATTTGTGAATCACCCCATCAGCTCACACTACAAAGCTTCGAAGCAACAAATGCCACAACCAGCTGGCCAATCACAGCTTTGCCTCAGGTAGAATTGTCAAAACTGCAGTTCCTCAAATGTCCACTTGAGGCTGGCTCCAGAAGTGAGTCAGTCTCCATAGGTACCCATGTTAAAATGACTTCACAGCAGAAATAAACCTGTTTACAGCCTGGTACAAAAAACTGTTTTGGTCTCTGTAGCTAATTTCCCTGTTCATGACAACTGTACTGAGGGTGAATTTATATACAACTCACCTGATACTACACTGTCCATTCTTTATACTGTCAGTGGTTGGCCCCTGCCTTGCATCACTCTTGGCTAGTAGAAAGCACCTGTTAGTAACCTTTTTGCTCTGTGGGTGTTGGACTGTGTTGTAGTGGGTGTCAATCGTTGACACTGTAGGGAAGCGGGAAGAGAAGGCACTTAGCCCTTCACATAGAAATAACCGCAAGAAAGCCGTAAAGGGCTCATCAAGTTATAATACGAGCCGCTCACCCATTAGCAATGAAAAGTGATTCATATGTAAAACGTTTCAGAATCTGACACATGGCACCTTTAACTGCACAACCTTCCCATAAAGCGCTCATTTTAACTTCATAAACGGCACCTGTTCAAGTCCTGCTGTCGATCATCTGGAGATGAAAAACAGATGTGACAGTGTCAGAGGTGACATCAGGGGACCTGGAAATATTAGAAAATATTATGACAACGTGTCAGCGCAGAGCTTTACTCATACAGTAATGATGACAGAACATGTCTTGATGAAGGCTGGTCCACGAGACAATTATTCATTTTGTACTACATTTGTCTCTTAACTCCAGATTCCAGTTGTGTGAAGTGACATGACTTCACAGATGTCTTAATTTATTCAGCAGTTGGTTGAAATAGCTGGCCGACCGTGACTCACACCTTGCCAAACAAAAGGAGGCAGCCAACGGTTGCCGTAGGAACACCTCGGAGCATCGACAACAGCCTGCACTCTACATGAAAGGGATTTGTTCACTCCTATTCCACAGTTATCACTTCTCTTCCAGCAAAGCCATTAAAAGTTCTGAGGAATCGATAGCTTCAAATATGTGTAAAAACCAAAAGTTAGGAGCAACTAACAAACTCCGGCGAGCCTAAATTGCTTTTCCCGCACACTGGATAGATAAAGCGCTGACCTGATAATAAATGAGAATTTGCTTTAAATGTTGGCGCATTAGTAAGCATGTGCTACACTGAAGACATATTCCCTTGACCGGAATAGATAATTTGTTCACAGAAGATGAATTAACACTGGCTGGAACTATTTGTGCCGAGCGCCATCATACTGACATCTTTAAACAGGCACATTTGATGAATGCTGGCAGTGACTCACTGGATGAGTGTGGCTTTCTATTGATTCAAAGTGTGATTCCAGGTGTAGCAGGAGGGACGGAGGTCAGGCTTCATTACTGTAGTCATTGTTAGAGCCGCATGGTAGCACTTAGCGATTGACTGGAGAGTGTCTTACATGATTCTGTACTTAGCAACCTGTCATGAGGATTTGAGGTTTCCAGAGAAATGCAACAACCCTCCTCCGACAGTTTTCACTGTAAAGTGACGCTTACGGATGTTATGGAATTTTCTATCCTTAGGTTACACGGGGTCACGTGTGAGCCTTGAGGTCCTCAGCAGTATTAGTTGTTTGGCTTTGGTTGAGAACAGTAGGTGCCAGTCTATCTCAACACTGTAGGGGCCAGGGTCGAAGAGACCTATTGCTGCCTTCTTAGACATAATAGATAGCTTGACATTGATGGTCTATCCACCAGGATGAGTTGGACAGAATGTGAGACGGACTCAGGCACTTCTGATGTACTTTGAGAGTGTCTCTAATTCTCCTTGATCAAGTGTCAATAAATATTACAGCATAAGACATCAGAGGCTCCTGAACACTTTCTTCCTTCCTGACCTCACCATTGACCTTTGACTTCAGCAATTTCTCCACAACAACGGAAGCATAACCGTTGTGCTCATATTTGCATTAAAGCACACCATCTCAGGTAATATTGGGATTATACAACAATTAATAACTTAAATAAAATATATATAACCAAAAAGTTTCATATTTTGGGGCAATTTGCTCGCCATTTCTGTTCCGATCTCTGTTTCCATGGAGATACCTGGGGTCTGACTAATACCTGGAAAACAATCATGGACACTTATGTGTAATGGAATCCAGTTTACCACTCCAGCAAGTAGTCCGAGCCTTAGTAATGACCTGCAACCGAGACTGAACACCACACATATAAACACTAAAGTGAATAAATACCACACATAAAGACTAAAATGAATAAATACCACACATATAAACATTAAACTGAATAAATAGCTCAGTCTTGTAGTGACTAAGATATCTGCTGAAAAAGCTATTTTTCCATGAACAGATTTAGCTCCCAAGTCTGTGAACGTTTAAGCTAATAGGGCTGAATTTGTGAGTCAGCTCACAGCTGATGGAGGATGTGAGTCCACACAAAGATTGATTTAATCATTTCAAAAATTCACAATATGTTTTTTATCAAATGAAATATTCAGCTTCAGTCCATATTAGTCAACATTTAGCCTTTAAAAACATTTTCTCTGCGCTCACTGTCTGACATGCTGCACACAAACGAGGTACACACCTGTGTTAATAAGGTACTCACCTGTGTTAATGAGCATGTTGTAAATGTCTAGTTGACCAATCAGATTGCTTGGTCGGAACTACTTGCTGTATAAGATATTAAATCTATCCTTTTACAATCCTACTATCTGTGCTGTCCTATTATTTAGCCTTCGTCTGCCTCATACTTGGATTTCTCTTCTTTATAGGTCAATACTCGTTTTTACAGCTATAAAATGAATACAGATAAAACATTTTTCAGCCTTGAGAGCCTGTCAATGTTTGAGTGAAAAAGGTCTCTGTAGGAATCGCTCTGTAAACAAACTCGATGTTGGGGTGACAATTGGAACAGCAGGAAACACACTCCTCTTCTGAACTGACACTTCAACACACACTTTTTCTTCTTCTTCTTCTTCTTCCCTCTCTTTCATTCATGAATCCTTTGACTGCGCTGCAAGTATAACCAGTTTATCTCCCAAATTTCCCAACCCTCTATCTGCCTCTCTGTCTCTCTCCCTCCCTCTCTCTGCATACACTGTGAAAATCGATGATAGTGACAGAACGTGGGAGGCAGATGCTGCCAGAGCGGTGTCATCCAGAGTCGCTGATGTCACCTCCACTGTACCCTTCGCTGGGAACGCTGCCAAAGTGCGACTTTTTACCGCTGATTCAGCCGGCACTCAGCCTAGCAGCCGTGGTGATGTGCACCTCTAAGTGTCACTAACTGGCATGGATGAGTGTTGGTCGTGGCAGGCCACTGCCACATGCCTGTTGCCATCACACACACACAGCTGTGCCTGGCAGAGGTCTCGAAGGAGAGAGAGGGAGAGTAGGGGGGAAAGAAGGTAGGAAATAGGAGCATAGGAGACGAAGAGGAGACATAGAGAGAGATGGTGGTATGTTTTAAAGGAAGAATAAGTGTGAGGGCAGAGCAGGAGCAAAGCTCCAGAGAGACAGAGAGTAAGAACGCACAACGCAAGGTGAGAAAGTGAGAAGCAGAGTGGGAAGCAGAGAGAAAGGCAAGCGAGTGAAGTCGGGCTGACTCATTCCCTGAGGCTCATCTCAAAATGCTCTTTCGTCTTCTTCCCTCTGTCTGCCCAGTCCACAGTAAGAGTGCATTGAAAAAGATGCTCCGTCTTCCACAGGAGAAACAAATAATGGATTCACAAAGAGCTGCCTCTTCCTAGTCAAGGTACAGTCCTGGACATTCGCGTCTCTGAAGCAGCTTTGAGCTGAGCACTGATGGCGGGCTCGCGGTGTTGGCTTAGAATTCATAAAGCCGCTGCTAGTGGCGTTACAGTACTGTACCGCACATCACAATACCCAACTTTCATGTTACAGGATTAGGAGGGATCACTTTTCTGGATCAATAGGATTAGAGCTGTCGATAACCCCTCTGAGATGAAAGAATCACAACCTACGGAGGAAACAAGGGGGATGTACAAATAAAAAAGTCTGTTGCGGAGTCCAAGAACGGCCTCTCGGCTAGTACTTTGTGTACCAAAGCAAACAGTCACTCCAAACCGGAATAATCTGTACTCGGAAGAAGACAAAAATCAAACCGCCCGCGGCGCGGCATTACCAGAAGCACTCTGGAAAAGAAAGAAACAGCTCTGATTGTTCCAGGAGCCCAAATAGAAAAATCACTCACTGTAATTGGTCTGCCTTTCTTCTTCTTTTCTACCTCTGGAGAGGAGGATGCTTGAATTTGTGCGTGAAGAGAGCCAGTCTTCTAGACCTGCACAATAATGGGCTGCACATACACCAGTCAATACCTAGCATCAAATCCACTTTGAGATGCTTTCGCCCCCCATTATGCCCGCTAAGGCCGAGAGTGCTCCAAACTTACAGCCGGCGCTTTTATTTCCCCATACATGATGTAATGCTTCCTGTTTCGACCTACAAATCGCGCGTGCCAACGCGTGTACGCTTCCCTCACGCGGCTCTTGACCAGGTGTGCGTTCGCTCGCGTTTGATTCGTGTGCGAGCGTCCGACTCGATGAGCACCGCTCCCACATCAGCCCCCCACCCACCCCCCTCGCTCTCGACGGTGCCAGATGGATCCTCGGGAAATAGCCAGGGAGAAAATTAAGAACAACAGCTGTCAGATCAGTGAGAGAGGAAGTGAGCGAGAGAAGAAGAAGAAGAAGAAAAAGGAGGAGGGGAAAAAAGAAAGAATTCCTGTGAATTCACACAGCCGCGCCTCGCCCAGGTAAAGCCGGATTGACATTCAGCGAACAGCTTATTAGGAAATTTCATGGGAGTCGTGAAGTGATTATCCTGAACCTGTCAGCTGCAAACAGCATGTCAAAATGCCACCCAGGCATTTCCCCCTCCAGGTGGTTGATGCGCTGCTAGAATGAAAACTAAACATGTGTTTATGAGAGTGATGGCTGACGAGGGACTTGAAGATGGGGGGGTGTCGGGTGGTGTGCGTGGAGCGCAGATGGAGGCCAAATAATCCACACGCAAACACACATCAAACATTAACTCTTCCTGTGATGCATGAGAACGATTGTGGGTGCTCGAGTGTGAATGATTCCTCTTTTTTTCCCTGATGTTTGTGTGCCTGTAAGCTGATTTGATGCGTACGGAGCAGCTAATAAGGGGTGTGAATGGATGAAAGTACGCCATCCTGTCTCTCCTCCCCGCTTTGTACTGTCACTCTGAGCCGTTTGATCGTCATAAATCATCCATTATGGATTTCAAACTACACGCGTGCGTCATCTATAACGCCTTTCACACGCAGGGGTAGTTCAAAACGCTTTACATACGGCGTGTCACAGTCACATGGGGCTCATCTGTCCCACTGATTGGCTGCCGAGAGTCGAAGGCGACCGGGTGCTAATAAATCCTCCTCGACGTTACAAATCATTTCTCCAGCGCGACCTGCGCCGTGACACAAACGATATTTTATCTTCACTATAAATGTCACAAACCAATCACATCATAGAAACCAAGCTGTTTCTACCCAATCACACGGCGGTCCTTTAGGAACAGGCACACCGCTTCCCGGCGAGGCACGGCAGGGGTTAGCTGTGACGCCCATGTTTAAAATGTGAACTACAACACAGCCAACTTGTTAAAGCACCTGAATTGAGGTGTTTCATAACGAACTGAGAATATTTTTACATTTCAGGTGGAACTAAAGTTTCACTTCCTGGCGAAGAGAGAGTCAAATAATGATACTAAAATGATGGTGGATAGTAGCTTGGAGACGGTTCAAAAAGTTATAGTTGTAGTATTTTGTAAAGCAGCTCATTAAAACTAAAAAATCAATATTAAGAACTCGTTGATTTTTTTTTTGGGGGGGGAGGTGAGCAGATTAAAAAAAAGTTTGTGAGTTAACTCTAAAACAAGATGAAAGAAGAAATAACCAGTGACAGTATAATGAACCTGTCTCCATGTGTGAAAGCAGCTCTGTCCATTTTATTTTAATTAACTATCATATGATTTATTTAGATTTTGCATCTCGGAGCTGCATTCTGAATGAAGACTAGTCTTAGTCTTAGTCTTAGTCAGGGAGTAAGATGTGAAAGAGCCTGGAGAGGAACAGTGGACTCTGCTTGGCTGTGATGTTGCTACAGGTGGTGGTAACAGCTGCTGCTTACGTTAGCTTTGGCGAGACTGATGGGTGCCAAAGACGCGCACAGCGGAGAGCCTCTCATAGCAGAGGTGCTAGCCCAGCTAGAGGACAGGTACCCACACACATGGACTCTCTCCACGGGACACGAATGTGCTTTTAGTGAGTGTCAAGGTCCACCAGCCTCCATGTCTGTCTGACGGTTGCTTCTCATGGCTGGTTAGCTCTCTGACTACCGGCTCTACGTGTCACACGCCGCAGAGCCACGAGACCCCTGCAGCGGTCGGTCCCTCACACCTCTGCGTGCGTACTTTTGAGGGCTGCAGGGCTCGGCCGAACACAAAGCAAGCTGTCCATGTGACAAAGGCAGGGAGCACAGACGCGGCTTATCAGCTGCAGAGTCACCATCCAATAAAACATGCTGGTGTTTGGACGCTTATCTGCTTTACCTTCTGTTACAGACAGATACTGTGACTTTTACACACCTTTACTGCTACTTAACTCATGAATGTACCTGACAGGGTCATGTGTAGGCATACGCCTTATTAGCCTGTAAGACTTTTTGTTTGTTTTTGTATGATTCATTCATTTAAATAGATTTCCAGCCTTCCTGCGAGTCTTCAGGGAACTTAAAGTTTTCACCTCTGTACATACCTTTTCATTCATGGCTCTCCTGTCTTTGAAGCTTTGATGTAAAGCTAATTAGACATAGTTAGTGACTGCAGTATGAACATTTCTCTTGGAGCTGTGACTCACTGACAGAATGCAGAAAGCTAGTCAAGTGTGCAGCGAGGGGTTCCTGCAAGCAGCGAAGAAAGAGAGAGAATGACGCAGCGGTAATAAACCGTCCCCTGGTTGTTGTCTTGCTGTGTTATTAGAAACTTCAAAATCCATATTCATGATGCAGAGTTTCACATTGTCTTTTCACTTTGGAGCAAGTGTGGCTTGAGAGGAGTCATGCAGTCAAAATTACATCAAAATCACCGCTGCGTTTACAGCGCGAGTACAACTGCACTGCTCCCGAGCTAGTAAAGCGACAGAGTTTCACAGCACTGATAAAACAGTGATGTCTTATTCATGCATGAAGCTCTGATCATGTCTGAGTTGAGTGTAGAATTAAATATTCCGTTTATTTAACGTTCAAGGCTGACCAAGATAAGCCTGAAGTCAGCGCTGAGATTATTTGGAGTGCAAACTTTGGAGATACTAAGTGAAGTCATTAAGATGATGATATTTCGTGCCGCGTGCAGCTCTGGTTACTAATTCTATTTTGAGATGATTTATTTCATGACATCATCGAGAGGCAATTTTAGGTCGGTCAGTGAAGGATGGAACATTTGATTTGTCTTAGATTATGTTCAGTAGCATCTAAACTTTAAAGTTAAAGAGTGACTTCACAGCAGGCTGAAGAGCAGCGTTTCACTGCCTTTCAGTCCTGTTTCACCTCTGATCAGCATCACTGATGATCACCTCTTTTAACCACACTGATGTCCTGCTGCCATCCCTGCAGCAGAGTGAGGAGCTTAAAAAAAATAGATTTTTCAGGAAGGCTTGAGTTCCTCTTTAAGCAGCCATTACTCCAACGGTGGAAGATGCAGGTGGTATTAAAGAATACTGGCGAACAAGACTAAGAGTCTACGGCCATGCTAGTTTGAGCATGCTGACATGGTCACCAATGCAAGGTCCAGAAAACCCGAAGATACTCAAATTACTATCTAAAAATGATTAGTCTGTGATACTGAAGCTGAAACAGAGCAGAGATTAAGCTTGTTTTTGCTTGAAAAGTGACGATTTCAGTTATTAAAATGTGTTCTGACAATTGACTAGCTACTTAATCGACTAACTGAGTTGTAGTCACTTTCATTGGTGGAAGAAGTACTTAGATCTTTAGCTTTCGTACCAACACAGTGTTAAAATGCTCAATTACAATTAAAAGCACTCCAAAAAAATCCACCATCAGTCAGCCTTTACTTTCAGTGTTTCCATCCCCGGAGCGGCACCACTAGCACGGCTAAAAACTGGTATTAACTTGATTAACAGCGGGAGTGAAAGATTAAAAGTGTTGCTACTCTTGTTGCACATATAATTACAACATCTAAAGAGGGTTAGGGTTCGCAGATGTGACTCCTGCAGAGCAGCAAAGGCCAATCAGTGGATGAGAATGTGGAGCAACTCGCAAGGAAAAGTGTGAAATCTTGTGTGGAGTTGCCAGCTCTTCCATATTAATTATGTTAGGGTTTCATATCCTCAGGATTCAGAGTGCCTTGGGATTTTCTTTCATGTTTGTTGTGGCCCTCGACTCCAAAGAGCATATTTGTTCTCTGAGTGTGATTTTTCAGATCATTTTGTTGCTTTTACTTATTGAGTTTGCACATAACAAAGTGTGTTTCCAGCTGTGCTGCGCCGCTCGGAAACGACACTTGAAGAGGACTTTCCTCCTCCGCGTTGATTCAACAGCAGGTTTTTTCACGGGTCATCGCGCATCAACGTGGTGCCGCGCTCGACTTCGGCGCCACCAACACAAAGCGAGTGACGAGACGGACGCGGGGAAAGTGAAAATATGGTGTTTCTTCATGGATCAAGTTTAAGGTCTGCTGCGTGTCAGCACTTTGGGTGTCCAATTAAAGACAACAACTCAAGACGGCTGACTCGAAGTCAAGTGTTGTTTCACACTTTCAATGTTAAGATGCATGCTGTCGGCTGCATGCTGACTTAGATCTAACATTAGTGTTTGTGATCAAACGGGCACTTTAAATGGCTTTATTCTCCATATCTGCATTTATTATTTATTGATATCGGCTTGTTTACATTGCTTTCCTAATCCTCGACGGTATTATTATAATATATGAAGCAGAAAATGCTCCGTTATGCTCAGGAAATCCTCCTGGTTGCTCTCCGTCACCTTTATCATCCTCTAATGTATTCTCCCAGCGGCCACCGCAGATTTCTCATTTTGATTCAACTCTTCTTTTTTACTTTCCACCCTCTCCAACGCTGATTGGATCCTGGTGGAAAACGCGGCAGCGAGTGTATTAATTCTTCAAATACGCGGTTCGAGACGTGACATATGGCAACAATGAATAACACCAAACAGGCCGCTGTGGATTGGCATGGCGCAATAAGCTGCAGAACACAATCCGGATGGAAATGTATGGGGGATGATTGGAGAGAGAAAAGCAGATATGAAAGGCGCGGTGATTGTTTATGTCGTGTGTGTGTGTGTGTGTGTGTTTGTGTGAGGTGCTTTTGTATGCATGGCTGGACGGTGGCTGAGGGGACTGATTAGCAGCTACATCTTGTGCCAAGCTACTTCTTAGCTGTACTGATTTCACCCAGCTATCTGTATTCATTTATGCATGGAGCGACCGTGGAGGACGAGTGGTGTGCAAAACAGAATATTCTTCTTCTTCGCAGGGTCTCTATTTCTCTCAGTATTCAGCACTCACCACTGATATCTCTTCTGTCTCCGAAGTATTCATTCTCTTTGCTGCTGCACTTCAATATTGTTTAAAAAAAAAAACAACACTTGGACATTTTGTCTTCCTTTGTATAGGATTCTGGACTAAAGCACTACATTGTTGTTTTGGATTTTAATGCTACCATACAGCCACCCACTGTTTAGGAACAGCCTTACTGTGAATAATAACTAAATGACTGTGAGAGGGAGCAGAGCATCTCGGAGTGAAAGCAAACTGCTGTGTATTATACATCATCATCGGGCTTTCAGCTCCATTCTCTCAAATGACATGGCTCGCCTTTGAGGCTGGCTTTGGAGAAGGGGGAATAAGGCCATTTCTGAAGGCGCCTTCAGAGCTGCTGGTAGGACTGGTAGGTTGAGCAGAAAAGTCTTTGACCGAGTTTTCACTGGTTGGTTAAACCCTGAAACTCCATCCCGGAGCAGGGACAAAAGTATCAGGATCAGGCATTGCGGCCAGTCGCTGGAGAGTTGTCCGGGCAGCGTGTGGTGGTGAGAGGGGCTTCTGGGGTTGGATATAACCGCTGTGAAACAATCAGGAATTTTTTTTCCGGCTTTATTGATGCCAGAGCTCCCTCACTCTCATTCACTGTATAAGTCTCTCGACCAATGCGCCCTCTCTTTCCCTCCATCCACTGAACACAAACCAAATCAAACTCGAATGTAAAGACCAGCACCGCATCTGCCAGTGGATGTTCACTTGGTAATTGTTGGTGTGTTTATGTGTCGATCACTGTAAATGTGTATCATCATGTTAGACCTGACCACAGGCTTTAATTTATCACGCTAGACCCGTAGTTGGTGCTAGCCAGGGTGGAGTTAATGGGGTCAGAGGAGGGTTGGTGTTAACAGAATGTTCAGCGTCTGTGGCGGTTGTTCCCGCACAGTCAGAATCACTTTGGCCGCTAGCGTTGTCGTTAACAGGCGACTCCATGCGTGCACTTAGAAATGTACATATAAATATTTAAAGCTCATTATTACAGTTCTGTTCACACAATGTTAATGTTAATTATTACATCCTTCCTCAGCCTGAGGACTAAAACCATTTTCTGACGCCTCCAAAATGATGTGTTAAAATTAATATCAGAAAATGAGACCACTAGTCGATTCAGTCAATTAACAGATTGAGATTTGAACCAATATTACAATTCAGATATGATTATTCAAACCAAATGACACCACAAAAAAGATATAACATACACATGAACAGAAAGAGGTTAAAGGAGGCTGATGTGTTCCCAGAAAAGTTCTCGGTAGGCTCAGATTTATTTCTCGCAACTCTGTCTGCCACTTGTCTGTCTTTACACTCGACCACTAACAAGCTACCAGCTCGCAAAGTGGCTGAAGTGGACGTGAGGTCGTCATCTCGAAAAAGGCTCAGCGCTCTGTTGATGTTGTTTTTAGCTCATGTGACGACAGCTGATGTCTGCCAGGTTCATTGTGGCAGCCCGCAAATAGAAAAAACCCCCATGAAGTCAGTCAGGTGGAGCTGCTCTCCTCTGCACTGATGGCTGTGGAGCTGCTGTGCTGCCGCCCATATATCCTGCGCTAACACAGCAATAATGGCCTTGGCACAAACCTTAATGCTTGCTAACATAGGAAGCATTAGCAGCTGAATGTGTCGCCGAGTGCGGGTTTGAAAAATGAACATGTGAAGCTATGCAAACTCAGCATAACAGGACGGGAATGCAGCAGCAGCAGCAGCTACGGGCCCCATGGCAACATGTCGCCAACTTTCCAAACTCACAGCGACAAATATATTGCAAAGATATTAATGTGATAATTAGCATTTCACTCCTGGTGATCTGGAGCGAATATTTAATAAAATAAAAGATTTCATCAAAACACCTGCAGGCGAGAGAGACTCCAGAATGAAACATTACCCCTCATAATCATCATACCTGATCAATATTCATCGTGCTGCAGATATCTGGCACTCATATTTGTGTCTGAAAACAAAAAGGGAAATGAAAATCCCTCCAGTCCACGCCGACATATAACCCACACCTCGACTCCTGGCTCCATGGAAGCGAGTAATGCTGCAGTATTAATTCACCATCCGGCCTCAGAGAAGCAGCAGCGTGGAAAAATGTGCGCGGTTCAGAGAGGTAAGCCAAGTGTCCCATCGCTCTCATTAACCAACGAAATAATGACGACAGTAATGACAGAGACTGTAAAACTGAACTGAAGGGACACAGACGGGCGACCAATTAAAGGAAACACCTGAATAAATGAGCACAGGAACAACAGACAGACACTTGTATTAAATTTACTCCATACTAGATCATGTTATTAGTTTCATATTATTGTAAACTGAACATCCGTGGGGGTTTGTTGTGAAGACTTCAGGTCCAGAACTTATGAATAACAATGATTATAAAAAAAAACAGTTACGGTAGCTCTGACCACGTCCAAGCCACAGCTGTCTTGTTTAAACTTGAGAACAGCTGTTAGCGCTAGGCAAGGCTAGAATACTCTCTATGGAAAGACTGGAGATCCAGAAGTGAGGAGACGGGGACCGGAATGCAGAGCTGGATCTTAGCCTGGGGAGTGGGTAAGATGCTACAAAGCATGGATACTATATGTTCTCATGGGGAATATAAGATGGAGGCACTAACGGCGCTCACAGAGACGTGGCTGGTTGAACTCACTGAGGACTCGCTGGCAACTCTGGACAGCTTTCAACTTATGAAGTGAAGCAGACGCAGAAGTGCCAAAAAAAAAAGCTGCAGTTCCTCAAATGTCCACTTGAGGCTGGCTCCAGAGTGAGTCAGTCTCCATAAGTCCCCATGTTAAAATGTAGGAATAAACATGTTTACAGCCTGGTACAAAAAACAGTTTTGGTCTCTATAGCTAATTTCCCCGTTCATGACAACTGTACTGAGGGTGAATTTATATACAACTCACCTGTTCAGATTATATTAAGGCTTAAAGTTATGCAGGATTAACAGTATGGCCGCTTTGATTGACAGGTAGGTGCACCAATGATCCACGTCTTTGCTGATTTTTATTCTACTGTATCTTAAAGATAAACAGTAGTGAACAGGCCCTGCAACCATTATTATTTTCATTGTTGAAATTAAATTTTGGGTCTTCTACAAGAAACTACCAGTCACTCACAGTCTTCCACAAAGGGCTCAGTGTGCTGTCAAACAGAAGCCGAATAATCACGTCATAAACTGGAACCACTGGGTGGATTTTTGCCATTGTCGCTCTGACTTCACAGGCGGATTATAACCACAATTTCCAATTAATTTTCTGCCAATCAACAAATTGAATAATCGACTTCATGCTCTGACTCAAAGCGACATCGTTACGGCCTTCAAACCCTGAAACACCTAGGATGTGATCAATAAGCACTTTGTACCGCGGAGCTGAAATATACATTCAAACAACAGACAGCGGATTCACACGGAGCAGCCAATTTACTCAACAAAGGGGTCTACTGTTTCTCTTTGACAGGAGCTGACGGAGTGAATCAGTAATGTGTGTGTGTGCAGCATGTAGGACAGTGGATGTCACATACGGCGTGAGCTCTTAGCAGAAAATCAGTAGCCTGTCCTCGGGCTAACAAAAGCCTCCTGCAGCACAATGAATGCTGGATTTCACATGATTGTGCTTTATCGATAACTTTCTGTTATTGACGACCATTGAGCAGTCTGCCTGTAATAAATGGAACTCCCAGGCTTTGCTGTTTTATTCATCTGTAAAATGATGTTTAGAACACAATGCCTAAATGATGCACCGCCGGCTTCCTGCACACCCACAGGGAGGTATCGAAAGCAGCGGCGTTAACAGTCGTCTGCTTTGTGTTCATAACTGAACACAATAAGACGCTGGCTTCAAACTCTGCATCCAAATGGAGCCACAAACAGCACACGGGCCATTAAAGAGCGAGCTGGAGTACGGCCCCTCCCTGGCACGCCAGCATCTTTTGATTTATTATCGGGCTAAACTCCTCACTGTACGACGTAGCAGCCGTGCTGATGTATCCCTGGAGACGCATTGCAATAAAATGAACTGCCATTGTTTTCTTGCAGAACTGTACAAATTGCCTCATCAAAGCCACAACATGGGTCCTCCACCTCTAGCCATTAATCAGTGGGAGAGACGTCGGCGCCGTGAAATGTCTTTGCATTTTCTCAAGCTGAGGAGCGCATCGGGCTGACAAGTGTTGTTGTTCCCTGGTCTTACTCGGGGAGACGGAAAGAAGAGCGAGCGGTGTTGTCGAGGCCAGCCCCTTTTAAAGCGCAGACATCTGAATCTACTCACTCTCCACACAGATCATATAGATTCACTTGCGGCAAATGCGACTTTGCCGGTGTTAATCCTTAACCTGTGAGTCAAAGACAAAGACGCCGGGCTCGGTGTCTCCTATTAGACACGTTGTCGTTTCAGATTACACTCTGCCATTAGAAATCTTGCTGCTGCCTTCAACCCTAAATATGGAACAGATCCATAAATGAACGACACCACTTTGGGAATAAATTAGATGTGCCGCGAGCTGAATTCTAATGGCTGTGTTGACCTTTAGTAACAAAGTTCCATTGACATTCACTTTTCAAAGCGGAGCGAGAGGAAAAAGGGCCTTCTGTAATTTCCACTTCCAGCCCAACTGTTCTTTTCATAATTTCCACCCTTGTGTTCACAGTTTTTCACTTCTAATTGGGACGAGAGTTGTGAGGACGAGACACTTGAATTTCATTAAGTAACCAAAGATGGATTTAATTCCACACGCCCATGTGCAGCATGATTGCGCTTCCTTTTGCCCACGCATGTGTGAGATTTTGAACTCTAATTATGTGTGTGTGTGTGTGTGTGCGATTGGACCGGACCTAGTTCTTCAGTGGACTACTGGAATCTCACAGTGTTACACAGTATGCAGCAACTTCGATTAGTTCAACTCAATAAAAAACAAACCAAGCATGTGTTTCCACTGCAGCACAGAGGCTTTGTACAAAGTGTGACTTATGCAAAAAAAAAAAAAAAAGCCAGTGACACAACAGGATTGGAGCTTCACAGCTCTTATGCAACAGAGCAAAACAAACAAGTTATCCCCCTGAGTCCTGGCCCGCGTGGCCACTTAACCTGAAAACACAACACTGAGGCGGGCAACAAACGAAACTTTCTTTACTGCTGAGTAATGTAACATGCACACGCTATTAGGGATGGGTCTTACACAGTTACCCGCTTCCTGATTGTCCAGAAGCAGAAGTGAGCCTCTATGCACGGGGCTCGATCAGGTGAGCTGACCGGTGCCCTGAACACCGGTCAAAACCGGTGACCTCATGGGATTATTTTATTATTTTTTCAGGTTCTGCATCATTTTTGGGTTGCGAGTGGTACGAGTTGGCAAGAGGCTCCGATGCCTGAGATAACGTGAGGAGTGACCTCAAGTCAAGGCCAGGATGTTGATGTGTTGATCATATTCTCTTGCAGGATAACTGGGAATATTTTAAGAAATATTCAATGTGAAAAATGGCATTCAGGATCTATTATTATATACTATATGCAGACTTACTTTGAAAACCCAAAACACAGTCTGTGCTCAAAACAAAGCTCACAGTAAATTAGTCTTTATCCGAACTTTTCTTTGGGATCCAAGGAAGCAAAAAACACCACTACTACCACTACTCACCACAAATCTGTATCTGTAAGGACAAGCTTAGTGCTTCGTAATCCAGCCAGCACGCTGCTGTCGACTCACGGGAATGTCCAGCCTGGGAGCCGTGTGGTTTGAGGGTGGGTCCATGGAGCAGAGGATGGAGAATCTGAGTCTGCAAAACAGGTGAGCTATGAATTACGGCTTGTTGTCAGGGGTTGGCAGAGTAATCGAATCGAAATCTAAAGCTAATCAACGATAAGTCTCAGGATTCCGTCGTTCACCGGGGAGCAGATGCACCAATTTCGTGTGTGTGCGCTTTAAGCGGCCCGGTGGCTGCAGTCCCAGAGTGACTGTTGGGAGACTCTGCAGTGATATACACCAACCTACAGCAGCTTCGTGACCAATAAATGAAACAACAATAAAACTGATCAAGTGCAACTACAACCACTTCACTCTACTTAAGTTACTTTTACACAAATCAAACCACCGACTGTATCAGAGTCAGCAGTCAAAGCCTGGAATGATGTGCACACATTGTTGGAGCCACCATAAGCAGAGGTTACAGTTCAGTTCTTGCTTAAACGTGGGCGGACTGAAAAGTTCTTCAATATATTCCATGCATTCTTACATCTGATGCTGCTAAAGCACCGCTCTCAACAGATGTAAGGACGAGGTCATACGTTTTATTGTGCGTCGAAGCTCCCGCAGTAAGAGTTTTGAAGCATCAAACGCTCCGTCTGATTCCGACCAAGGGGAACACAGTCGAGGCAAACTCTGTTTTCAAACTAGCTTCATCCCTTCTGCAGAAATACCCCCAAAAATTCTCCCTGTGAACCTCAGCCTCTAAATCCTGGCTGCCAATCCAGCCACAATCCCCCTTCACAGCGAGAGCTTTCACATAAAAGAGCTGCTTCTCACCTATTCACTAAATATAAACTGTGAAGTCTCACAGTGTGGGCCTGAGCAGTCATGTCCGGGCTTGATTGCTGTCCGTATCTCATAATTACTGCGTTGCACTTGTTGCCCCGCTGAGCGCGGCTCATCTTCCAGTGGGGCTGTTGTCGGCTCACCTCTATCAGCCGGTGGGCGGCGGGAAATCAGGGAGAGGAAGAATAACTCCGGTTTGCGTGCGTGCGTCTCCCACCTCAGTAAACACGGAGGAATGCAAATGCTCTGGCGTGGTCGCAACAGATGGTGACCTCGCGCCTCGCCAAACTAGTGGAGGGATGGAGGCGAGGCACTGCGTTACACAGGTGGTGGTGGTGGAGGTGGTGGAGGAGGAGGAAAGCAAATGTGCTTGGCTGCTTGAGCGTGAGGTTTCCTCGAGCGACGCGGCTGTATCCACGAACATCCACGACTGTCAAATAAAGTGTTTAAGCGATTTGATTAAAATGTCACGTTAGTCCAAAAACGGAGCTTCAAAATGAAATCCTGAAAGGAAGCGACGCTGACAGCGACGCCTTTCGAAATGAACTCAACAATGGCGTTTGATGGAAACCAATATGGTGACAAACATTAGCGGGAGCCGCACTAATCTGGAGCTTTTTATTGCTTCTGAGAGTTACAGTGTAAAGAGTATTATGAAGGCATCCGCAGGAGATTTAAGCACTAATCTGCTCTGACAAGCACAGTGTCATTGATTATTAAAGGCCCAATCTATAATCCAAAAGCGCACAGAGGGGACTCTTTACTGCTGCGAAGCTTCTGTAAGCATTCATTCACTCATTGTCAGGAGCCTTGATATAAAGAGTGACGGCTGGGACAGTTGATAACAAGTTTGGGATGAAATGTTCATGTTGGAATATATCTCTGTAGTTTCTCACTGATGTTTCAGCCTCTCCTTGAATACAGCCGGTATCTACAGCCGGAGTGACATTTAAAACACGCTGTGGGGCTCGCGGGAGCATCACGCAGTCAGGGCTGTTTTGTCGAACGGCAGCGCTCGCAATCTGTATTGATTAGAGTGAAAAATAATCAAATAAAACAGAGTCAAATGTCATCCCGATGACATTAAAGTTCAATATCTGGTTAATTCCATGAAAGATAACGCTGTCTCTTTACTAGCCCGGACGGAAACTTAAAGGCCAAGATGTCATCAGCAGAGGAATCGCTCATTAACAATGAACGGAAGAGCCACTTAATGAGCAAAGTAATGACATCCATGAGGAGAAATTATAATACTTTACTGCATCGTATGTGCTAATCTGCAGTAAAGCTAATAAAACTGATCTCTGTCACAGCAGCACGGCTTCAGCTGATGTTTATTCATGCTGTAACGACTGTTGAACTCTATTGGGATGGATCTTCTTTGTTAGGGAGACATGATTTCACCGGTTGCAGATGAAAGAGGAGGGGGACGCCTGTCGCAATTAATATCACGCCACTTTTCAGCGGCCTGTTTTATTATGACATAGGCCTATCGTTTGCTGGAACACGAGGAACCTCTGGGTGCCAAAGTCTGAAGCCTGGCATCCATCTTTGCTCCCCGAACACCTGTAATGCTGGCGTCTCTGTACAGTCCAATCCATCCGTTTTCATTTTTCTCCATTAATCTCCCAGCCTAGTAATTCAGTTTTCATTTGTTCCTCATCTTGCAGCCCGGTGAATGCCAAGCCCGTCGTAGCGAGACTCATGCCAGATGACTGCTTAGCGGCCTTTCTTTTTTTTCCCTCCCCCCTGCAGACGGGAAGCCGGGGGACAGATTAAGCTAACCGCAATTACAGGCGAACAGTGGAGGGGAGGATCTCTTCGTTTGTTGTAGACCTCTGCTAACCCTGACCAGTATCTGTGCACCTGGCCTTGTCCCTCCTGGGCTCCTGTACTTCACTCAATTAGTGAAGATCCTTTATTGCACCTGTGCCTCCTATTCAGCGGTCTGTCCGTGGCCTTTCTCCCCGACCAAAGATGACAAACATCCAGCAGCGTAGCAAAGACGAGCCTTTTATCATCGTCTCACTTTTCATGTCTCTTTTTCTCTGATATTTAAACCGCAAACACTCGTCAAAAATAGAAACTGAGTGATTCTTCAGCCTGACACTTCCTGTGAACGGAAAAAAAAAGAAGCCTCAGCTTTTTTCTTTTAAAAGTGACATTTTTCGATTTCCAACCTAAAAATAGTCCCCGTTGACTGCAGCAGTCAGTCAGTCCACGAGAGGCGGCCTTTTCTGCATTACAGATGAAACATCACCTGCTGAAAAAAAAAAAAAAAATCAGCCTCCACTGTGATTTAACCATTATAAAAACGGCCTATCACGTCTAGTTGGCCTTGAGGAACTGACTCCAGCCGACTCTTTATCATGGAAACACAAGCCCCCCGTGAAATTGAAGAAAACACAAACTACAGATAACGCAAGCCGAGCGCGTAAATTCTCTGCACGGCCTGCAGCAGAGAGCTCGGAGGGGATTTATGGACAGGGGAGATGACTTGCAGTTACGCTATAGGGTGTTTAAGCCCTTTTGTGTTTGCCCGTAAAAAGAAAATACACACACGCGGTTTGTTTTGTGCTGAGTGTGTGTTTGTGGAGTCTTTTGTTGGGAGCCTGATATCAGACGCAGGTATAACAAAGTAATAGAAAAGCTGGGTTAGCCCGGGCGCTCGCAAAAATGCTTACTGCAGAGTGGATAAACAAAACTCACTGATAATTTGATTTTCATATATACCTTCCTATTTTATGAGTTTACACACCCTGCATTGGGATTTCACACTGGTTGCTGACAGCACGGCACGGGTTAACAGTCTCTAAACTCCGCAGCACATCATCTGTCTTCTTATCAAGCTTTGAAAGACAGCGAAGCTTCACGGGGAAGACAGCTCCACAAGTGTTTTTACCGTATGCCCATGGGCGATTCTAATGAGCAACAAAACAGCACAGTAAAGTGCGCTCAGCTCCATAAAAATCGCAGGTGACAGTTAAATACCGAGCTAGACGGTGAGGTAAGAAAGCATAAACAAGGCACGACGAACTAAAAACAACAGAAAATATGGAGCATAAAAGAATATTAAAGTTCAAAACAATAAAAGAGAAGTCAATAAAATGAACAAGAGAGAGTAAAAAGGGGGGTCATAAAAAGACTTTTGCATAAAGTTTGATTTGCGGCGAAGCTTAAAGGAAAAGATAAACTGAACACATCCGAGAGGTTCTGCAGGGAGTTCCATCGGCGGGGATCCCAAAGCGCAAAAGCCATTTAGTACGAGGGATGGGATCTTTATCGAAGCTCCTAATCGGGTCTTTTTCATTACTCAATAATTGGTCTGGCGGCGGTGGATGAGAGTATGGACAGAGCAGATTAAAATATCACTTTCAGCATGTTTAGATGTTGAAGATGCATTGATTGCTTTTACTGCGCTCACAGTAACGGGCGCGGCTGTCGTCAAGTCGAGTAATCTTCCAGCTATCTTCACCTGGTTCGTCTCGCTGGCAGCACTCTGCTGGCTTCACGTTAGTGTGTGTGTGTGTGTGTGTGTGTGTGTGTGTGTGTGTGTGTGGAGGAGCTCAGCCCAGACACACACACACACACACACACACAGCAGAGAGACTCCAGCATGAGAATAAATAATAGATAATAAATTACACCAAAATGTTAAAAAAGAACCACTAATGTCAGCCAATACTACAGTGTTAAATAATTTAGCGTCTGGGCCTGTTTAATAGTGGATTTCAGTACTTATCCTTACTTAGTACTGAGCAGAAAGTTACAAACTGCATTAGCAATCACAGACAGCGCAGTGTGAGGTTAAGGTCACCGGTTTCAGTGGACTTTAGATTAGACTTAGATTTAGATGTACAGCCGGGTGTCATCTGCATAACACCAAAACTTTGTGGTCGCAAATAATATGACCTACAGTATCTCGTAGATGAGAAGATTATTGGGCCTGCAGTATAGGTCATAAACCAGATGGAACATGGGAGATTATTTGGTCCGTATTTTGGCTTCACTTTTGTACAGAGGAAGGAAATCAGCCTGACAAAGATGTAGGAGGTAGCTGACCTGACCAACTATACAGACATAAGTGGTGAGATCTAAAGTGTGCTTTTTCTTTTTAGTCCAAGGCTTAGTTCTGGGGCAATGAAAGTCTAACACATTAACACTGAGTAGGAGATTATTACTCCATTTCCAGCATGTTCAGTTCGGAGTCCAGACTGGAGAGAATGTGAAGGCAAAACATGTTCGAGGAGCCCGTTTGGGATCAAATCAAGTAAGCACTGAGAGGATTTGCATACGAGATCCAGATTTCATTAAACCACAGTTTGCTAGGTGTCATGGGTCTAACATTTAATTTGTCTAATTGTGGCAAATTCATTTTCATCATAATAAAAGCGCGTGATAGTCAGTCATTATGAAGCAGTTACATTAGTTATATAATGCGCGTTCGCGTTTGAAAGATTTAACCACGGCAGAGTCCAATGTTTCTACATTTCTTTTCAGCATTTCAATGGAAAAGATTTCACGATTTCATGAATCCAGACACTGACAATTCCCCGCTACGTGCTAAAAATACTTAATATCTACTTTAATTGGATTCGGTCAGGGGACTAGTTACGCGGTTCAGTAAAACACAACCAACCCAACAATCCCGGCCGATTCTGAACCACCGCAGACCTGCTGAGCACGATCCCTCTGAATGATGCTGAAAAACATCGAGGACGGCACCGAAACCTGCTAAAACTTAACAACAAGTTAGGATCACCAGCAGGTCGAGGCTTCTGGGAGGCTGCTCGCTGTTAGCAAACACTGCCTGGCCTGTTATTATAGAGTCCTGGCTGTTCTCATCAGCATTCACTCTGGGGAGCACCTGCTGCTGAGGTGGATGCTCCACGAGTTATTGGATTGCTAATCTCTTCCTGGGAGGCCTTTTCAGCCAGGCGGACAGATGAGGGTGGAAAAGGCAATAAGCCATCTTCAGGGAGCAGCTGATGATAAACTTGAGTGAGACGGCGGCAGCGGGAGGAGGGTGGAGGCGGGGATGGAGGAGGAGGACTGAGGAACACATGTCCATATACACAGCTGGCTTGGGGAGGGATGGCTGTCTGGCTTGCTGGGACACGCCTGCCTCCTGATATCCTTCCACAGCCACAGTTATTGCTTTTATTGGACTGCTCCGGCTTTAGATCATAGCGCTCGATAATGTGAGGGAGGGGCCACCTACATCGCGTGCTTCCCACAGGCTAAGCTCATCTCCAGCACCAATCATTGTTCTCTTAATGGTGACGAATGCACAGGAAATGGCGGGCCTAGCGCCACGGATGCTGTGATGGAAGGGAGCAATAACTTTACATCACCGGGGCCGGTCCACCGTGCGCAGGCACCGCATTACCCAGAAAGCACTGTGTCATTGCGGAGACACTAAAATAAGTAATAACAGTCAAATCAAATGGATATGCTCACAGTTCTACATAATAACACAAAAGGTGGAGCAGGCACAGAAAACTTTAGAGCTTATTTATCTTTGTCTGTGCCACGCTCAAGTGTTTGTCATCATTTTTTTTTTAATACAGCCTTCGAGATGCCAAAGCACGCTGCCTGAGACAATAAACCCGGCTAAAAGGCCCCTTTAGACCGCGCCGTTCTGCGCAGATTAAAGTTAACAATCATGAGAAGAACGTGATGAAATCTGTGGTCATCAATCACGAACGATGCTTCTACGCAGCCACGCGCTGACGGAAGATTTAGCTCTTTGGCACCCAAAGATAGACTCGCTCTGACTCACTCTCCTCCTCACCCTTATTTTGGGTCTTTCCATTCAGAGAAGAGCCGGAGCTGTGGCACACAGCTTGTTTATTGTTGTGATACATCTTCAAACCATAAGAGGAACATATTTTACCGTGTTACAACCACCAGACAGTCACCACACAGTCTGACTCAAAACTGATGACCAACACTTCAGCACTGCCAATCACTTGACTTTTCCCTGAAATGTTATACACACGTTAATTCAACAATTTAGCCTGAATTATAATCACCTGGTGGCCCTTTAACTTTTCACGTAGCACCATTAATCCTGTCCTTTGGTCTATAACCAAAGACCTACAAAACTACAAGCATTCATCAGCTTCATCTGTGTCTAAACATTGTCGCTGTGAGCTTGTTAACATGCTGATAATACAATTATTAATTAAACATTTTAAACTTGCTGCCGTCCTCCACCAGACGTTACTTTGCTCCGTCACACAAGAATAAAACTTCTACCAACAGGTGACGCACATGACGCGTGAGCCGTGAACGAGAGTAGAGCTGCCGTAACGCATTTCTGAAAATGTTTCAAAATAAAAGCCTGGTTAGGAAATGAAGTGAGGCTTCATATTTCTACTACATTACTGACTGTGTTACCTGGCAAGCTACCTAGCAAACACAAGCATGTTGACACGGACCACGTTCAGACTAGAGAACTTAACCAGCAAACCTGGAAACGGACCAACCATTGTTGTCCTGCCTGAATGCAGCATTGGTCTTGTTTCATCAACACACCTTGCCTATAGAGATACCGCTGTTATATTGCCATTATTTATGTCCTCTGGCAGGTCAAAGCACAGTTTACAGCTGCGATGCTGTTTTCCTGTGTTACTGTTTGTAATGACGCAGCTGAAAGAAGACGAATGATCCGCCTGCCATGGGGTTTCAAATCGGGGCTCACTGATTGATGACTTTATTAAGTGACATTCAGAGGGCAGCCACAGTTGAAGCATCTTTATTTAACATGATGGATTAAACAGGCGAGCTGCCGTCATCAGCGTTAAACAGAACAGAACAGCTAGGGAAGTGTCGCTCGCTGCCGTGAAGCTCTGCTGTGTGTCCTATTTGGCATGCACGAGGACGTCTGTGTGCCTGGCTTTGAACCTGCAGGACTATTGTGGCATCTTTAGGCGTCACAGCACATCAAACATATCTTAGAGGCTGCAGGGAGTCAGAGCTGCAATCCTACAAACCACAAAGCAGGACTATCATCCTCCGGTTCATTACACATGGGCTGTTTAGATTCAATGTGAATGGGAGATGCTTATAGCAGCGGCTGATAGATGACGGTGACAGGCTGTCTGGGTTTATCTCGGTGGGAAAACAGGTGATGTTGTGTGTTTGCTCTCCGTTACATGATGGAGCGGGAGTGACATGGCAACAATTCCACAGCTGGGATGCATCAGTGATTACTCGGCTGGATTGAATGACTCTGCAGCTTAATTTTCCCTCACAGGGGAGTCTTGCTGGAAAGGTCACCAGGTGTCCGCCATCGAGCCAACGCTGCTTTTTCCCCCTCGGGCAAGAGAGATGATGACAGTGATGAATGGATGAAGAATGATCTGAATATCAAGATCACCCGCTGAGCCGGGGAGCGGGAAGACATCCAATCACATATACACACGAGGAAGATGGAGTTATTTTGTGTTTCTACTCCACGGTACTGCAGCGTCTCCGCTCTGATGCTTTCAGGTGCCGTGATGATCCTCGTTACCATCACCAGCTCTCACATTTTTATCGTCCTTTTTTTACACTGACACCTGCTGGAGTGCTGCCCCATGCTAGTTGCAATCCACTGTTGGATTCTACTATCCAACCTCACATAACCAATCTGTTTGAAAGGATACTATCAGGGGAAGAGGAAGAAGAGAAAATACCAAAAGTATGGCAAGATACGACGACATTAATCATTCACATTATAAAATCCCCGTCAGCATCGCTGTCTGTGTGGACTGACAGCTGACGCTTGGTTAGCAAACTCTCTGAAAGCTGTAACTTCACGCTGACATCATGTAATCTGTGTGAGTGAATCCAGCCAGCGGTGGAAAGAATATGCTCAAATTTGATCACGTACGAAGTGATCCAACAGCAATCACACAGCCATGAGAGTGAACAGCAGCCTCAGATGCTATCCATACGCTTCACATTTCAGTCGTATGCCAACGTGTTTACTGACATTTAAACGCTGGTAATGTAACAAGCTGCCCTCACATTGATGCCTTTAAGTATGTAAGTATGTAACTTCACAGAGCGGCTTGAGAACCTGAATGTGTGTGTGTGCAGTCTTTACATTTTGATATATCTTGTTATATTTTGACTGTTTTCTGAACATTTTCTTACTTCTCGTCCTCTAGTCTGAATTCAAATTTCAATTTAATCCATCCATATCCTGTGGCGGCTTATCCTCGTCAGGGTCAGAGGAGCTGGAGCCTATCCCAGATGGTTTTGGGTGAGAGGCGGGGTACACCCTGGACGAGTCGCCAGATTATTGCGGGGCACATGGGCACAAAATTCACACCTACGGGCAACTTAGTGTCACGAATAAACCTATTACGGTCATGTCTTTGGACTGTGGGAGGAAGCTACAAACATATAAACTCCACACTGAACAGGACCTTGTTGCACCACTGTGCCACTGTTTAGTCAACATTCAAATCTGTCGTCAGGAACATCCCAAAACTAGATATCAATTTAAACTCATTATACAAGCTGAAAACACTCACGTTATAAGAGAGGCTTCAACCAAATGAATCCAAATGTAAAAAATAACAAATACATCATTTCAGATTTCAGCCAGAGCAGCAGTGAGAGGACTGAACGAACTCCACAGGTCTCTAAAACAAAGCCCCAGCAGTGAATGCTAACAAAGTAAATGCATGTCTGCCACGTGGATACGCCGCATATTAAGGGCCACTCTTGTGTAAGTAAAACCTGCGGCACCCGAGAGATGATTAAATATGAAAAATCATCCAGGGAATGTAATCAACCGCATCGTGAAAAATGCATGGGCTCCACATATTAAGAGAGGACGCAGCGTGCATCTGTGCAGAGCGCACGTTAGCGCGGCCCCTTCCATTATGTTTTCTGTGAAGTCGACTCGATAAGGCAGACGTTCCTGAAATAATCTCGGCAGATAAAAAGGATGTTTGGAGCTCAGAGATTCAGCACAGTCGTTTGTTATTCTCACATCACAGCGTTCATGTTGCAGAGCATGTATGCAGTCCAAACTGTGCGGCTAATGGAGTGCAGCTCACAGGACTCTACATACAAACAGCACAGGCTGGGAGAAGGAAAACAACAAGCGGTGCCCTGAATGGCTGAGAATAAACACGCTCCAAGAAATGATTATACCAAACAAACCTCCAATGTGTTTTGCCTCGATCCCCCGTGTCTTCTTGGGTGCTCAAGGGGAAGAATTGTTTTTTTTTTTTACCCCTGTGCCACTATGAAAGCAGTCAAACAACAAATAAACTGCATCTGGTGCAATAAATAAAACTGAAATATTGTGCGTGCACCCTTTTCAGATGTACTCCCAATATTGTTTTTCATTTGTCAAAGTTTCAGCCACATGCCGTCTACGTGATCACGACACATACATACTGGGTGTTTTTGTTTGGTCATGTAACACCAGCGCTGCAGATGATTTTTCACTTTGTGGGCACCAAATTACAATTTTTACAACTTCCCAGAGGTGCAGGTACTGAAACGTTAAAGTTAAATGACTGATCATCTAAATTGTTGCACCTCTTTGTACCGCACACGGTTGCCATGCTCACAAAGGCCAAAGTGTTCAGACTATCACATAATATGCAGAGAATTTTATTGGTAGCGGCTGAACTGGTGCACAGACTGCACTTTAACTGTCTTAAGTGGGTGAAATAAACATTGAAAAACTGGCACTGGAGCATCAGTGTGCTGAACTCTCCTTCCAGTATCATCCCTGAAGATTTCCTTGGTGTTGCTTGACCTATTGACATTTCCACAAAGCTGTTCATGGGAAAGAAAAGAAAGAAATGGGGAAAAAAAAACCTTCTTCAGAATATAATACAAACATTCCAGGAAGACTCGAGCGCTGTATGAGCTCGGAGGACATACAGGGCTCCAGGAATGAAAAGAACAGACTAATATATATTGTACTTCAACCTTGTAGCTTGCTGTAAATGTGAACAATGGACAGACTCTGCTGGGCGCATGAACCTCCACCAAGGCTGAACATTTCACTGTGAGCACCTTTAAGATGTCAACCCTAGATTATTAAATATGTTCACAGTCATAGCTAAATAACAACAAGTCTTATAAAGCCTGTCGTAGATACGGTGCCTCTCTGTGAAACACATGTTCTCTGCAGGTAAAGGCAGAATATCCTGGAATCAGGAGTTTAGCTGCGTGGCATTCGTCTAACTGTGTATCGCACAGTTTGCAGCAGGCTCGAGAGCAGTGTGGATAAAACAGGGTCGGGCACGCCAAATGCCGTGACAGCGAAACCCCACTGGGCGCGTCTGCACGACGTCCGTTTTTGTCCGTTTTGGTCCGTTCTTCACACAACTTCAAACCCCATCAGGAGCGTCTCAGAAGCATTTTGCTCACCCGACGATGATAACATGTTCAGATTTTCCTGGTTTATGTGCCTCTGAATATGTACATATGCTAAGTAGTGAAATTGTTTCCCTTTAGGGAGTTTTATTTTGAAAATCGCTGTTTCTTTTTCTGGCTTCCGGTCAGTTCAAGCTGCTCTGTGCAGACTGACGCGGGTTGCTCGCGGTGTCCGTCAAAAATAGAACCGCCATGTATTCTCAGCGGAGGACGCTTCTGGAACGGACTGCCGCTCTTCCGGTGGGGTTTGAAACATCGACAAGAATGGACGCGATTAGCTCCTGTGGCTACAGCGCACATGAAATGCATCGCACGCGTGCCTGGTGGAATTTAGCCTTTTGACTTTGGGCAAGTAGATTTTTGACCCACTTGCCTGAAGTGAAACGTTGAGCCCTGACATGACCGACCACGACAACTCAAAGGTTCCCCAAAGTCAACCAAACAACTGCCAAATGCTGCGCTGTATTCTGTGACCTGCAGCAGAGCAACAACCCATTTCACCTCCAGGTAACCTGGAGTGCATCCTGCATGCAGAGAAAACCTGAGATTTATTGAGTTGGCATTTGCTGAATGACAAAAGTCGAACTAATATTATTTCCACTGTGCTGTAGCACAGCCTCTCTCTGTGAAGAGCAAATTCAGCAAAAGAAAAAGTGAGTCAGCGCAGGGTTAATGAATGTCACAGAGCGGAGACTAAATCTGTTCAGCGTAATAAAATTTCGGTATGATGCAGAGTGAAATACAAACAGGTTTTAACCAAACACACGACCTCTAAATCTTCAGCTTTGATGAACAGATCTGTGTTTGCTGCCCTGCTCAGAATCTCCAGGCAATCGTAATAACGAAAATTAAACTCAGTCTCAACTTTTTGACCGTCTAACTTTCCAGAGAGTAATTCATCCTTTTTGCACTCATCAATATTGAGAGCTTGAGAACAAATGTGAGCAGAGGCAGCGAATCCCTGAAGCAGTCGGAGTGGAATATTGACTTCATTTCTGCGACGTGAAGCCCTGCTTTGTGTTATTAGCACAAATCAACGCGTGAACTCGACCAGGATTCCTGTTTGTGCGCCTACAGTAACCCGAGGCTTCATTTCATCGAGAGCGGATCAAGATTGATCTCTGGACTCTTTGATAGAAACATCTGTCCAGAAGATGGGCTCTGAAAGTTCATAATGTAGGTCTGTCGGTCATGTTCTCCTCGCAGCTGAGAGTGGAGCCGGTTAACAAGACCAACTGGGATGAGATGAGGGATGAGATCGCTCCACATTAAATCTGCCTGCCCTCAAAATCAATTTGGCAGACACCATTTTGAGAGGCAAATGTCAAATTTACATACGGGCCTCGAAGGATGGAGACACTTCAACATGCATCAGGTGTAAACACACCTGAGATAATTAGTCCTGCATCTAGTTAGCGTAAGATTAATGATCCTGCGTGTGCTGTTTTTCTCATACTGAGGTGCATTCTCTATAATTAGGTATAGGAGTCAACACGCTACTATTAAAATAGGTTGGTTGGGTCCACTGAAGAGCGTGCGCTGATTGAAATCAGCCATGCATACAGCGTGATATTAATATCACCTACATAATTACACCAAACGCAGTACAAATTGTTATACGGCCTCAAAAATGAAATGGAATATCTCTTGTGTGGCGACTGAGGGGTGAGCTGTGAGCTCTGTATTTAATTAATTTAGGCGAAGAACTAAAAACAGCATGACTTTGACCCCCCCCCTACAAACACACACACAACCCTGCTGCATATAAATATCAGTATGGAACCATGATGGGCTAACATAAAGAGGATTAGAGGGAGGAGGGCGGATCACACACATACAAACACACACAAAATAAAAATGATAATGTATTTTCCAGGCATTGGCATCTGCCGGCTGAATGGAAAGGCACAATGCTTCTGTCTAAAATGTCTTCCCATTGAGAGAAACAGCCTTCCTGCTGGAGCATGGATCATTCTGAGGCTGTTTCCAAATGTGCCCGACATAATCGCCTGCATAAACTTTCATTTCACGACCTCAAAATTAGAGTGACAAGGTATCCATGCGGCAGCAGAGATAAGGCAGAAATATGCCCCAACACTAGTTTTTCTTCCTTGTATTTTGTCTATAAATTCAGCCCCCACAGGCCCAAACCTCTCTATCCCCCGCCATTTGACCACTCCGGTGAAAACTCAATCATCTACATGACCGAAGGGGAGGAACTGGGAGGCACGAGCAGTCGCAGCAGCCAGCTTGGCAAACCGGCAGAGAGTCCCCCCCGTCATCGGAACCCAATTAAAAAAACCCAGGGCGAAGAGGCTCGGCTCTGCACTCATCCCATGCCAAATGCGGTGGCGGAGGGGGCTCGGCGGGCTTTGCAGAAGAGCCTCGCGTGGGGGGGAAAGAAGGGGAAGGCGACGGCAGCCGACGTGCAACTGCAGCTGGTAGGGTGTGAGATAAGAGGATGCACCGGGCCGAGCTAGCCACGGCGGAAGTAACTCACTCACTCCGTTTGTTGTCTTCAGTGAAACAATAGAAGGCATCTGCCTCCTGAGGATTTGGGATAATAACTGCTTATTACTTTGTCATTCCTTATCGGCTGTCATTTCTGTAAACAGAAGCAGGAAAATGGACGTCAACATGTTATTTGGTTTCTTCTTGGCTATTCTATCGCTTCAGCTGTGGCATGTGTCAAATCCAGTAAATACACCAACAAACAATCTGTTTACTGTTTTATTCATGTGTCATGTTGCTCAAAAGGACTGGTGGCTAACAATCGGTATGATCGCGGTATGCTGTTGTTGGATTAGAATCTATCTGCGCTGACGGAGTCATGTGCAGATCCGGGGACACGTGTGGTTAAGCTCCAGCCAACAAGATTATCAAATGATCCTCTAAAGTTTGGACGCCAGTCAGAGACATGATCACAACCGCGCTGGCTAAGCCCGGCGGATGCAGAGACGCCTTCGAGGCCCTTCTCTGAAGGAGAGAAGGGGCGAGACATGGAGGCCAGTGTGGAGGAACAGGTCAGAGCGCATCAGCATGAAGCCGGTGAACGCCCTCAGAGGAAGAGAAGAACCAGAGAGGAATCCTGCAGCCGCAGAAACTGCAGACCTTATGAAAGATGACAGCGTTGGAAGTTACAGCCTCCTCCTATCAGTAATTACAGCATAGCCAGACACTCGTAAAATCTAATGTATTGTAAATTATGAGTTGTTGCACAGAAACCATTAATTTTGCATGAAAACGGGCAACTGGGCAGTGCTCTCCTCCACTGATTCGCCTCCTCATGTTGAGATTAAATTGAACAATTTGGGTCATTAATTATTCAGAAAGAGGGCAGAGAGAAGAGCAATAAACCAGATTCTTTTTTTTTTTTTTTTGCCCCGCCACGAGAAGAGGTCAGGGTCAACAATCCCAACGTCCCCCTGGAGAGACTTTCAAGGATGCTTCGACAGGGGAGTGTTTAAGTGAGAGGGACATTATGTGCATCTGTTTACACGGAATCAGTGCAAACAGGGTTGATTCCTCTGACCTCTGCTGTGACTGCTATTTAAGTTGCTATTATTGTCTACAACTCCAAAGACAGACATGTTATTGTGGCTTATTATAAAAGATACGACTGTGCCAAGCAGAGCCACAACTCATCTTGTGTCTATATTAATAGAGTAATTTATTTCCTTTATGTGAAGGTCCTCTGGAGAAAAACATCTCACATTCTGATGTTATTACAGAAGCACCATACTCCATGCTGCTCGAGAAAAAAGCTGTTAGACTTATTGCATAGTTGGCCACTTATGGTAATAATGACACTGTTGTGATACGTGACAGACGACCCCTAATGCAGCTGTTACGAGCTCGACACTAAGGCCGACATCAACGTGAGTTTAACAGGCTGACAGGACGAGTCCCGCACGTCTCAGCTCAGAGCTTTTAACGGCGGAGTAGGTAGAAGGTTTGCATTATATCGGTCAAATCCAGTGTTGAATCTAAATCCTTGCATAATATTCAAGGTCGGGTTTTGGTGAGTATGTGTGTGCACTGACCCGCCACCGTGTAACTTATTAGCGCTCATTAGCTCTCACTCTATCCAATCTAACCAACCAAAACCAGTGAAGGCAATCAGTACTAATCAGAGAGTATGGCAGGTCGTGTTGGCTGTGCTGGCGTCTGCTGAAGACTTGATTTATGGTTGTGTAACATAGCCGGTCGTCATCAGGGTTGTGTTAAGGTCACCGGTTCATCACAGGGTTGACACATTTAAAAAATAAAATATAATAAACCACCCTGTTTTACCTGGAGTACCCAGACTCGACCAGACCAGAGGATGAAATAAAGTTCTAAGGAGTTCAATTTCTGAGTAATCAATCACACAAGATAAGTATTAAACAGCTGTTAAAAATGATATACATATTCTTACATTTGTTTGTATTGGATCAGTAAAAAGAGAAAAAAAATCTAAGCGCGCTGTATATATTGTACTCAGACGTGTATACATGCATACTGCACACACCCCTACTTCATATATATCAGTAATGCAATTACATGAAACAGTCAGCCCACGTTAACCAGCTGTAAACACCATCAACATGCTCTGTGACATGTCATAACCATTCATACGCGTTGGTGATTTAACTGTTTACAGAGCACAGACTTCTCCGTAGATCAACACCTGTGTTTCGTTCTGCTCTCCACGTGCACAGATTGATGGATTCAACTTGAAAATGTGCAAAATCTGGGAGCGTGCCCTCAGACTCCCCTCGAGGGTCCGAGGTCCACCCACCACGGTGTCACCGAACCCCGAGGGAGAGCCGCATGAATCATTCAGTATTTACCCAGCACTCTTCACGCTCTGCACCTGAACACTCTTAATATTCCTGTTTACAATTTACAGCCAGACATGGAAACATTGTATTTACATCTATATCCTTCTTCCACACACCGTGACGACAAAACTGATTCTGACTTTAACATTAGCAGCTAACTAACTAACTGTTAAAACAACAACTCAAACATGTCTGTCACCTTTTATTGGCTGTTCAGTGTTCGCCCACAACATGCATTCAAACACTGAAGCTGATCATTAAAATGTCAATTTAATGACTCAAAGTACAAAAACAGTCAACAGGCGCTCGCACTGTGGTGTTACAGTCCTCTCACAGCTTTGATGTATACGGAGAGAGCTCATTAAGTGGACAGTTGTTGTTTTTACATCTGTCAGATTAAACATCGACTGCTCAAATCCACAGCTGCCTTCTTCAACTTTCACTCACTGCAGCCTGTTAAACTGTTAATTATCCAAGTTAGAAACACAAAGCTGGGAAATTGTATAATAAGCCTCATAAACGTGCCTCGGCGTCAGACGCTCGACACAAAGCAGCGTCGGTGTGGGCTCATCCGTCTTGGTGACGGCGGTGTAGCAGTAAATATATTACTGACATGCCGCATGTACACACGGGCTTCCATGTTACTCACAGCAGAGATCACATCTCACACGATGTGTATCGAGTCAGACGGTGTTGAGGACTGAAAGTATCGAAGACTGAGGAGGATTTTCATTGTCCTCCATGATTTCTTTAACCTGATGATGTCACACACGACACATCTCGCTTGCCAACTAGTCCATGAACATTTGGGCGAATCTCTGATTGCGGCCGTGCCCTCTTACTCGGCGGAGAAATTGATATCTCCTCCTCGGTGTGACGGCTGAATGGCGAGGCCAAGAGATCTCCAGTGGCTGACACCAAATCCTGATGACCAACGGCAGAAACTCAAGCTCAAAAACTGGACGTGAAAACTCAAGCAGCAGGTTTTGATGGAGATTCTGACAAAACAACGTCCCCCCCCCGCCGAGGGCGCCGAAATAACAACCGACACATTCTCCATTTAAATTGTGTTGACAAGAAACGCAGCGGGGGAAACGCGGGCGCGCTGGAAATGTGGACGAGTTAATAAGCTGGTTTGTAATACACTTTTTCTATTGCAATCTTTACAAACGCCATTCATCACTGTCACGTACAGTTTATCTCATGCGGGAGCGCCGTACATCGAATTCCAATCACTTCCAGGATAAAAAATATGATGTAATTAACAGAGCGCGGTCACGCGTGAGGGCGTCCTGGAGACTCATTTCACTGCCTTATAGAAAAAAAAAAAACAATTTCCTGTTCGGCGCCACGTGAAGAAGAGCGTCAAATCAGCGTGGAGCGTTTTTTAAAAAAGATCTATTCTGTGTGTCACATTAGCCCGCTAACTCTGACAGGCGGGATGCCTTCACACAGAAACCCCCCGCGCCAAGGTTAAATGAGTTAAAACCGTCTTATTAGATGCACACCCAGGGGCTTGCTTCCTCTCACAGGATATCAATAAGATGTAGTTCCCAACGCGGGAGGCGTAAACAGCCTATTTAAAGATATAAGGGCTGTGATTTAAAGACGTTTAATGCTGATTTACTCCAACAACAAAGAGGGAGTGCACAGGTGTCATAAGGAAGGAAATTCAGTGCTGTAGCAGGAAGTTATTAACCCACAATCATTATCATAATCATTTTTTTTTTAAAAAGACTAACAGCTGTGGTAGGATGAGGAGCGTATTAGCTGAGCTCTGGACGGCCTTAATTCTGGAAATAGCTCCTAAATCTGAACATTTGTCGGAGCTCTGGTGACAGAAAATGACTCCTATCGAGATCCAGCCTTATCAAACAGAGGCTTTACAGACACGTTACAGCCTGCCAAGAGAAAAAAATGGAAATTGTGCGAGGAAGTCGGGCGAGGTGGAATCAATTAACATCTCTGTGCTCTTTCTTAGAGAACACAGAGGCAGCTCCATCAGCCCCCGAGTCACCAAACTAGACCTCCAGACCTCATAACTGTCATCTGGAGCCATCCATGTGTGTCAGGTACCCCCATTTTGATATGTCAGTGCCTAATTGAGATTAAACCGCTGTGTTTCATGTCACGGGAGATGAATGGAGGGACTGTGGGACGTTTCTGAAATTAAATGTAACACACACACACACACACACACACACAGATGCACGCACACACACACACACACCCCCACCTTTACAATATCAGTATCTGGTCGGCCGCCAGCACACAGGCTTAAATGAGAGAATTTGGCAGGGCTCGGCCGTATTAACGACCCAGGCGGCGTTGTAAAGGTTCTGAAAGCCGCCGTGGTCACAAAAAAGAGAAGAGAAGAGAGAGAGAGAGAGATGGCTTCTGTGGTGTTACTCCACGGCGTGCACAAGTATTGATGTAACCACTTCAAGGGGGCAGTGTAATTCCAAAAAGAGGATCAGTCCTGCAGGAGAGATGCGTCTGAGATCATTGGTGTTTCAAAGCAACTGTCAAAATAAATCTGTGCGATGGATTCTCGCAGGCTTAGGCGCACTGTGCACAGACACGGGCTGTGAATTGTTATTATGACCCCTTGACAATACGGTAAAAATCCCATTGAGCAGCTTGCCACAGAGGGTTACATCCCCTGCTATACATCTTTACTGCCCCTTTCACTTGCTTTGAGTAGTGGGGCAGTGGAAGTGATAAAGCACAGCATGGTGACACTCAGCCCTTTATGCAATGAGACAAGAGGGCTGATGGCTTTTACTAGTTCATGTTAAGTGACATGGATTAGCAGCCGGATAAATCACTGGGCTTGATATTAGGCTATAAAGAGCAGAGCATTATGAAACAGACAATGCTCTCATGTACTTAATGTGGATTTATTCTGTCTCTGCCCCGCTGTCCTCTTCACCCACACACACACACACACACACACACACACACACACACACACACACATAAATGCCAATAAGGCGGACACAACTTCTTATTTCAGCGGCGGCGTGCACTTAAAACGACATTTTAAAGTCAACACCTCAAACAAGCAAGTTTTAAAAACGACAGCAACAGCCTCCGTCCACGCGCTATTAAACTGTCACCGCCCGGGCAAAACTGCGCGTTTGATAAACGGTCAACTCAATTTCACTTCCAAACGCACCCTACGTCCAATTAGTGCCCAGAAAGCGAGCACGCACGCACACACACACGCACGCATGCATGCATGCATGCATGCACACACACACCACGCCGGATAAACGCTATTTTATGTATTTTGTGACACATACCGGTTTTGTTCTCCGTGTCCGCGTCGTTACAACTTGTCTCACCGGACGCCGAGCTCCGTCCGCTCCACGCCGCGTGGATTCCTCTTCTGCTCGGCGTCCTCTGCTCGCCGAGAGAGAGAGAGAGAGAGAGAGAGAGAGAGAGAGAGAGAGAGAGAGGGGTGCCGGGGCGGGCGGGGGGCGGGGTGGTGGAGGTGGGGAGAGAAGGTGGCAGGCAGCCGGCGGAGGAGAGGAGGCTGCCCAATCAGAGGCCACCTGACGGGGGAAGGGATACAGCCAATCAAAGGGGGGGAGAGAGAGAGAGAGAGGGAGAGAGGAGGACGATGCTGCTTTGTTTAACGGAGATTGACTTCCAGGCGGCGGAGCGTCGTGCCTGACTGATCCCCGAATAAACCCGCGGCCCGGTTTAACGGCAGGGGAGGTTTCAGAGGAGAGATGAGTGACTGGTGCTTATTACCAGTCTGATCTGACAGAAACGACACTGTTAAAGGAAAGGTTCACGTTTTGCTGGAAGAGTTACAGGTCACTTTAATCTCTCTGGAGCTGATTAGTGGATCAATAGAAAATTAATCAGCAAGTTCTTGGTAGATTGGAACTGAGCACATTTACTCAAGTACAAGTTTGAGGTGTTTTCTTTTACACTTCTGCTCCACTACAACAAATACTGCACTTTTTTTTCTTTAACAGCTTTAATGTGTTTGTCAACTGACCAAAAATGAATAAATAAGTTATTTTTCATGTAAAAACCTGCTTCGTGGTTCCTTTTTTAATCATTTTGCACAGTTCTGACACCTTTCTATCAGAGCCAGCATTCACTTTTTCAGCTGTTTGAGCCCCTGTGTGCATCAGTGACCCCTGTCGCCGGTTCACTAGTTTTCCTTCCTTGGACCGGTTCTGATCCTGAGCACTGCAGACGGCGGGAACACCCGGCGAGAGCCCCGGTCGTCTAGCCATCACAGTTTGTCCCCTGTCAAAGTCGCTCAAATCCTTACTCCATTTTTCCCAACTCATCAGTTCTGAGGACAAAATGTTCACTTGCTGCCTAATATATATCCCTCACAATGACAGGTGCCACGATAAAGAGGCAATCAGTCACTTCACCTGTCAGAGGTCATTAAGTTATGGCTGATTAGTGTGATAACACAAGGTCAGAGGGGAATACATTAAAGGACCAGTGTGTAGGTTAGTGGCATCTAGTGGTGTAGTTGCAGATAGCACTCACTTCACCTTCTCCTTGCAAGCATGAAGGTGCAACTAGGACCTAGACCTAGAGCCAGTGTTTGGTTTGGCTGTTCTGGGCCACTGTAGAAACATGGTGCACATGTTGAACGTCTCATTCTCAAGTAACAAAAACAACCATCCTTATTTTCACTAATAAAAACTTACATGTGCATAATATGTTCAAGTTTTTGACTTATTCTGTAAACAGAGCTGACACACTGGGCCTGCACGTTTTCTATACTTATACTTTAGCACAATTTTAGTAACCTTTTCAGAGCAGTACTTAGAGTATTTTTACAGTGAAGTATTGCCTAAATAAAGGGCGTGAATACTTACCCCATCCTCTGTGTTTCTTCATTACTCACCGGCGTGTTTAGTCTTTTGAATCAGCAAATTAAATATCTCTGTGTTGGACCATCACTCACACAAATGAATCACTTTGAAGGTGTCACCTTGGGCTCCAGGAAATTGCGGCTGGTATTTTTCACTATTATTCGCCTTTATAAACAATTTATTGGTGGAGAAAATAATTGGAAGATTAATTGATAGTGAAAATATTCATCAGTCGCAGCCCTAAATCACTCCTCCTCCTTATGAGCAGCGTGTCAAATCAGTCTTAGCTTCCAAACTTACTGGTTGTTTAGTGCAAAATGCTCTCCTTCTGTTTCCCCAAACAGTGTCGCAAAGTAGGGGTAGCAACGCAAACAGCAAATGTCTTCATTTTAAGTATGTTTTTAGTATTTTTTTTTGTGAGAGTTGTCAGGAAACAAAGAGGAGAGGCCGGGAATGATTTACAACACCGAACCCAGACACCGCTGTTCATAAGGGATTAGCCAAAACTCAAAAAAACACAAACAAATCAGAGTAAACAGTATTATCAGACTATTGCCTCAAACTTTCTTTAAAATGTCACTGTTTGAGCTGAATTATAATGCAATGACTTCACAGCGTGCTCTGGATTTATCAAACCCAACTATATGATGCAACTTTGTTGTTTGCTAAAGAATTAATATATAAACTATCTTTAAAAACTCAACCACTGACAGTAAATTTGGAGATTTGGTGTATCATGTTAGTAGCTGCTTGGTTGGAGCCTGTAGCATGTTGCACGTAGCACAGGAACTATTTGGAATACCCCTTTTCCTGCAAATTAGCTTCTTGAACCGGTTCCAGTCAACAATAAATAATCTTCTTATGAGGAATAAACCTGCCTCCTGTGTGAACTGTCTGCAGCTGAGCAGTGTCGGCCCGCACTGCTGTATTTTAATGGTGGTACTTGCAGAGCTAATATTTTCTGAGGTGGTACACGATGTCAAACGTTTGACCACAAACACTGCTCGAGGCTAAAGCTGAGACGAGGACCGGGCCACAGACGTCTTCTTTCTAACTCCAAACCTCCAGATTATTCAAATTTTCAAACTTGTATTTTTCATGTGAGCCATTTATCAGACCTCACACAGCTCCCCCTGGAGACACTCAAGGTTTCATACAAGTGTTTTTTCATCTGCACCTGGAAACACACTCTGATGGAGTTCCCCAGTAAGAATGCATTTTTACACCGACTGGACCTCTTACACTGGAAGTATATTACAAAGGTATATCCTCAGAGCCAACAGTCGGCGTTTTAATGCATGTACGGACATGTGATTACTGTTTTAAAATGTGAAGGTACCCTTTAAGCGTTCTGCCAGACGGTGGTTGGCTTCTGGATGAATCTGCATTTTCATTTCGAAATTAAACACCGTTTTGAGTATCACCAACAGCTGTACACTGGGCAGTTTTATTATGTGTCGCCTATCCCATCTGAGTGGATGAGCAGTTGTCTCTAATTGCTTGGAAGGGGAAGAGGGGGGGCGGTAAAACGATTAAAAACCTACAAAATTGCATCTACTTTGGATTGTCAATGAAAACGTTAGAGGAGGGGGAAAAAAACAGCCCAATTAAAAAGATGCCAAGCAGCATTTCGGAGGGGGGGAGCATTGTGAATTATTGAGGCAGCGACGGTGCTTCCCCAACTTAAAGGAAGTGTCAGCACAATTTAGCATGACCCATGGTGAATTTGTAAAGCCATCACTTTTCTGACATACAGCTTTTTTTTGTTTTTTTGCTGGTGCAATTAACATCGCAGTGTATTCTCTTTGCAGCCAATTACCCCACGTGTTCGGGCGGTAACTGAAAAAGGGGGAAAAAAATCTGTCAGAGGTGACAAAAGCAACCTAATGGAAAAATCTGTAACTCCTACAGCAGGCCTGCTCTATCAGTGGAAATCAATACGCCTTTCACCAAAGAGATCTCAGCTGGACTGTGTTATCTAGGTAGGCCATGGATCAAACCGGCCAGCCGTACGAAGGGGCGTACAGATTAAACCAGGCACATAGTTTCGAGTTCATGAAGCTTTATTTCAACCTGGAAGACATAATAGAAATGAAAAAAAAGGGGAAAACCTCTTTGTTCAGACACAAACCAAAGCCGGCAGCCATTCAATCAAAGAAAAACACAGTTTGTAATTAAAGCACATATTGCAAATGTTGAAAATATAGCCCTGTTAGATCAGTCAGATATGCATACTAAGTCAGATACAAGAACAAATATCCATTCCCCTGCACACCAGGTGCATTCAATCAGCATCAAACAAAGCTGGATATGAATAAAAGAGCAGAAGTATAATTTTAAAACTCAGTACAAAAACACTAGATTCAATCAGAGCAGTTCATCTCTCCATGGACATAGATATGAAATTAAATGTGGTCAGCGCTGCCTGATTAGTAGCTGATTGGACTGAATTCAAGAGTTGTCGTCGTCGTCGTCATCGTAGTATCTGTTCCTCTTGATCTGCTCCTCCACCGTCAGGGCATCATCGTCGTCCGCCCACAGGGAAGCGCCGTCCCTGCCCGCGTTGTAGTTGGCGGCAAAGCTGTCACCGCTCCCGACCTCTCCTGCCGCTTTATCTGCGCTTCCTCTCGCCTCCATCCCGAAATCCAAAAGGTCATCCAGCGCTGACACCCGAGGCGTCTCCCCGGCAGATTGACTGAAGATGTCGGATTTGAAATCAGATAGCAGGCTGGAGCTGCTCGTACTCAGGCCGGCGAAAATGTCCTCAAGGAAGCTTGATGTGCTAATCTTTGGCTCGGTGGCCTCGTTTTTGAAAGCGAACGCTCCCTCGGCTGTCTCTGTAAAGAAATTTGTGTCTGAATAGCAGTCTGCGGCTTCAGTACATTTGGCACCCGCTGGCACAAAAGCATCCTCCCTCTGTGCCAGTTGCAGCACTTCACTTGGCATCCATTTTGATTCTTCGCAGTGATCAGATTGGAAGAAATCTGTTGCTCTTGTTGTGTCTGTCAAAAAGAGTGACTGATTTTTCTCTCCCTCCTCCTCCTCAGTAAGCCCTTGAAACAGGATTTGATTGTCACGCAGTGTCTGGCCATTGTTATTATTATTGTTATTGTTGGAGTTAGCATTCAGTGGCTGTCCTGCCGTCGCCTCCTCATCTATTAACGTGACCTTTACCGCCTCCACATTGTTGATGCTGTCATTATTGCCTTTATCTCCCTCCTCCTGGCTTCCCTCCTCACCTGCTGCACTTTCTACCTTCCCGTCGTGTCCATTTACTTTCACTTCTTCCGCCGTTTCGACGCCTTTCTCTTCAACCTTCTCTGTCTCTTTCGTGCTTTCCACAGCTCCGCCATCATTCCCTTCGCTTTGTTCCTTCTCTTCCACTCCGGGGTGCACTTCAGAGTCCATTTCAGCACTCTCTTGTGCCACAGCCTCGGAGCCACTGTTTGACTCTTTAGATTCTTGAGTTTGAGTTTCACTCGCCGGTTCCTCAGCGACCGCTACGGGGGAGGCCGGAGCCTCAGACTCTGCTGGAGTCTCTTCAGGCTTACTCTCATTCTCTTGCACCTCGTCATTTTCCTGGGGCCCATTTTGTACTTTAGCTGCGGGAGTATCGGTCTCTTTTAATGAAGGCTTCATAGGCTGATTTAGGTGTTCATTTTCCTGAACTGAGTCCTCCTTAGGGGGCCACGATGGCTTTACCAACTTCAACTCCTCCTCGATAGTGAAGGATTTCTTTGGAGAATCTGATTGAGGAGGCCACACTACAGCAATCTTACTTGAGAGCTTTTTGTTTTCCTCCACTGATTTGTTTGTGCCATTATCCTGAATAACTAATGTGCTCTGAGCGGTGGATCTGGAATCCATGACTTTCCTTTCAGGCGTTGGTGATTTGACTTTTGTCTTTTCAGCTGAATTCTCCAGGTTTTTATTATTCCATAGTTCTTTGTGTGGCTTCTGTCCAAATCCCTCATCATAATTTCCTTTGGACTTGAACAGTTGCTTGTAGTGTGGCTTGCAGTACATTCGTCCATGGAGAGAGGCATAGTTGCCAAGACTGTTTAAAAAAAAAAAAAAGGAAGAAAACAGGAGGTTAGCTCAGTGCGAAGAAGAAAACCTAAAAAGAAAAAAATGATTTTGCTGTGTGAAATAGCTTCACCTTAGTTTGCCTCTGCAGTGTTCACAGCGAAAGCAGCTTTTATGGAAGTTTTGTTTGTCTGCAATCAGCGATTCCATGGGGTACACCCTCTTCCGACACACCCTGCACAGTTCGGACTCTGGAACTCGAGTTTTCTGCAAAAGAATTGAGATGACACTTTAATTCACAGGTTTTAAAGCTGCTTTTTACTTTCTAGGCAATCTCCTGGAAAGAACCATGTATTCTTTTTTCTTTTCTGACATATTTCAGTTGATTTCTAGTGTAACCTTGAGCAGTGTTTGCCTAACCATTTTGGTTTGTGACCCCTTCAAATGAAGCAATATGTGCTTGTGATCCTTTGTTACAGGTTATGGTGTTAGTTTAGATATTACAGTGAGTTTCCCTTCATATATTTGAAATATTTTTATGGACCTGCAGAGGTCGGAGTATCCAGCGTTTCACAAGACAAATAAACAAACACTCGCAGACTGTCTTGTCAGATTTATCTTTGGACCACTTCAGGGGTCATGACCAGCAGGTTGGGAACAAGCGGCAACCTCCAGAGCTGTGAAGTGAAGCCTATGCAGAAAATGCAGTCCCTCCAACGTGAGGCTGGGCTACAGGACGAGTCACTCTCCATAAGCCAACTTCACAGCAGAAATAAACATGTTTATAGTCTGGTACAAAAAACAGTTTTGGTCTCTATAGCTAACTTCCCCGTTCATGCCAACTGTACTGAGGGTGAATTTTTATACAACTCACCTATTCAAATGAAATTAAGGCTTAAAGTTATGCAGAATTAACAACGTGGCCTCTTTAACTGACAGGTGTATGCTGTTACAGATGCCTTGTTTGAGCAACCAAGCATCATTCAGCCCGCCTCACATCCGATGATCCACGTCTCTGCCAATTTTTAGATTAGCTGGGAGGCAGAAGAGGCAGGACTGCCAACATGGTGGCGACCAGAGCCGCATATTCTGAGCTTCAAAGGGGACGTCACGCATGCGCTGTCCTTTTTTTTTTTTATACAGTCAGTAGTTGGGAACCACTGACCAACAGCTGTGACTGTGAAATCTCCCTTCATTTCCAATGACTTTGTTTGGTCACTTGCTTTAAATACTTACACGTAGTGCAAGGGTAGCACAAGTAAGTGGCAGAAGACACCTATTTTAAAGTTTAGCTAACATTAGCCATGATACTGGTCATACCAGACCAAGTGAGGATGTAGTTTTCATTTGTGAGAGAAGCATTGTGGTATGTACATAAGTAAATAGCCACGCTTTAAGTCTAACAAAGAGGGATAACAACGTTTATAACACTAAATAAATAAATATTACTTTTGTTTAAATAGAGGAAAAGCTGTTCTATCTATGATTACCATCAAAGAACATGACTCTTTCCAGGAAACCTTCTAGAAAATTGTTAAATGATTAGGAGATTATCAAAAAAGACAAAACAAACTTTGATTTAACTGTGTTATAAGGGGTGACAGTAAACTAAATAGACGTGCAAACAAACATTAAAGAAATGTACTTGACTGTAATCACCATTAGAATTGTTTAAAATATCTTTGAAGGGTTGAAAGAGATTTGTATATTTACTCCAAATCCTTTGAAACACACAAGTACTCGCATGAATGTTTTCAAAGTGACTTTTCTTCCTCGAACATGCAATAAAAATGTGAAACCTTATCTTCAGGTGAAGGATAAAACAAAAACAATAAAAATAAAGCATTAGTTTTCTTCTTACTATCCCCTGGTGTCTGGCAGGGAGAACAGTCTCACACACCCAGAAATATTAGTTCAATATGTTCGTGTCACTGCCAGCCTCACACATCAGAGGTATGAAAAACAGGACACGGTGTAACCTGTGAATATTAAAATGTGTGAAGCTGACAGTACGAAACTGCGAGTTGCTCGAAGTTTTAGTGCGAACGCTTAAAATCAATGCAAACACATCAAACGAAGTCATGTGACACAAATAACAGTTTCGATACGATGTTAACGCTTCGTTTCTTTCCACACAATGCAGATGATGGCTTTAAACTATTCACACACAAAGCATGTTAAACACACCATCACGCCGGTTTAGTATCCTCATGCCGCACAGCCTGGTTTACCCGTCACAACGGTCTCCTGCTTGTGTGTTACGAACTGCGATGTCCTCTGCTCCGTGACACTGAAACCCAGGTTCTGGAAAACCCCCTGGCTCTCAGCCCACGACTGCTGAAAGTTTCTCAGCAGTTCCTCCGTGGTGGCCTCAGGGGGCACGTCAACCGTTGGAACGCTGCCTCTCACCACATCGGCGTAGGATGGAGGGCTACCACGGGCCAGGGAGCTCCCAGAACGCATCTCACTCCTCATCTCTCTAGTCATGTTTCCGAAGTCATCAATGCTGCAGAATTGCTCAGTGACTGCTGTCATTTCAGAGTGACCCGCCGGCTCAGAATAGACTGACTCAGGTTCTCTTCTTTCAATTTGTTCTCTTAGCTCTCGGGCTGCCTGAGAACTATGCTCTCCTGTCTCAAACACATCCTTCAATGCCTTGACATTGAATGACGGGACGTCTTCAGTTTTTGGGGTATGTGCCTCTGCCTCTATATCGTCTGCATCACTCCCCAGCCTCTCCGTGATCACAATAGGGTCTTTTCTGGTGTAGACTTTTGGTTTGGGAGATTCAAATTTGTTTACCAGCTTAGACAGGTCAACTCTTGGGAGATCCTCTTTCAGAAGGTCTATCGTCACAACCTCTACACCTTCCTCAGCGTCAGGTCCCAAACGTTCAGGGATATCAATGGGATCCTTCCGAATGTATGTCCTGCTCACCTCGGCCTTCTGCGCATCCTCAAAGAAGGATTTTTTGTCCCTTACTGTCATCATAGAGTCCACCATCTCTGTGACATCCATCAATCCTTGCTCATTTCTCTCTATGGGTGTCTCCCTGTCATCAAACGGGGATGATTGCTCTCTTTCAGCTGCAAAATACTCCGGCATGGGCATGGGAGGCGGAGGGGTCATGCCGCGGGAAAGCTTCGAGGTGGTATCCCTCAGTTTCATCAGCTTCTCTGAGCGGCTCATTGTGGGGGACGGTGTGGCCCTGCTGAAGGTAGATGTGGGCGTGTATGACTTGCGAGGAGGAGGCGGCGGCGTCCCGACAGATTTGTAAGGCGGCGGAGAGGGAGTCACTCTGAGTGGTGACTCTATCCTCCTTGACTCGATGCTGATAAAAGTAGGCGACGGAGTACGGATGCTCGCTAACGGGGAGGACACTCTCTGCTCACTCAGCTCCTGATGTGCTTTGCTCCCTTGAAGTGACTTCTTCCCCTCCGCCACCTTCTTCTCAGTTTTGGATGATCCGATACTAATCTTTGATATCTTTGCAGTTGCTCCGCTGAAAACTTTCTTGTCTGGTTTGGGAGGCACTGACGGTGGTGCCAGTGGTTCTTCTTTTTCATTTTCCTGTTTTTCCATGGCTGTCAAGATTTCCCCCAAAAATGTGAGCTTTGCCTGAACAATATTCTTCACATAGACCATCATCTCTTTCAACTTTTTCTTACTTTGCTGTTTCGCAATTTCACTTAAATTCTTTCTCTCATCCAATCCCATTACCCAGTCAGGGAATTCGCTTATAATCATCCTGACAGCATTGGAGTCTATTTTGCTTGGTGTGCCCTCCAGCTCTTTTATTTGAGTGAGCAGCTTCTGCATTACATTACATTTTTCTAAATCTGTGATTTCTTCAGAATTAGCCTCCTCTTTACGGGCTATTTTCCCCGTCCCTTTCACAGACACATCCCTAGGCTCACCTTTGCACTTAGCTGCCTTTATTTGCATCTTATTTGCGTCCGCCGCTTGAAGCTTTATTTGCTGTGTTTGTGCCTGAACGGCCTCTTGCTTCTGAAGGCTTTGCTGTACCACGCTCTCACTCACAACCACCTCCTTGTGTCTTTGAATGTGCTCTGTCTTCACGCTCTGCTGACTGTGGGAGACAGATACAAGGCCTTGTCCTTGATGAGTTCCTGCAGATGTTATCTTGGTTGTCTTAGGGATTAAAACAGTATCTGATGGCCTCACTTCAGTCTCCATCTTTTGCATTTGCTTTCCCTTTTTCACGTGGACCTCCGTTTCAGCTTCCTTTATAGGTAGAGTCATCTGACTTTTCTTCTCCTTTATCTTCATGTCCGTTTTCATTTCAGCCCTTGTTGTCATCTGGTTGCTTTCCTGATTCACTTTTGTTTCACTTTTCTGTGACACGTTACATTTCTCTTGCTGTAAATGCGTTTCACTTTTCATTGCTTCCTTTTGTCCCGCACTGTCACTTTTATCCTCTTTCTTCTCCGTTGGCATCTTAAAGGTTTTCACCTTGAAACTTGGAGTTACCTTTGGAATTTTAGTGGGTTGAGAGGGACTCTTCCCCTCCTGTGTCAGAGGCGTATTAATATTCTTTACATCTTCAGCTTTCAATGTGACCGCAGTCTGGCTTTGAAGATTTACATTTTCCTGGACAGCACTCTGTGTGGCAGCGATAGACTTGACGCTGCATTTCTTAATAAACTGCTGCTGCTCTGTGACTGTGGAAGTGACCACATTGGAGTCGATATTTGAGGCCTCACGGTGAGCCTGAGAAACAGAAACAATCTGAGTCTTGGGTGTTGTTTGACTCTTTTTAACAACATCAGTCGAGGCGACTATTTTTTCTGAGGAGTGCTCACTGGCTACATGCTTTTTATCCGAGCCCACATTCGAGGATCCAGCCATGGATTTCTTATTCAGCACTGCGATCACAGGCTTGCTCAGAGGGATCTGGGAGGGGGTTTTCTTGGCAGAGGTGTCTTGTGCTGCTATTCCTTCTTTGGACACGGTCTTAGCTTCTTCTGTCTTTGCTTTTGTCACTTCTGCGGCTGTTTCTTTCTCAGTGTTCTGTGCTACAGAAAGCTCAGCACTGGCAGAAGAGGACACTATATTAAATGGTGGTGGCGAGGTGGGAGTTTTGACATTACTCCTCTCTATTTCCTCTTTCTCCATTCTTTGTTGGCGAAACCTTTCCTCTGCAAGCATGAGAGGGGTTTTAAATTTGCGAGCATAGGGTCTAGGCTTTGGCGCTGGAGTGGGTTCGGGAGGTGGAGGCAGTTTAATCGGAGGGACAAACGTTTTCTTTGGAGGCTGTGGGCTTTCTCTTTGCATTGGTTTCACAGTCGGGATGCTCGGTATTTTTGTCGTTGATTCAGTCTGAATCTGCTTGCTTGTTTCAATTTGCTGGGTTGTTTCCTTTTTCACTTCTTGAACTTTAGCTTCTTCTTTACGCTCCGTCGACACTGTTGTTTCTTGATCAGGAGGGAGCTGGGGTGGAGGTGGAGGTGGGGGTGGTGGCGGAGTTGGCTGCTTTTTCTGCCATTTGGGTTTAACTTGTACCGGCTGCTTCTGTGGCTCTGGTTGCTTGGGCACTTTGAATAAAGGCTTGCCGATGGGTTTCGCCAGCTTTACAGGCGGAGGCTGAGGCATTGCGTTAAGCTCTTGCTGGGAGGGAGGCGGTGGGAGAAAATCTGGAGGCGGAGGAGGTGGAGGAGGAGGGAAAAACTCTGGCTCGGACTTTATGCATTCCACGGGAGGCGGAGGTGGTGGAGGTGGGAGGTCGCTGTCCAGCCTCATGATAGAAAGCCGGGATGTGGCGGACGCTGGAGTCTCTAGCACAGGTGACGGCGGCGGAGGGAGGGACAGCTCAGACTCAGAGGGTGGAGGAGGTGAAGCAGGAGGAGGTGGGAAGTGAATCTCCGGCTTCGCCTTTTTGATCATACCTTTTGCTTTCATGTCAAGGTTACAGTAATCACTCTTCATATTTTTGATGTTGTACTTTTGTGCGAGAGCTTTATTCTCCGTTTGCTTCTGAGACGTCGACATTTGCTCTGATACCGAGATATTCTGCTTCTGTGTGACGGTTTTCTCCGTCACCGTAGTCTGCACCTGTTTGATTGTCTTTGTTTCACATATTTGCTTGTTTGAAACGCTCGTCTGTGATGTGCTTTGCGCCTCTTTCATCACGTTCACGTCAGCTGTTTTGGCCTCCGTTTGATCATTAGCAGTCATTTGTTTATTCTTTATTACAATAGGCTTAGGAGCTTGTATTTTCTGTGGGGGCAGCGCTTTCTGCTTCTGTTCTTTTATGCTCTTCTGTTGAGAGGCCCCTGTGGTATTGTCTGATTTGGCCACAGTAACAGAGTGGTCCTCTTGGGTTATTACCTGTGTTTTCAGCGATTTGCTTTCGCTGTGCTTCTGCGTGTGCTTCTGTGACTCACTGCTCTGAGAAAGGTTTTTCACAGCGGGGGCTGGATTGACTGCTACACTCACACTCTTAGCCTCATGTAAGCATTCATGCTCCGCTTGCTTTACAGTTAATGGATTTTTCATGGGCGCTTTTGCTTTCTTGCTGGAATACATACGTTTCGGATTTGTATACTGTTTTCTTTGCATTAGGCACTTTATTGCCCCTTGAACGTCCCCTTTCACGACCTCCTCTTTCTCCATCTGTGATGTTTCCTGTCCTTCATAAAGAGATTTTATGGATGTTTTCACATCTCCTTCAACGCTCCCCCTGCGTCGCATTTGTGGAGAGGTTGACGGCTCGAGCAGGAGCTGGATAGTTCCTTTAACATCCCCTTGTTCGCTCACTTGATGCTGGTAAATCTTTTTCTCGCTTGTTGCCTCGTGTAAACTTTGCATGGCAGTGTGGATGTCTCCTTTGACAATCTCCTCTTTTTCGACCTCTTTCACAGCATGCTTCGCCTCCTCCAGGGACTTCAGGGTCCCTTTGATATCACCTGGCACTAAATCCTCAACAGTCGCTTCCGTGTTGGTGGTTGCGGATTTCTCCAGTGACTCGAGAGCACCTCTGATGTCTCCCCTGACGATTTCAGGCTTTTCCATTTCTTTGGCTTGATGTTGGGCCTCCTCGAGAGACTTCAAAGTGGTGTGTATGTTTCCCTTCACCACCTCCTCTTTCTCTATTATCACTTTCTGATTGATGGCTTGGGTCAGTGAATCCAGGGCCGCGCTAAGGTCACCTTTAACAATGTCCTTTTTCTCCAGGTTTCTGTAGGTAACAGTGGGCTCTGTCATAAAGACTTCAACAGTTCTGCACACATCACCAGGAACTATATCATCCTCTGCCACCGTGCGACCTATCTGCTGCTGATTCTTCCGCAGCAAGATTTTAGTCTCTTCAATGTCACCGCCAATGATGCGCTCCTTTTTCACCGTTTCCTGGGCTTCGTCCGGTTCACACTGAAGCTGCTTTAGGTAATCCAAAGCTCCGGACTCAATGCACGTGGAGTAAAAGCTCACATTACCCCTTTCCATGTCTCCGACTTTTATCTTTTTAGAGTCTTCATCTCCTGAGCTGGAGAGAAGACGATGAAGGGTTTTGCTTACGTTTCCTTGAACTATATCCTCTTTCTCCATGCCAGCTCTCTCCCCTTTATTCAAGAGGGAATAGATAGTCAGCCTCACGTCTCCCTTCTCATCCTCTTGAATCAGAATGCCACGCTTCGAGGAGCCTTCATTCTTGAGCAGACTGTTTATGGCCTCTTGAATGTCACCACGGATAATTTCCTCTTTCTCAACATTGATTCCCCTGTCCTGGTTGAATAGCTGCTTCACCGTGGTGTTGATGTTCCCTCGCTCCTCCTTATCAATAGTTATACCCCTTTCAGTGGTCTCCCTGCGGTTAAGGAGGTTCATCATTATGTTGCTCAGATCCCCTCTGATCACCTCTTCCTTTTGTATCTGTGGGGCCTCCTGACTCATGAGTTTATACTTTGCCATGCGGACATCACCAATCTCATCCGCCTCAATAAGGATACCTTGTGAGTCCACCATTTTCTGACAATAAAGCTCTTCAAGTGTTTCTTTAATGCTTTTGCCTATTATTTCTGTTTTTTCCACTCTGTTCTCATTGAAATCATGGAATGGAGTACTTTCAAACAGCCATGTTGTCGTCTTCACGTCAGCCTGTGGGATTTCCTCCTTTTTGACAACAACTTCTGTACCATCAGTCTCTTTGATACTGTCTAGGGGCTGCTTCTCAAAGAGCCACACAGACTGTTTGACATCCCCTTTCATTACTTCCTCTTTTGTCACTCTCTCCATGCCATCATACTCGGCGCCTTCACCATGGATCTCATCAATTGTTCGCGTTTCAAACATCCATGTGGCAGATCTGACATCTCCTTTTTGGATTTCGCTCACGCTAACAGTTCTGATGTACTTTTGAGACATCTCGTCGGTCTCAAATCGCTGCTTGTTTGTCTTCACGTCGCCGCCTTGGATATCTGCGACTGTCTTAGACCTTTCTTTTATGTCCTCTGCAATTTCATCCAAAGGTTGCGTTTCAAACTTCCACCTCGCAGAGCTAACATCTCCTTTGTTGATGCCTTCTTCAGTCACAGCTTTGATAACGTAGACCTCCTCTGAATCTCTAATTGAATCCAGGGGCTTTGTTTCAAACAGCCATCGGGCTCCCACCACATCTCCTCTCAGAATTTCCTCCTTGGTAACTGTAGTTACTTCATGGTAATGGCCCTCTTTGTCACGGATGGCATACAGTGGCTGACTTTCAAACATCATAGTGTAATTTTTCACATCTCCCCTCTCTATATCATTTCTAAAGATACTAGTGAGTTTAGAGATATCAGTCTCACTGGACTCCTCTTTAATTTGATCCAGAGAGTATGTCTCAAAAATGAAGCGACCTTTGTCAACGTCGCCCCCCTGAACATCCGTCACAGTGCGAATCTCCTTTGTCTCATCATGGATGGCATCGATCGGCTGATTCTCAAACATCCAGGTACAGTTGACCACGTTTCCCCTCTGGATGTCCTCGGCCTGCTGCGTCTTCAACCTCTGCATTGTTTGCTCAGAGGTGGAGCTCATGATGTCAGAGGAGCGATTCTCGAAGATGTACTTCATCCTGGACACATCACCCGACTCGATGTTGATCTCCGTAACCCTCCTGAAAGAACCGTCCTCCCCTGTGAGATTTTCAAGGTTCTCGGTTTCAAAGAGGAAGCGAGCCAGTCGCACATCTTTTCCTTGGATGTCCTCTTGCTTCACAGTGCAGGTTTTCAGAATGGTCTCGGACTCAGACTCTGTATGGTCACGTATGTTGTCAAGTGTTTGGGTCTCAAAGAGCCAGGTGCACGTTTTGACGTCACCTTTTTGCACTTCCTCGACATCAGCCTCGCTCTTTTCAACCTTTTCATACAGAACATCCATTGGTTGAGTCTCAAATAGCCACCTACAAGTCTTAACGTCTCCCTTCTCAATTTCAATATCTTCCTTAGTTTTACGTTCTTCATCCTCAACATTATTGAAAGACTTAATGGCATCAAGCTGTTGAGTTTCAAACAACCACTTGGCTGTTTTGACATCTCCAGACTCAATCTCCTGTTTGGATATACCTTTTATGATCTGAAACTTATTGATGCTTTCATCAAACTCATCAATGGGACGCGTTTCAAACATCCATCTGCAGCTGCGTACGTCTCCCTTCACAATCTCCTCACGCCTCACAGTCTTCACTTCATGGTAATGGCCTGAGCTGTCTTGCATAGCATACATAGGGGTAGATTCAAAGAGAACTCTGTTTGATTTGACGGATCCGCTCGTGACACCTTCGACCTGAATTTTCTGTGTTCCTTCGCACTTACTTAAATCCATACTTTCAAACCTTTCTTTATAGTTTGTTACATCTCCTTTGTCAAGAGCTTCAACATTCACAGTTCTTGTGATCTCTTTCTTCTCCTCCCTTATATTTTCAAGCGGCTGGCTTTCAAAGACCCACTTTTGATGTCTCACGTCACCTTTTTCTTCTTCAGATGCAACCATTTTCTGAAGTTTTCCCACTTCAAGCAGCTCTTTCAAATTTTCCATGGGTACTGTTTCGAACAGATGTTTTGCTGATCGAACATCACCTCCTACAATCTCCTCTGAAGGTAGAGGTCGAGCATTGGCGTTATCTTTTAGAGTGTCCATAGGCTGAGTCTCAAAAACCAGACAGTGCTTCCTCACATCAGCACCAATTATTTCTTCCTTTTGCTTCTTGGAACTCTCCCATTCTTCATCCTTAATGCTGTCGAGGGTCTTTGTCTCAAAAAGCCATCTACCTTTGTTCACTCCGCATTCAACGTTGTCTTCCATGGAAATGCCACATATAAGCTTTACCTTTGTAGGGTCTTTGTTTATAAGATCCAAAGGCTCGGTTTCAAACATCCAGCGTGATGTCTTGACATCTCCTTTCTCTGTCTCCTCCCTACGGATGGTGGTGATCTCGAGCATCTCTCCTGAATCCCCCCTGATGACACACATGGGCTGGGTCTCAAACATGCGAGTGGTTGTCTTCACATCCCCCTTGATCTCTTCTAGCTCAGACTTCAGGTTTAGGAAGTGGCTCTCCTCAATGGTTTCTGTTTTACCCAGGGAATCCAGATGTTGGGTCTCGAAGAGATATCTAGCGGTTTTCACATCTCCGCCGGCAATGTCTCTGGAGACAACAACTTCTGTCTCCTGCTCGTCTTCTTGGTAGATCTTATTCAGATAATCGAGTGGCTGCGTCTCAAAAAGCCACGTAGCCGTGCGGACATCTCCTCTCGCCAGATCAGTTGATTTTTGTGACTGCTCAATAGAATCAGTTGTCTCCGTTCCCAGAGCATCCATGGGCTGAGTTTCAAACATCCAAGCTGTGTATCTAACATCTTTTCCAGCAATGATTTCCTGCTGGGCGATACTCCTTGACTCATTCTCATCTGGGGTTTCGTCTTTGATTGCATCTAGTGGCTTGTTTTCGAACATCCAGCGCACGGACTGCACTTCACCTTTGAGAATCTCTTCCCATTCAACTGACTCTCTGTCGGGGCTTGAACACTGACTGCCGTTGCCGTCATTTTCAAACATATAGCACGTCTGCTGCACATCTCCCACCATTTCCTCGCTTTCCAGGTCCTTCAGTTCTGCTTCCGTGAGCTGACTATAGAAGTCTGCTTCGAGGTTCTTGCGGACCTCTGGATGGATGTGTTTATAGAGGCGCTTTAGTTCAGCCATACTCTTGTGCTTAAAGTACTGCTCCTTATTAACAGTCTGCTTCTGTTGGGAGGCTGCATCCTGAGGCTGGTAGGAGGCATATTCAGGGATTTCCTGTGTTACCTGCAGGTTTGCTGGTGGGGGAGGGAAATTATCTGCCATCTTATCCGCTACTGACGAGGCAGTGGCAGTCTTTAAGGTGGATGAGGTGTCATAGCTTGTCTTGGTTGAAGCTTTGGTGGACTGTTTTACTGGCGCCCATTGAAACTGGCTGAAATCCACATCAACCTATGGTTTGTAAGTGGTTTTGGTTAAAGAAGAGAAGGACAGTGAGGATTCAACTTTCAGCCTTATTATTATAATGATTATTATAAATGTCTTTTCCAAAACTAGAAGGGAAAACGCCAGTAACAAACCTAATCTGGACGTAAATGCATAAACACATCTTGAGTCTGTTAAACCTGGATATTTTCTGTCATACATATTCCTCATAATTACTGACGTGATTGAAATATTCATTGAAGATGACTTTAACTGCAGACAGTATTGTGAGTTCTTGTTTTAGTCTGGATTTTTCTTTTAACATTTTTTTTCTCCAGACTTTGGCAGTAATGACATGTAGTCTTTTATCCAATCCAATTTATACTCCATCAACTCATGCCATGTGCAATTTCCTTTTGATTATTTCATGATGTGGCCTCATCTTCGTACTGATACCTCATAAAAAAAACCCTAACTAACATCTATTTAGATAAACAGGCAGCATCATTACCTTAATTTCCTTGGCTGGTGCTGCTTCCTCAATCGTTTTTTCATACTGCTGCTTCAAAGCCTGAGTGGAAACCTTTGGTAGGTCCTCTCCTCCAACGAGCATAACTGAATTAGACACAAGAAGAAGGCTGCCTCATTAAGTTATTCGTAGTGAGGGAGCTCAGGGGGATTGGAAAGAGAAATAAATCATTTCATTAAAAACCTGAGTAGTTTTCATTTTCTGAAACCATGCAGCGGTGATTGCCCAATTTCCACTTTCCAATATTTTACCTTCCTGACTTTGCCCTGATTAGATTTGCTGCTATGCACTGAATAGAAAATCATCTGCAGTCATTTTCAGAGCTCATCCCTTATTCAGCAGCGGTTGGAACAATCATTAATATACAGGACACAAGCAGTGCTGTGATAAAAACGTGCAAATTACAATATAAAAGGCATGAGCAGTAACCTGTTTCATTGTAATGGTTCCCGTAACTGGCTGCCACGTTATTGTGTTGGACTCTTTCATCATGGATCACCTGTGAAAAGAGGGCGGCAAATCATTAGTATACTGCAACCGCACTGCAACCTCCAACTGTTTTCAATCAGTGAAAAGCTAAAGGCTTAGTGTGAGGCTAATTTTCTGTACAGGGCACATCAAGTTCAGAAATATGTGAAGAAATAGGTATTAGGTATGATTCTACCATACAGCTGGTGATAAATAGTGATGTAACAGTGGGTACCTCTTGATTGTGAAAGAGGGCTGTGGTGGGGACGACCTCTCCTCTGGCACTGCTTCTCACTGTCACCTCAGAGGAGCTTGACATCTCCTGTCAGACGCAGAGAAATGGGAATGCAGACACACTGAATAACTCTCACATTGAAAACAGACACACCTGCCGCAGATTTATCACCTCGCGGCTGCAAGCTGGAAGAAACAGCGGGATAAGAAGTCATTTTTATATTGTGAAATTTAATGAAAACCTGCTCTGTGGCCGGTAACAGATGTCTTCCTATTATATAGCCGCATCCTTGGGAACTACTAGGTTTAAATTCCACTAAAGGAGAATGTTCGGTGTTGGAGGGAACAAGCAATAGATTACAAAAACTGTACAAAACTGGATTTCCTCCAGTGAAATTCATGCAATTGAACGAGATGAAAGAGAAATATAATATTTGAGCTCTTGTATCATCTGCTGTTAACATAAAAGATACATGGAGGTACTTCGGGAAGCACTTATGGCAGAATAATAATATCTTCCCTGATGTTTTAAAACAGAGCTGTGATATTACACCTGTGAAGAAAACTTGAGGGGAAAGTGGCCTGCTGCAGCAGCACAGAACTCCATCAAACAGCCACTTCCCCTGATGTAAAATTTAGCATTCCGCGAGCTCTGTGTGCGCTCGATGAATCCACTCTGCCTCCCACCTCAATGAGCAGATGGGGGAGAACGCGTGGAGGGGAGGAATTGACCTTACTTCACTGAGATCCGACCCTGTCCCAGGCTGTTAATGCGTTCTGGCATTTTCCTCACGCACTTGATGACGGTGCCACGTAGAGGAACAGAGTTCACGGTGCCCTCTTTGATTTGACCTAAAAGAACGCCTTGCAGCCGCCGCCATAGCAGCAGAAGTTTTTTTTTTCCTCACCAGCGAGCTACAGTAGAATGTAAATCATCCAGGTGCATTGCTGCAGTATTTCTTTAGTTTACACAGAGCTCATGAACAGAGAGGACAGCGGTGCTCTGTCTTCCAAGGTCTGTTGACTCACATTATCACATGCATACGCCATACTGTGGCTTTATGAGAAAGTTGTTTACTGTGTGAGCAGATCTCTAGGACTACTGAAGCTTTGCTTTAGCCAAAGGTGTCATTTTATACCAATGACTCAACCTTATGTCAAAGCTAAGGGACCTTTATAGTTTTTTTCACCTTTATTTTGATAGTAGCAGCTGAAGGCAGACAAAGGAAGTAGGGAGATTAAGGACTTAGCCTTAGTACATTGCTACTGGTGCACCCCAGAATCGAAGGAACCTGAAATGTGGCCTTAAGGAACAGTTTGATAAACTGGGTAATGTACTTTTTTGCTTTCTTTCCAAGTTAGATGAGAAGAGATCACTTTCACGTCTCTTCAGTAAACAGTTCAAGAGTTCCTGTAGGAATGTCCCGTGTCCTGACCACGTCCTATTTCAGCTGTCGTCACATACATTCATGTGATTTGTCTGAATTTATCTGAAGGACACAACGTCAGTGATTCCCAAGCCATTGAACTCGTCAGGAAACAGCACAGCGTTCAGAGTCTTTCTGACTTGCCCTTAGCTGTAGATATTTGTCCAGATTCTCTCAATATTTTAATAACATTATGGATCGTACATGGTGAATTCATCCTTGAATTTCTTGGAACAGAGCGTTGAAAGATGTTGTTAATTCATTGCGTCTCAAACTGTTGGACTGTTTGCCCACACAGTTTTTCACAAAGTGGTGAACCTTGCCTCGTCCCTGCTGGTGAACACCCGTGTTCCAAACAGTCCCATCTTTCTTGGAACGTGTTGCAGGCATCACATTCAGAAAAAAGGTATATTCACAAAAATCAATAAAGTTTATCACAGTCAACATTAAATATCTTATTTGTGCTCTCTTCCATTGAGCGTAGGTTGAAAAGGATTCTCCACGTTTTAAACCGCGTCCCAACTTTTTTGGAATTGGAGTTACTCATCACTTCATGCTCACTGCAGAAGATTTTAGAAGCTGTGATTACATTCTTACCTGGACAGATCTCTGCTCGAAGTGATACTGGGTGACGGTGGACTGAGACGACGCAGAGGTGAACTCCTGGTTCTCAAACTGTCTCTTCACACTGGCCAGGCCACCAGGCAGCGAACACGCCTCTGACTCATCCATCATCTATGATACAGGAAACAGATAACATGAGACACACCCGGAGATCTGTCTGCGTACATATTAACACAATGTAAACCTGCAGCTTATATGAGATTCAGAAGATTGGATCGACCTTTCGAACCTTTTATTGATTGCGAATATGTTAGACATTCCTTTATGCATATATAAAAGTGAACGAAAGGGAATTATGCTAATGCGTTTAAAAGCATTAGCAGTGTTGCTGCTGTAGCGCTGTAGTTTTAAAACATTAATAATGGAGATACGATGGTTCCTTTACAATCCTCTGGTGGTATGAAAAGTGGAAGGAAATATAATATACCGTAAGTAATACCTTTAATTATTATGAATACAAACACGACAGACTTGCATCTTTGTGATACGAGCTTTTTTTGTGTGTGTGTGTGTGTGTGTTTGCGTCTGGCAGAAATTTCAGAAATAGAAAAGATGGCAGGCGCCCAGTTTTAATGGATTTACTTTTTCCACTACTATCCCACTGCAGGGAGAGAAACATCAATAGCAGATGTAGTCTCTGAGATTAGTCCGTTTAATGGAACAAAAAGGCTTTTCAATACTTTTTATTGAGCTACGGAAGGAATTATTCCTTAAAACGGGAAAATACAAAAGCCTGGTTTCTTTGCAACGAGGAAGGAGAAGGAGGAGGAGAGAAGAAGACTTTCTAAAGCTCATCTGTATGGAGAATGTAGTCCTCATCCTACGAGATCTGGGCAAGAATGCACACTGACTATTTGATGCAATAATCTCCTTTTGGGATTGTCAATTACTTCCCTAATAAAACATTTATATGTAGGCTTCTGCATATATAGCTTCTCGGAAAATGCAATATATATGAGAGGCTTGATGCTATGTGTGTGTGGATGTGCAGTATGTTGAACACGCGCACTCTGTCACCTTTTCTTTTTCATGCAAATAAGGGGTACAATGCAATTTGTGAGTTATTGCAAAGAAGTTTAGGCCAGTGACATTTTATGGCAGGGCAGCGTGTTATCAATATTTTACTACTCGAGGGGACAAAAGCTGCATTGATATGATATGGAATCATCTCTCATTTAAAATGACTGCCGTAGATGTAATTTCCACCTGAGCAGGAGGGGATCTCATCTGTTTTCTGGTCTCACTTTTGGTGTTTCAAATCAGATGAAAATTACAATCAATAGCGGGAGAAGAACTGAACCATTGTTTCTAAAAAAGATATATGAATTATTTAATTTGGTTAATTACATTTTGAGAGGGACTGTACAAAGCGGAAGGGATATTGAAATATGCATCTTGCAGTCCTGCATTAGCAACAAAAGCACTTTACGGTTGAACTGTTTTACATTTTGGGGAAAAAAGCTTCTTTGTTGCTGAGAATAAGAGGGAAAAATCTATTCCACTGTGATATCTGTGCAAGACATTAAACTTAGATTAGAGGCAAGTTAACCAAATGTTAATATAATCACTACAAAAAGTTCTTTTAAGAGAAGGGAACAATTGTAGTTTTGATTAAATGTTAAAGCAGCAAAGAGAGTGCCTGCAGTTCCTCAAACGTCCACTTGAGGCTGGCTCCAGAAGTGAGTCAGTCTCCATAAGTCCCCATGTTAAAAACTTCACGGAAGAAATAAACACGTTTACAGCCTGGTACAAAAAACAGTTTTGGTCTCTATAGCTAATTTCCCCGTTCATGACAACTGTACTGAGGGTGAATTTATATACAACTCACCTGTTCAGATTATATTAAGGCTTAAAGTTATGCAGAATTAATAGCGTGGATGCTCTGATTGACAGGTGGGTGTTGTTACAGGTGGCTTCTTAGAGCAATCAGGCTTCAGTCTCTTACCCCCTTTGCCGTGAGTGCCTACGTTCTGTCAGCGTGTGTGCATTCTTTAACCCCATCATGTTTAGATTTATTCAGGGCGGCATTATGTTTTGTACAGGACACATTTCCTGTTGCACATTAGTAATATATATGCATGCAGAGTCATTTTTGTAGGAGACGAGGATGAGCGATGACAGACTCGACTGAATGCTATCTTTAAACACCTTGTCACTTGTGTGTGGACATGCAGACAACAGCTGCAAAGGTGTAGAGGAAAAACAAGATTCCTTTACTGATTCCTTCTGGCAACTAACCTCCCCGCCATTACGCCCCCCTCTCTCCAACACACACACACACACACACACACAGACACATTCAGCTGTCAGAAGCCAACACATGAGGCTTGCCACTGAGTATCAAGGTTGGGGTGTTGCAGTTGTTGCCACACTGGCAATCAGTGAAGTGAAGTGAAACAGGAAGCTGCTGTTTGGGGATTTTCTATTGGTCTTATCAGACTATCAATAGAAGAATGTGGGAGATTGATTGAATTTGTTCATGGTTATTTGAAGGATAATTATGTTTTACAGCCATTTATAAACAGCAACAAGCCGCTTTGCCATGAGCTGGAAAAGCACTCTGTGCTATGTTAACAACAGCACTCATCTGTGCTGAAATGGCTGTAAAGATTGGCCTCAAGTGGCTTGTTACTATGCAGACCTGTGACCAGTTAACGCACTCACTGAAAATCAGCACTCACACTGTGAAAATGGAGTGACACTGCATCGTAGAGGACGACATTAAATAAAGATTTATATTATTTTTGTTAAGATGTTTAGATCCTAAAACTTCTATTTGGGAATTCTGTTCTTTGTCGCCACTGTTTCATTATTACCATCAAACACTCCTCTTACACACACACAGTAAGCATGCAACTGTTCTGTCTCGTCATGTACAAAGAATCCAGGAGGTGGCAGGCAGGTCGCCGTCTGTGAGCATACCACAGCGTGGCCTCCTGAGTGACGTGCTGGACATTGATTATTTATCACCTCATGGGCCGACAGATTCAAGCCTGGACGTGAAGCTGGGATTACCTAACCCAGTGTTTGACACTGCAAACTCACCTTCACATTTAAACAGTCACAAATGGATTGTTAGTTGTACATAAATCTGCGTATGCATTAAATAAAAAAGAGCGCACGTATTATTAAGAGATAATGTACAGCGAGCTGGTTATTATTGCAAAATAAACCATGACAGGGTGATGCAGGTCTTGATTTTTGCAGTGACCTTCTCCCTGTACGTTTTCCTGCTTATTACTACACAGCTGTTTACTAGAGAAATCAATATTTTGTGTCAAATTATTGATTGAAAGGTGATTTTATTGCTTCGGCTGTGTCCTCCACAGCCCGTTATTCAAAGCAGCGGTCTGTTATACAGAAATAACAGACTGTAGAATGCTATAACTCATCAGAATTAAGTATTCAACACAGCCATGTAATAACGAGAAATAATGCAGTTAGTAATATAAAAGGCAACAATAATTCTGTGGTTTCCCACCTGTATTTTATTTGATTTTTTATCTTTTATTGTCTGTTTTGCGTCTGATTCTGATTAAATCTTGCATGTTGCCTGTGTTATAAGTAAGTAGTATCCCAGTCAGGACTTTTGAAGTCATATATAACAGAACTGTTCAATCTGAAACATGAAGTCACAGGGAGAAACAAAAAATCCTGGTTGAAGACAAAACACCTTTTGAAAAGCCGTACGTGAGGAAATATTAGTTGAACAGGCTGACGATGTCAGCTCAACAAAACCATCAGTGATTGAACGAGATCTGAAAAATCGGACGCAGGAGAAAAACCTTGAAACTCCTTTGACAATTTTATTTCTGTAAACAGATAAAAAATGATTTATCGCTGACTGAAGTAACGCATATTACTGGCTTCTTCAGTCACATCACACTGGACCGGAGCTGCTGTGAGCATTAAAGTCAGCAAAAACACATATTTATGCAGGAGGCCACTGCGGGGGGAAAAAGAAAGGTGGAGTTATGAAAAATAGCAGGTTGTTGTTGCTCTTTAGTCTTGATGGGGTGCTGAGCGGAGAACTCTGCTAAATTAAGTTTATGATACATCTTTTGATTTATGATTCTCTGTTTCCTCTGTCATACCGGTGAGTCAGCAGTGATAAATCAGGTGCAGCGGATATTTGTGAAACGTCCTCCCGTATTTTGAACTCTGGAACATTGAAATACATATTACATGAGACCAGACACTTCATTCAGTGGTGGTGCTTTTATCCCAAATTTAATATATAACTGATATTATAACGCTTCTTGTTCTATCAGGCCTGACACCTGGGACAAACTTGAGAAGTAGCAGAGATGTGAGCCTGCACGCACAGCTGTATGAATTAAAATGAGATGAGATGAGTGAAAAACGCATCACACGCGCTTGCGGTGCATGGAAATGATTGTCTTTTTACCTTAAGTGTTGTAATATAGGGGATAATTTGCGGGGATAAAGTGATTTGTGAGGTGTGTGAATGAAAAAGACATTGTGACACATCCAGTAAGACAGTTTAGGCCTTAACCGATGAAGCACGGCTTTCAAACACTACCTGATGATGGTCTGAAAGCGTGACACTGCAGGAACACCTCTGTGCTTTGCTGGCAGAACTCTACTTACCAGTTTATTGGTCTTAAAGGAGGAAACTCTTTGCCACGGTTCACAGGGATACTTCATTCCAAGTTGTGACACAAACATGGATTGACGCCCTTCACACCCCACATACAGGATGTCTAGTAACTTAAGAGGAGGTCACTTATTTAAAGCTCTTTTCGCATGCAGGTGTGTGTGTGTGGTGGGTGAAGTGTCGGTAAAATGGATGGTCTGGATCATGTGTGATTGTGAGTGCTTTGCGGATCAGGGACGAGGTGACACAATCAGATGAAGTTGTGGGTGGGAATACCAATGAGGTTCTCTGGGTAAATGAGTTACGGGACAAGAGAAGAGGACGCGTACGGACGGACAGGTGATTCAGTCCGCGGATGCTTGCGAGCTCCTCTTTCATTCTAAAACAGATCATAACAACATTGGCGCTTGTAAGTGATATTTCCATTAAGTTGTTATGTATTGTGGTTGTAGACCACAGTTAACAAGCAGAGAACAGAAATTTTCCACTAGGTGAGGCTTTATTTCAGATAGTGAGCTGACTCTCTGTAATGGCCTTGGCAGACTAACTGCTCACACAGTGGAATTATTGGGTTTATAAAGTGCATGCAGGCTCTTCAAAGCCGCTGAGGCTTTCTGGTCCTTGGTAATGACTAATGACTCAGTATATTCAGAAATGTGTTTTGTGTTTAATCAAAGGAGGAATGATGCGCGAAGGCCTGCTGATGTGCTGCATGCGTGGGCTGGACTGAGGCTGCTGCAAAATACTGCCGATGCACTTTAAATTCCTCACTTCCTCACTCACTGTTATCGGTGGGTTTGTGCACTGCATTTGTACATCTGTAGATGCCTGTGCATACATGCGGTGATATTTCAGTAATAATGAATGAATTAATTAATAGGTCATCTGCTCAAAAAACGTTTTAATAAGTACCTTTTATGGCTTTTTTAAATCAAATAATGATGAATACGTACATATTTAACACAGAACTTCTCATAATATGTGTTTAGTGTAAGGGTGTTAGATTAACATTGATGGAACAAGTACTCTTTACTCAAAAGTACCACTAACAATGTAAAAAAGTAAAAGTACTCAAAAAAGTACTCAAGTATTATCAGAAAAATGTACTTAAAGTATGAAAGTACTGGTTCTGCAGACCCCAGGGGATGATATATTTGTTATAGATTACAATATTAGATTAATACCGAGGCATCAGGACATCTAGCATTAGATAGTTTAGTCCAGTGGTTCCCAACCTGAGGGTCAGGCCCCTCCAAAGGGTCACCAGATAAATCTGAGGAGTTTGAGATGATTAATGGGAGAGAAAACAAGTTCTGCTACAGAAATGTATATATAGTAAGTTACTTTTTGTACTTTTCACCTCTGGTAAAAGCTTCCAGCCAGCCTTGAACCTGTTTCATGATTTTCTAAACATATGCTGAAAAATGAATGATATGTCATGCCGTTAGATGATTCCTCCTGACTCCCCTTCACACTCTGGAGGTTTGCTTTTCCCGTACGGCTCTGAGCTTTTTGACACTTCTGACGAATAATCCCAGCGTCTCAGCAGAGCTCTGTGGCACCCATCCCCCCCTCCTCCTGCTCAACAAAGTATCTTACAAGCAGGACAGAGCTCGGTGACAGCAGATTTATACTTGAGGGGGAGTCAAATGACATAAAATTGCTCATAAACAGCCGAGACGTCGCATTGTTAATTCAACAAATTCATCTAAACGCTTCACTGTCGTCTCCCCGCCCGCCTGTGTATCTTCATTGCCTTCTCCTGTTACACTCATGTGGAAGTATCATCTTACCGCAGCAGAGGAGGAACTGCTGGTGTCTTTCTTCGTCACAGCGGCCTGATACATCGCCAGGCGCTCTTTCACCGACACCGGTTCGGTTTCTTGGTCCTCACTCGGGGCCCAGTCCTCAGGAAGTCCTGCCCTGGATCTACCTGCGCTGCCTGCAGCTACACACACACACACACAAAGAAATAAGACATTAACACCACTCTCTGATGCATGCGAACTTTTATGTAATAGTCAGACAGAGCTTGGCCATTATGGACAAGTTAATTGGATAAAGGGGACAATTTTCTCAACAGGCTGAGGTGACTTTTTCAACCAGAATCAATGGGATGGATTTTCTGTTTCTGACAGAACAGCATTTTTCTTAATTAAATTAAAGGAACTAAAGATATGTATGCACTAAATGTACCCAGGTTTCATTAAAGCTTTAGTTTTGCCTTCTAATCATAACTGCTTAAATTCACAACCTGAATGAGATAAAAAATAATCTGCATAGTTCCAGATAGTGTCGTTATTTTAAAACAGAAATGGCCGGAGGCCAGCGCTCTGTAACAAATATCGACACAAAACAAAAGCCGAATAGTCATCAATCACAAAGCACTACTTTATGATAAAGATTGCCCAGTACATCCCTGCGGATAGCCAATTAGAGAAGACCACTGATTTTACATTTGACTTTTCTCTGCTACAAAGCATCATTAGGAAACGGAGAAGGCTCCATTATGGCGCTGCATACACCCACACTGGACCTTTTAGCCCTTGGCATGTTCTCTCTCTCCGGGCAACAACACCGTGGGATGAAAGAAGACCCTAAATAGAAATTATTCTCTCTCATTATGTGCTCACGCTGCAACCTTTGGACATTTTCAAATAGTGTTTCGCACGAGGCGCTTACATATTTTCTCCACATGGATTTGTGGTACTCCAGCATAACTTTGGCTCAAAGTCAGTTTGAGTTCTGCTTCAAAAGTCGCACAGCAGCTGCTTCTTAAATGCATACACATCCAGTGAAGGTGTCCTTGGTGCTGTAGCAGTGCAGAGATTAGGAACAGATTCAGTGCTTAGTGCTATAGTACATACCGTACATGCTTGGCTGTGTTAATGCTTCTCTCATCCCACTTATAGGATATGACACACAGGTCTTGTTATATCCCACACCTGGATCCAGATCATCAAAATGAAGAAATGAAACACCCAAAGGTCTGACCTCTGTATCTGGCAGGTCAAACCAAGTCTAAATATTCGGTCACACCAGCACAAAAAAGATTCTAACTGAATTTTTGTGTGGTGGACATCTCTAAATACTACAATCCCCATGAGCCTTAGCTGCTATTTCGATGGAGAGGTCAGAGCTGCAGCAGATTCAAAGCATTTGCTGTTGGTGTCTTAATCCAAAACTGTGCCAAAATCCAAAATACTTACAATCTTTCATAATCTTTAGTGTCCAACTGACATTAGCAGCACGCATAACACAACTTTAGCTTGCTCTAGATTGGCAGAATTAGTATCACTGGTAATACCTGTGTTTACCGACTATTTCATGTCAAAATGGCCGCAGAAATTTATGGTAAAACCAGGTCTTTTGAGTAAACTCTGTGAATTTACTGCCTCGTTGGCAACCAAAGCTAATGAGCTTGTTAACCGTCTGTTAGCTAGTTCATTAGCTCCTTGTAAGAGGTTCTTTAATAACTGTTTAATGAATTAAATGATGTACAATCCTGAGAAATTAATGCCAAATGAGGTTAAAAAAAAAAAAAAAAAAAAAGCGGTTGAGCTACACTGTAAGAAATGTCTTTAGATTTTACGGTGAAAAACTGTCAAACCATGACAGTAAAAGACCGTAAAATGAAGTATGAAGTATGACAGTTTTCCTGTATACAGAAAAATATTGTCATTGTTCAAAACCTTTAATTGTAGGTCATTTTAAGGGAATTTATACAGAACAATAGTAGTATTTTATATTAGATGCTGTTAATAATACAGTAAAACACCGTAATATTTACATATTAATTTCATTTTACTGTAATATTACAGTTTTTCATCGTAAAAGCTACATGGATTTTAAAATATGGAGTAAAATGCTAACCTTAAACATGAAATCAATAGTACTAATAACCTATTGCTGTAATATTAGAAAAGGTTAATACTGTATTTATTACGGTAAAATTCTGGCAACCACAGCGGTCAGTTTTTTACCGTAAAAAAAACAAGTTGTCTTTTTTTACAGTGTATGATAAGCATTAGCATTAGCATGTAGCTGGGTGGATAGTGCATTAGCTGTTAGCTCCCCATGCTATCATTGTTTACCAACTATCACTGCAGATAGCCGCCCCCTGCCGAGTCGCCAAGCCTCTTTAACCAAATATTTTGTAACAGCGCACGGCTGAGTTTGTCCCACTTACTGGTATGAGCGTACCTTCATACAGATGCCATGTGACGAGAACATGCTCACCTCATCCCACCAATTTTAGCTTCCCCGCTACGTCCGCCATGTTAATGTAATCAATAACCCCGTCAGGAGGAGAAATAGGCTGCTAGAGACAGCAGCATCTGAAAATAAACAGGGATTTTTACCCGCAACATCCTATAAATATGGGTCAGAAAGCCTACACCTGAGGCTGCGGTGTAACCTAATAGCGCCTCTATGACAGAAACACAAGGATAATGCTCTCATTTATCACCCCAGATAAACGTTGAAGTCATGGTCTGGAGCTGTCAGAGAGGCAGAGACGTTGGGGGGGGTTTTGTTGCCTGAGCGCGGTGACAACAACGCTTTGGATATCTCTGGCTTCTGAGAAGGGTATGCTGTATGCAAAGCTGCCATAGCATGGAGGTGAGGTAACTGGGGGGGAAGGCTGACTGGAGAAAAAAATAAACCAAGCCTTTTTATAAACCGGCTCTGTCTGCAGCGTCATGTTCCCCCTGTGACAGAGAGATTTATGGAGTGGAAGTGTGTGTGTGAAAGGGAAATATACAGAAAGTCAAGATTGAAAAACTTCTTGAGACAGAATTCTTTCAAAGATTTGAGAATTGCCGCCACTAATTAGTCCTGGCAACAACGGATGTTTAATTAGCATTAATAACAGCCTTCAAACACTGTCTCACGTACATAATGAGGGCCAAGTCTCTGTTTACAGCCTGTAAAAAAATAACTTTTCACAGGTTTACACTTACAACCTGTGTCATCTCCGCTTTTGATGGAGACTGCTTAGAGGCATATTATTTTCTTCTTCTTGGAGTATTAGCTTCTTATCTCTGCAATGCCACAGCGGCAGCACAAGTGATGGCACCAGGCAGGGGGGGAGGCAGGGATAATGAAAACGGGAGAGGCCGGCAAAAGTCAACATGGAAGGCCATGCTGCTGCCAGCGTGCACGACTCGGTGGCTATATCGAGCCCCAGCCGAGGGCTATTGACCTCCCTGTCACTGCCTCCTCGCCTCTGCCGGCACAAACGCAATCAAAGGTGAGGTACTGTACCTCCGGCCTGCTAGGAGTGAGGAGGTGAAGGGCGGCGTGGGGCGTCGGGGAACGCGAGACAGCAAAGGAGAAAGTGTCCAGGAAAAGAATGAGAGAGTGAGTTTGAGAGTTTGTAGGAGAAGGCGGCACGGCTTCGTAGCTCAAAGCTAAATCAAGGCCCATAGATTTGTGTCAAGCAGAGGCCGTCCGCTAATCACAGAGGTGTCACCCTTCTCTGCCCTCTCCTCACAACAGAAGCCTTAAGCAACCCAATTTTCTGTTCATTACTTACTGACCAAAGCTTTTGGCTGGCGAGGTTTGACAGGAGAGCCAAATCAAGCTACACTAATTGAAATGTCAGCCATGGAGGGCAATTTCTTCATTACCGACGAAAGCAAAACAGGCACAATAATTGAGCTGTCAAATCTATCAAAATAACTTCTTCACATGGAGACCGGATTGCCCTCCGGTGCTTCCTCATGCTAGGCTAAGCACTTTGTCTCAGATTTGCGATGCTTTCAGAATATTCCAGATCAGATCGCTTCTGGTTATGTCTGGTGGAAGGAAACAGGAAGGGCTCATGCATGTTTTATGACAATGCGCAAATCCTAGTGGAATCACAGAAATGTACTTCTTTATGAAGCCCCAGCACCTCGTGTTCCAACACAATACAGCTTCACCTCATCTTATTTCGCCCAAGATTCATCACATCTGCCGAGCCTGGGCACATCAAAGCAATTCATTATCGGCTAAAATGTCATCTACCATTTCCAATCTGGCTCCTTCCACTTGTGCTTCTGTGGAAAATCACTTTACAAGAGCCGTGCTGACGGTGAGGCTTATGATAATACAGGAGCCGGCCTTGAGAGAACACTGAGAGTCCACATACTTTTCTTACCTTCCTGTATGTAGGTTGCTCTGTACGTCAAATGACTATAGAATCCAAAGGAATAGCAAAGGGTCTTGGAAGTCCAGGAAATGAAATGGGCTCAGCTGCCCGGCCTTAACCCGACAAAGAAAGCAAATCCGGGACAGAGACGGACAGTGAGGCTTGGAGACCAGCTCCAGCAGTGTGCTCCACAGCTCAGTGAGGCCCAGGCATCCAGTGACAGCTGATTTTATTTTAGAAGTCCCCCTTGGTAAAAAATAGGATGGACTTCGGGGAGAGGGTAGGTGGATGTGGGTTGGCTTATTTTAGTATCCAGTATCGAGGTACCCAACATGCCCTTAACCTTATGTCACAGTAATCTTCTGGACACAGACGTCGCACACTGTGAGCTGGAAAACAGACACTTAGTACATCCTTCATTTAAGCAGCAGAGAGCAGGGAGACACTTGGCATTTGAAATTACTGCTTGTTAGCATGGTAAATATCACGGCATTTCATGAGTCAGCACACGCGGCGAAGATAGATTTCATACACACTGCTTCATAGACCACACACACAACCACAGACTGAACTGAGAAAGTGAGAGGGCCATTTTATGACATGTTAACAACGAAACGAAAAAGATACGAGCCACAGATTCTCTTTAAAGAATGACATCTAGTAGAAAATAGCTCATTTGCTTCCTTTCAGGGAAAGGTCTGTATGCTAAATATAGAGAAAGTGCCAGGAAGTGATTAGCCTAGCTTAGCATAATGGCGGGAAGCAAAGTGACCAATGGGCAAAAATACCCATAACGACACATCTAACACTCACAAAATCAAACTTACACAAACAAAGATATGTTAATTTTACAGGAAGTTGCTTTCTTGTCTTAGCAACCAGCACAGGAAGTCCTGTGCACTGTTCACGTTGGCTAACAGCTGTTTTCCCCCTGCTTCAATCTACATAAGTCTATCTATCTGCATTATTGATTATTAATTCATGTGCTCAGCAGTGCTTACAGTGGGAATAGTTATGTTATCACTCCAGTAGGAAATAGCTTACTTGCTTTCTTTCAGAGAAACGCCCGCATGCTAAATACAGAGAGAGTGCCAGGAAGCGATTAGCCTAGCTTAGCATAATAACGGGAAGTGAAGACTAACTTTGTCCAGTGTGCCAAAAATACACCTAACGACACATTTACCGCTCACAAAGCCAAACTTAGCTCATTTGTTTAATCAGTACACAAACAGAGACATGAAAACAATAATCTGGTTTTATACCAGGAGGAAGTTGCTTTCATTTCTGCCAACCAGCGCAGGAAGTCCTCGTCAAAGTTAGTTGAAGACAGCTTTTGTCAGCTTCAGAGGGACTGAAGTGTATGAGCCAGGCTAGCTGTTTCCCCCTGCTTCCAGTCATTATGCTAAGCTAAGCTAAGCTAAGTTAAGCTATTTTTTTAAAATAGATGACGGAGAGTAAAACTGAACAGCCCACATCATACTAATATACCATCCAAGCCTATCTATGTGCATTACTGATTATTAATTGGGACGGTCATGTTAGCACCCCTTCCTCTCACACATTATTTTCCCAGAGAAATACATTGTTATTTAGCACAGTTCAAAGTGTTAAAATCCTGCTGTTGTGAAGGTCTGAGTGTAATACTCGCCGTACAGCTTCTCAACTTCGGATCTTTTCAGTGTGGTGAATGATTTAAAACACTTTGCTGAGAGGACTCGAGTGTACCTTTCTCTGTGAAACCTGTGCGCCCTCTAAAAACCCATCTTGTACACTTTATGGCTGCCATCAAGATGCCTTTGAACTTTTTTTTTTCAAAGACAGCTCCTCAGATGGACAGTGGAGCACTACAAGCAACGCAGAAGTGAGGAAATTCAGCGCAGTGCAGACACCCCGGAGAATTGAGCGAGGAAGTTGTAAAGATCAAGACACACTCAAGCAGATATTCGCTGGATGATAGGAAATCATATTATTATGCTTTCTTTCCTCTTACTTTCTTTCTTTGCTTCTTTGTTCTGACTTTTCCTGAACATATGTTGCCCTGAAGCAAAAGCAAAGGTCTTCTTTCAAACCAGTGACCTTATGTTTGTGCCTGATCAGCCCGAGGCCTTTCATTCACTCTTTTTCAACCCACTTCCTTCCTGACAATACAACAGACAATCTTACTTATATAACCCGTATGTCTATTCTCTCCATGTTATTTACTGTGATCGCGACTGTTTACCCACCTCATATATTGAACATTAGGTGTTCACCAGGAGCCCACCCCATGAGGTGCCGTTGGCAGCACATCGACTAGAGAAAAGCGCGGTTATCGGGCTTGTGGAGAAGCTGCACTCTGCTGATAATCCTACTGAAATTGCACATGGATTTCCTGTTCCTAAAGTGGAAAATAAACATACTCCTGTAGAATACTTAATGAAGAGGCCTGAGAATATCCCAGAACTGAAATCCAAAGGGAGTCCACATTCAAGTAAGTTTTAAACTAGAATAACTTTTACATTAAAGCGTTCATAAAAGCTACATTTAGACTACAAATGAGCCAGAAGTTTCGGATTCAAACAAAGAAAGACAAGGGGAAAAATCTTTCACGTCCTCACAGAAAGATAATTTAATTTGGACCAAACATTTTTAGACAATAAAAAAAACAGACGTAATGTGTGTATAATTACACAATTATCATTATATTCCCTTCATTTTAATTTGCTTTAAAGAGTGCGCCCTGGTGAAATGGGCTTTTTGCATAATTGCGATGTCTTAGGTTGGAGTCCAGTCGGAGACCTTTGCTGCAAAGAGACACCTTAATTAGAGCTCTATACACAGAAGGACCACTGCAGAAAAACAAACCTGTCTCCTCGCGTGGTGCTTAATTCTCATTTTAAATATCATCTGTGACTTTCTAACATGTGTAGCACTAACAAGAGTCATCAAATCAACAACCTGGCTGCTAACTAAAGCGCTAGCTCGTAGCTCGGTCATACCAGACCAGGTCACACTGAGGCAGCAAAGCTCCTGAGTGTATTAAGCTGAGTAAGGGTTTGTTTTATTGCTCATGAATTGAGCGTTTTATTTGTGGGAGGAAGATTGTTTTTTTCCCCCTCCTTTTAAAAGTCACCCTTTAAAGATTAATGCAGGTAGCAAAAAAACAGACCGGATAAATATCAATAAGAAGTGCACGGAGAAACAAACACTTTGTCTACCACGAGTCAAGGTGAAACCAAAGATATTAATTGTGTAATCATGATAAACATGCACCCATTTGCTCAGAAAGGTTATGTTTAAATGTCAGAAGGTTTTAGAGAGCTTCACACATTTCCACATGCATACTAAACCTATTCGGGATATAGATGTTGCATTGACTCATTTGGAGGATCACACCAGAAATAGACAGGAGGGGAAATCTTTGTTTTCCTGATGAAAATATTATAAAGACATCATCATTTGGCATGCAAATCTAGGAGGGAATTAATTAAAACAAAAACAGTCTTTTGGCAAAATCCAGTTCCAGTTGGCAGAATTGCACACTTAAAACATTCTCTTGGGCCAAGTGTGTCTGACAAGTTTAATCAGCCACAGATTAATATAAATATATACACACTTAAATAAAAAGCACTCCCGCCGTGGTGTGTGTCACACAGCCAGCCACAGTTTCATGGCGGTGATTCTGTTGTAATACGAGGAAACAAGTAAACAAGGACGCCTGTTTAGAGAGAGCAGCAGCAGCATGGAGATTTAGAGTTGAGCTTTGCATCTGTTTAAAGCACAGTTACTCCTCCACGGTGCTTTATTTAAATGTCGCGGCTTTGCTGGGAACAGCTCCTGTAGCCCCCTCGCCACCGTTAGTCATTTGACCTGGCAGATTATGCGGCATTTGCATGTCAACTTGTCAGCAAAGACAACAGCCATCGCTCAGCCAGGACAACAGGAGCGCGGAGGGTCGACGAGAAGCTCCAATTTTAGACACGGCACTGAGATTTAGAGACGTGCAGGGCGACACGAAAGCCTGACTGATCTCAGGTGGAGATGGAGAGGCTGCATGTCCGCGTGTGTTATGTTGAGTGTGAGCATGCATGGCTGAATTTATGAGTGTGTGTGTGTGTGTGTGTGTGTGTGTGTGTTTACATGTGTGTGCTTAACACCTTGATACCATTTTGAGGCCCGTCAACAATTCCATCACTTTAGATTCTCACTGTGTACAATCACAACCCCTCTTTGTCTTGTGTTTTTTTTTTCACTTTTCCATTTGCATTGGCATGACATGTAAACACAGGCGTGTTGCCAAGGGGCATGGAAAAGAAAATGGAGGACAAAAAAAAAAAAACAAGGTGTTATAAAAAAACTATCAACAGCGACCATTAAAGCAACACTGTGTAAACATGGCTATTTTTGTGATTTGTGGTAAATATGGACAGCTGTATACATGTATTTGTCATGATTACATTATTTATCTAGTGAGTCAACAACTTTGCAAACAAGGTCAATAGCACAAGACATAGCAGCCAGCTAATATTACCTACTCGCCATCGACTAAAAGTCCCAGATTTACTCTTATCTGCCTTCCTCTGTCCTTTTCAGTGTCTTTGCCTCTGTCAGTACATCCATAGAGGCTGCTGGGCCACATTGCCAGTCGCCCAGCTCCAGTTCTGGCACGACACTGACTCCCAGTCAATGATCGCTCACGCCCTGGGCCTGAAAACCTCTTCTTCCCAGGGGTCCAAAACACCTCAAACTTCACAGATGATCTGAGCTCCCAGCTCGTTAAATGACAATACTACAGATAATTATCTCCTGATGGCAGTTCCCCCTCAGCGCTATGAAGCTTTTTAGTGCCTTTCAGCTTATTGTTTGGGTTTTACAGCCTGTACACTACAGTACCTGCACAGCAGAGAGATAAAGTTAACTACTAACTGGTGAACATAGTGGAGGATTTAGCAAGTAGAGCTACATATTTTTCTAAAGTTGGAAACTTTGGAAACATCAGTGATCATATAGAATGCAAGAATGTGAGTTTTTTTTAATGCCAATTTCTAATTCTGTTTCTCCAAAAGTATCTACCTAATACTTGAGAGGCCAATGTGTTCGAACTCCCTTTAGTTTATTTGTGATCAGTGCAGAGCTACAAAAAAAAAAAACTGTACCTTGCACTGTAAACTCCATCTGTGTGTACACTGCTATCAGCGTCAGTTGGAAACAAACTGTAGGTAGCCACCATAGCGGTGCTATCACAGTAATGGAAGCACAGTATCTAGCGAGCTCCCAACTTCCCATTAAAAACCTGCCAGGGAGGCAGCCTTATCGGGCCATGAACAATCTCGTTTTCAAAGCCTGCTTTTCGCTGTTTATCTTATAGAACAAATGGGACACCACATTGCATTAATCATGCCACAGCCTCGGTCGGTTGCATGTTTGACAGAAGAGTGCAACCATGACGCAATCGTGTGTTATGCTACAGCACAACAGATGTTACATCAAGTTTGTGAGAAGTCACTTTTTTAAAACAAATGCAAAAAGATGAGAGTACTCACTAAGAGCGGTGTCTGTGGCCATGTTCTGATCTGTTGACGGGTCAGCCTGCGTGAACCTACTGGATGACACTCTTTTGGACGGAGAGGTGTGGACGCTTGACACTTCCTGGGTTGAGTGAAAGAGAGAGAGACAGCTATCAGAGAAAACACCTGTGCTTTTTTTTGCAACAGGGAGAGAGGTGATGCTACGGGTCAGCGAAAGCAGCTGGCCAAAAAAAAATGCCTGAACGGGCCACACATGTACAGAAAGACAGAAGACACACACATACCTTAAGTATGAAAAATGATACAGTCGAGAGTCTGGTGACATTTAAGCTCTGGAGTCCAGTGAAACTTTGTTGCTGTGGTCTGATCTGCCCACACAACACATGTACAACCCACACACACACACACACACACACACATCTGTGAGTTTAAAGAGAGACGACCTTGAGCACAATGTGAACAGTAGGCATTGACTGGAAAGTTAGTGCAAACAGCACTTGGTTGAATTTTAATAGAGCCACTCTAGCTGTAACTAAAGGTTTTCACAGGCTTCTATTGATGAAAGGTGCAACACTGGTAAATGGCATGTCCTTGGTGCATACAGACTTGTTTTTCCCCTTGAAGCGTTTTGTCAAAACTTAGAAGTCAGCCGGTGCAGCACACCTATTCAGTTGCAAATCATCCCCACGGGGAACAAACACACCTGTGTCTGACTGTTGTGTGTGTGTGTGTGTGTGAGTGTGCAAATGTGCGGGTGTGTTTTTTTCATTTGCAAATCAAATGTATTCCCAATAGCGTTTTTTCGACAGCGTCTTGCAGGGCATCAGCGCGGAGTCACAACAAACTCTGCACAAGGCATTACCACGTGGTACACACACACACACACACACACACACACACACACAAACACACACACACACACACACACATAAGAAACCTGTATCTGTACCTTCTCTCTGCTGAAGGTGTCAACCATAATTTCAGAAATGCACCAAAGGACAAAACATTGTCCTCAAAATCCCATTTAGCAAATCCCCGAAAGACATGCACGGTAATTTGCACATTTTCCTACAGTATTACGCGCGCGCACACACACATACACACAAATTATGGCAAAACAGGGTTGTAAACATAATCTCTCCCTTTCTGTCACTGTCACTCGCTCTCTCCTGCTGAAGTAGCACTCACATCGGATGAGGCTCAAATCAGTGAGCTGAGAGAAGCGAAAGCAACGAGGTCCAAACCGGCTGCTAAACACAGCTCCCTCGTGCTCCGTGTTTGACTGCTGATATTAAACACAGTATTTTGTCTAAAGCGCGGTGCTGCTTTGCTCAGGGGGTGATTAAGTTTAAGGATGTTTTGTGTGAAAAATGTGTGCGTGCATTAGTTTGTGTAGCTCATTACAGCTGGTTACAGAAGTGAAAGTCGCTGAATGAGAGCCATTAAAAAGGGATTCAAACATTTATCTCTCTTTGGTTGTCTGATTGGCTTGTTTACACTTGACTTAAAGCCAGCATCTGCAGTAAATGATGCATCTCGTACTTGTTGAGTGTGGGTGTGAAGAGAAAAAAACTTTTGAAAGATTTTCTCAGTTCATTATTAGGTTATTTTCATCTCCATGACAGCAGATGAAACAACATATAATCACACTGAAGAATCAGCTGTGTGCACATACACTGCAGTAAGTATTGTGTCTCCAACTTTAGGACTTTCAACAACTGACTGATCAGAAACAAAGGAACCAAATAAATGTGGCAAAAAGGTCATCACATGTTTTGTTTTGTCCAATCAACCGTCCAAAATCCAAAGTCATTTGCTTAATCGTTCAATGGTTAAGTAATCATCAAGTTAAAAGTTATTTTCAGACTTGTTTTCTCTTGATTGATCACGCTAAAAGCAAAGCAGTTGTTCAGATCACAAGTCACACATCAGAAATGTGATAATCAAAGTTGTCAACAGGGCTGAGGTCATCAGGGCAAGGCAGTAATGTAGCGTAGTGTGTCATCTGCGTAACAAGATAACCAGATACCATATTTACATAAACCACTCTAAAAATCTCAGGCTTTTATGATATTATTATTTTGTTATGCTTCAAATGATGACCTCCTCACCCCACACCTGTCAGTTGCTCCTCTATTTGCAACTTTCCCAATCTAGCAATTATATGCACCTCACATAGCAACTTGTCTGGTAAAAATGTGTGCAGTTTTGAACCTCTCAAGCTCTGTTTTATTCTTCACACAGTACTACAAACACCATAAATGCCTTGCAGGTGAACTGTTTAATTAAAAAAAACACAACAGGACCCAGCACGGTCCCCTGGGGCACACCAGAAAAATAAAATACTCTTCATGAACAGAACTTCCCAAGTGGTTTCAATCCATTATGTATGTATGTCATAAGGTTTGGTCTAGGGTCCCACCTGAGATTATCATCTCTCTATAGATTATAACTGACATGAAAAAATGCAGCATCGAGCTCAAAAAGCACCAAAACATTTCCTATAAACATTTCCTATAAACATGAAGGTTTTTTTTTTCTTGCATCCAAATCAAATATCATTTACATCTTCGAGCAGAGCCATCACAGTCCTTGCTCCATATTTGGCACTGACACAAGAAATGAAGTGAAAGAATTGAAGCCAATAAAGTCTGAAAGTTGAGAGTAAACAAGTTATTTATATTTCTGGCATGGAGAATATGTTTATTTATTTATTTATTTATTTATTTTCAGAAGAGACCACACAAAAGCAATTTTCAAAAGCCAAAGAAAAACAGGCAGTATGCAAGGAGAGATTGATAATGTGCAGTAATTCTGCTGACAAAAAAACAATGAACCTCTTTACAAAGCTGGTCAAGGGCACACGGAAAGCTTCAGCTTCAGCACAGAACAGTTTAGGAAAAGAGCTCAGCTGCAGTACGTTGAAACAGGATAGGTTTTAAATGGGTATTATAGAGAAATACATGAGGATCAGGCCATTTGACTTATAAGAAGACAGGACTAAAGTCATCAAGTTAGTGATTGGTACTGGTATGGTATGTTTTTGTGATACAAGTGAGGTGAGGACTGCATTTATCCATTTTCTGTAATACAATAACTGGATGAAAAGCAGCAGTGCCACAGCTAAATGTCTCATGCAACCGTCACCGAGTGCTATCTAGCTTTGAGTCCCTGCCATATGTTCTCCTTGGCGCAGGCTGAACAGATGAAGGGGGGATGAGGGAGTGGCGTAGGGGAAGTGGCGGTGGTGGTAGTGGTGGATGTCCCTGCATATCTCCCACAGACTGACAGAGTTAATAAGGGACAGCGCTTGGTGAAATCTGTCTAAACGGTGCTGGCCTGTCGCAAGAGATAATCCCTGTGAAAAAAAAACAATCACTGGATTCTCAACTAATCAATGCTGGCCATCTGGGACCACTGCATGTGTGACAGATGCCTACAAAGAGGCCAGTCAGACCTGTGATGGTGAAACCATGGTAACAGGAAATAGTAATACATGCATCGCTAGCCTGGGGAGGTGACACGGTGACACCCTCCACCTTCACATTGGTGCCTATTAGACGGAAACATCACCAGAGCATAATCCCATACAGGAAACTCTGAGCTTGCTATCACACATGCAAGGACATGGCCATTTTATGCTGATTGTCTTATGTCAGCTGTTGACATTTTCTTCTATCCTCTAACAAGCAGCGCTCCTAATAGTAGGACTGTAATGACATGCCGCAGTCCGCGGAGGGTCTCGGAGGAGTGCTGTCCGCCTCTGTCCCCTCAAATGTTCTCTCATCTGTCTTCCCCTCTTCCCCTTCATGCTCTGTTTAAGAAATGTCAGTCTTAATAAGTCAATTAGGCAGGAAGGTTTTATTTTTCTCAACTTAAGTGTGAGAACGTGCCAGTTGGGTGAGATAATGTCAGCAATTAGCTTAACTTAAATTAAGTGGGTTTACGTCGGTCCATTATGGAAGAAAGAAACAAGAAGTCGATCGACCAGGGATCATTTAGAGTCTGGTGAACCAGGGATCGAACTAAAGCCGGCCCCCTTCTTAAGAAGCCTTGTTGTCACTGTGTGGTAGCAGCAGTATGTATGAACATTTGTAATTCAACGAGGCCGAAGTTTGTAAATGGATTATAGTCAATAAAATTTGGGCAAGCGAACGTGGTTGAGATGAGTATGAATGCAAGTCACCACACTGCCAAAACTCAGAGTTCCTCTCCGCCTCTTCTGCACCTGACTAACTCTGGACTCAGAGAAATTGCTCGGAGTGGTTTTGCTGGAGTTGGTGAAGCTGCAGTAGAATTTCAAAATCGATAAGGTCAGCCGGTTCGATATCAGATGTGACATTTTGCAGGAGAGATGGCGTCCACCTCCGCAGGATATACTCCTTAAACACTTTTAAGATATTATTTTTGGATTACTCTCCATTCTTCTTCCCCTCCATCCACCCTGTCCCCCCCCCCCCATCCTTCTCTTCATCTTTTTGTCTGATATCGTCTTTTCTTGTCTCTTTGAGCGTGTCTGCAGCATGCTCATTATCCTGACTGTCCTGCAGGTGAATGGTGGCTTGGTTGTGAAACTTGGGGCACCTTGAATGAAAGCTCCCAAGATCTGTGAACGCTTCCATTTTAGCCATCTTGTTTTTTTTATGTTTCTTTCTTTGCTCACTCGGAGGCTTCACTGATTAGCTCACATGTCCTCTTGGCATGCTGCAAATGAATCAGTGAATTTAATGCTATGATAGTGTCTCCAGAGAAGCACTGTGCTTCTGGCTGGTGTATGGCGAATGACTGAAGGGCCCTGCCAAGAAAAGAAGTCACTCACTCATGACTCACTGTTTGGGTACTTCATTTTAAATTACACTCTTCCTTTGTTGGCAAATGGTGCATACATGAGTGAATCAGTCCATGCGGACACAGACGCTGTATTTGCACATACAGTATTTTCCACATACACACTCCCTCTGCTCTGACAGCTCTTGGACTGAGTGCTGCTGGCTGTGAAAGCTGCCTTATGGGTTTGCTGGCATACCGTACAAGTGGCTGCTCTCGAAAATGACTCATGAGACTGTACAGCAGTAAACAAATCACTGGGCTGACCAAGGCAACCAGTTGCTTTGGACTTATTTCTCTGAAGGCGTCTGACCTTCTCCAACAATTCAAAGCAGCGAGCCAAAAGGTCTTAGCAGTCATTTCAAACTGTTACTATGCCAGGAGGAGCATCATCAAAGTTGTCGTATGCATTTGTTCCCCATTTGCTGGTCTGCTTCCATTTCATGTGGCTGTCTTTGAGTTAGAAGTAATGCTGGCTAACCTGGTTTACTCTGCTGCAAGTAGAATTACTGATTGCTTTAAAAGAAAGAAAAGAGAGCAGCCTCTGAAAAAGTACAAAGTATATAATTAATTCAAGTATAAAATTGGTTCTTTTGAAGGACATTTCAATCAACTCTTTCTGTGCACAGCTAAGTACAACTCCAGTTCAGTTTCCCTCCCTTATCCGTCTTGTTTCATTCTAACATTTTTCAAATTTGTTTTCAGCTGTTTTTTGTCATGTCAAGCGTGATGTGCACCCGGCTTGATTCTGGGAAGGCGTGCAATGATGCAGAAAACAAAACAAAACAAAAAAAAAAAACAAAGCCAGATAAAGGCTCAAAATGTTTAAAAAGTAAGAACCTGTGTTAAAAATGTAAGGAGCAGAAAGTACAGGTAGTATTTGCACTTTTTCGAGTTTGGGAACGACGCTCTGTGTTCTTCAAACTGGAATCTCAGTGAAAAGAAAACACTGCATACACCTGCCATGAGTGTACAGGTAAGATGCCGGGAAAACAACATTAAATTTATATGTGTTCCAATTTGGAGCAGCCACATTACCTAAGTTAGAACCATTGACTGTGGTGGCGGCTTGGATTATGGTGTGGAACTCAACTGATCAACTTGGTTGACACAGTCACTAGTTCAGCAGTAGTTTTGGACCAGAACGGCACCGACCGGCTCTCCGGTGCCGGGTACATTCCTCTGGACAGTTCGGCTGCCCTGAAGGGTGCACCATCAGCTCTGGGTCCTGCTCTCTCTGCTCCGTACTGTAAAAAAAAAACAGGCAGCTGCTTGAGTCACTCCACCTCAAATTACGAGTTCTTGCAGTGGAAAAGGTCTAAAAGACATTTCAAAATGGAGTCAGGCTGTGACTGCTGCCAAAGAGAAGAAAACAGGACAGCGTGTGCAAGAAAAGACTGATGGATGGATTTTAATCCGTGATGTCATTAGAGGTTTTTTGTCCCGGAGATGATACATTGTAACTAAATGTATTGTTTGCTTCACTGAGTATGGCATGAATTATTGCTGTCCAGGCTCCTCAATTAATTTTATATTCATAAATCAATATTTACAAGCAGGAAGCCACATTTTCCTGAGCCGGTGTATTGATGTCAAACATTTCATGTACAGCTGAAAGGACCAGCAAAAAGAAACATCCACGTAGATGTTGACGCTCATGCCATTGCAATTTTGGAAGCGCAGCATGAAAAATGAATCCACACACAGGGAGGGCTAAAAATCAGGATCTCTCATCTTCTGATGCATCGATTCAAACTTTTCGCAGCTTTTAGAGGAGCTGCATCCTGATGCTCTTCCGCTTCACCTTCCTTCAGCTGCGGTGGTTGCAGCTGGCCACAGACCCTGCAGTGCCCCGGGTTAAATCATTCAGCCTGTGTGAATAAATAGATGAGTGAGTGAATGCATGAGAGCCTCATGAAAGGCTTTGTTAATTATATGAGCTAACTGTCATCTGAATGAGACGGCCATTGTGGAAGGAAAGATTAATTAAAGATCTAATGGGTTTCATGTGCAGAATATACCCCATTTACTGTCATCTTAATGAAGTTTACACTCACCCAAATCATTATGATGTGTTTGGAAACCTTTTTTTTAGAGAATTACTATATTTTTCATGTTGATGTTTTAATAAAATGTCGCATTGTGAAGCTTCAAATCAGTACGGTACACCCAACCCAACAAGACAGATATGAAAATAAATTCCTCTAGGCAACGTTTGCTTCAGGGATTATTTCCTGTGTGACTTCATCTCTTTGTCTGCGTGTCAGGTGATTTATAGAGAGCCTAATGAAAAAATAATTCAATTGAAAAGTTTCTCTTAAGCTCCACGTTTACCGTGATGGATCACTGTGCAAGTTATGTTGTACAGGAATGAATGGGACAAATGAAAGCAAAGCTTTGCACCTCCAACTGTAGCGTACTCTAGAGGGTAAACAGGCTAATGTTTTGGCACCGTCAACCTCCGTCAGGTCAACAACATTAACCTCAAAAACTAGAATCTCCAAAAAGTTATCCATGCGTGTTAACGGCTCTGTGAGGCTGCACCTTTATGCTAATAGGAGCCATGCTAACATGCTAATGTTTATCACGTCTTAGTGTGTTAGCATGCTAGCATTGCTAACTGGCGCCGAACACAAAGTATAGCCGAGGCTGATGGGAATGTACTTAAGTATTCTGCACTTAAAGATGGCGTTCGGCGTCAGGAGGATTCATCCTCTGGGAACCACGAATGTCTGAACAAAATTATGTGACGAAAATTTTAAGATATAACCAACAAACTGAGAGACTGACACTGCGACAGCGCGCGTGGTACACTGAAATGTTCTTGTGGTCTGGTTTATGTTAGGTAAACGAAAAGGTCGTTTAAGATTCATGTCTGAACACAAGGCTACAATTATTGGTTTTGCATGCCATTATGCACACACTAACCCCTCTCGGGTGGTGAAATATTGACCGTTAAGAAAGACCTGTTTGCAATAGTACTCTCAATTTTTCTTGATGCGTGTAACTTTAAAATGTATTTGTGTTCCTTTGATTCTGTGTGTTGTATACGTAAAGTGGCTCTGGCATCTCCTGCTCTTAGATCCATTAGATCTGAAGTCCTCTTCAGCTTTCTGTCCAATTACAAACCTATTCTAGTCTGATGTCCATGTCCATTTTCCCTCTGATGAAGACACGGTAGTGTGGAAACGTTTCACTGATTTGGATCCTTTTAATAATGAAAACATCCTGTGTGCTCCGGTCCTTTCTTTCCCTCTGAATCCTCTGATGATTGCTTTCCTTGATCTGAGAAGCACCTGAATTATCCGCACATTGTTGGAAGGTGTGTGCAGAATGTCGTTTGATCAGGAATGAAGTGGGGAAAATATGCAGCATGAACAACTAGTATTTCCATTTGCGGGTCGCAGAAGAATGAGAATCTGTGAAGAGTATTTTGACATTACTTTCTGGCATTGAGCCATTTGTTAATAATAAAAAGTTATGCCGAATGAAAATATGAACATTTCACTGTTATTGTTCTGTTGTGTTCAGTTTTGAGCAATAGAAGACGTAAAAACAGTCATAAAGCCTTGCCTGAGTTTGGATCTCAAGGCTTCCATCACTCATGAGTCATGTTGTTTTTTTACCCTGTAAATCACCTTGTGAAGCATGTTGCTATATAAATCTGTTCATTTATTATTGTTTTTATATAACTTTGCTCTCCATTAGATGGCTGAAAATCCTCCCTCTCTTCCCCGACTACTTTTTTTTGGGGAGCTGCTTTCCTTTCACCACTGTTTTTGTTTGCGCCGGGCGCCATGAGCGTTCCCTTTTGCAATCCAGTAGAAAATAAGAAAACACTTTTTTTTCGGTTTCCAATCCTCTATCGACCGTCCTCATTATGACTAAACAGAGGCACATCAATATTTCAAGCACTCGTGGGCAAACATGGGCACAAAGGAGACAGAGAGAGAGAGAGAAGAGAGAAGAGAGAGATGAGCCACAGGCCGAAAGAGAGAAGTCAAAAAGTGAAACAGCACATGGACGGACAGACAAGTGGCAGTGAACAGGGTGCAAAAAACAAACTTGATGAACAAGAGACAGAGAGCGGTGGTGGTGGGATTAAGAAGGAGAGACTGTGGAAGTTGGTATGACAACTCAAATCACTATTACGAACCAGACTCCAAGGTCAGCTGGGACGGAGGATTAACTAAAGGCCAACCTACCGAACAGAGTCACAGAGAAAGAGCTGGGAGCAGCAAGACTGCTGGAGAAAGTCTGAGAGACAAGAGGAGGAAATGAAGAAACCGAAATGAAGAAAAGGACTGACAGAAGAAAGCCCACGGGGATGTGTGATTCACATTTATGGCAAACAGAGCTGCAGCGGATGGGATGCGTTCACGCCGAAGCTCTCCTGTGCAAAAACCTGTCGTGATATACGAGCAAAGGGCAAATATATTGCTGCTCCGGTTGCAGCATGTGCTTCGTTTTCCTTTCTGGCAGTTTTGAAGACATACAGTGAAAACTGGGATGATGTGTTTTCCATCCCATCCCGTGCTGATGGAAAAGACTGTTTTTTTGGGGGGGGGAAGGGGGGGTACATGATGCAACATTTAGTCAAGAGTTTTTCAGCTGTTTGTGGTTCTCTGCTGTCAAAATCCTCCTCCTGTGTCTGCCTGACGAACAGCAGTGGTCTCTGCTGCTTCTTTATCGCCCTTTTAAACATTTGGTTCATGCAGAGAGATAAAAACGTGCGTTTTAATAAATCTATCCTGAACAATTTAGATCGTGACAGGTGCTGTGTGAAGGCCTGGCCACACCACTAAATGGTAGTCCAAGCATCTTTGCAAAACACTTGCAGGGTGAGCTCACCCCGAACTCGCTAGCCAGTTGGGTGAGACGCTCAGAAAAGCTCTCTCGCTTCGCCCGAGTACTGGCAGTCAATAAAGATGTATTTCCACAAACTCTTGCGTCATAACTGCCCGCAAATCTGTTCTCGTTTGTGCAGCAGTCAGACAAGGAAGACAAAATAAAAGTGGTTGGTGCAACACAGCTAATATACACCAACAGCTTTCTTCGTTTTGTACTCTTCTGCTCTTCTGTCCGCACCACTGACAGTATAAAGGATGGACAGCGTGACACCGCCCGCTGTTTTGAAGCTCAAAATCTGTCCTGCCTCTTTTGCCTCCCGGCTAATCTAAATATTGCAAAGGCGTGGATCATTAAGGCGGGCTGAAATAAGCCTGGGTGCTCAGACAAGCCATCTGTGACAGCACCCACCTGTCAATCAAAGCGTCCACGCTCATAATCCTGCATAACTTTAAGCCTTAATATCATCTGAACAGGTGAGTTCTATAAAAATTCACCCTCAGTACAGTTGTCATGAACGGGGAAATTAGCTTTAGAGACCAAAACTGTTTTTCGTACCAGGCTGTAAACATGTTTATTTCTGCTGTGAAGTTGGACATTTTAACATGGGGACTTATGGAGACTGACTCACTTCTGGAGCCAGCCTCAAGTGGACATTTGAGGAACTGCACCTTTTGGCACCTCCACGCTGGCTTCACTTCACAGCCACGGAGGTTTGCCGCTCGGTCCGCACTTGCTATTGGTCAACAGTGCAAGTTCACAGGTCAAAGTTCACTGAAGCTGCAGCTGTTCACTGCAGAAAACCGCAGATTTATTTAAATCATTTGAAATTTTAGTCATAGAAATTTGATATACAAATACTGTGACAAATATTTCCCAAAATGAGGAAACAAACTTAAAACCATTCACCGGGGTTGGAGGTTATGACTAAACCTGCTGCTATTTTTGGTGTTTCAGTCGGAGACACAGCACATCAAGGGGTCGACCGTATACGGAACACGACTCGACAGTTAGATTTGCAGAAAAGGATTAGCTCTTTGATCGGTTTGGCTCTCCGCTCTCAAGTTTTTTCACACCTAGTGCAGCTAGGGCGCTATTGTAGTTCATTAGCCGTGCGTCAACACAGGTTTATGATCTGTTGAAGCATTAACTACAAAAGAGGAAGAAATTTGAGGGCAGTAAAAACACTTCAGACCCGGAAAGAAGCTCCGAATATTTAATGACTGTAGAAAGAGAATATCCTGAATATAATGCATCTAATATCCCACTAAAGACGTGATATTTTCTGTCACATTCATTTTTGCTAAATGAAAAGTTTTTTTTGGAGGATTTGTGTGCTTTTCATATCTACAGGGTTAAGTGCCTTGCTCAGGGACAATCGCTGTGTTATTACTGTTAAAGGAAAGCTGAGTACTTTGGCCTGCCCAACTGGGTCCATTTGCAAATGACAAATTTGACCCAGATCTAGTGAGCATCAGATAAATTAAAGCTTGACAGATATCCAATGATTTCTGAGTTTCAAAGCTTGGCTGCAGAAAACTCCCCGCGTGTGTATCGACTGCTGAAAACTAACACGGACATTAGCGGGCCGTTGATGCAGGCTGGAGTTGTGCTTGGCCTTCACGGGAAATACACAACAGACATATGATTTGACATTAAAAATAAGATGATGACATATCGTCACACTTATGTTGTATATAGGTTCAAATGTGTTCATAGTGAGTTTGGATCTTGCTCCTCATTCTGTATGCAGCGCCTTCCTCCCCTGATTATCAGCGCTCTTCACCAGGGCTCAAACCTGACAGACACGTGCTCGTCTCTGGGAAAAGAGAGTAGTGGGAAAAGGAGTCAAAGAGTGAGCGGCTCTAAAGTGAGGCCAGACGAAGCTTATCGTTATCCAAACGTGAACATCATTCGTTAATCAGACCCTGACCTGCTTTACCTGCTAAAATATGAACTCACTCTTCATTTGGATGTTCCCCCTCTTAACGCCTCTGCTGATTCACTCTGAATCTCTATCACTCCCCATCAATCTCCATCTTCACTTGCTCTCTGCCTCCGCCTCTCTCCTTCACAATATGGCCCCATGCTGGCTGAATGTAAATCATATTTCAGTCTCTTTCATCAGGCTCTGTGCTCTCTTAATGTTCGGTGAGCAATGCCAACATCACCAGGCACCACTATTTATACACGATGACTCTAAAGTGGCTCGGGATCCGGCTCTGTTTTCAGCCTCTCCAAATATACACCGAACCACGGACCTGACATGGGCTGACATACTGCATACCTAGTTTGTATTCCGGGGATTTAAATCTATAATTGTGCGAATGTGTAATACAAGCTCATGCATGGGGATGAACTCCGCGTCACCTTAGCATACATATTGAATCTAAAGTGTCCTGGACAGTCAACCAATTTGTACCAGACAGAAATATTGAACTAGCGGACGGATACGCACAAAATCCTGTGTGGTCGGATTCCCAGAGGATGAATCATAGCGACTTTGATAATCCCCCTTACTTTTCTTCCTCTACCACCACAAGGTTGAGGTTTTTAATGAAATCTCTCATAGGCTGCCATGAAATTTGGCCCAATACTTTCTGTTACAGGTCTGTAATTTCCTCAAAAGAACTCTAATTTGGTACTAATTACAGGGAAACCAGATTATTATTATTAACCCCATTAATCTGCCTTTATCTGGCCAGTGCAGCTGAAGATGTGAAATGCAAGGCAAGCGTTCACCATAACAGCTGCATCAAACTTTCATCTGCACTTTGACGAGCTGCCAAACTCAACAACTCCAAAGATTTTCCTTCTGTTTGGTGCATACAACCCTCCTCGCCTCCGTGTATTAATAGAAACATGGCACCGTAAAACTGCACCTGTAACACGTAACGAAACAACTGGGACCGATTTCTAGCAACAATGCAGACTTAATGAGCACAGCCTGCCAAACTTTTGCTATTTAATTTGCTAAATCATTAGATGAAGGTCAAGAAAAAGGTACTCGGCGAGGCGCTTTCTGAAACGTGTGAAGAGAGAACGTCAAAGAACCGAAGATAAGAGCTCATTTAGATACAGCCTGTGAAAAGCGACTTTGAATTTAGTGCTGGTTAGCAAGTGTTTAAAGGCTACAGCCGCACAGCTAACGTGGTACATGGCTAAACACCAGTGTGTTGGCATTTACTCTGCAAGCTCGACTCGCTCTTGCAGCCTTACAGAGCTGCGAGCTCGGCTGTAGACGCCTGTTAAACTGTAACCTCATGGTTCCTTGTGTCTCCATGCTCCTTTTTTTTTCAGCTCCGGCTCAAAGGTTTAATTATTAAGCTTTCTCTTGTGATCCACAGCCAAAATGATTTGCATTGGAAACCTTCTGAAGAGCGCTTCCTCTTTTTTTTTTCAGCTTTTTGCTATGGCAACGATGAATGGCGCTTCACTCACGATAATATAGTGCCATAATAAATGATTAAAAAAGTAAAGCCTTGAGGTCTTTGGCTAATTGTTGAACACATATGCTCTTGTGGGGCTGTCAAACTGCATTAGTGAAGGGACAATCTGAGTCACAGCACATTCTGTATGGAAAAAGGCCTGCAGATATGCATCCATTACGCAGCAATGGGAATGGATTATCATACGTTGGAGTAAATATGCACATGCTACCACGAAAAAAAGGAGCTGCTTTAGCAAGCAGTGACAGAAATAGAGAGCACGTCTGTTTCAGTCCCCCCGAATCCAAACACTAAACCAACGGCAGGTAGGCAAATGAGTGTGAGCCATTTGAATGAGTCAGACGGAGCGGGGAGTTTCAAAGCCGCGTTTGGCTCGACCACGTAACCGCTCGACTATTCTCAGAGCCGAGCGGGGCGAGCAACAAGTCATCATCACACAACAGACAGAGCAGTGCGTCACACGCGCGGCTCCGCTGCCAGCTCCATTAAAAGATTTGAATCTGTGAAACTGAGACGAAAGAGATGCCTGGTAAAAGTTAATGGAATTTTTACGAGCTCAATGGACTTGATGAGGACGCCGGTGTCCTCATCAAGCCTGGATCAATTTCTTGCAGACACATTGTGGCTTTTAGTTTATTTAATATTTAATTAAGTGCGTTTAGGAACAGGGGTGCATATTGATTGATTTTGATTTTATTTGCGACGGGGGGCCAAAAGACTGTCTCATTCTCATCTTTTAGAATGTCATCTGACGCTTTAAAGTGCGATTTTTTCCAACATGGCAGAGTGACAAATTTCACACTCTTTGCTTAAAAGCTGGAGCAGGGTATGAAAAGAGTAATGCGTCGCTCAATTTAGCGCCATTTTAAATGGGACGCGGCCGCGATGCACAGAGGCCATTTGTCGGGGATGATATGAAAGCTCGCCTGCAGGGGGAAAAAATAATCTTTTCAGTCCATTCAGACGGACGTAAAAATACATGCGAGGGGGTCGGCGACAGTGACGGCACGAGTCATGAAAATAAACCAAGGTAACATTCCAGACACATAGTGACACTGTTCACTCAGAGGCCAGAGAGCATGAGTCCTCCACCTAATAAAAGTTCCCCTCTGGCTGTTATCCCGTTAACTTCAACCTGTGCTGTGGAATCCATTCATGAGACGCATGAGAATTATTAAAGATATTTCTCCAATTATGCAAATCCTGATTATCTTGACAAGAGCAAAAGCCATTTTAAGACACCTTCAGGCACTGAGAAGCAACGCCAATTAACAGCAGGTGATTAGTAATTGTCTCACCGAGATAAACTCCTGATATATCATTTGTTATTATTCTATACAGTGGCTGTTTGTGAAGATCAGCTTTCTCTCTCAGTGTCTCTACACTGCCATCCACTGGTCGACGGCAGCCATCACAACATGGGCGAGTGCCAAGTCAGGTCATGAGCATTCGAAACATTAAGTTATGTAACCGGTAATTAATGCACAAACACTTTAATGAACTAGTGGAGAATAATGGAAGCTTTCAAAAGTGCAAATGTTCGACATTCTTGATCAGTGGCTTGTTTTTGTGCATGTTTCCGAGCACTTGTGTGCAGCTGAGCTGAGCTTCTAAGAATTTTATCACTTCACCTCATCTGTCTCATGCATTTGCATCAGTGTGTGTGTGTGTGTCATGACCAGAAGGTCAGACAGATGTTGTAAACACAAGCCAGCGTCCCTCTCGAAAACACACGCACACGCACACACGCTCTTTGCTCTCAAGATAAACCATTTGCATCACTTCACATCTGGGCTCGTTGGAAGCGCCGACTGTCCCTCCCCACCCTCCCCACCGCTGATCATTTTGGCCACAGCTGAGCAACCACCTGGGAACCCATCAGTCATTGTTATGGCTGTCCAGCCAATGACATCGCACCGTTTAAATAAATGAAATGGGGCACAGAAAGAAAAATACAGTGTGTCATCAAATATTAAGCTCAGCAATACAGATGAGCTGGAGACAAGGTCGTGTTTTATAACCAGCCGGCTGCAGAGCTTCAGTCCTCTTCTCTCTCTCTGGAAATCTGGGAACACTGCCCATACGCTCCATTAACACCGACTGGAGGCTTTTTTTTTTCTTTAAGAAAAGATAGGAGCAGAATATAAAGCACTCATCATACAGCAGCCAAGATGCAGCATGTTGTAATGCCATCATGTGACATACAGCCCTCTGACCAGTGCAGTTTAAAAATATATATATAAATAAATGATCTTTCTCTCTCCCCTGAGTGAAAAAGTGAGGGTTCAGTTTGAAAGTAGAGAATAAATGCAAGACCTGAATCTGATGGAAATGTCTCTTTATATTATGTCAGCAGGAAAAGGTCAAGTGTAGTATTCCACAAAGAGTCCGTTTTCCCAAAAAGATGAGGTTAGCAGAATTCACGCTTCAATGAGCAGATTAACTCTCTAAAGCAGCACTCATATTCACAGTTTATGCGAGGTCAACTGCAGAGTAAATGCTAAATGTAAGATTGAGAAGTAGAAAGACAGAAACAAACACGGTATAGTTTAAACTGACAGTGTCCTTGGTGCAAGAACATGCATTCAGTCCTCTACCAGTTTTCACCCAAGCCTTCATCTTTGTCAACTCCTAGTGCTGTCAGAAAACTATTTCTGCAACACTGATTGGAAAAGGTTTTGGAAGGCACTGACACTGATGCCATCCTGCCATGATGAATGTTAAGTCCAATATTCACTCCCTTCGTAGCTCCGTTGTTGGTCCAAAGATATCTGATATAAACACCAAAACTGTTTTTTGTACCAGGCTGTAAACAAGTTTATTTTTGCTGTGAAGTTGGACATTTTATCATAGGGGCTTATGGAGATTGACTCGTTTTGTAGCCAGCCTCAAGTGGACGTTTGAGGAACTGCAGCATTGGCTCTATTTGCCAGCCACGGAGGTTGCCGCTGGGTTGCATACTGTGAGTTTTTAGAGCTTTTGACAGAAAAGAGCTGCCTGTTGCAGCTGAAAATAACTCTGACATGAGACTGAACCAAAACAGAATAAGTGCCCAAAAAAAACAAACAAAAAAAACAAAACAACGAGCTGAAAGATGCTAAACGTTCCATAAAGCTGAGTCTGTGGATAATTATCTGTACGCTTGTAAAACAAACAGCCTTTTGATTAAAAAGAAAAAAAGGTCACTTGTGCTATCAGTCTGAGAAAGTTCTCCTAATGGTGAGCCAAAGATAGCAGAGCTTTTCATCCATCTAATGGTCAACGAGACACTGGAATGCAAAACAGCCATAATAAGAGCTCTTATCTCCTGAGAGCATTACGGCTCACATCACAGTAACCCAAACATTCGTCTGATGACAAAAATAAGGACACATAAGCCTTAACAGCTGGACTGGAAAGGCAAAAGCAAAACCTCAAAAGATGCTGCCTTGCCTTTAGTGATGTGGATCATTAACTACAGCAGACTGTGAAATGTTTTTTCATCTCAGGAGCCAGATGTGATTTGATTCTAATAGAATCCCTCTACTCTGTCTCCGGCCTGATGGAGAAGCTTCGCGCTGCTTCCAGCAGCAGCCGACATACCAATTACAGAGTTATTTTTAAAACCCTGCTTAACCATAAAGCTCCCCGAAATAGGTCTTAAATAACAGGGTGTCGGATATCAGCGAGCCAGTGGCACTGCGCAGACGCAGACGGTGTGCATCTGTGCCACCAGTCGGCACTGGCACACACGGAGGGGACTACATTCCCCATGATCCACAGGAATAAGAGTTTGGATCCCGTGATGAGAGAGTTTTGCACGCACTATTAAGCTCATTGTCCTTGGAAGAGTTTGAGGGGTTAGATTTGATGTCGCGACCACATTAGGAGCAAAAAGTAGGTCATCCGGGCCTTTTTCTCTTCTCATCAGACATTTGCTAAATGGGAGCTTTGCTCATAATGACCCGCTTCACTTCCAGCAGACTTAGTTTTTCCTCTCAGAGAAGCCAGCTGAGATGGAAAAACAAAGCGGCAGAGAGAAGGCCACCCTCTCTCTCTGGTGAAAAGAAAAAAAAAAAAAAACGCTTACAGAACACATCTCACTGCCAGAGTCAACGAAAATGACGGAAAAACCCCGAATCACCGGCACGTGAATCATATCGAAAAGAATGGAGAGATAAGCTACATCCTGTTTTGTCTAAAGGACCAGTAGGGTCATCCTCAACAGTCATTACATAAAGAAGAAGACAGCTTACAACAGTGAAATCGACAAAGTCTACAGTTTCACTGCTCGGAAACTAGATCCCTTTAGCCTGAGGAGTGACCTCACAGTTAAGTCACCACTATTGACTTTACATTTCCAAGTTTCTCTGAAGGTTGCGAAAGCTCCTCAAGTTGTTAAAATGCAGGTCGCGTCAAACCCATCCATCCGCCTGGCACATTCAGAGCCAGAGTTCAAGCCATTAGCAGTTACATAACGGCCAATTTACCTGGTGAGAAGTTGAAATTTCATCGCACATAAAGCACAGATCACACCAAAAGTAAATCTACAAATGCACAGCACAGGTAGCACTTACTGTGTTTGCCCCAGCAGGCTTCTCGAACATCCTCTTCAGGCTATCAAGTGGGATGTCAAACCTCTCAATCCTCTTAGCAGCCTGCAGGTCCTCTCCGCGTGCTGGATCGTCTGATGCCTCTACCTGCGACCCACGGGGACTACGGGAAACGAAGCCCGAGGTCGCCGACACTGCGCCTGCCACCTCCTCTCCATTTCCTGATTGAATTTCCATTGTTGTAGAGAAACTGTATCCCCCACCTCCCCCCCACACACACACACACACCCTTTCCCTTCAGGCTGGTGCTCTTGGAGGAGGAAGTCTATTGTGCGAGGTTGAAATCAGGAGGGGTGAGGAAGTGAGGGAGTTAGGAGAGGGTGAGGAGCACGAGGAGATGGAGATGCAGGAGCTTTTGCTGGGGTTCTTCTCCGTCTGGGAGGCTCTCTGGGTTGTGCAGGCAGTGGCTGGAGGGAGGAGGAGAAAAGAAAAAAGTTCACAGGGAAAGTTTTTTTTCCCCTCTCTCCTCTGCCCTGTAATTACTCATACACACACACACACACACAGAAGCCTATGTAAACTCACATGTGGGCTCAGAACAGCAAATTGAGATATGAGTTGTGAAAGCAGGCCAAAGGAGTCACGACAAGGGAAAGAATAAAGAGAGTGGCTGTGACTTCGCCTGATTTTATGGCAATTACTTCTAAACATGATTTTGAAGTGATGACGTCTTGTTTCAGAATCTATTTCAGGACTGTAATGGATGTTCACATGCTCTGTGGTGGCAGCAGCACGGTGTGAACTAACTTAGTTAGAACTAACTTAACTTAGTACTAGTAGTAATATCCTTTTTATGCTCTTTTATACTTCTACTCCACTGCATCAAGAAGAAAAATGCACTTTTTACTCCACTTTACTTTATTGATCAGTTCCATTTAGTGCAGCAGAGGCTTTCCAGTGAGGCAACATGCACCACAGCAGCGTCCTGACTCTGTTTGACCTGAATGGAACTGAACCTTAATTAGCATCATTGGCAACGCCCGTGTTTACTACGTCTAAACAGCTAAACTTATCAGCCAGCAGGTTTGCCAGCTGTTCAAACGCGCCTGATTTTTTTTTTTTTTATATTCATAAATAAGTTATTAAACTAAATGCCAGTTAGCTAGTTCACCGACAAGCTCTGCGGGCAGTCACCCACCTATTTCACACAGACAAAGAAATGTCATTTTGTGGTGTGACCATGCGTAACAGAAGACATCCGCACAAAGACAGGCGTGAATGATTCAATTAATTTGACCTGGTGTAGTGACAGTGCACTTTGATTTTTAATCTCAACACCTATGCTCTTCTAACATACACAAATGTGAGGAGAAGACCTTTGATATGGTTTACATGTATACACACTGAGGGGCTGCTGCATAATTGTTACTATCTTTCATACTTTAAGTCTTACTTAAGTAAAAATATTAGCCACATGTACTAACAGTTCAGTACTATTACTTGTAATGAGGTTGAATTAAGGTTGAATGCTTCTGACACACACAAACTGTTGCATGTACCGACCATAGACTGTGTAAAACATCGTAGTCTCCGTGACGTCCCCCACAGGTTTCTGAGGAGCGTTGTGAAGCTCAGTGTGGTCGCTCCGGCAGCCACCATCTTGACAGTCCCGCCTCTGCCAGCTCCTGGAAAACCTAAAAATGGGCAAAGACGTGGAGCGTCAGAAGAGCTGGGCCATGCTGCTGCCAAAAATATAAGTTCAATAGGCGAGTTATATAGAAAGCCTCAGTACAGTTATGAATGTTTAGCTCATTTTATTTCTGTCTTGGACATGTTGGCTTGAGCAACGAGCTGCAGATGTCGGGAAGTGGCCTCTACTGAAAGTTACCTCACGTTACCTCACATGTTGTGTAGCATGCTCACATTAGTCACTGGTAAGCATATCACCTATAGCTGTGTTAAGTTAGCTGTTGACGGTAAGAATGTCTCATTTTCATACACGTGGAATAAGTAGTGAAAGTAAACTAGGTAATGCAACAAATTACTGCTAATTAGTCAAGTAATGTAACTACTTTCCAACTGAGTAATGTCATAGATATTGCGCGTCAACTGTTATGCATAAGACATCTATTGTGTGGTATATTTTGATGGACAGCAGACATTTTATACAATATGCTAATGTAACTAATATCCAGAATGAGGGAGGTGATATGAAGGAAGAAATTTTATGTTATTTTTCTAAATGCTAACTGAGATGGTCATGGTACCCTGAGGATAAACCTTTTCTAATTACGTAACTCTTAACTTAAAGGTCCAGTGTGTAGAATTTAGCTGCATCTAATGGTGTAATCACTGCACTGCAATCTCCTCACATTACCCGCACCTTCTTAGTGTAAAGGAGAGTCACTGTTTAATTTGTCTGTTCCGGGCTACTGTAGAAACATAGTGTTTCAATATGGCGGCCTCCATGGAAGAGGACCCGCTCCCACTGTAGATATAAAAGGAGAATTTTTTAAGTAACAAAAACAAAAAGATTCCTATTTTAAGGTGATGAAAACACATTACATTCCATGTCTGCCTTATTCTGAAAATAAAGTCCCCAAGTCTTACACACTGCACCTTTAAATTCTACTTTGTTTTTATATATTCCTATCGAGCCCATCTGTACTTTGTGTTTAGTGCTAATTAAATAGTACTTTGGCATAGATTTCATATAAAAAAGCGTGAGGGTAGAACTCCAAAAACTAAAGAAGTAAAACCAGCAACAAAATAAGAAAAGCTGCCAGCAATCAAATCTGCTTTACTTTCTGATCAGCTGCTCGTTATGGAGCCTCTGCAGGGTTTCAGGAAACAGATCTGTTTGCCTCACCCATCCTGCCTTTAACACCAGGTCTGGGGTGGGTAGGAAAGCTCATTATTCCTGAACAAATCAAGGAAGGCCTATAACAGCTAACCCCGCAGGCCTGCCCTGCAGTCGTGATGGTGGATATTGTTCATTTTTCACCAGCCACACCAACACTTCCCAGGGTGTGTTTTCCTGCACTCCGTCCTGGCAAGAGAAGCCGAATTAACACGTTAACTCGGCTTCCTCTGCGACTTGCATGTCACTCACACTTGTTTCTCTCTCATCCCGTCATGTTTTTAAGTGTCGTTCTCACCATATTGGGCCGTTGCATCCCCCGGAGGTGAAAATTTATGCTCACATGAGCTGAGCAAGAGGAGCAGGGGTCAAATGATAGAGGGGGGCTGACAGAGGAAGCCATGAGAGATTGACAGCTTAGTTACAGGATCAGGTAAGGCAGCAGGGTTACAAGCCTGAAACAGTCAGTCAGAGCCACAATAGAAACATCAAGACAGAGGGAGCCAGAGAAAGGGCTTGAGAGGCAATCCAGATAATCCAATCTTAATGAATGAACGGTCATGATATATGCATCTGATAGTACTTTAGAGGACACACTATCACTCCATTTATACCAGTGGCCGATACATTATTCAGAGGGGGCCAAAGGTATGTGTGTCACTTTCAGCTGGATCCTGTGTCCACTGAGGGCACTCAGCTTACAGCTTCCTCATATAAAAGAAAGACAAGCATGCAATTTTACGTCTCATTATTGAATTTTTTAGTAATTTTTCCAACGTTATGTCATTTTAGTAACTGGAAAAAGGTCAATTTGGAGAGGAAATAGGACGCTAAGGACTTGTTCTGGACTAATGGAGTAGTTAAGATTTCCTGTGATATGCATCCTGATTTGTTGCATAACTAAAGTAGATACACACACACTGTTTTAAGTGCAAGGCTGAGTGGAATTCACTGTGAGCGCAAACATAATGCCTCCCTAACACACAGCTCCGGAGCAGCTTTTCTTTAATACAACAAGACAATATTTCTGCCCCAGTGGGGCTTCCCAGAGACTGTCTAGTGAATATTCGCCAGGGTAAAAACTGTGTCTGCTTCTATTTAATAAAATATGTTGCAGGTTCTGTATTTGCTCCCACGTTGAATTCCTGCCCAAGGGCTCCAGACAACTTTATTTAGAGGACAGACTGAAATATGATCCCTTCTGATAAGATAAGTTACAATTCTCATTTTATTTTGTCTACAGAGTACCAAAGAAGTACGCATACGCACACAGACGTGAAATGTTTTAGTATTAAAAGATGCTGTCAGTAAACACCCCCTCTTAACATAGTTTGGGATCTACTTACAGAGCCAAAATATCCATCTGGTTCCCAAGAAAAAGTCTGGAAATACAGCAAACATATATACACATATCACAGTTTTGACAGAGTCAACTAGAAAAATGTTTCGAGACTCTTGCCAGGAAAATCTGTCACAGCTCACCACACATATTTCATTCTTGTTGGTTTGTTGATGTTTCAGAGAATGCCATAATTTACTCAAACGGATTTCTGATTCCAACTTTCCCTTTCAGCCAAAGACAACATTTTAGGTCTGTAGATGCTCCTTTTAGTGGATCATTGTAATCTTGAACAAGTTCAGCGTTTTGAGCTATGAAGTACAATACGTTTATATAAAAACTGACCATGTGAAAGAAGTTGCATGATGACCCTGCGATGAATCATCACTTGGTGTTAGTATTTGGTGTCTTTCAGCTCACTGTTTTGAATGTACTGTGTTAGTTTAGCCAAACACCTTTATTAAACGTGTTTGCAATTTCAACAAGAAGCTGTTTTTAAGCTAAAAAGCTACGATAATGCTAACGTTACCTTCCCGGCACCAAATAAGAGACAAAGTTGGTGATTAGCTGGTGAACATAGAGGAATTTCCTTTCCTCTGTGCTAGTTTAATTTACTAAGGACTTGTAGAAGACTAAAAAAATTTAAATAAAAAATAAAACTCTCTCAGGTAACCAGAAACAGGACTCCGATGGAGGTGTTCTTGTTAGCCGTAATGTTAAGTACTGTAGTTTAAAGCTGTGAAGTTACAAACTATCTACGGCGTTTTTGCTTCCACAGCTTTAATTTTGATTGTTTTTATGACCAGAAACATTAGCTCAAAGTTGCTAAATTTAGCTAATGTTTGCTGCTTTAACTGTGCCAGCTTTTTGACTCTTTAAGCTGTGCTCTGTAAACTTTGCGTTAGCACGTCACAGATAAATATTTCAGCGATCCCTCTATCACAGAAGTAAATCAAGAGGTAAACACACCTTGCCTGCCAATTTGTGTGCTGTAATTGCTACTCGTTACATCATGGCTTTAAACGAATGGATGAGGTCATCGTCTGGCAGGCCTGTAGAGCTTAAAATCTGTTTAAAATGTATGTCCAGCATTTCATCTCAACAGGGGAGACCTGGTGATAAACATTTCCAAAAAGGACGCTCAGTAACATTTTGGTTAGATTTATAAGGGTAGTTCCTCACAGGATATGACTCTTCATTTCCACATGTTGTCTTCAGAGGGGTGTGAATTCCTATGAATAATGTCCATATTTCCACATCATTGTTAAACCTGCATATACAGGAAGCCATAAAGCTCTTCAGTTTCGCACACATCACGCTTAAATCTTCCATAATTCCACTGCGTCTTACATGATCACTCAGATGATTGACAAAAGCGTTGGTTAACAGCACCCTGTAATTGTTGGCATTGTGTTTGATGGTCTCATTGTTCAGCGTTTTAAAAAAGGAAAATGTCTCTTATTGGGTTTTTATATCACTCTATTTGTCTTGTCTTTTGCCCATTAGCTTGATGCTTCACTAACCCAATTTTTCAGCGAGGGTCGATAAGGTTTCATCTTATTATCTCATCTTAAATGAAAAATCTCCCCACAGACACTCTTACAATGTTTATTATGAGAAGCTGCAATTTGCTTTTTTGGCATGATCATCTATCCTCAGCCCACCTCCTCCAGTTCAACTTCAGGCACTTATTTCCTCCATTTACCAGAATGCCTTTCAACAGCTCTCACAAAGTGTGCAGTGGGTTGAGTTTCTCAATCATCCTGATTACTATGTATGGGATATCTAAGCTTAAGTAACTGATGGATATGCTGTTTCGAAGCTTTAATAGCAGAACATCATAAATGAATATCAAGAGATAAAATATATCTGTAATACTGGTCTATTATTATTCTCAAATGTGAATATAATTGCTTTCTCAGACGTCAACTGAATTTTTTTTAGGTTTGAGCTGTTGGTTGGGAGGAAAAAATAGCTTCAATTACTTAAATCAGGCTTTAGAAAATTGTAAGACACTTTTCAATATCTTCTGGCATGATATATAGGCTACCAAACAATATATTCATCGTGAAAATAATTGGTATAATTGCAAAAATGATCAAAATACTAATGGACCGTGTACAGATCCCTGTGGCACCCCATTGCTGATGGCAACAAGACTTGATTGTGATGAATCAAACCATCGTTGAAGATTAATCTTCACATCTGGTATCACAGTTCAGAATAACGTCCACATAGTCCAGAACAGTTTAACGTTACCACACTTTAGTGTTAAGATACACCTCTGGACAGGATTCCTGAAATGTACTATAGTGTACTTCACACTGTACACACGCTATGATACTTCCTGCTCACTTTCTAGGCACACGGGTAGACTCAGCAGTCAGTAAGGTTCAGATGACAGCTACACTACTCCAGTTACTGAGGTTTTACTTCCTACCTCACCTTCAATATAACACAACAGGTCACCTGATACAGCCACAGGATAGTGATGCAGAGTAACAGTCTGATGTACCAATAGTGAAAACAGAGCATTGCTGAAGAGTCTTTTGAGGTGAAGTTGGGGTAAACGCTTGGAAAATTTAAATTCTTTGTTCAGAGCTGCACTTAATCTGAATTTTAGATAAACGAGTGCAGCTGGGGTTGTACACTCGGTAATAACCCCTGTGGACTGTAATATTCTCTATACATCAAAGTCGCAAATCAGATCAGTTGATTCCAGGAAGGGTCTTAAGAGCAGGTCACACCGCACAGTGCAGCCATTTGGACAGTTCATTGAAGGTATTAAATCTTGATGTCTCCAGGATGGAAAGCAAGAGTGGAAGCTTTGAGATCATCCCGGGCTGTGTTGTTGGCTTGTTTGACTTGGGGCTTCGCCTGCAGTGTTCTTTAAACAGACCAGACAGACGGGGATGCCATCTGCTCTCCTGACCGGTTCACAGCCACCACCTCCTCCTCCTCCTCCTCCTCCTTTCCTCTGAGTAGGAAAATATGACTGTTTCGTCTTTTTCGCATTCATCACAGCTGGCTGCAACATTATACCCGGGTTTAAAGGGAGCAATAAAACATGATAAAAGATGGAACTGCTGTGGATTGGAAAGGTAGAGTCCTCTTGAGAAATTGCAGGGGTGCATAGGTCTTTCAGTGGGCCACTAGGTTGACACACTTACAAAATCTCATTTACCTTTGGGTTTTATAGAGGAAATATCCCATTCAGTCTAACAAGAGAGCCCTGTATACACAGAGGGCCTTTATGGGTTTCCAAAGCAAGGTCTGCTCACCTTTCAGGGTCTCTTTATGAGCTCCTGTTGGTCTCAACAAGAAAATAGAGATAATTTTTCTATCATTAGGCCTTATTACCCAATATCCATATATATATTGTGGACAGTAAAATGAATATGATAGGATTTAAAATAAAATATGCTATTAAATGCAGCTGTAGAGTCATTAATCTCCAAATGAGAGTCATTTATTGAAGGGCCCTCAGGTTCCCCTGCTTTTATTTTCACCGTTACACTCCTACAGCCTGTCTTCAATGCCAAGTCTGCCCTCTAGTGGTCACTTTCTGTAAATACAACATGGGATTTTTTGAATAAAAGGTGATGTCATTTGATTAGAACAGCTAAAATTCACGTTGGTAAAGGTATTAATGGTGGAGATGGCTGCTTCGTTCCATATTAAAGCTCATTTGTGAATGACACAGCAGCTGTCTGTTCCAAATATCTTGACTGGAGATCTGACACTTGCCAATTAGTTTGATTATCTTGAAATTTTAGGGATTAAGGTATAATTAATTGAATCAGCATTACATAAGTTTTGACTGACAGCAGCACTGGACGTCATTGCTGTTTGTAACAAACAATTAACTAAATTAGGAGCTAAGTGGCTTTAGTGTCAGCCACTGTTATTCAATATATGAACCAGGGTTCTGTTAATTTAGCCACTTAACATGGGTAAAATGATGCACTGCGTGAATGCAGCTCAAACTAAATCGCTCCTCCGGATCTGGAGGACCAGGAATCAAAATAACTGCCGTTTTAAAGGCCATGCACACCTTTGGACTACCCACAAGTCTACCTGAGTTTTCAGTTCAGTCCTTATGATTGATTAGACCTTTTCTCGGGACTGTTATTAGACTCTCCCAAAAGAGCACCACACAACATTTTGACTTATCAAAGAAGGAAAAGTACAAACTGAAGCAGCCTAATTTAATTCAGCCTTTATTAATGCTCTGGGGTCCAAGCAATCACCCACCAGGGTTAAACTTGATATTTATACCTGTGTTTTTCCTGCTGTGACACGTCGGCATGTGAAAAAGGCACATTAACAGCAGAAAAGGGTAGTTTATCTGAACGTCGTCATGAAATTGGCAGTGCTAGAAGAGCTAACATGCAGCTTCTAGTTACTCTCCATGCAGCGGGCACCTTGGTCATCCCTTCATGGGTTGGTTCCACTGTCAAAGCATTAAAGTTTTTCTCCACAAGGCGCAAAACAAAACACTAAATGTACAGGACAGTTTTTCTCATTGTGATACAGTTTCAAATTTGTTACAAGAAAGGTTCAGGACATGATGATGATGGCAGATGCCCTTTCTCGATAGTGTGATTCAGTAGATAGCCCAAAACCTATTGGTTTGTGTCTTGAGGAGAGTTGTAATTACCCCCCAGTGGATGACCTTTACCTGACCTGAGTGTGCTAAGTTAGGTGTGTGTTTCCCTGTTCCTGATTGGTTCCAGGTGATGAGGCACGTCCACCTTCATCTTACAGAGGCAGTTAGATCAAAATAGGATCGTGCAAAACAGTTAATAAGCTACAATAATTTCCTCCTATTGGACTCTCATGGTTCCGTTCCACAATCAACGTCATGTCATTTTTAGCATAGCTTTTATTGAATTAAAAACACTCGTGTGGGCGTGCAGCGTCTTTAAATACTCATGTAGATGTTTCACTAACTCATTTTCCAAACAAATTTTGGATCCGCTTTGCCGTGGTGCAAGAGTGACGCGTCTCATTTGGAACTGTTCATCGCAAATAAACAAATCTTTCTAGATTTTCTTAGATGTGACGCTCCCATTGGGCAACAATGTTTAAATCCAGTACTACATAAGAAAACACAGAGTTAATGTTCCGTTTAATCCCACAAACATCCCTCTGAACACTCTCGTACAGCTCTGTTTGGTTTTACATCCAGCTTTTGTGTCAAAATGTTCCCCGAGTGATGCCAACAGGAAGACAATGAATCATTGATGTGTTAATTACAGCTGAATGGAATAACGCGAGTGGAAATATGCAAGTCTCAGTGAGAGATACAGGTGGGAACGTCAACTTGCCAAGTAAGTCATTTGATTCATGTACTTGGAAGAGCAAATGGATTTTACAGATTTTCTGTTCAAAAAAGTGACATTTACGATTCCCAAGAAGAAAAGCTTTGGCAGCTATTCTTATCTCTCTCTCTGCCATCATATTTGTAAGGCCTGAACTGCATGTTAGGCATCATAAAGAACTTCTATTTTTACGTTAACTGCTAGTTTTATATAGAAGTCCTGTATTTATAATTTTAGAAATGCTGTGTCAGCTGAAAAAAAAAGATGGAAATACAACAAATAGATTATATTTAAATGATGTAATTCAGGCTATTTATTTGTTCCCCTGAGGTAAAGAAACTCCCTCAGCCCATCCTTTCTACACACACACACACACACACACACACACACACACACACACACACACACACAGGCACAGGTCTGTGGGTCACGGAGCAGCTAGACAGCTGAGCCATTTATCTGGATCCCTGGGGAAACAATTACACCCGAGCAGGCAGCAGAGCCGGACAGGCGCTGGGAATTAATGATGGGTTTATGACTCAAGTCGGAGCAAAAACTTACAGTGAAAGGATGGTGTCACTGACCGAGAACACCCCCCCACCCTGCTGGTCATCGGCGCGGTGGTAAATCACCTAATTCCACTTCTCTTTCATGGTATATTCATATATGATGTAATGATGGCTGTATAGTGGACAAAACTCATTAAGACACAACAAATCCTCTGAGGAGCCGTCAGAATATCGTGACACCTTGCAGTTGCACTTTCACTTTCAAGCACTGCCCTTACAGAAATTGATTTTTCAGCCAGTGTAACAACCTGTAAACTCAGCACAGAAAGCTGATGAGGCTAACATGTCAGCAAATTAGCATTCATTTAGAGTTTCTTGCCACTCTCTGAGTGCGAGTCTCTCTTTTTTACTTCTGTTTTTGGCCCGCAACAGCTTCCTGAGAAAATATCTGGCTCTTTAGCTGCTAAATGTTCCACTAGGTTTACTAGTTGCCAACTTTGTCTGTCTACCATTTGGTGCTTGACAGTTAGTGTACGGTGTTTTTTTTTTTTTTTTTTTTTCTCGGGGTGGTGAAACGGTAGCCTGCTGCGTCTGGAAACTATGTTGCTGAGAGCAGCAAGAGTGAGCCAACGCGGTGGAGCCAGAAAACCAAAACACTGAGCTGAAAGACACTAAAACAGTCACTCAAATCGACTTTTGTACTTTTAACAGCTAGATTTACTTTGCAGATTGAAACTCATTGTATTGATATTAAGCTGCCCAGCAGTGTATATCATCCATCCGTCTTCTTTCAGCAGGGTGCTCCGGACGTCCAAAAAGGAAGACACCCAGGGGGGCGTCTTAATCAGATTCCTGAATGACCAGTGTGTACACAGCAGTTAAATAGCTTCACCTTGACCAGCTACTTGATTAAAATACTGCTTACATCACCTTGAATACCTGATACATTTTACACGGTGGTTGGCATTAGGGATCAGCCTGTGTAAAGTCACTACAAACTCATGAATCTTGTAATATCAGAGGAGCGTTGTCATGCAGCAGATGGTCAGTAAGGTTGCTCTAAACACATTTTGTAGCTCCAAATGACAGACTGCAGGTCCCTTTAAGGGAATAATACGAGATAATTACAGTGATTACATTGTTTGGTACTATTTAGGTCTTTTTTTTTTTTCCTGCAGACATGGAACACAACAACAACAATGGGAATGGAGCTATTTGTTCATTATTTATTACAGGATACAGTGCGTCTTAGCCCCAAATAAATTCACATATACAGACAGTTGCAATGTCCTCTAGTGACCTTAGGAGCCACATCAGCACAGAGTTTGAAAGGAGGCACACATAAGAGAACCCCTGTTACACACGGACAGTAGAGGATAGTCATTACGGTGTTTTTTCGTGTTTTTCATCTCACAGTCACGAAGACATTTCATGCATCCTATAACGAACGGTCAAAACATAATCACGCGCCTGATAGACAGTTATTCTAATGTTTCATTTTCCCTCCTCGTACCCATTGTTCAGATTTCAGAGCACACACACACACACACACACACACACACACACACACCAGAGTGTTCTCTCGCTCGCTGTGAAAAAAGCAGACCTCTTCCAGCTCCCCCCCAACTCATGCTTCAGCGTTAGGAGCTGCCACATCCCAGCCCCCACCTCCCCACAACCCCTCTAGCTGCCTCCTCCTCCTCAAACTCTTCCCCACCCTCCCTCCCTTCCTCCCTTCCTCCCTCCCTTCCTCCCTCTCGTGGCCCGTTGCCATGGAAGCTGATTGGAAGGATCACTCCGTCTCTCCAGCACATTGCCACTCCATCTTTGCCAGGAGAAAACAAGACGATTCAGAGCAGAGCAGACAACCCGAATACAGCCTCCTCGAAGTGGAACTCAGGTATCAGTTACTGACAATAATAAAACTACATATGAAAAAATGTAGATTATCCAGTTTAAAAGCATTCTAGTTTTTCTAGAATAACACCAACTTTTCATTACACTCCTTAAACTGTTACTTACTGATTTGTAAACACGCTTGTGTATTCTGACCTTTACGGTCAAGGACGTTTTCCTCCACGCACCGCTAGTTTCATCCAGCATCCATCGAAACAGCATCCTGACAGAACACAAGCTTCAGTACTTTTTTTAATTAGCTGTTAATTTACTAATAATTAAAGCTGCTCGCTGCAGAGACGGGACCATAACGAGCTGCTGCAGCGCAATGATATTCCACCTGACAGATGTTTATTTAGTCATTTCAAACAATATTTTAGCCTCTGTGAAATGTTAACACATAACAAACATATTGGATATTGCTGTAAGCAGTGTTATAAATGCATGAAATACTTTTTATTCAATTTTGGAAATTCAAGGAGGTCGCAGAGTTTAGACTGTTTCTCACTTCCTCTGTGCTGCACGGGAACGAGAAAAAAAAAAAAAAACACACCCCAAAACTGACAGATGAAGTTGAAACACACACACACACACACACACACACACACACACACACACACACACACAAGGATAAGGCTCTTGGTAGCTTTATTTGTGATATTTTGACCAAGCACTACTATAATGGGAAGATAGAACATCCAAGGTCTAGCATTGCTATAGCAACAATGTTTAGGGGCTGGTGTGTGGGGGTTGGGTGGTTAATCACATTTTTCAAAGAAATTTTTATATTTACCTTCCAAAGCTCTTTACATGAAGTAATAATTGCTCTTTATACAACACGGATACAAGATGTTAGATGTACACAGTGAGAATAAAATTACTCGTGGCCGAATTCCATTTAGCTCTTTCAGTGTCAGGGTTCTGGTGTGCATGCTAGCACACGGTCACGGTTTATTGGGGCACTTGACTGGAACAGATCCGGTGTTTATGTTATTTACACGTGTGCTTTTCCTGCTACGACAATTCAAAATGTCTGCTGTGAAAAGGGATAAATAGGTTCTCTTTGCTATGAGTCAGCAGGTATTAGCCTAACTCATGCACAAATAGTTCTATGAAAATCCTCACCTTCAATCACAAAAGAAGCCTCAAAGGGGTCTAAAACATCTGTTAAATTCTAAAGAAGGTCTAAACTGAGTCAAGAAAAGATCAAAATGCCACAGTTGTGCCATTCCCCACCTGTCTTAAGTCCTAAAGAAAGGGCGTCACCACACCCTGATTGGTCAAGAGGCAGAGTGCAACAAGCTGCTTTTAATTCTTATTAGGAGCCACACCCTGCTTAACAGGTGATCTGAATAAACCAATCATCAACTCAGGGGAACGGTGACGTTCAGCTAAAAGCACTTAGAAAAAGGGAGACGACAACAAGTACCAAAAAAAGTACCAAAGAAGAACTGTTAAAATACTTATGGCCCAGGCTGCACTATGCACACAGTCTCTGTAAAATGATGGTGACGATGAATTTAGATGCAGAAAGCCGTGAATAATTTTGAAAATAAGTGAGGTCTTTTGAAATACTCATACTCGAACATTTTGACGAGACATCTACACAATTTACTGATATTTATGTATAATAATCATCCCCTGGATCTCCCCCTGCATCCCCTGGAGTTTAGGATAGAGTACTAAGCTACACAGTCTGATCAATTTTTCTGCTGCGGTTCACCTCAGTGAAAAACTGAACTCATTTATTTTGCACATCATCTCCCACACAGCACACCAGCGCACCATTTCATTTGAAAATATGAGTTCATATAATGACTCCACGTTCGTCCTGCTATCATTAAAGGACACACGAAACATGCCGGTGATTAAATTCCTGCCGAACACGGCGTACACAGTCATGACAAAAGACCTGGATATTATGTCTGTGCAGCTCGGAGCTGTAAAGAGGCAGTGAGTCATCATACATGGGCGACAAAAACTGCTTTTTCTAATTTTAGTCGATTGCAAATCTGATGCTGCATCAAAGTTGTTGACTGAGAGGTTTGAGCTGAAAACGTTGAATTTCATCACCCACTGCGGCACATGGGCATGGAGCAACTCCACTGCTTTGGCTTTAATAATGCTAACTGTGTATTGTGCTGATTGTGGCAGTTTGGAACATGATGTGATCCATGATGTGAGCCCTGACGCTTCAACACACCTTCCATCCGGTTTCAAGAACTATTTAACAACCTCAGAATGTTCAGACCAATCCAACAAAATGTTCCTTTTCCACAGAAATTAAATCATCTCTTAAAGAACAGTCGAATAAATCATCACCAAGGCAACCAACACAGAGATATAAACAATATAAACTCCACAGCGGCCGCAGACACAAACACACACACATTAAAGCTGCACGCTTTTTAGTGCACAGCACGCACACGAACACACAACCCCACGTTGCCTAGCAACGTTGACTCTGTACAGAGAGTTACCTATTATCTAGCGAGTGTGTTGTTGTACTCACCTGTCTGTCTGTCTGTCTGTCTGCGAGCTCTGTGCACCGCAAAGTCCTTCACTATCCGGCTCCGCTCTGTTCGTTCTTTATTTAAAGCTTAATATAACCAGACCATTCACACTGAGCACAATGGTGCTAACTTTAATCCAGAGTGACGCACTTCTTACATTTAACTGTTCCAAATCCAAGTCAGACACTTCACTTACACTTTGTCTAATGCCACCAAATATTGTCTATTTGTCTGCTACAGCCTTTTGTGCGAGTAGAAGAGGCTTCCATCTTAGCTTTTGATTGAGTGGAATTAGTGGGATTTGGTGGGATGAAGCTACTTTTAAAAAAAGGGTCCAGTGTGTAGGATTTATGGTGGCCATGTTTAAAGCCAGCGTTTAGTTTTTCCTTTCCAGGCTACCGTAGAAACATGGTGGTTCAACATGGCGGACCCCGTGAAAGAGGACCGGCAATATGCGTAGATATAAATGGTCCATTCTAAAGTCACAAAACACAATCATTCTTATTTTCAGGGGATTATTCACTAATGAAAACATAATTAATCAACTTCTGCCATACTGTGTAAATAGAGCCCCGTGAATCTGACACACTGGACCTTTAAATCATGTTTGATGCTCATTAACTTGTAATGTTTTTGTTTAAAAAGCATAAAATGAAAGAAACACAACCTTTCTATCTAGTTTACATGCCCATTTCTTTCTCAACTTAACTGGTCCTGTCGTCACAGTGGTGAACAATAGCCGCCTGTGTCTGTTCTTGTGAATTTCAGCGTCATAAACACATTATTCATCCCTAGATGAATGTCAGTGACCCACACTATGTTGAGAATATTTTTCTGCATGCAAAGCACAGTGGAAATGATTGATTTCTCAAGTCATTGTCTCTGTTTTCTCTGATCTATTTGTCTGTGCTGTCAATTTAAATTTCAAATCAGGTTTATGGAAACAAAATAAATTTGACGTCACAGAGCAGATACAAAATAAAAGCATTAGCAATAAGCTGCAAAATAACAAACGTGTAAAAATAAAATATTACACTGTGGGAGTGTGAAAAGCTACATAAACTCTCTGTTTTTACTCAGTTTTCTTTGTTAAAATTGGTGGAATTATTTCTTTTACGTATATAACACAGCTCCTAATGACTGTGGAAAAGAGGTATTTTACCTCGCAGAGTCTACACTTTCCACCCCCACCCCATCAAGTCCACCACATCTACCACCCCCCCTCTTTTCTCTGTGATCTCGAAGGGCTTGCTTCACCTCAGTCAAGCTCCAGCGCTCCAGCCGGCAGCAGCATCGAGCTAACAAGTCTTTGTGAGGAGGGAGAGAGAGAGAGAGAGAGAGAGAGAGAGAGAGAGAGAGAGAGAGAGGGAGAGGGAGGAAGGAAAGGGGGGGTGCAGAGCAGGAGAGAATCAGACAGTGAGAGAGTTGACAGTATGAGCAGAGGATGAGGGTGCAGAGGGAGAACGCATAAGATAGTGACAGAGGCAGAGGTGTTCAGTGCTGCACAATATCTGCTGGATAGAGAGAGAGAGAGAGAGTGTGTGTGTGTGTGAGAGAGAGAGAAAGCAGGCATCATGGCAGCTCTCACTGCATCATCACGACACATGGGGATGTTTGGCTGCTGCTGGTGAACACTGTGTGATGCAGAGGAGAGAGTCGAGGACTTCCTGGAAACCAAAGGCAAGCCAAGGAAACAGGTCAGTGGCGGTCAAACAGACTGACTGAGAGCCTTTGTGCATGCAGCAGCACCGGCACCGTGAGATTTAATCACGTCACAGGATGATGCTGATTTACATTTGTCAATAAGAATTCCCCTGTTAGTTCTGGGGATGTGGACATGCAAAGGGGAGTGGGAGGTTGCGCATGCATGCAGACACGTGAGCAGCAGGCTTGTATATGCATATGTGTGTGTGTGTGTGCAGGTTTGGTGCTCTAAATGGCACCGGTTAGGAGAGCTCAGCCAGGGACGTTTAGGTTAAAGAGGCATGGGCAGGCAGCACAGGAAATCCTCCTGGATCCAAGAAAAACTGCAACACCTTCTGTGACATCACATACAAAGAGAGATGTTAAGTAGTGTGATGTGTTCAGTGTCTCTTCTACTACAGATCTTTCTGGATTTAATATAAAAAAAGCTGTGAGCTGGAGTGTAGGATTGAATACCAGGGAGGCTGAGGATAGAGGAGAGGGGAAATAATGAGAAGAAATAATAACAAAAGAGAGTAAGAAATAAAAAAAGAGAGAGAATGGAAATGAAGATGAGGCAGCAGAGGACATGGCACAGAGAAATAATTGTCTTGCAGTAGGTAGTAAGAGAAAGGAGACAAAGCCTGTGAGAGAGGAAAAGCTTGGGCCAGCATTCAGCTCTGCTGCATATGATGTAATCCTCTACCAGTCCAAGCAGTCAGCTCAACAGTTTTTACAAATTTGAAATTTAAGTGTGGACAAAGTGCAGACGGATGACTGAAGACACACTTCCCGAATAAAGAGGGGCCGCGTGTGCTAATCATCTCGTATCAGAACTGTTAGCGTAGACTTAATTCTCCACAAAAGCACCTGATGGGATGGTAAAATATTAGTTTGTCAGTAGCTTAATGAGTGCAACACTTTATTTGACATGAGACATTCTCTACATGTGAAGCATCACAAAGTTTGGCAAGGTCGCCTAGCAACACATAATGGTGTGGGGCCAATTTGTGCGTAACACATCCTGAATTAATCCTGAATTTCTTAGAAAATTCACAAAGATAGTTTTCCAAAAGAAAAAAAAGAAAAAAATAAATCAAATACTTAACTTGTAATTTTATCTACTTTGTGGTTTCCTTTGTGTGAAGTTAAATTCAAAGGCTTGTGTCCAGTTCTGCATAACTGAGCGGTAGGTGAGTTCATGAGTGGGTCAGATGGTGTGATAGAAGAAATGGACTGGATAAATAAACAGGGAGGAAACGGATAATTCCCTTGTCAGTCTAGCCAGAATGGCAACAGGCTTGAGGATGACAAGCTCTGCTTCATATCCAAACTTTTTTTAATGGTTTGAGAATCCATTACAAATAAATGATCATTCTTGAGCATAAAAGAAAAAAATAGTCCTTGGAAGGTGGAAGAATACTTTGGAAAAACCACAACACACAGTCCAGTTTTTCTGGAGGTACTGCTCATCTATCAAACTCAACTCAACATTCTTTTCAATGCATTCTTCTTCAAAATAAAGTGTATATATATATATATATATATAAAAAATATATAAATGTTTATAATATAGACATTTGTGGTCAGCCATAAACTTTACTCCTGTCCTTTGTGCAGGTGCGACCAGCGGGAGGAGCCACATGATGAGTGGGATCCTGAAGAGGAAGCTTGAGGATGGCCCGTCCCCTTACCTGTCCCTGCAGGGGTCTGACGATGACGAGGTTTCCTGCAGCGACAGCGGCAACAGCAGTGATAGTCTCAACCATCCCGTTCCCTCTGGACTGCTGGACTGTAAGATCCCATTCCCGCACTGCTCCTGTCAGCCGTTAATAGGTTTTGATAAAAGCACTGGAAGGTCACATGGAAACAATATTTAAAATAAAACATTAGTGTAGGGATGATTTTACAATTTTAATGTATCTCTATTGGCAATATGCAACAACAATATGCTGTTTTGCATCTCTCCACCTACAGTATTAGGGGCCCTTGAGCAAATGTTCCAACAGGGCTGAGTACAAAGAAGACAAATGTTTCTGTGAAGTGATTACCATAATTTAACAACAACAGAGATACCAATAAGTTCCATCTGTTATATTATCCCCGCCTAATCTGTGGTGCACCCCCAGGACATATTTTGGGGACCATTTTTGTTGTTGATACAATGTATGTTGCCAAAGAAACATAGCTTACGGAGAATTCCTATTAAAAATTCAGCTCTATGCTGATGACACTCAGCTGTATCTCACACAAAGAGCTAGCATTACTTTTAATGAGACTGCTATGTAACCCAATTTTTGTCATGTCTGTCAGAAATTAAGAGCCGGTGCGGGCTCCCAGTGGGCACTTAATTACCAGTGGTGTCTTTTCAGTCTACCAAAGCCCAATTAGTACTCACTTATAAATTACTTTTGAAGACTTTTTGTCCACTTAAACTTATATTTTGTTGTATTTAGTTTCACTTTATCTATCTTTGATTTGATTTCTTTATAATAATAATAATTATTATTATTACTGTTGTTGCTGTTGTTGTTGTTGTTATTATTATTACTGTTGTTGTTGTTGTTGTTATTACTGTAAACCACTATGTGACTGTGATTATGATTATGATTAAAGAGAACGTAATGATATGAGGTAAAACAAAAAAATTCTAATAAAGAAAATCTAAATTCAGTATACACAATATATACACAATACATACTGTATACAGTATGTATACACAATTATGGGCTTTGATGCTACAGCCTTATTTAGTGTGGTATGACCAGTACCACATTGTAGTTATGTTAACAAAAGATTGGTTAGATTGGTATTATGTATGACTCTTTATTTGTGTTAATGTTAAACTACAGTTTAATATTTACCATTAATTTATTCATAAATTGCTGCTCAAAAGTCTATTTACCTACCATCTAGTAGCATTTCTGATCACCATCTGTTTGCCTCAGTATGTTTCTTGCCTCTCTGTCTCAATCTCAGCCACGCTCCAGCAGCAGTCCAAACGACTGCGGGGCCGCAACGTTCACTTCGAGAGCGTGACAGTCTACTACTTCAACCGGCGACAGGGCTTCACCAGTGTCCCCACGCAGGGTGGTAGCACCCTGGGGATGTCACCACGTCACAGTGGGGTGAAGCGCTTCACCCTCAGGGAGTTCGCTATGGAGCAGAAACAGAGCCACTGGAACATGCTGAGAGATCATCTCAAAGAGGAGAAACTGAACGCCATCAAACTCAAAGTCAGTGACTCAGTGTGGCGCAATATTTGGATCTTGAGTTTCATATATCAGTTTCACGATGATTACCTGTATGATTAGATGTGACAATTGAACTTGAACTTATTCTTAAAGGATTGTTTCTTTTTGAATATTAAAATAGTCACATCAGAGCCTAACATTCTGCATGCCTTGAAGCCAATCTTCAGAGTTTCTCACATAATTATCCTCAGGGTCTACATGCATGTGTAGGCGTGTAATCTTAATTTAACTTTTTCTGTCCTCTAGCTGACTAAGAATGGCACGGTGTCATCCATGGAGGCGGATACCCTGACGCTCGACGACATCTCTGAAGACGACCTGGACGTGGACAACACGGAGGTGGACGACTACTTCTTCCTGCAGCCTCTGACTACCAGGAGACGCCGGGCACTCCTCCGTTCCTCGGGGGTCCGACGCATCGACGTGGAGGAAAAGCATGAGCTGCGTGCCCTCCGCATGTCCAGAGAGGAGTGTGGGTGCCGATGCCGGGGGATATGCGACCCGGAGACCTGTGCTTGCAGCCTGGCCGGCATTAAGTGCCAGGTAAATGGAACTGTGGTGAGGCCCATCTAAAATACTCAAGTGTTGTTCATGTCTGTCTGTGCAGCAGAACTAAGGAAAGCACAAAGTAGTTTGAGATATCTGGGCCGTTGTTGGCTGTTGCGTAGTCCCACTGGTGATTTGAGCATTTTCTAGGTACTCCTCGACTCTGTATATTACAAGTCTTGTTTCAAATTATGGACTAATATAAAGAGTGCTGAGGTTACACAACCGCTCCATGTTGTGAGGTCTGCCAGTCTGGTTGTTTGCCAGTTTTACTTTAAAGCTTTTAAGACTACACTAAGTAGTTCCGTCTACCATTTCCCAGGAGGCTTCTTGCCTGTAGTGCGCTCCCTCTGAAGCTTCTTTGCACACCACTTCTCATCTCACACCATCTGTCTGGCAAAAATCTGATGTCTTTTCAGACTTTGTTTTTAGCTTTATTCATCACTGAATATGTTTTAAACCAATTATGATAATTGTTGTTCTACTCATAGATAATGTGACCCTTCAAAAATCAAGTTCTGCTGCATTAAGGTGGATTCTGCAGTTCCTCTTCAAGCTATGATTGGAGGCTGAATTTACCGTTTCTGTTACGACTATTCAACATTGGTGGATTTAATTAATTTCTGTTTGTGTCCTCAGGTGGACCGCATGTCCTTCCCTTGTGGCTGCACCAAAGAAGGCTGCAGCAACACCACGGGTCGCCTGGAGTTCAACCCAGTCCGGGTGCGCACCCACTTCCTGCACACCATCATGAAGCTGGAGCTGGAGAAGAGCCGCGAGGAGCAGCAGCAGCATCATCAGCAGCAGCCGGAGCAGCAGCTTGTAACCAATGGCAACGGTTACCATGGCGACTCCTCCTTGGTCCAGCAGCAGCAGCAGCAGCAACAGCAGCAGCAGCCGAACCTGCAGTTTCCATTGATGAGTGGCGCACCGCACATTCCCATCATGCACCTCCAGAACACAGGCGACACAGATTCGCATCTGGATGAAGAGGAGGATGAGGAAGAGGAAGAAGAGGAGGAGGAGGAAGACGAAGACGAAGAGGATGAGGATGATGAAGCTTATGAGGAAGACGAGGATGGCAGCAGTGTTTGCAGCGGGCTGTCGGACTGCAGCACGCACAGTTTGGAAACAATCGACCCCGAGGACAGGGAAGACGACGAGGAGGACGAGGAAGACGATGAAGATGACGACGAGGAAGAAGAAGAGGAAGAGGAGGAAGACTGGGATCGCTCCTTGCACGGAACGGGTCCTCCACCCTACTCAGTTCCACTTCCTTCAGTGCTGAGTTACTCTAATAATGCTCTCATGAGCCTCAGTAACCCCTTCCACAACACCCCCTCCATGCAGCATTATCAAATAGACAGCTCTGTGAACGACACTCCCCCTTTCCTCAGTGAAAATGTCAGCGTCACCCCCACACTCCCCACAGTAGAGACCGCATTAGACTCCGAAATGAACAAAGAACTCCACTGCCAGAGAGAGCAGCAGAGCATTCCCTGCCATTTCCCCGACCCCAAAGAGTCCCTGACTCTCCAAACTTGCTCACATGTACACACCCGTGAGAGTAACACTGCCCCCGCTGGTGCGGCCGACGAACAGCAGCTGTCGACAGACCTCCAGAACAATCCAGACCATCATGACTCACAGACTGAGGCTCCGGCGGGGTCTGTGCAGCAGACAGAGGAGGAAATGAGAGAGGCGATACAGAAAGAACCAGGACTGCAAATGCAGGGAGATGCTGCTGATCAGACAACAAACACGTCATGCTCAGACAGTACCTGATGATTCAAACCCTTCAGAGAGCCATTGGTTAATATTTGGAAATCTTTATTCAAGAATTGTGACCTTCAGCGGACAGAGTTTGATTTATTCTTGATAAGTGCACTTCCAAAGAGAGAATGAGTCACAGATTTTGACACAGGAGGCTCAAAGATGTGATCACATTTTAGCTCAATTTGTCTCTAAACCTTTATAAGATTCATGGTTTAGATTAAAGACTATAAAACTACAAAGATGAAGCTCAATAAAACTGTGTTTCTGTACGTTACTTGTATAATTTATGCCCTGTTATATAAGTCTTTGATCATTACAGCATGTTTAGTTGTTGTGACCGGCATCTATGACGAATCCAGATTTCGAGGTGCTTGTATTGTTTCTCTATTTTCCATTGTGCTGGTGTCTCATCGTTGCTGCTAATCGTTCTTAAATGCCTGTCTGTGTAGCATGTGTTCAGTTTAGATGTTTCAAGGCTCAACACAAACTGTAAAATGTTAAAAACGCATAAATTCGTTCATACTAAAGGTTTTTTTTTTGTTCCTTTTTGTGCTCAAATTTTGTCATGTTCCTCACAGGATGAATTTTAATAACTTCCGTTAAAGCAGCTGTAATCAGTATATTTATATTTACAATGGATCATATGGCTTCACGTGATAGGAGTCATTAGTCGTGATTATTACCTGATTCTGCAGTTCCCCTCAGCTCTACAGAGCTTCTTTCAGCTCATTGTTTTGGTTGTATGACCCTTAACGTTACTATTTTGGTTCAGTGAGATAAACTCGTCTTTGGCAGACAAACTTAGCCACTAGCTGGTGACGTGGAATATTTCGCAGTTATATGGAAGAGCCATATAGTTCCCTCAGAGTTTTAGCTTCTTTTAGCTCATTGTTTTGGTTTTACAATAACATGAGCTTTTTTTCAGCTAAAAAAAACTCTAATAAATCCATCCTTTACAAAATGGCAGACAAAGTTAGCAATTAGCTGGTAAACATAGTAGACTATAGCAGTTAAAGAGCCATATATTTCCCTCAGGAGTGGGTGGAGAACAAAAACTGAGCTAAAACTTAAAACCTGATATGTCAGTATTGTGTCTACAGCTTCTGTCTGACGCCTCCAAGTAGCTGTTAGTCAATAAATGTTAGAGTAGATCAAGATAATGGACATCAACGCTAGCATGTTAGCTTTGTCATTGTTAACATGTTAGCATGCTGACATTAGCTAACACGTACAGCCTCACAGAGCTGCTAGCATGACTGTAGATCTGAAGTCCATGTGTCAAACCTTCTGATAGTCAACATACTGTGATGTGAACGCATCAAAGCCCTGACAACGAAGTATTCTGATACGATTAAGGCACAAAAATTCAAAATTATAACCTGCCTTTTACTTTGAAATCCTTCATTTTTTAAAGTTTTCAAAATGTCTAATATTTTCCCAGGTTTAAATTATTTCAGTTTCAGTTTAGTTTGCCAGTAATTTCCACTCAGTAACCATCACCGTCTCTTCAGTCAACCTTAAACACATCCATGTGCCAAAGCGTTCAGATTAGAGAAACATTTGTCTGTGCATGTTCTTTATCATTTTACAGTCGTGTGATAATGTGATTAAAGTGCACTTTTGTTTTCCAGTTTTCACATAAGTTAAGGCTTGTGTCAGAGTTATTAACTTTGCCTCTCAATACTGCCAAAACTGGGGGCCAAATATATTTCATGTTCTTTTGGAAACGATTGTACATTTCCACGATTGTGTGAATTAAAAATCTTTTGACATCTGTCTCGGTTTAAAGGTGGTTAATTCATGTTGGTGGTTACCAAAAAGAGAAAATAAAAATGGACTTCACAACACACAGGAACAGAATTTCCTGATCAAATACTGTGAGTATTCTATTTTTCCACCAGCAGATGGCATCTTTTGTTCAACAACTGACTCCTCTCTCCTGTCAGACATCCTCCAGCATGAAGGAGTTAAATCATTTCTAATGTCTGACGTCAATAAATTTGATCATGACATGTTTTCTGCCTCAGGACAATCTGTGACATCGGCGTCGCTCCGAACATCTGTCCTCCGTCAGCAAACAACAAACCAAATCATCACAGGATGCAAAACAAAAAATGTGACTTGCACATGAGTCACATTTCCTGGAAAATTCTGATGTCAACTCACACCTTTTTCCCAGTCGGGGGATGATCTGTGTCACCCAGCTGTCCCATCTTCATTCATGCCCTCCACCAGTGCTTCCAGTTTGAGTTTGTAGCCTCTAGAGAGCGCTGCTGAGTTGATGATGGTGCCTCTGGGTGAGGCGGGGATCAGACAGGGGCAGGAGGAAGCTCTGCTACCCACCTCACTGGCGAGCCTGTTCATGTATAGACATATTTTCATGGCTCGTTGCATAACCACACAGACTCGAGCAGGTGCTGGACGCCGAGACAAAGCGTGCATTCATGCTCCTTCATGATCCTCCAACAATGACGCCCATGCGTACAGTATGAGCTGTACATTAGATTTCTTAAACAACACAAGGTCACCACCTGACCTCTCCCTGTGCTTATATAATCAGACCGGTAAAGGTGTGTTGTGGACCGGGGGGTTGGAGCAGGGAACGCCTGCTTGCTTTTAGGCCAGCAAGGTTGCTTGCTGATCAATCACAGGCAGGGGAGCTGTAATGTTAGGTTGCCAGGCAACAGGAAGGGAGAAGCAGCAAAGCGTTTGGAGGGGGATGCTGGGTGGAGGGTGGTGGGTGGGGTAATCTCAGCTTTTCACCTCCATCTCCCCCTCCCGTCTATCCCAACACCACCTTCTTCTTCTTCTTCTTCTTCCTGTTTGTACCTGTCTGGCTGTGATGGTCGATGGTGATGATGATGCACAATGTGGAGAAGTGACTGTGATGTGTGACCGTGTTGTCCTGAGCAGACACTAAATATGTTGAATAATTAATATAGTGCCGCATATAGAGCACCTTTAAAGGACAGTTTGTTCTCGCCTCATGTGCCGTTCACTCATTTTCTATTCTATTCTCTTTGTTAATAACTATAATTAAAGCTAGTGCATATATAATCAAAGTATGTGTATTTTTTAAATATGATTTATTTGTATTTATTTATATTCCATCACTCTCATGACACACGAGACGAGGAAAGGAGGTTTTTCCTTGCCACTGTCGCCAAGTGCTTACTCGTGGTGGGAATTGTTGCATCTATGTAAATAATATTATGAAGAGTACAATCAAGACTTGGCCTATATGGAAAGCATCATGAGAGAACTTCTATGGTAAATAAATAAAACTGAATTGATGACAGCCATGTGATGCAGCTGAAAGCTCTGAAAGAAATTTTAGTAAGTGGACCTTGAGTTCATTTTTTTTTTTTTTGGTCAATTATTTCCAGTCAAGAATAAATGAAGCTCATCCTGTGTTATGAGTTTTAAAGCCATGATAAATGTATTTAACAGTTAATATATGTTGAATGACATCTAATAATTACAGTTCTTTTATACTGTTATTCATCAATAATTAACTGTTTATACACCAGTTATAATTAACGTTGTATACACATAAAATGTCTAATTAAACCACATGATTTAGTATTTAATATATTCTGCTAATAAATGCTGAAAAGCAGCAGGGTAAATAAAAAGTAATCATACTTTACTTCTCGATATTTTGTCCTTTACTTTAAATTTCAAAATATTTGAAATAAACCTTAAAGAATCTTCCTCCACCCATGTTGCTCCGCTTCACCTTCTCACATGTTTCCTGGCCCAGTTTACCCACGGGAATGTCAGCTGTCTATATCCAATACGATCATCCTCAGGCTGAAAACAGAGCGTCATCTTGGGCATTAAATATCTGTTCGAACCTCATTGGAGCCGCTGATCCATCAACATGAGCTCTCACTTCACTTCAATGAATGCATCCTGCATGCAGAATATGCTTCCCAAAATAAGTTTTATTTTGGAAATCTAAGTTTTGTGTTTTGTTTGCCACATCTTTGGTTATAACAAAAAGGAAAAAAAAAAATGCCACTTTGTCACATTTTGCAAATTGATACATAGTTAAATGTAACATGTACTTGAACCACATGAATGATCCTGTTCAACCAAAGTTCCCGCCATGTTAAGCAATCATACTTCATGTTCAGATCACAGACCGGATGTCACTCACAGAAAAAAAAAACATTTGAACCATCGAACAGAGGAAATGGAGAAAATAAACAAGCATTTACAAAAAATATGTCCTTTATTCTTTTGGCTTTAAAATTATATTACCATATGAGCGGACAGTAGTCACTTCTTGCATGCAGTTCACTAAAACACTACAAGCGCAATGAGAGATGGCTACTGATTGCTTCATGGTTTCTATCTACAGATATGGGGACCATACATGTGTTTCGTCGTGTGTTACAGTGCAGAAAGGAAAAGTTCTAGAAAAAAATGTAAATCAAATCCAAAGACTGGAAAAATGCACTCATATCTACAGTAAAAATGTTATTTATAGTCGGGAGAACATGAACAACCCGCAGACCCCAGTTGCACACTCGCTCGCACAGAGAGATAAGATGCTTACACACTCTCGCACTCGTCTTACAGATATACACGGAGACATATACAGACACTCCAACGTCCTCACACACACACTTACATGTATGACTGCCACACGTGGTATTACACAGCAGTGGGGATAAAAAGTGCTCTTACATCAAATGTAAGTGTGATGCATACTGTGGGCCCAAATAGCTAGATTATATACAAACCAAAGCACTACATTAAAACCACTCGCTTCTCAATTTAAACAACATGAATGTCATACAAACATATGTGATATTATAACCTTTAAATGTGATATATTGTCATGTTCTAGCGTGACAGCAGTTAAAAAGATTGACATTTTCTTTTTAGTATATTTCATTACTTAAGATATTTTCTTTACAAGAGCGTTGGGAGGTATGAGGAGGAGGAGGAGGAAGAGGTGAGATGGAGGAGAAGAGGTGGAGGACAACAAATGCATTGGAGGAGAGATGCAATACGACGACGGATGAATAAGTAGATATGAGTGTCACTTTAAAGTAATAGTTTGGACATTTTGGGAGATACACTTTGCTTTCTAGCTGAGAAGAAGATGAGATGATCGACGCCGTTAGCTCGTTAGCTAACTATGCAGCTAATGCCAGGAGTTGATTAGCTTAGCTTAGCTCAAATTGTAAAAAGTTATTCAAGTTAGAACTAATCAGCAGTGACTTCCCTGCAGTAGTTTTCTGTCCCTCTCTCTCTTTTTATTTAAAGCAGTGAGCTAGAATGTGTGCATGTGCGTGTGTGTGTGTGTGTAAAGCTATTGCTGATACGTTCACAGTAAGCTAACGTTACCAAATCTGTCCTCGCTAACGGTAGACTCTTCTCAACGCTTTGAGAATGGCTCAGGAAGTTCATCATCTTAGTGACAACGAGTCAATGGAGTTTAAAAATACTACTGCAGGGGCATTTTCATACAACAATTCAACATTTCATAACTTCTGGTGCTCATTTTTGGGTTGTAGCTACATGCTAGCTGATCAATGTTGCTTAATTGGTAGCTACCACTAAAACCTGTATTATCTGTGTGGCCTACAACAGATCTAAACTGAATAATGGGGTTGTAGTAACTCAAGTTTTCTGCCTCTTGAAGGAAGTTTTTCTACGCCACCATTACCGAGTGCTTGCTCATGGTGGGAATTGTTGGGTAAATAATGTTCTAACATTATTTTGTTAGAGCCTAGACCTGCTCTATATGAAAAGTGTCAATAGATAAATTCTGTTATGATCTGATTTGGATACGATATTGGGGCACATATAGTTTAAGTGGTGTATGCCCTTGTGCAACACCCTGTAAAACAATAAGTTCGGTAAATTTGGTTTTCCGTATGGATCATAAAAAGCGAGGCACAGCATGTTAATTTGTTGTTGAGCTTTGAGTGAGCCTGACTTACTGTTTTCTCTATTTATATATTTTTTAAACCAGGATTGCTGTTTTCCCTTGCCTACACTCTTATGCTAAGCTAAGCTAACAGTCTCCCGGCTGTAGCTTCATATTTAAAAAAAGGACGGACATGTGTGGTATCAATCTTCTCATCTAACTCTCAGCAACAAAAAGGACTGTGAATATTTCCTGATATGTCAAAAGATTTCTTTAAAATGTGTCTCATTCCTTGCATACATTCAGCTTCTCTGTATTTAGAGACTCGTATTTTCTATTGAAATGGAGAGATGGCAGTCCAGATAAAAACACAATACAGATTTCAACAATCACTGACGGCACACCAGTGAGTACAAGGTATTCGTCCGTTGCACTTCAGCGGTATGCTTTTTTGTTTCAGCTCTGTACACTGTATGAACCAAGAGCGTTCTGGCACTGACCCTGCACTGTACGAGTTTTTCAGATGGTTTTAGTTTCCAGCATTGACTTTGTCTGCCCTTGGTGGTTCTACGACAGTGAAAGCAGTGGACACATTCTCACGATAATGACACAAAAAAGTAGAAAACATTCATTCTCATTTAAAAAAGAAACTCGTAACCAAAAAAAAAATGAACAAAGAAAATAAGAATGCAGAGTACTTGTTAAGTGATACAGCGATTGTTAAATTCAAGACACTGGATTTATAGTAGTAGCAGCAGCACTAGCTACAGACAACTTAACAGTACACTCAAGTGTGTCAGATAGTAACAACAACCAATAGGAAAATCACAAGCGTTTTGCAGAGAGGCTTTTCCACGTCCCAGTCAGTCTCTGGCAGTGTCTGCTGGATCATTTGTTTCTGTTCCCCCTCTGAGAAGACCCCGTGTATTCACATATGACAGAACTTCACTCCCATGTTAGGCCTACCTGGCACATCATTCCTCACCTCTAAACAATCAACACACAAGCGTACATCTACCCCCTTTAGAAGCTGTAAACAAATTTCCCCCAGGTCTCTGATGCATTTTTGTTCCTTTTGAAAAAGTCTATTTCTTTCTGTCTTTCAAGTCTTTCCCTTTGTTTTCCTTTTCCCTATTCTCCTTCTCGTATTTGTCCTTGTCTGACTTGGTCACACTGTTGTAGGAGGGTGGGGAGGCAGTGGAGGGGGTCATGTCCGTTTTGTCCGAGGTGGAGTTCTCGGTGAACTTGCTGATGACCATCACGTCCTTGTCTGGGTCGCGGATTCCCTCCTTCAGCTGCTCCTTGTAGAGGGCGGAGGCCTTCTTCATGGCCAGGCGGATCATGTAGTGGCGGAAGGCTCTCTGGATGATTGTGGCCGACATGTCCTCCTGTTTGCGCCGCAGGGTGGTGGTGATGGGCTCGTAAGACACCTTAGAGGGGTTAGACGCCATGAAGCGCTCCTCCATCTGCCCGCGTAACACGTCCATTTCGCCGCCTTCGCCCAACACTCGCTTGGTGAAGGCGAACAGGATGTCGAGGCAGTGGATGCGCTCGCCACTCACCATCGGCAGGTCCATGGAGATGAGCTGGATCATGTTGGGCTTGGGCATGCGCAGTGGCGGATCTAGAGCATCTGCAAAGTCAGAGAGCTTGCTGTACTCCATGAACTGCGTGGCGTCGGGATCGAAGCGCTCCCACACTTCGTAGAACATCTCAAAGTCGTCCTCGCTCAGCGGCTCGGCGCTCTCCTCCGTGGCCACGCTGAAGTTCTCCAGGATGACGGCGATGTACATGTTGACCACGATGAGGAAGCAGATGATGATGTAGCTGACGAAGAAGAAGATGGCCACTGATGGGTTGCCGCAGTTGCCTCTGTAATTGTTGCCCGGGTGCTCGAACTGGCTGTCGCAGTCGGGCTCCCGCTTGTTCAGAATGGGCGCCAGCAGGCTGTCCCACCCAGCTGAGGTGGTGATCTGAAACAAACAGATCATACTGTTCCCGAAGGTCTCAAAATTGAACATGTCATCGATTCCTGCCTCGCGCTTCACGTAGGCAAAGTTGGACATGCCGAAGATGGCGTAGATGAACATGACCAGGAAGAGGAGGAGCCCGATGTTGAACAGGGCGGGGAGTGACATCATCAAGGCAAAGAGAAGCGTCCGGATGCCTTTGGCACCTTTGATAAGGCGGAGGATGCGGCCTATCCTGGCCAGTCGGATCACTCGGAACAGCGTCGGGGACACAAAGTACTTCTCGATAACTTCAGATAAAAACATACCTGCAAAAGGAAAACACACATTCAGCACACCATTTTACCATCGATCGAAAGCTGAAGCACCTTGAACACCTCCTCACCTACGATGGACAGGATCACCACCACAAAGTCAAATATATTCCAACCAATGGTGAAGTAGTAGTGACGCAGAGAGATCATCTTCAGCACGCACTCCCCAGTGAAGAGCACGATGAACACCAGGTTGATCCAGTAGAGGATTTTGTCCATTTCAGGCATCTGGTCGTCCGTCTCCACCATCATGGTCACCATGTTAAGGCAGATGAGGATCATGATCACGATGTCGAAGGCCTGCTTTGTGATGCAGTCGAACACGCAGCCTTGAAATGCATTCTGAGGACAGAGGAGGAGGAAGGGGAGTCATTTCAATGTTAGTGTGAACCGACAGAGTGAAATCTGCAGTCTGAGCTCTTGGAGTCTTACTGCTGGTCGAGGTATCGGTTTTTGTGGTTTCTTGGAGCCCAGCTTCTTCATGGCGTTGTAGTATTTCTTCTGTTCTTCTGTCATGAAGATGTCCTGACCTCCAAAGTGAAGAGAGCACAACAAAACCTGGTTAAAACCACGTTCTTTGAACTTTAAAGAAATTGCCTACATTATATATTTCAGTTTGGATCTCAGAAGAATGTTTTTTTTATGGCAAAAAATACAAAACTCAAGTGATTGAATTGTGTTTTTTATTTGTATTTTTTCATTTAATTAAGATTAATTTGATTTAAGCTCCAATTATTCAAGGTTCTAATCAAATATTTTGGTTTTCACCCCTTACTGACACACTAATCAGCGGTCAGCGGATGAATGCACGGCGACATTAAAGCCCCACAGAAAATGTCCAAACAAAAAGCTGACTTTAAGAACAGGGACTTTCAAAGCAGGTACCTCTGACACAGGAGGTAAACGTGTGTGCTTTGTTTGTGGAGCTAATGTGTCCGCACTATGACATGCCAATGAGAAATGTTTGTAGTTTTTTTGGTGATCTTGCTGTTATTGAGCATGATGAAAGAATAATTTGTGGGTTTTGTGGTTCTCTAGAAGTACACACTTGCTCTTTAATTTCTAAGTTGGATTTTTACGGGATTTTTTAGGCAGCTAGACAAGACACTAACCCCATAAATGGCCATTTCTATGATGTAAATGTTCTTTTTGTGTTTATGTTTGTAAGTATTGTATATTATGATTTGTCAAGTGATCATGTTGAGCACCGGCATAATCTGTATTTTCTAAAAACAGGGAAGAGGCAGAGGACAAACAGCTAAACAATCATCTTGTGTGTTATTATTTGGGGTAAATTGATTTGCAATCAATATTCTGACAAATCTGCCGACGCATTTCAGCGTGAAGCCTTCATTGGAGCGTGTCTGCCAGCAGTGAGCTCTCTTTTAAAGGACACGTCATGTGATCACCAATCAACAGAAAACACTTCCACCTGCGGGATGTCCCTCCACTCCTCCTCTGTGATGTCACGCTGCGTTTTTATTTCACTTTATGTGATTTATTGTTTCTCTTTCTGCTCCTCGGCTCTCGTTAATCAAAGAGATGAAGCCCCCCTCGTGATATCATACGCGAGGCACACATCGCGCTCTGAATGCTCACTGAGTGCATGATGCGTGTCTGGAGGGAGGACTGGTGTCAACACTGCAACAACCATCTGTGTGACACTGTGGCTGCGGGGCTGCTGAACCAACACCGACTGATACTGTGTCTCAGTCAGTCGAGGCAGACCTGCCAGCACGCAGCAAACACAGTGCGAGCCCACCCCTCCCCCTCCTGGGCGTCGCCAATCCCACATGTTAGCACCTGGTTGAATGGAGGACATGTTTCCAGACTACATCCACTGTGACACTATGTGTGTGTGTGTGTGTGTGTGTGAATGCAGGCTTGGTGTTTCTCAGTGACTCATGCACCCTCAGTAATCCTTGGCAGCAGCAGGTCCTCACCGTGCTGCAGATAATCATTATTCTGGCTCAGTTCTTTCTTTAACACAGCTGAGGCTCTGCTCTGGCTTTGTACCCAGAATATGCAGCTGGCACAGTGTGGTACAGGACTGGGACCTGTTCAAGGACTGGGACCTGTTCAAGGACTCATACCTGTTCAAGGACTGATACCTGTGTTTCACTGCAATAACGCAGTACAGAACCAAAGCTGTCAGTGTCAACATTAATAACTTCTAGCTGCGTGGACCCACAACCAGGGATTTCCTTTGATTTCATCTTTCCTTTGAAATATTATTACTTCTACAAAAGCTGGAGCTACAGTCGGAACTGAACAACACAGAACATTCATTGTATTCATATGAATCAACGTGAAAAATGTTATTAAGTGCCCAGAAGTGTTGCTTCGAGCCATGAAGAATGTAGATAATAACTACATTAGCTGTCTTCAGTCACAACAGTGCTGATGATCAGTGATGATGATCAGTTTACGTCATGAGACTGTTACTAAATGCAACTTATCTTCTTCTTCTGCTGGTTGAAGTTGTCGATGATGACACCGATGAACAGGTTGAGGGTGAAGAAGGAGCCGAAGATGATGAAGATGACAAAGTAGAGGTACATGTACAGGTTGACTTCGTATTTCGGCTGGTCTTCCAGCTGGAATAAAGATAGAATCAGATAAAATGTTACTGGCTTTCACGTGTCAATCCTCTGACACAGAACAGAAATGATTAAGCACACTTACGTTTCGAGAGTCCACGGCTGCATACATGATGTCCATCCATCCCTTAAATGTTGCCTGGGAGCAGATGAGAGATGTGTCAGTCAGACAGGAGGCGGGGGACGTTTCAAATAACCTTCCTCACAACGTTAATTTGATTCTCCCAACAGTCAAGCTCCGCTGCTTTGCTGTCATATCAAGGAGTGGGGGTTGATATTATTATTATTTATCACGTCATCATGATACAAGATGTTATTGGCTTTGTGAGGTCTCACTATTCCATCATCACCTAAACTCTGGTACGCCTCATATTTAACACCGTCGGCTGTCTTTAGCAACAGTCTGGAAAAGGCCACTGAAAGATGTGTGACGCAGAGGACGTGTGAAAAAGCAGCCTGATATTTGGGAGAGCTCCTGAGGTGTCCTCACAACTCGATGAGGTTATTTAAAGGTTATATCTGCAACGTCACGTTTGCTTAACTTAGATTACAGCAGGTTTATATTGTCACATTGTTTTGCCGTATTTACAGACGTTATTTCTCTCTTGCGCAGAGCTCATATGATAACAGAGGGTGTGGCTGGGACTGGATTTAGATTTGAGCAAAATAATCTTTCATATTCTCCACGGAGGGGTGTGCCACAGTCCACAGAGGGTTTACAGCATCAACGCTTTGTGTGCGAATGAGGCACATCATTTTATAATATCTAGAATATTTGATAAACGATTTCATTTAGTACAATTGACAATTGAGTAAAATCTTTTTGTCCTCTATGGAAGAATGTCCATCAGACTTTAAAGGAGGTGTTCAGATACTCTGTTCCTTTTAGATGTTTTATATTCACGCAGCATCCCGCAGGAGATAAACCTCAAAGGTAAACAAGTCGCAGGTGTCTCAAATGAGGATGATTGACTTATTCCCTCAGAGCACAACAAGATAAATGGACTGATTCCCAACGACAAGACTTTGTATGAGACGTATGTTTGTGCCGAGACTAAACTCACCACTTGCAACAGAGCCAGATATCCTGCTCCGACATTGTCAAAGTTGATTTTGACGTTCTTCCAGCGGGCGCTGTCATTGACCAGATTCAAGCAGTCAGTCTTGTTGTTGACGACTTCGATAGGGAAGATCTCGTCATTGGTGGTGTTGACGCAGTAATAGTACTTCCCTGCAAACAGGTTGACGCCCATGATGCTGAAGATGAGCCAGAAGATGAGGCACACCAACAGTACGTTCATGATGGAGGGGATGGCCCCCAGCAGCGCGTTCACCACAACCTGGAGTGGGTGGAGCAGAGACAAACTCAGCACTCTCTCTCTGTCGGTCAAACGGAGGTCTCTGCTTGCCAAAATAGAGAGGCAGTTTGATTTTAGATAAGTGGCCATTACAATCATCTAATCACTTAACTATTAACCTGATTTGATTGAGCTGAGAAGCTGAGGCTACAGAGCCAAGACTGATTTAAAAACATGTACTGCTCGTACATTATTTAAAGCTGTATTTAACATGTAATGTCTGCACACGTAAAGCTCCTAACACCGTACATATCTACAAAGAGAATTTAACAACGTGACAGTTGGAAAGAAGAAGGTGGACAGGTGAAAAAGTTAACATTTGATAGGTAAAAAAGCAAAACAGAAAAAAACCTTAGAGAGGCAGGATGAAGTCACAACATTTTGTTTGACTGTAAATGAAAAAAGACACACAACAAAGAAAAAAATTACAGGTCAAAGGCACCACACAAGCAACGTCAGAAAACAATGCCTCAGAACAGCTATATACAGTAATCCATTGACACAATGTGAAGAAAGTCATGCAGAGAGAAGAAGTACAGTGTTGAATTGCAAGGAAAACGTAACTCTGTAGAAGTTGTAATAAGCATGCGGTCAGAGATAAAAACAATTTAACTGACATCAAACATTAACCCAGAAGAATCAGATTCGAAAATCTAAATTATAGAGGGACATTTAACTTAATAAGTGTCTCTATAGCTTACAGAGACTATAGAATAAAAGTAAAGTGGCTAAAAAACAAAAATAGATGTTATATTAAACTGTATGAAAGCAGCTGGAAGTGGCTGGTGGCAGGTTAATATTCTGAAAAAGTTTGTGAAATTTCACATTTTTCTGTAATAGTTTGACATTTTGGGAAAATAAACATCTTCGCTTTATTGCCGAGAGTTAGATGAGAGGTTTGATACCACACACGGGTCTGTTCGTTAAATGTGCCTACAGCCAGGAGATAGTTAGCTTAGCTTAGCTTAGCATAAAACTGGAAGCGAGGGAAAACAGCAATCCTGGCACTGTCAAAAAAACAAAAAACAAACTACGAGCACCTCTAAAGCTCAATAAATAATGTCATATCTTGTTTGTGCGGAGTGGGGCTAGCTGTTTTCCCTTGCCTCCAGGTTTTAGGCTAAGCTAAGCTAACCCTCTCCTGACTTTAGCTTCATCCTGTATTTACCATACGGACAAGAGAGTGGTTCCTATCTTCTCATCTAACTCTTCTTAAGCAAATAAGGGTAAAAAAAACATTATATTTTACAGTTTTACCTGCATTTTAAAGCATGTTAGTGGTTTGAAGAATTAAATCAATTAAAGCTAATCTAACAAACTGCACAGGTATACTGACTTCCAGCTTGCCCATAAGCACTTATAATGTATAAGTGGGTCTTGTTTTGCTGTTATTCCAGATGTCCTTACCCTCATGCCCTCAAACCGAGACAGGGCCCTCAGGGGCCGGAGGGCTCGCAGTGTCCTCAGAGATTTGATGGCGGTAAGCTCAGAGTAACCCAGAGCGTTGGCTATCAGGCTGACTAGGGACACCTGAGAGAAGATAATGACAGAGACAAGCAGGGTGAAAGGTGAGAAATGAAAAAGGTCCCTCTGCACAGAGCCAGCCTGGGTGTTTGAACAAGATGGTTAATTAGGCATTAATGATTAGTCTGCACACAATTAAATAGATAATAAGAACAGAACTTCAGCTAAAAAGATGTGACAACAATGAGAAACCAGGCTATATGGTATTTACCCCTGTATGATACTATTAAAAAAGATGCCACTCCCTCATGTCTGTATGCTAAATTTGAATATACAGTCAGGAGACTGTTAGCTCGGCCTAGCATAAAGAGAAACTGCTAGCCTAGCTCTCAATTTGTATCCTGTTTCTTTAAATTTAACACTAAACAGTGGTGGTACTCCTTAAAACCATTTCAGCTGCCGTGTGTTATTTCTACATTTTAGCTTGTGGACAGGTTAAACACAGACATGGATATGTGTTAATTCATGAGCTTTCGTGGTGCTGGATGCCAGATTTGTGCAAATTTCTGAGCCAAAGTTATCTGTTTCCCCCTGCCTCCAGTCTGCATACTAAGTTAAGCTATGCTCCATAATTAGCATAGAAATGATGTGGTATCTATCTTCTTATCTAACTCTCAGCAAGCAGACACGTATTTCCCAAAATGTCTAAACTATTTCTTGAAGTCTAAATCTTTGATTTAATGCCAGACTGGAAGCGTTGGTCTTTTGACTGAATACATACGTCTACAATGAGGAAGTCGAGCCAGCACCACGCGTTGGTGAAGTACTTGACAAAGCCGTATGCCACCCACTTCAGCAGCATTTCCAGGATGAAGACGTAAGTGAAGACCTTGTCTGCGTATTCCAGCATTGTTTTGATGGTCCTCCGCTGCTCGATGTATACGTCCTCAAACGCCTGTACAGAATGGAAGAAGTAATAAAGACTGCAGGTGGAAACACTGAAGCAGAAGTTAAAGGGAGGGAATTAGCATTACGGTGGTAGAGCCTATAGACCGGCAGCGCATAGACAGACATATTGACCCTTGAGGGTCTTCGGTTAACTTGACCTACTTGCCTTTGGACTGTGAAGTGAAACCACAGCACCTGAAGGCAACCATGGTGAGCAGGGCTGAGATGGTTAGCCACTTACCCAACATGCTGTTCAAGTGTTAAAATCATTTTGGGAGGTAAATACACGCACTGTACATAAACAACTAACATAAACTCACCAGCGCTCCGCTGCTGAGCAGGATCATGAATATGATGAAGGATTCAAACCAGTTGTGCTCCACTATGATAAAGCAGGTCTTCCTGAGTGTCCACCAGCTCTTGTACTTTGGTCCCTCCTCGTTGATCTGGCAGCACTGGAACCTGCGCACACAGCCTGCACACACAGGGTTCATGAGTCTGTAATACTTCTTGTAATCTAATCTGAGCGTATTCAACTATTTTATGAAAAAGATGCAAACACAGAGCCTGGAAAGTAAACAAAATGGCCAAATGATAATTCAGAGATGCTGACAAAAGGTAAATACTACACCAGCACCCATCTCCAATCCTCAGTAATCATATTTTATTTCACTCATGAAACACTAAAGAGGTATTTGCAGATTCAAAATTGTACTGAAGGTGTGTCAGACTAAATGTCAGGTTACATTACAAGCACAGACAATCCCGCAGACTACTTTTCTTTCTGTCCTGCTGAGCATTTGTATTCACTGTCACTCAGCGATGAGTATAACACACAGGCGCTAAGCACAAGCAGTTAACGCGATTTACTCCACGTCTTTAAATGTGCCGTAGAAGCGTTTCATCTCCCACCTTTCTTGCTTTGTCCCACTTTCCCACTACCCGTCACCCTCGCATCCCTCTCACCCTCAGTGAAGCAGGCCTCTGGGTCCAGTGACTCCTCTGGCTCCAGCTCCACCGAATCCACCCCATCTCCTGGGGGGCGAATATCGACTGTGCTCCCCTCCGATGAGCTCAGACGCTGGGGCTCTGCATCGAGCTTCTGCATGGACGAGGGAGAAGATGAGGGTACAAAGTTACACAATGGTGCCTGAAATGACGGAGGTTCAGTGGTTATTGGAGCCAACCTTCTGAGCTGGTTATCATTGTGATTCTCCATTCACATGTACTCCAGTGCCACAACTGCATACCTTAGTGTGGAGACTAGGCACTGTAATAGCTCACAGAGTTGGGCTCTTTAAAGTCATTGTATTATCATTATCACATGCAGCATCGATCAAATGTACCTACAGGCTTTGATATTAGTTTTATCTGATGGCTCAAATCAGATTATGTGGCAACACATACAGTAAGGGAGGGTTGGCGTTACGGAAATGCTCTGTGGGTACGTTTGATGTGACCTCAGTTCGAGGAAGAGTGCATGCAGTATTCCAGTGCATTATCAATCCAAGCCTGAAATAGTACCAAGCAGAACGTGTGCTTAAGTATTTTCATGTCCACTGAAAAATGACCCAAAATCATGTTTGTCTATAATTTATCCCCCTTTAAAAATTGCTTCTGTGAATACTAATTTCCCCACCCTCACAGCTAGAATCCACCCACAGAGGCACCGCTAAACATTATCCTCAGTGGCATGAAAACACGTTATTTCCATTCCTTGAAAGCAGTGTACAAGCTTCTTCTGTTTGTGTTGAAGTAGACGGATAACCACATTAGCTTACCAGCAAAAACCAGTACTGTGCACTGTTTATAAGACAGCATGTGGTCTGGCGTTTTTTTAGTTCCCATTTGTAAAACATGTTGAATTAGCACCCATGCATACCCAGAAAACATACAGGACTATGTGTGATATTTTCGTCCTTCTTCTCAGCAATATGCAAAACACATGTAAAGACAAGTGTTGCTGCTGATCTCAAGTTCATTTCACTGTTTTCCTTGCTAACTCTGAATACTCTGAACCCTGGCAACACTCATCTGAAGCCCTAAAATGCAGTGATCTTTCTTTGTATATTACAACATCATCTGCATAGAGTGAGACTTTTTGTTGTCGTAAGGCTTCCTGTCTGTTTTTCTTTGGGCAAACATGGTGTTATATGGCCTCATGTCTGATCTGTCTGGCGTGTGAAGTACAGGAACATGTCATCCTACACAGTGCAGCAGCTCTGATTGCCGTGGGACCCAGCTAATACGGCATGGGAATGATGGAAGCATGCTGCTCACGAGTGCATCGTTTTCTGGGGGGTGTTTCTCCATTTCGGTTCTCTTTCTTTTCTTCACCAAGAGACACATTTGAACCTCGTCTGTGCGTGGATTATATGAGGCTTTTACTTTTAACCTAGCATGCTTTTATTTGGAAGCTTTTTGGCAGGTATTTACCATATTTGTACAAGATGGGTGACAAGATAGTTGCAGTGGACCAAAAGTGGATAACACAGGCACAGGAGCACATACTGTAGAACAGGGGCGACTAATCAACAATAAGTGTGAATATGCACCACATATTTAGTGTAGATTCAACATCCAGAGAAATTTGGGTTGTAGTTTCTTCAATTTTATATTTGAGGAGGTTAAAAAAAGTACCCTTATTTTGTGCATCATCATAAATAATGCCATGTGTTATCTGTTTTGCCACCCTGCAAAAATCAGCATTGATTAATTTGTAAATTATGTCCTTGGAAAGAATTCCGTAAAGAATCTTTCATCATTCCACTATTTTTGAGTATCACAGAAAACAAGTACATACAAGTATTTCATGTGTGTATGCATGGGCTATGAACCAGACAAATGAATTTTGTCAAACTACAGCAAAATTCATTCCTCCATTCCAAGTCTATTCCCCCCCCTCATTCTCCTCCAACTCCTCCCTTCCTTCATTCTCAAGCTCGGAGTGTTGGATGCCAATCAAGTCCCAAAACCAAGTCAAAAACCAAGCAATGAAATCAAAAGCAAAGATCATGTTAGATGAGTTTGTCTATCAATGGAAAAATGTGGTGTTGCTCATTCCTAATGGTTTGTAACTGCAATACAGCCTGATGCTTGGAGATAAATTATGAAAGGGGGTGGGAGGGGGTAAAGGGAAAACTCAAAATATTACAGCACTGAATGTGCTGCTGTACGGGGAAGGGGGGTATAAAGCAAAGAGGGTGGGGTGGGGGACGGAGGGCAGACCAGGCAAAGAACGAAAATGGGCAATCCATTGAAGGTATGAGAAAAAATATGTTGTTTGTCTGTAAATGGCATAGGCAGTCCTCATGGTTAGTGCTATGGTACAATAAAGTGGTCTTACAATTCTCCTCTCACTGAAAACCTTGAGAGCGTCTGTGACACAGCTGCAATAACAAACGGGGGGTTAAACAAAGTAAGTCAAACACACCAAAAGCCAGCATACAACCTCAAGTCTGCTTTCACTGTAAGGCACAGCGGGGGAGAACGTTAGCCACAGACAACAATTTAGATCTCCCTGAACGCATATTCCTCATTAGATGCAATGCTCAAGAGTGGGATGCTGTTTTTATACTGGCAATGACACTTGACACTCATCTCACACAACAGACACACAAACAGCACACACCAAATGTTCATTGTGTAACACTACGTGCATAAATGAATATTTACTAACCCTAATTGGATCGAACTCTATGACACAAAAGGCTAGGATATGTCCAAATATGTTTTAGCTGATCTTTAATCATCATAATTTACCCTCCCCTGCCTACAGGGTGTTAAGATCAGCTGTGACGTGAGAGAGAGAGAGCGCTGCTTGATCCAGATACGGAGCATGTGGTGCCATAGCTCGAAATAGTCTCCTGGGTTGTTTTGAATCACGGGGACTTGGCACCACACCCACAGTGGCAGGTTGACATCACCAGGGAGCACAGTCCCAATGCTCTGTCAACCTGGCACCACTTAACAGCAAAACCTGGCATTTTCTCTGACAGCACAGGCTGAAAAGTTGGACATTTATGCAAATGACGTGCCAGTTGTGAAGTATTTGAATTAGTTTCAAGTGATAGAATATCTGATTTTGATTCTCATATACACTGATTCTCCATTTTGGTACATTATTACTCAGAATCGTGTGATAACACTGAACACTGAACTGAAACGCACACTGACAAAGTGAACCTGCTACATAGGTCAAAGGCAAATTTGAGTCATCATTTGTCATGCGTCTTTCTTCTGCAGCCAAGTCTAACTGCAGAAGATTCCTTCAGTGCCACAGCATGATGAACGCACAAATGAGTCAGCAGGTATGTTATTTTCAAACTGCCTGACTGTGTTCTGAAAAGGCCATCTCTATGCAACATGACATATTCATACATTGGCTGACTTGCGTCGGGTGTTAGCTATTACACATATAAAGGAGCTAATCTGATTCAAAAGCTGTGACTCAGGAGATTTCTGACAAACTGACAGAGGCGTCCAATCAAAAACGCTCATCGTACCTCTTTGCTGCCCTCCACGTCCGACGAGTCGCTGCTGAAATCTTCTGTGTTCAGATTCTCAAAGTCCGACTCGCCCACAGCGATAGGCACCGTGACTGTCAGGCTGGGATTATGAATAAATGACATGTAGTCACACTCCTCCATTGGGTACTTCTCTGTAGTGTCCCCACCAACCACGACCCCAACTACCAGCCCTCCTCCTGGCCGTCCGTTGCCCTCTGTCATGTACACCCCGCTGGGATCTTTAGTGATCTCCACTGATGTGTGGTTGGAGATGCAGTTGCCCTTGCCGTTGCTGTGAAGTTCATCCAGGGGTTTGCTCTCCTCAGCCAGACCCGAGCCCTTACCGCCCCCACCGAAGCAGAGGCTCTGGAGGAAATGGCGTACAGTGGTTTTGACAAATGCGATGCCCCGCTGGATCCGACCCACTGCAATCTGAAGGTTGTTCATCTCACTGTCGTCGTCAGTTGCTGCCAGGTTGTCAGCGCTGAATGAGCTCAGAAGGAGAGCCAGGAACAGGTTTAGAACCTGGGAAGAAATGGACATTAGGCATGTGGCATGCGCTATTCAGATTATCTAAATGAAATAAAGAAGAACTCCATACCACCAGGTTTCCAATGACCATGACCATCATAAAGACAATCAGGCACATGCTCTGTCCAGCCACTTCCATGCAGTCCCACATGGTCTCGATCCACTCTCCGCACAGCACCCGGAACACAATGAGGAAGGAGTGGAAGAAGTCGTGCATGTGCCAGCGAGGCAGCTGACAGTCATCGGAAATCTTACACACACACTCCTTGTAGCTCTTGCCAAACAGCTGCATGCCCACCACGGCGAAGATGAAGACGATGATGGCCAGCACCAGAGTCAGGTTCCCCAGAGCACCCACAGAGTTACCGATGATCTTGATCAGCATGTTCAAAGTGGGCCACGACTTGGCTAGTTTGAAGACCCTCAGCTGTAAGAACATTGAAAATAAGTCTTTTTTTTAAAAAAAGATGATCAACATTCAGTAGATTAATAAATGTAACTATATAAAATAATGTATGTGTATACTGTATATGGATTTTATGTTATATATAACATAAAATATGTAGCTAGGAGATGCTTAACTCTAAATCTGCAGTACATACAGTACCAGTCAATGTTTGGACACACCTTGTCATTCAATAGTTTCTCTTGATTTGTATTGTTTTCTACACTAGAGACTATTACTGAAGACATCAAAACTATGAAATAACACTTATGGACAGTTAGCAGCCTCAGAAATCACCTCAGATTAGCATTTATTTGTCTGATGAGTCAAATCTGGCATTTTTGGTTCTAACTGCTGTGAACGTACGGTATCTACATGTGTGGTTCCCACCGTGCGACATATTGACCCATCTAGTTGGCGCTTAGTGGGACCGTCATTTGTTTTTGAACAGGACGACCCCAAACATATTTTACTTTGTTTACACTTATTTTTTGTTTACCACATAATTCCATATGTGTTTTTATAGGTGTGATGTCTTCAGTATTAATCTACAATGAAGAAAATAATAAAGAAAAAACATTGAATGAGAAGGCGGTCCAAACTGTATTTAGTTTGGTTGTCTGGCAACCCCACAATGACGACAAGACTCCAGGATGTCTCTGCATCTGGCTAAATAGCAACAGCATGTAACTCCCTATACTACCACAACTTTGTGTAGGGAATAAAAGCACAACGTGTTAATTTGTGAGTATGAGAGGTGCCGACAGGTGTATTTTTAGGCTTTAGTGTTGCAAACCTCTTCCCGTTTGCAGGTTTTAAGTTTCCCAGCTATCTCTATGTTTTTAAAGGGGCTGATATGAGAGTAGTATCAAGCTTAACTAACATAACTAACTCTCTTCTGAGAGTTAGTTATGTTAGTTAAGCTTGATACTACAGCACAGTTCCCAAAATGTCAAACTCTTGCTTGAAAAGCAGGCCAGAAATTGTATAATGCTGCAGCATTGTTTATCAGCTTGTTAAGTACTTAAGAGTCTCTGAGTGTAAGATGACTGACTGTGCCCTCAAAGAACCTGAAGCACAGCAACAGTCTTAGAAAGCACCTGATTAGGTGAATAGAAAAAAAACAGATTGTGCCCCCAAGGCCACAACAACTCTCAGTGGGGCCTTTCATGTGCTGCACAAAAGCTCTCATTACATCATTACCTCATTAATAACCTGAATGTTATTGAGAGAGCCACTGGGGCCTGACCCTAGCAGTACAGGTACATCTTAACTTTTGTCATCTGGAGAGCAGACCAATCATGTAACTCAGCTTTTCTACTCCAAAGGTTAGTCATCCAGTGTTCTTACCAATCTAAAGGACCTGAGCACCGACAGGCCTTCTACGTTGGCCAAGCCGAGCTCCATCAGACTCAGACTGACAATGATGCCGTCAAAGATGTTCCAACCCTCCTGGAAGTAATAGTAGGGATCCAGAGCGATGATCTTGAAGCACATCTCTGCTGTGAAGATGCCCGTGAACACCTAAAGAGAGCAAAAGTCTGCTTTTAAACCTGAATCTGCATCATGAAATACAGGAGATGTTATATTTTTGTAAAAACATCATAAAATACTTGCCAGGTTTCCAACTGAGAGGACGTTATCGAACTCTTTAGTCATGGGGTAATGCTCCATGGCCATGAAAAGGGTGTTGAGGACGATGCAAATAGTGATGGCCAGATCCACAAATGGGTCCATGACCACCATGCTGACAACCTCCTTGATTTTCAGCCACGCAGGGCAACAATCCCAGATCAGACAGGTGTTGGCGAATCTGTACCAGCAGGGGGGGCATTTCTGTCTCGACTCTTCAAGTTCTGGAAGAAGAAATTACCACAGTGCGTTATAATAACACGCAGGAAGAAGAAAATAATACAAGATGGCTGAAATATATGATGTGACGCTTACCTTCCATGGTGTTGGTGAGGATACTGGCCACGCTCATGGCTCTCTGCCTGCCTCCTGGTTCTTCTAAGTAATCCATGGACGGCTGGTGAAAACCTGAGCGGCGTTTCTTGAGCTCGGTATCTGTAGTCGTCCCCTGGGGAAAAAAAATACATGCCAATATATTTGAGCTCTGTTTGGCACAAGGGGAGACATGTAGAGAACTTGCCAGAATAAACACCTGCGAAGGTGTGAATCGCCTGTACAGGAGCAGTCTGGTGATATTCTAGATTTTTCTATTCGTCATTAAATCCCATGAAAAGACCAAAACCAAGAATGAATCTATCACACTAACAAATATTGTGTGTATATCTAATTTCTCTAAGCAACAGAGCTTCATCGTTGTTCAACAACAAGAGAGTCAAGAGTCTCAGCATCAGCTGTTGAGAATTTGGTTGAAAACATGCACCAAAGCAACGATTCGCACAAAGGGAATAAATGAAACCTCGGGGTATAAACTTGGAGCAGGTCAATGTGGGGGAAAAAAAGCATAAAACAAGCAGTTAAGTCACCTCAGGTAGCAGGAGACCTACAGGGGAGGTTGTTACAGAAGTTCCACCGACCAGTGACACCACGCCGTTGCAGTCCACAGCGCAGTGCATCTTGCCGTTGGCTGGCAGCACGATCCGTGGTGCCCCGAGGCTGGTCTGGCTGACGGCGCTGCAGCGGCGCTCGAGGCGGCGCGGCAAGAACAGGGAGCCCCGGCGGCTGTCGCTCTCCTCGAAGGTGCTGTGCTCGTCGTCGGCGAAGTCGTTCTCGGAGCCCATGTCGCGCGCCCTGCCGCGGAAGCTGAACAGGCTGGCGCGGCTGTTTCTCCGAGGTGAGAAGAGGGAGCCACGGATACTGAGGAGAGACTGATTGACAGAGAGAGAGAGAGAAAGAGAGAGGGAACATGGGGTTAAATGGTGGAGGGAGCTAGAGCCCTGGAATACTTGGGGAAGACTGTGAGGTTAGACACCAAAATGCCACATTTGGTGCTGCGTGTTCCTGTGAAATGAGAGAACGACAGGTTTGTAGTTCAACGGGGCAGGAAGGAGTGAGACAGGAACAGAAGAATGACCCATCACAGGAAATAGTCATGAATATGCCTACAAAAGGAGTGCAATTGCTGGTAGAGACTTTGCACTGATTCAATATCTCTAAAGGTCCAGTGTGTTAGAGATGGAATATAATATTCATAACTATGTTTTCATTAGTGTGTGATCACCTAAAAATAAAAAATAGTTTTTGTTGTCCATGGTGTCCGCCATTTTTACTAAGCCGTGTTTCTATGGTAGGTCAGAATGGACAAGTTAAACACTCTCTGGCTCTGCATAGGGCCTTATGCATTTTTTTGAGAGTTCCATGCCCATCGTAGGTTCTCCTACCTGCTTGGAAGAGGAAGGTGAGTTGAGGGGTGTTCATTTGGAAACCTCACTGTAACATGCTACACACTGGACCTTTAACCTTCTAATAATCTATCACCAAACCCCCCCTGAAAATGCTCCACTTATCAGGCAACAATCGCTGACAAACCTAACTTGTCAGGGAAGTATTCACCTGGTTGGGTGAGGAGCATCTCTTCTCATAAGAAAGTCTGTTGGCATCAATGGAGAAGCGGAAGCTGGATCTCTTGATGCTGTCCTCGGACTCAGACTTGTGGAACTTGTCCCGGACCCCCCTCTCCTCTTCCTCCTCCCTCTGCTTCCTCTTCTTCCGCCTGTTGCGTCGCTCCTTCGCACTCTTCGAGCTGAGCTTAGACGTCCCTGAGGAGGACTCAGAGGTGGGGCCCCCTCTCCCGCTGTACTCTCCGCTCTCCGTGGCTGCTGCCGCGGCAACCTGCCAGCCAATCAGAGCACACAGACACAGTTGTCATGGCGACCCCGTGCCTGTCTCAAAGGCTCTCGCGGACTGGAGTGGAGGAGAAAGCCTGGCAGCAGAGAGCAGCAGCAGCAGCAGCATGAAGAGCCAAATAAGCCTCAGACACCTTCTAAAAATGGATGCCTGAATGTTTTTGTGCAAACCAAAACATTGCCCGAGCAATGCAATATGATTTACTACCACGTGCATGAACATGAGACATGTTTCATATTCTTTTTTTAAGATCTTATCTCCACGAATGCTTTAGGTGGCAGGTTGGGGGTTGGTTATGCTTGCTCATCTTTGTTGCCTCTGTCTTGCACAAAACGTATGGCCCTATACTAGGAGGATTTAAGAGTCTGTCATGGCAACTACGACACAACCAACAACAACAATGTGAACATGCACTGAGCCTGATAAGACGGCGTGAGCCCGGCGGAATAACAACTGAAGGCTGCAGAGGTGGAGGCATAAAGCGAGGCAGGGGAGAGCAGCTATCTGACCTAATGAGGGTGAGATAAGAAGGCTGTCATGTGTTACCATATGAAGCACAGAAAGTAGAAGAGAAATATAGCTTTTGGATTATCTTACGCTGTTATACACATATCAGGGGATACCAGCCGATTTTTGGGTTGCCCAAATCCACATATCACATCAGATTAGATCAGGTCCCATCCTGGATGCTATGCTCCAAATGTGTTTTCACACAATTCAGTGTAAAGAGCTGTATATCACCAATCTGTGACATTCAATGCTGTGTAGTGGGACAGAAATAGACTGTGGATTTGTCGTCACAAGCTTTAAAATAACCAGGAACTCGAGGTATAGTTCTCCTTTGATAATGAGCCTCTTACACACATGATGCACAGTTTACTGACCCAGCAGTCTGAGCTACAATACGTATATTTACATGTCAATCTGCTAATTGTTCTTTCTGCAAGTCCACCAAGGACTCCTGAGCCCCTAGGGAGCAGCAGAGAGGTGTCAGTCATCCAGGACAGTAAATCCCTTGGTTGCCCGGGGCAACGCTGCTTTTGGCAGCTGGCTGAAGACTCTAAGCTAAAGAATCAACAGTGTCTCCCCAGTTACACACAACCCCTCGTCTATGTCATCTTAAAACATCACTTTCTTCATGCACTTTTCAATGAATCATTTTTAAATTCAATAACTAACTAATAACAGACTGGTCTAACTGAATTCAGCAGACAAAGATGAATGTCCTGCCTGTGCCTCCTCCTGCTGTCTCTTCAGCTGCTCCAGCATGGCCTGGAACTCCTCCTCCTTCTGCTGAGCCTCCTCGATGGTCGCCTGGTTCTGCTCGTCGTACGCCATGGCCACCACGGCCAGGATCAGGTTCACCAGGTAAAAGGAGCCCAGGAAGATCACCAGCACGAAGAAGATCATGTAGGGTTTTCCTGCTGCACGCAGAGTCTGAGGGATCCAAGACACATCGCAGAGAAGAAGAGGGCATTGTTTAGAATTGATTTTGAAAATCTGTTTATGAAGCTAAAAGATGGACGCCTGACGTATTTTTGTCCTTTCTTTTCTTTTGTACATGATGTGAACACGATATGTAGTGTTCAGTTGTGGTCATCCGATTGTACGGTGACTTTGCAAATGTCAAGTTGCTGCATTGTTCTGCAGCAGTGCAAAACAAAAGACAAAAAAGCCTTACATAACAGGCCTGGTCTATAATTACAGAATGGCACACCCATTTGAAAAAACTCCTTTTGAAGCAAACTAACTGGAGATGTTTGCTCACGTATTCACTGACTGAAGGTTTGTTGTTTTGCATTTGGAACACAACAATACATCAAACATATTTGTAGACATGACGTGTTGACATTGTTCTATAGAGTTCACCATCAACAACCTTCACACGTCCAAAAATCCAGTAAACACTCCCAAAGGACGAGCACATTCTCCTGCAGAGAGGTCTACCAACCTGCTGGTAGAGGTTTTCCCAGTAGTCCTGGGTCATGAGTCGGAACAGGGAGAGGAAGGCCCAGCTGAAGGTGTCGAAGCTGGTGTAGCCGTAGTCTGGATTACGACCAGCTTTGATACACGCGAAGCCCTCTGGACAGAGCCTGTCAGGACACACGCGTGTTACGAACATGTTGCATTAGAGATGTGTAGCATGTGTCATCCTGACATTTCACATCCTGTGATAAACTCAAATATCAGATATGAAACTCCATATTCTTCTTCTAACAAGCAGCCAATCCAAGCACTGGGAGGTAGCATGGCCGTCATGTGTAGCATTTAGCACTGATATGTGTTGATGTTGTATCTTACCCGACACCTCCACCAGCCAAGTTTGAAGCTGCTCCAATGCGATTCTTTGATGACTGTCTTAAATATCAACTTAAATCAGTAATCTTTCTTTAGCTACACTAAAGGATTGCCCAAACACATTAAATGAGAAGCACCCATAGTTAACCAGCAGTTTAGATTCCTGAGATGCCTCTGCGCGGTGGCGACTGTCGACACTAATTGTGTACGCTCGGCTTTGTGGTGCATCTAATTGGCCATATAAATAAAACATGTCAAGCCTTACCCAGCGCCACTGCCATTCCCACAGAGCAGAGCATCCCTACGGCCAGGGAGGTAATAGTAATTACCTAGAGGAGAGAGGAAAGAGGGACGGTCAGTCGACCACATCACGAGGGTGAGGCGGATATGAAGAAACAGAAAAGATGGACGAGGGAACAGAGAGGCGATATGTGCCCTGAGTGTCTGCAGTCTTTGTTTGGGGTGTGATACTGTACAGTGTCGGGGAGATGGAGCGAAAGGTGGTGATTTGTTTCGTTTCAACACCCAACCGCATTAGTCATCCGCTGGGTGACTTTCGGAGGCAGTCACGGCCGCTCCGTCCTCGCTTAACACTTAACTGTCTTGAAATCGAAATCGCGCCACATTTCTTTAGGGCCAAACACAGTCATGGATGCAATTAACATGCCAGACTTTATAACATCTATGCAATCTTAATCAGCTCTCCTTCTCCTCTCGCTCTGGCATCAGCTTGTCATGTAGCTTGCTGCACGTCTCCTCGATATCCTGCTGGCGGCCGGTGACTCACCCTCCTCTAGCACTTTAGGCTGTTCATGCCACACAGATGGGCTATTGGAGAATGATGGAGGGTAGTGAGGGGGTGAAAGTAGAGGGTTTTATTGTTGTGGCGATTATCTGCCACATTTGCCGCGTTCTCCCACCAGCCCTTGTTAGGGAGTGCAGCCCCTGCTCCCAGCCATCGCTGTCACTCCTTATCATGGCAGCATTCCAGTGTGCCCGACCTCCCCCACGCAACCACCACCATCACTGCCCTGACCCATCTCTGCGTATGAAGTAGCCAGTATCTGACTCAGGCTGTCTGGGTCGGATTCTAACTTGACCCTGGTTAACCCCTCCGTGCCCCCTCCAGCCATCTAACACTTTGGGCTTACTCTCATCGCTGATGTACTCTGTCCAGTTGAACGAGTTATCCGTGGCGTTCTGCAGGGTGAAGTTGTATGTCATCTCGTCGTCGATGGTGACGTTGCTGCTGTTGCTGCTCACTGGCATACGCACGCACTTCTGCCGCAGGTTGCCCATGAACAGCTGCAGGCCGATGAGGGCGAAGACGCTCAGGCAGAACACGGTGAGGATCATGACGTCCGACAGCTTCTTTACCGACTGGATCAGCGCGCCGACGATGGTTTTCAAGCCTAAACAAGAAAGAGGGCAAGAGGGGGGCGGGAGGGGGACATTGCAGAATGATTACTGCCTGCTAATTACAGCCACAAGCTTGTATAGAGAAGAAACTGCTAATAAGAGCTTACAGTAGCAAGCAGCCAAGGGGATCTGCAGTGGAGGTTCCTGTATGAACTGTGTGCTGTCATACAGGAACCAGGCTGACACAGATCACTGTTGATCATGGATTAACTAGTAGTGGACGGTATGTTTCTCATGCCCATTATAGTGCAATGGTATTGGTCTATGGGAAAATGATCATTAATGAACGATGTCTGTCTTTGTGTTGTTGATTTTTCTATTTTTCCTGTGTCGCTGTCTTCTGTAAGTTACATCGAGCTCTTTTGGAGTGCATTCACAAAGACCGGTGCACAATATGAATTCATGTGCAGGTCAGTGAGGGCGGATCCAAGCCCACATGCTGTTTTTAGCCATATGGGCGCAAGAGGGTTGAGTGAAGGGGTGTACAAATTGAAGGGTGACTGGTGATGATCATACCTTTCTCATGCACCTGGGTGTGGAGTGTGAACACGACATGATAAAGCAACAGTTTTGGGAAACACTCGCGATCAATGCCACTTCAATGTCTGGACAAGCCAGCAGATGTTTAGCTTAGCTTAGCTTAGCATTAAGGCTGGAAACAGGGGGGAACAGCTAGTCTGGCTCTGTCTACAGTCTATAAGATCATTAATTAAGACCAAGCAGCAACCTCCATGGCTGTGAAGTACAGGCAATGCTGAAGTGCCAAAAACTGCAATTCCTTGAGTGGCCACTTGAGGCTGGCTCCAGAAGTGTCTCCATAAGTCCCCATGTTAAAATGTCCAACTTCACAGCAGAAATAAACATGTTTACAGCCTGGTACAAAAAACAGTTTTGGTCTCTATAGCTAATTTCCCCGTTCATGACAACTGTACTGGGGGTGAATTTATATACAACTCACCTGTTCAAATGATATTAAGACTTAAAGTTATCCAGAATTAACAGCACGGACACTTTGATTGACAGGTGGGTGCCATTACAGATGGCTTGTTTGACCATCCCGCCTTAGGTACCTATTATTAAGCCATATATTTTGAACTTCAAAACGACGCTTCCATTCTTTATACTGTCATTGATTAAAACATTGTATTTTAGATCTGTACAAAGACAAAATGTAAAAACAGTTCTGCTCCTAGCAAAGAAAAAGCTAGCTGAAGCATAACTTGTCGTCTTTAAGTTGCGGCTTTTGTATCGACACGAGATTCGGCAAGTTAATTAATGAGCTTTAGAGGTGAATTTTATAACACTGGACAGAGCCAGGCTACCTGTTTCCATCTGCTTTTACAGCCCTTATGCTAAGCTAAGATAATCACCTCCTGCTTCCAGCTTCATATTTAGCGTGCAGACATCAGAGTGGTATCAATATTCTCATCTGACTTTCAACAATAAAGTTAGCCTGATTCCCAAAATGTCAGACAAATGTCAGAACTGCTCTTTGGTTGTTTGTTCTAGACAGTAAAGACCAAAATTTCACCAAAACATCACTCTCAATATTGTTGCACCTCTTCTCCCAATTTTGCACCCTGAGCAGTATGCTAACTAAACCAACATGTGCTAGCACAAAATCAGAGCCCAGAATGTTTAAAATGGGTCCAGATACAATAAGTATGTATCTTGATATTAGATGATCCTCTTTGTACAAAGAGCCAATGTGGTTTACACGTGACCTTTTTGTTAGTTTGTGATGTGATAGTGTTAGTGTTCGGAATGCCATCACCCAACCACCGCTCACCATATCACAATCCCCCCCCCCCAAAAAACACACAACATTGAACAAGACATGCACAGGAAAACAAGGTAAGGAGGAACCCTACACACACAAGTGCTTGCCACCAGAAAAATCGGCTTTTGCAATGTCTCATGCAAAAAAAAAAGGAGAAAAAAAAAACAAATAGTGCACAAAATCTACTCGTAAAGTCTCCCAAGGCAAGAATAGATTTCAGCCAAAAATAATTCTGCCTTAAAGGATGTGTCTAAAAGCTAAGAATCGTGTCAATCTGTGCAGATTGGAGCCAGATTCCAGCTTTTACCGGCCTTGGGACGAAGGCAGCATGAGAGACGGCGACGGGCGTCATCAGGCTTTAGCTACAAGTGAGATGAGCTGAGAGGAGGAGGGGCGGGTGTGGGGGGGGGGGCGGGGCGGGTTGCTTGGATGTTAGCGAAACGCCAGTTAGCCGTTAGCATTTCAGTAACCCTACGGGGGGCCTTGATGGCTCTCTCACCTGGGATGACCGATATAGTTTTCAGGGCTCGCAGAACCCTGAAGGTTCGCAGTGCTGAGACATTGCCCAGGTCCACAAACTCTGTGACATATCTGTAAGGGAAGGTAGGGGAAGGGGAAGGAGGAAGGGAGGGATGGGAGTTGGGTAGAGGGAGGGCATTTTGGGAAGGGGAGGGAAGGTGTGGGACACACACGCACATACGCAAACGCACAAATCAGGCACCCACACACATGGCGTGACGAGACAAAAGGAGGGTCGTGGGAAGGGGAGAAGGGAGGGGAGGGGAGAGGAGGGAACGGCAAACGGTCACACACAGAGGACAAATGGCAGGACTGTTGGCAGCAGGCACGGGCGGCCTTACCTGGTATTACTGAGATTGTTTTCAAAGCTCGCAAAACTCTGAACGTGCGCAGAGCTGAAACATTGCCTAGGTTTACAAACTCTGTTATATACCTGCAGGATCAAATGCACAGTTACTACACAGCATTACACAGGCAGAAAGCCATTACACGTGCACAGACATCTGAGAGAGAGAAGCAGCTCTCATAACAGCAGTATGAATTACAAGAGTCTCTCAGACAAAACAAGATTACAGTGTTATTATATTAACAGTCACTGTGTAACCTAATGCTGGAGGCTTTATTTGGTAGTTTTCGAGACAAGTGGGTGAAGTTATTGAAGCGTGTGACAAATATGGGCCAAGATACTCCATGCTTTGGGGGCTCATATCCATTACAACAGAGCAGAGTTGAGATTTATGGCCGTGCTTTCAGTTCGCACACAGCTAAGCTGCAGATTATCTCCCCCCTCTTCATTCTCCTCCTCATATTCACTGGAACTTCGTATGCTGCTGGGCTGATTAGCATTAAAAGCATTTTGCCTCTTAATCTACGCCGGATCATGTTAAGCTCATCCTAACTGTGCTTGTCAGGATACTTACGCCATGAGGATAACACTGAAATCCAGCCAGTTCCACGGGTCCCGCAGAAAAGTGAACTTCCCCACACAGAAGCCCCTGGCCAGGATCTTTATAAGGGACTCGAAGGTGTAAATCCCTGTGAATGTGTACCTGGTTAACAAGGTGAGGAAGAGAGGGAGCGTGGGGAGGAGAAGACACGCAGAGAGAAATAATGATGTTGGTTAATGGCTCCGTTGGCTCAGATGCAGGGTGACAGACTCACTGTGTGCAGGGCGGTGATGAAGGTTTACATTTGTCGAGCATTTTCTCGAAGCGGGTCTTGATTTCACATTATTTCGATTTGATTCAGTGGATCTGTGTGGTTTAGTTCGCTTCACTGCATCTATTTTTACAGAAGGTGAGCATGTGTGAAAGAGACAGCATGGCAGTGTTTGTACTTCAATAACATCCAGCTATAAATTAAGAACGTTTCCAGATCCAGAGCATCCAGTTTGATCAAACTCAGCTCTAGATCGCCATGCCTGCCTCATGTTGTTATTCTAGATCTGACTACTCAATTTGTGTGTCAGTGATATTATATGTATTCACATCAATGCTGTTTGTTTGTCCTTCAGTTTCCATTATGCTTTGTGGGACTCAGGCAGGAAGTATTATGTCGCCATGAGGTCTTGAACTGTTGCCGCATTCCTATCTTATCGTAATCACACATTTCTGACATAAATAGCACGCTGGCTCTGATATATCAGACTTGACACTTGACACAGTGAGTGCCCAAAAAACAACTGAAATGCTGATGTCTCACATCTCACAAGTCCACATATGAATGGTGACACCCTGAATATCAGAAATCTCTGCTTACTAAAGACTAAAGTGACATACAGGGAGGAGAACAAGTAAACAATGGAGTGATCTCGGACAGGACGTTAGCTGTGGTAAAGTCATACTTCAAACATCGATTACTTCTCATTTTGAATAAAACATGATTATTAATATTATCATCAGTGTTCTGACTGAGAAAATGGGAGCGATGATTACTTACTCTACATTCTTGGCCCATTCCGGGGGATTACTGAGGGTCATGAAAGCACAGTTGGTCAGGATGGTGAACATGATCAACATGCTGAACATCGTGGAGACAAAGTCAAGGAAGCATTCATTTCTATACTCATGTAAGCTCTATATGATGCACTGACAGTCAAGACTAACATTTCTCCGGTAAGTATAAAAAGCCTTCCTGTACGTCAATCATCTAAAATACCTTCCTACTCCTCAGCAGTAAGCCTGGTGTGTGTCTCCATACAAAGTCTAAACCAACAATGACATTTAGTTTTCATAATGAGCAAATTTAAATCCCTCTTTTGTCTGATGAAGCCTTTAATCCAAATCAAACTGTGTCCGCAGCAAACTCTGAAAGGATATGAGTGTACTAAAACTCTAATAGCTACCCTCCTCAGAGGGTTGAAGGGGCTTAAGATGTACAAGGCAGGAGTGGCGTTGAAACGGAAGATTGCCTTCCCGCGATTCAATACTATGAAGGTCTGAAAGAGAGACAGAACAGCATTAGTTCAAATCTGCATTACACTGATTTCGTCTGTGCTCACCTTTTTGTTGTGTGTGAGCGACGCAGCACCCAGGGGAGACATAAAACAGTACTGAAATGACATTTCATGAACCCGCATGTGTTATAGAGTATGCGTCTGCTCGTCATGGCTGCCTTTGTGCACGTGTGATTAGTCATAACAGCAGAGAGGACGAAGCTGTCCCGCCTCTGCTCCGGGTCTGTGGCTGTTATTATAAAGAAGCCGGATGAGTCCGTTCACGGACGGACGTGTTGACACAGTGGCTCAGGTTAGCATTTAGCAACTCTGTTGACTTAGCACATTAACGCTGAAATGTGCCCAAACCAAATGCTAATGCTGCTAGTTGTTTGAATGTAATGCAGTAAAGAGTCAGCCATCTCACTCATTTGTTGCCAGTGGTGGAAGAAACATTCAGGAAGATTGAGACCGCTGTCATGGCTGCGCGCTAAATATGAAGCTATGTTAGCATAGCTTAGCATAAAGAATGAGTGAAGAAACTTAGTTAGTCCAGCTCAAAAAAAGATATAACATGTTAATCAGTGAGCTTTAGAGATATTGGTACGTGCTTTTGTTTTTTCAAGTCAGGCTGGCTGTTTCCCTCTGCTTCCAGTATTTATGCTAAGCTAAGCTAAGCTAATCGGTCACTAGCTAAAGCTTCATTTATCTAGTTTATTTTTTATAATGCAAAAGGGCTCCTGGCCTTATTATTATTGATGCATTCATTTGTAAGTAACTGACTTGATGAAATTGCATTGCAAACTTAGTGCAACAGGAATATTTTTCCTGCACTGGCAGGTATTAATTTCTATTATTATTATTTGGAAAAAAATAAGGCCATAAGGACTACATATAGGATATTTTAGAAGTGGATCATGTCATACGAATTAATTATATATGAATTTTTGTCTGCAAAGTGACTACAGCTACTAATATTTCATCTGAAATGCAGTGGAGTAAAGCAAACAATGTACTTTTACTTTAAAAAATCTCTACCCTTTAATAAAAAACATTAATTTATTCCGCTGAAGATTTTCTTGCGTGGGAGGAAATTGCTACATCTGTTTCCTTAAAATAGTTAGTTGAGAGCGGCGGCCAATTACCTGCAAGCTTTTAGGGGCTAAAATGCTTGGACAAAAAAGCAGAGACCTGAGTCAGACCATAATTGAAAGCTAAATCAAGATCTATAATGATGCTTTAAGGTCAGCACAGTCAGGAACATGTCTTAAAAGTATCAATTCACATTAGTTTGCTTCATGTTTTCCTTTCAGAAGATGAAGTGAAGTGACAGACCTTCTGATTGCTGTAGTAGGGGTCCATGTCTTCCAGAGGGGTGGACACCAGGAGGGGAGGGATGTCCCCATAAATGAAGGGGAGAGATTTCCCCGCCTCCAGGTCGCTGTTGGGCTTTGGCCCATTTTCATCGTCGCTGTCGCTGCGGCGCTCCACCCGCGGTCTCCGAGCCTCCTCCTCGGCGATGCGCCTCTCGACGGCGGCCAGCGACTCGGGGACGAAGGGGCGGAAGCTGTCAGGTCCGGGCGGTACAAGCAGCTGTGCCATCTTGTCATCCTGCTCCTTCAGAGGGCAGCGAGGGGCTCAGCTGGGGCAAGGAGCTGCGAGGAGAAGGAAATGAGGGGGAAATAGGTCAGGAGTCACGGTCAGGATTCTGTAAATAATTGGCATGTTCACCTGCAGATCTTCCTGGATCATGCTGTTGGTTTATTGGAAACCCTTCATGGATAAATAAGATGTAACACACATACAATTAAGTAAAGTTTGTGGTGTTTTTGACACAATGTCACAATGTCTCCTCGCTTTTCAGCAGCAGGTTGTGCCTCTAGATTCGAGTCACTGCACACAGCATCCTATTTCCCAAAAAAGAAATCACCCAGGGATCTTTAAAAAACCCAGAACGTTTAACAACATTTACAGCAGCTCAGAAGATATTTCCAGAAGCCTTAATACTCCAACTGCTGCACAGTCTTTATCTATAATCTGTGTCTAGATCCTTTTCCACATCCAAACAGTGACAGTAACTACATCTGTATGATGGGAACCATAATCAAAAATGTGACTATGATGTTACTTTCCACCATATTTGGCAGCTGTGAGGTGAAAAGGAAGAAGAGTTTTCTGTCGTCTCACAGGCTGCATGACGCAAACACAACATGCATTTAATATCTCTGCTCAGTGCTGCTGCAGACCTGTGATGTGTGACGTGGTACAGAGCCCGAGCCAGAAAGACTGCCATTGTGACTTGAACATAAAAGTGACTCAGACACTTATTCAGACATGAGATGTTAAATTACCATCACATTAACATAAAGAAGCAAAGTGACTCAAGAGAAATGACCTGAGATCTGTAAACGGCCTTCACATTTTACCGTCTCCTCACGGTATAGTAACAGGATATGACACAAGCAAACATTAAGGAGGTGCTGTGAAATGTATCTGAAAGGCCGGAGGAGGCTTCACATACAAATGGTCGACCTCTGGGTGGAATCAAAGCGGCGAGAGGTCTCAGGTAGGGTGGAGGCTTTAGAGAGGCAGTTAAATACGGGGTCTGACGTCTGCGACACGCCTTCAGCTGATTCAGGGACACAGAAATAGTAAGCGCCGACTGAGATGGACAGCATGAGGGACCGACGAGGCTCTCCCGAGAGAACACAATCCACATTTATCCATTTACCTCTCTGCGTTTGTCTCTGTTTATTGCTGCATTTGCCTGAAGTGGTTTCTGCACAGTTAGTGGAAGTACAGTCCTTTTACGGCATGATTTATTAATGTGTGGCCTCAAATGAGTAAAAAATTAACTATTCACGGTAGCTTTCGGTAGTAACGAATGTAGTTGACAGTACTGATTGTGTGCCAATCAGCAGCGGCACCAGATTCCCCCTGTAAACCATCTGCCACCCTTTAACACCCAGAAGTCCATCGTGTTCCCGCAGGAAATGGAGAAAAAGCACACAAACAAGACCTTCCCAAAAAAAAAAACCCTGGTGAGCCATTAGCAGAGCGTCCTCGGTGCCTACCAGTCTCTGCAGTCTCACAGGTGGGTCTCGTTCCTCGTGGGACACTCTGCTGGCCCAGAAAACAGGAACCTCCCCTCTGGCAGAATCTCAAAAGTGATGACCTCTTGTGTCATCAGCTTTTTCTTCCTTTCGCCGAATGGAAATGGAGTGACAGGGGCCAACTCACCCAATATAACCTTTGTTTTTTTTCCATTGTAAAGAGCCAGGGACCATTTTAAGCTATGTTGACCTAAGTCTAACCTGATCTAAGTCTAAAAATCGACTTACGAATGAAAATATTTAAAACAATCTAAAAATATCAAACTATTCCTTTAAGTTTCATTTAGATTTTAACATGTGACTGTGAAGACTGTGCCGTACGGTCAAAAGCTGAAGGTTGCTGGTACAAAAAAAGCAAGTAAGGGGACCTTGAGTCTTCAGTCAACACTCGTCTACTCTAAACATTTTGAAAAATTCAACTGTTCAAACATGCAAGCCCCATCACATGCCATAAAACACAGCCATTCATTTTTACCACATCTTGATGAGAGAGAAGAAAACACAGATACGGCTCATAAACTGTGAATTAATAGTAGCTTCTCCCACAGGGCCATCTCATAAAACACATCTGCTTGCGTCCCAAACACTGCCCCGGGACCCAGTGTTGTGACGAGCGGCCTGACAGCTTGACTAGCATGAGCTGCCGGGAGGCGGCGGCGGCCGTGGTGATAGAGAAGGGGGGAGGGATGGGCGATGATCGACCCCGTAGGTCCAACATCCACACCCACCTCTGAACCCGGCTATCAGCGTGGTCATCCCTGTAGTCAAATATAACATGACAGACTGAAAACGTGTAGGGGACGGCCAGCGTTTCGGATCTGAGGCTTCACATGGATACAGCACTTTTTTTTTGCACTCTGACATTGTTGCTAAGGGATCAAACACGTTTGGAAAATGGAGAATAACTGATCTGATTGTTTCCTAACGGATAACATTCATAAAACGAGGCTTTAGCAGGCAACACTCGCATTTCCATACGTGCATTTAAACAGGCTTTGGTTGAAGAGGTCACTTATCGAATTCAATTCCACACGTGCACGGCGAGAAATAAGCTGACATTTGGCGCCTGCAGACTGATTTACCGTTTGTTTCACTATCACTCCACCAAACTCCAGCAAGAACACATGAACTTTTTTTACCCAGATCCTATTTCAATGCTCCAAATCAGTGAACCAGTCCTTTATATGTTCACACAGCAGGATTTCCTCCTTTAAGTGCCCTCCACAGCTCTCTCTCTCTCTCTCTGTGTCTGTCAGCCTGCAGATGTTTCACTGTCCATGGTGCTAAGAGAAGAGAACCAAGCCTCCCTCAGAGTATCAGACATTTTGTTAATCAACGCTTATCTGGAGTGTTCTTCAGGTGGAGGTCGGTGTTACCTGAATTACACACATTTTTCTCTGAATCTCGGCTGTCAAAAGGTGTCAAAAGGTGTGCGGCGCTCAAAGCAAATAAATAAACCTACCTGTTACCTGAGACATTTTGAATGGAGACCGTACGGTGACCTTAAAGCACTCTGAGGACGTTTTCATCTCTCATTTCTTTATATTTGAGTTTAGGGCCGCTGCATTGATTTTTTTTTTAACAACTCAGAGCCATAAATAGACACCGACATGACAGTATGTGGATGGAAGCAGCTCAAATTGCTTAATTAGTAATGAGAAATAAAGAGTCGACGGGTGTCAGACGGTACCTTAATTGTTCGCGGTTTTAAAACGAGCCGAGGGGGCCGCGGCGGCAGCTGTCGCCATGTTGATGGTGATGATGATGATGATGTCTCCGCGTTGTCTCCAGGACTCCGACAATCGACACTTTTACCCACCGACGAGAGCTCGTCGGATTAGCCGTCATGTCTTCCTCCCCCCACCTTTCATACACGCCACCGGCAGCACGACACCACCCAAATAATGATTTAAAAAAATAAAAAAAATAACAAGAAAGACGAAGGCACGTACACGACCGAGGTGGAGGCTTTCAATCCCAGCCGCCCATCGACATCCCCTGGAAACCAGCGGTGCCCAAACTAGGGTCCGGGGTGCCACTTTAGGGTCCTTGAACCGCGGTTGTAACGTCTTCAATCTTCACCAGGAGGGTTTCCATCCAAATAACCATTTCTCCTCACTTCCACACCCTGTTACACCACAAAACACTGACGCAAATGCTCTGAAACGAGTCTAACCCTTATTAAATGTGGAATATGTATAAGTGTGCGTGTATTTTGCTTCAGCCCTGGCATGAATGAGTCTAAATGAGTCTGGGCGTGTCCTTTCCAGATGTGTCTATTGCTCCCTTCACAGAGAGCAAGTGCTTCACCCAAAATAGAAATCAAGACCTTTGTTGTTGTTGTTTTCTGTCACCTTTACACTAAACCTCTTTAAATGTTGGCCCATGTTATAAATAGGAGACGCTTTCACACCAAATAGGCCTGTGGGGCTATTCCCCCTCTCAGCACGTCGTCTAGGGGGGGTTGCTTATATTTGCCACGACGTTATTTTCCTACATTTTTATTCAAATGAATGGAAACGCGCGAGCCTCAATGCTCAGGTAACTCACACATGACACACAATAAGTCAATTAAAAACACAATTAGTGAAAAAATGGCAGCCCGTGTGAAGTGAATACTAAATGAACTGCGTGATTAAAACGACAATTTTAGCGACAAAACCCGTTAAAATGTCGCGCGCGCCGCGGTCTTAGAGGCCTGTCACGCGCGCAATTAGCGGAGGAAAAAAGAAAAAACAAAATCAAACAAAACGTGGCAAAAAAAAAAAACGACTTTAAAATCCTCCTACGCCGCTCGTGCCGCATCCATTTCCCACATAAGACGTTATTTGTCGTGTCGTCTTATCAAATATGTGAAGTTCGACTGTCCTTCAGTGAAAGTAACCTGTCACGTCAAAAAGGCTGAGAGAACCTTCTCCAAAGATCTGAATACTCACCACCATTACGGTGCCCAGCAGGTGGGGACCCTGAAGGTAGATCCCATATCCCGCAAGAATAATCCTGGATTTAAGCGTCTGTCTCGTCAAGTGTGAGATTTAAAACGCTTGTCTCCTTTTTGTGATGGATTATCATTTGATAAGCGCTTCTTTGATTTTTTTTTTTTTTCCTTTTTTTTTTTTTTTTTTTTTTTTTAGCCGCCCTTGCTTTCCGTGGAGAAATCAATCCGCGCTTCCGGTTGGTTAGGCATCGCAGGCTGGGAATGAATGTGACTGTCGCAAGATGGCCTGAACGTACAGCGAATATCAAAGTCACAGGGGAGCAACCTGTTGTTAGTGAGCACAACAGATGACAGGGAACCGTGTTAATAATACAAGCACAAGGCAGAATCCATGAATTCATACTTTTTATTTAAATGTTATCTGATTAATAGCTCATATTTGCGTCATATTGCGAGCACTAATTAAAGTTACGACAGTAAAAGTTGCCTCATCTCTCATGGAGCCATGTTTACTATCAGAGAATACTTTTTTTAAAGCTTATATATGAAACAAAACTCAAGTTTATTATTATTAATACAAATAATATTATAGTACTGACAGCACAGAAATCCTGTTGTATCTTTATTGATGACAGTAAACGCCACATTCACATGTTGCACACCTCATCTTCAGTCACTGATATTATGTTGATGTCAGAGAGGTTTGATGTAGTGACATTTATAGGTGAAATTTATAGACTGCTAATGATATCTATCTATATATATATATATATATACATATATTTTTGCTGACATGGAGGTGGAGATGGAGGTGTCAGGAAGCTGGGCGTGCTCACCTCACGTGGAAACCACATTGCGGGGTTAGAGGCAGACATCAGCGCTCCCTCTGCTGGTTTGTTGTCAATTTACGCCATCTGCTGGACACGCGGTGCAATTACACCAGAACGCGTTTACATAACATTCGTAGTCGGGGAATAAAGTTTATTCTCTTCTGGGAAAATGGAGCTATTGGGAAACTGTTGATGGGAAATACAGTCACCAATATAAACTTACACTTTATAATGGATGATTCAAATTCCATTTGGGAAATGAAAAAAGAGTGTGAGCTCCAAAGTCACAGTGAGCAGGGGCGGACACACCCTTCAGCTGTCTGGGTGCAGCAGTTTCACTTCTCCATGTGCAACATAACACACCTGCGTCTCATCCTATCTATGGATTATCTATCTATAACCGCTGCAGCATGATTTCCTGTTTGGCTCGTGCATATTGTTTATCCTTTTATTGCATCAAGGTTCTACAGCCAAAGTTAGAATTTCCTTTTTCCTAGAGTAGCAATCATGTGAATCAGGCTGCATGTGTGCACACAGCATCTCAACTCAGAGATAATGTGATTTAAGTTCATCACTTGAGCACGTATTTATGGTTTACAGATATGAAACAGAGCTAAGAACACATGGAGAGCTCCCGTATATAGAGAGAGAGTTTCCCTGGTGTGAACTGTGTTTCCAAACCTGAGTTCACGCTCGTCCTTCTTGGCATAGCTCTGTGACTTTGCTGCAGGTTTCATTAGAAGCAGAGCGATGAATTTGGAAGCCCACGTTTCAACAGCAGGATGTCAGAATTAGCTCGTGGCATGTCAAAAGGAGGTTTCCTTCAGTGGGTTAGTTTGTCGCTTTGTAAACACTCCAGTTTAGCCTCCTGTTTCTGGCTGGGCTCCTGTTCGATGCCTTTATACAGTGAATCTAGAAAACTGTGAAAACAAAGACAGTTCAGTGAGTTCGTGTCTCTCACAGATGGCCCGGCATATGTGCACTCACTTTCTATAAATGCTCAGACTGAACAACAACATGGATCCGGCTGTACACGTTCCCTTCTGCTCTTCCTGAGTTTACATGAATCTATTCAAGAACGAGTTTACACGAGCCCAACACGGGGAAATGAATTCGTAGTGTTTGCTATTATGATTTCCTTTGACAGGAAAAATAGAGCATGTCAGTATCTCACCACTTATTTCATCACTCATAGCAGGTCCGGGATGGAAATGAAGCTACAGGCCTGAGCTCCAGCTATCCCTGTCCTTAAGTGGATGCATTTAAAACGGCAAGATGAAAACAAACCCGCAGTTTAACACCTTCTACCTGTTTATCTCACAGTGGAGCGAAAGCTTTCTTCCACTTCACAACACAATAGAGAAAGACAGACTGGATGGTGTGACTAACAGGCTCTTCTGTTCGTCTGTTAGTCATCAAACGAAGTTCATTAAAGAAGACAGTCACACTGTGATCTGTTTACTGCAGCCAGCTACTGTAGAGGCCCACTGAGACTCCACTGACAGACTTCACAATGAGATTACAAGATTACAGTCAGTGTGGACATGTGTTCCCTGTGCCTAATTTGATTAAAACTCCCACCTAACTGCATGTTACTGCTCATCCAACTGTATATAGATGAATCAGGGGCTTTTGTGTGGTACCACAGCAGTGTGCCTCATAGCTCACATGAATATGAGTTTCTGTAATTCATTAGCGTGTTACGAAACATGATCTCTTCAAGGAAGGCTTGACTAATCACAGATCTTCTTTAGGAATATAAAAGCCAGGAAATCCTTCTTTAAATCAAAGCTGCGGGTAAATAACTGTGCTATAATTACTCTGCCCTGTCTACAGTGCTAGAACTATAAAAACACAAGTACAAAGTGGACTACCAAAGTATTTTAACGCCTTTCCTCTGTTGCAGAATGCAAAGATAAGGCTACCATCAGTGCTGATTAATCTAAAGTTATGTAACCAAACAATCTAACAAAGCACCATGCTAGTGGCTCTGTGAGGCTGTGATTGCTAATGTCAGCATGCTAACATGCTCACAGTGACAATGCTAACATGCTAATAGCATAGCTTAGCAAGTTAGCATGCTAATTAGCACTAAATACAACAAAGGCTGATGGCAGTCTTTGCATCTATAGTAAAAGGCTCATTCTAATGTAACAATTCTTATTTTCAGGTGATTATACACTCGTGGAAACATGGTTATCTATATTATATTCCATGTTTGTCATATTCTATAAATACAGCCATCTAAATCTGACACACTGGACCTTTAGCGCATTCCAGGAGTTATTTTTGGTCTGCACGCCTCCCTCAACTTGCCTCCAGTGCTTCCACTCAGCCAGTGATTTACTACGATACCCAGAAGACCTTAACAGCCCACAGAGGACCGACATGAACTTGCTTCATTCAGCTGAGTTACACGAGGAAGTGGAGGAAGAGAGAAGCAGTGACAGAGATGGCTCAGCAGGTGTGAGAGAGAGTGGGATTTTCCAGTGGAGCAAACACAGACTCATGCAAAACTGAAACCTAATATTAATTCTGACCTACTGACAGGGGAGATATTTGTATTTCTGCCTGTTTGATTGATTTCTCACCAAAGTTGTGCTGAAATGACTTTAATCTTTAATGTAACATCATTTTAGTTAAGCCAGTTTTCTGTGGGGATAATATGTTTTTGTAGTGAATTGACCCCGGAGCATTAGAAAAGGGGATTAAGCTCAGTGTGTCTTCATGCTATACAGTATGATGGACTATTGTATAATTCAGAGCTACAGAGGATCAGTAGCTAATGTGGATTAGAGGCCCGTTTAGTGCTATACTCTTTTAACATTGATGTGGTTAGGGAAGAGCTTTCACATAGCAGACTGGTTCCCCAGGTTACAACATGCATGCCCATGCACCACCACCAAAACCACCACCTCCCATACACACACACACACACACACACATATAGACATGCAAAGTGCTGTCACATGACTGGGCAGGGCCTGTAGGTGTGGTAGGTCAGTCTGTTGAACAGGGATTACAGGGGAAGGAGAACCAATCTCTGCTTCAACCTCTCTCCTCCTACAACTTGATAACACAGAAAAGAAAGCTGAAGCAGAATGGGAAGAATCTGTGGACGCGGGTAAGTGTACAAATCTATGGATGCTTGTATAATTAATGAATGGAGTGTAAATGTTTGAGCACGGAAGGACGCAGGCTTTTTAAAGCACTAATCCCTCTTACTCAAGAAACTGTGTAAGCTTATTTGGAACAACATGGCTGAAGACAGGCAGGCTGGATGGACCATGTCCTGTATGAGTCACTAAGATATTGTTCATAAAGATGACAGTTTATGTCAGTAAATGTCAACTCTACAGCAGGCTTAGCTTCTTAGAAAAATAGCACTTTTATTTGTCTTTATTTATATTTAGTTTACTGTAACACTGTATTCAGCAAGAATAATAACAGAAATAAGTACAAAAATGTTAGAATATTTCAGTATACATACATGAATACGAGTTAAATAGCTAAATAAATAATGTGACTTTAATTTTTAACCAAAAAAATCGACTATATTATTTTTATATGTAGCTATTTTTGAATGAATTTAAACAAAACATGCAAATCAGTTATCAAAGTTATACATTATTCAATTTATACATATGTTTTTTTAAATATAAATATATATATAAATGTGACGTTCACGCGCTGAGGGGACAGCGGCGTGGCACGTGCGTGTTGTTGACGAACAGACGCACGCAGCTGTGTTGTGTTTTGTTGTGTTGTCGTCACGCTCCGCCGAGCGCCTCGAGGGCGTTGACTTTAATCAAACTGTTTAAAGAGGCTGTTCCTGTGTGATGTCCGAGAACCACGCCGGGGTCAAAGGTGGAGACGGAGGGTGGGTGAATTCCTGGAGGGAGGGGGGTCCAGGAGGGTCTTTAATCGGTTGGTGCTGGAAGGAGCTGCAAACGTTCATATTAGTGCGCATGATTCAGGCTTGATCGACGCTTTGGATGAACTGTTGATTGTTTTCATGTGGAAGTAGTTTTGTTGGATTGAGGAAGAGGCTTTTCAGGTAACCCTTGACGACAATATCTGTTATATATGGGCTATTTCTTAGACTTTGAACGTGTATGGATAATTATGTAAGTGTTTGTTTGTACTTAAAACAAAGATGGAGAAAATTAAACAACAATTTTTCGTTTGGAAATGAATATTTGCTGTTTTTCTTGAATATATTTGGCTTTTTATCTTTTTAGATTTGCCATATTTTTCTTAGAAATCTCTAAACTTGTATATATTATATTTTTTATTCATGTCTTTTGCTGTTTGCACCCAGGGATACAAGAGAAATGCTATTTCAATTCTCTGTATGTCCTGTACATATGGCAGCATTGACAGTAAAGACTTGACTTAATATGTCACCTTTTTTTCTGACATTTTATTGGCCAAACAATGAGACAGTGAAGAACCCATGCGAGTTAAAGTCAAGCCTCCAGATCTCATTCTTGAAATGTTTCGAGCAGCTGTAAGACATTTCACAGCAGCATCGCTCATCAGGTGAGGTGTGGCGTCGCTCTTAAATATAACTGCTGAAATATTTCTTATCTCTCAGGAAGTTTACCTGACCCCGGAAACAGCATCACATCTGGACGGAGTTTCCTTGAAGGTCCCTCGTGATGGATGAGCAGGAGAATCCGTTGGAAAGAGACCACTGTCTGTCCGTGGTTCTGCCAGGGGGGCTGGAGAAGAACACCACAGTGCATGGAAGGTACGTTATATTATAAACCACGACCTGGTCCCTGCTAGTTTAGACTGCAGATCTCTGTTCTTAAAGAAACTCCTGTATTTGTTTGAATACATAGAGAGATTTTTGCATGGTTTGCTCAGAACCCTGACAATAAGACGTAGGTTATTTGTTTTCTTCTTCTTTGAATCATCTTAACAGTAAACCCGTGATGGATTTACTGGTGACCCTCTGTGCAAGCTACCACCTGAATCCGTCAGACTACACCGTTGAGGTCCTTTCGCCCAACAGGAACAACATTGGCTTCAAACCAAACTCTCCTATTGGCTCACTAGAAGCCGAGAAGATCGTGCTGAAGCCCAGAAGTGTGGAGGAAAAGATAAGAAGGCCGTACATGCCTGAGGTACAAAGAAAAGTGTTTCTATCATAGTATACATAACTGAAGACATAACCAGTGAGAAATGAACATTTATCTCTCTTTGCAGGCGTCTGTACGTCTGTTGATAAACTACAACAAGTCCCATAAGACCGTGGTGCGAGTGAATCCCAGAGTGCCCCTTGAGATGCTGCTGCCGGTGGTGTGTGACAAGTGTGAGTTTAACTCCAAAACAACCGTCTTACTGAGAGACTCTCAGTCCAAAGAGCCGCTGGACCTGACCAAGTCTTTAAATGAACACGGCCTGAGGGAGCTGTTCGCCAGAGACACAGCTGAGGTTCAAGACCAACCCAAGACACCTGAACCAGGTATGTTAGGGGACGTTTGTGCACCAAAATTGGCACCACGAGGCTTGTCATGTTTGTTTTGTTGTTCTCGTGCTCCGACAGTCAACATATGTCATCTAAAGGAAGTTAATTAGGCATTTCGTGTCTACAATATACCTGTTTATGTATTTATGTGTTCTTATTGTGTTATCTGATAATGGCATTGTTTTCTGTCTGAAACAGCTGTCACGCCAACAGAGGTCATCTCACCGCCTCCTCTACAAGGTACCACACAAACACACTGATGCACAGTGTCAGTATTATCCACTCGTTCTGCTACAGATCCTTTATTGATGGGAATCTTTCATCTCAGACCTGCCACAGAGGGCGAAGAAGCAGAAGGAGAACGCAGGATTTCTCAGCTTATTCAGACGAGGGAAGAAAAAACCTGAAACGGTACAGTGTGTTGTCAGCTTGTGGCAGGCTGTGATGGTTACTTAAATCTTGCTTGTCACTAAATTGTACATTCCCCTCCTTGTAGGAAGTCGCAGGGAGTCTGCCGGCTTCACCTGGCCTCAACAAACAAGTGAACGGGCGGGATGTTTCCCCTTTGAAAACCCCTCCAGCAGATATGCCCAAGAAGAGACGAGCCCCTCAGCCGCCCATGAACGTGTCGCAGAGCGTGCCGAGCAACCTCAGTACCTGTCACCTGAGAGCGACGCCGGTGGGTTCAACTTCCACCAAGGCATGGAGGTCTGTGTCTCACAAGCAATCCTCTAATAATGCCATTGTCTCTCTGCAGAGGTCTGCCGAATCCACCTTAAGGAGTACCAAGCGGAGGGCGCCACCTCCTCCCTGTGCAAACACCAGCCAGGAGGTGCAGGCGGACACTGAGGTTAAAGGTAAAATCTTCACTGACCTTTAAGGAGCGCTTGTTTCAGTGGTAAAGATTGATCTCTTGTTCAAGACTTAAAATAAACAATAAAATTCAGAGTTATTGACCGTCCAAATGCGGCCTGATCCCAACGGTAAGCTTTGTGTTTATTTTGCCATCTAGTGGTGATCGCTGGTCGAGGCAGCCTCATTGAAACAGCAGCAGATATGAAATATGCTGGTACAATAATCCCAATTGACCTTTTACAGTATTTCAGTGGAAATCAAAGGGGTTTAGAGTGGGGTGAATTCTTGTGTCAGACCAAATCCTTACAGCTTCAGTCAGCGGCGCACGAGGTCAAGAGAGATTGAAGTTAAATCAAGATTAAAATGTCAAAGCGAATGGCATCAAATGGAAGATTTAGCAGTTAAATCCAGCGCAAAAACGCAGCTTTTTACCAGTCAGAACAATTTAACCCCCGTTCAGGGCAATTAAAGTGACCCAGAGAGCCTTGTTCATAGAACGTATTGGCTTCAGGCTGCTCCAGGATAAATCCCTCTATTGTCCAAGCTTTCATTCCCCCGTATTAGTCTGTCTGACATGCTTTCAGCACCTGGCTTCAGGTTCTCTCCGTACACGGCTCCTTTTGACTGATTTTTGCTTTCACAGACTTGAATGGACAATGATCATTTAGGTTATTAGGGCACTGTAATTATGCGAGAAGCACAAGAAATGCTTCAAAGTTTCAGTGTTCTAATTATCGGTCTAAATTGCCTCCAGCGGTGTCTGCGTCTTGGTTCACTCCCTTGTTTTCTTTTAGCCACGCTCGTGCAGCACTCTGCTGAGTCGGTATCAATCCTAGGCTGAAAAAACAACTCCCAGTAAAGAGTTGATGATGACATTCTTGATCCTGGCCTCCTACACTAACCATCTGATCAGAATCACATTTTCACGTTTGAGATTTCACTGTAAGCATCTTGTTTCTGACTGAAGATCGCCGCCCTAAAGCCGAGCTTTTTCTCCTCCCTGCTTACAGACTCTGTGTTACCTGATGGGGGTGATTGATAGAGGGCTGCTGCTGCTGCTGCTGCTGTCGTCTCCTTTCCCTCTCCTCCTTCCACCATCCCTATTCTTCCTCCTCCGTCCTCCTCCTGCGTTGGCCTCTTCTTCCTCCTTCCCATCTTAGTGGCTTTTATGGATGTGTGTCACTGCTGCCCGCTGCACTTAAATCATTTGTCCTCTTTTGATTTGGGCTTTCCTGGCTGTTTTTATTTTTCGTGAAAATTCTGTAACGTTTGTGTGTTTTCCTTTTAATGGGTTGGATTTAAACTTTAATTGTTGTGCCTTTAATTCAAATCAGAAGACAGATGAACAGTAGTATTTGATAAATTAATCATTTTTGGGGGTAAATTATTACTTTTCTTTCATTCTTGTTGTAAAATGTTAAATGTTCTGTTTCCCAAAATCACGCTTTTATGTTCCATGCTTATTTCCATCTCTTCTTTACAGTTCTACCTATTGTATCTTCATGTTTTTAATATATTTCTGTTTGTTTATGATTCTTTTATCTCGACTCTTCTGCTGATTCATTTAGATATGATGCTTTTTCAGAAAATGTAACATTTTACGGTTTTATATGCAGGAATTTTTCATTAATCTGTTTCTTTTATTACAATAAAATTGTGAATTATTAATTTAACTTTATTTAAAAATGTGTTTGTCTGCGAAATTTCTTTAAACCGACATCTCCTAGACCCTTAATTTGAAAAATTCCATCTTACTAAGTCTTTCCTGTTTCTCCAGGGACCCTAGCCTCCCTGAACACTGTGGAGGAGCTGAGAGAAAGCGACGAGTCAGACTCACTATCCTCATCTTCATCACCACATCCATCACAGCCGCGGTCATCCTCATCCTCCTCACGTCCATCGTTCGCTCATCTCTGCGAAGCGGCTGATCCGTATCTGCCTTCGTTCCGAGGGAAAGACTTATCTGACGCCCGCTGCGCTCTTGCCAAAGTCATGACGTCCTCCGTCTCCAAAGGAGTGCTGGTCAAGCGTTTGAGGAATTCCACCGCCTTCCCGAAATTTTATAATACCTCCACCTTTATGTCCATGAGGGGTTCAGATAATGGGGTTTTCTGTGCAGAGCCAGTTCTAACAGCCAACCTGCCTACCGAACATGAGTGGGAGGATCCTGTACAGAGGAGAGGAATGACCACTTTCAAAGTGGTTCCCTCAATGAAAGAAAAGTGCCACAATCCAGAACGCACCCCAGATGTTCCAGATCAGATAACAGTAGCGTGTGAAGCTTCTCCTCAAGTTGGCAGAAATCGAACTGAGGCCAAGGAGGATCCATGTTCTCCGGACAGATCAGAGACTGAAACACCTTCGCAGAGTCCAGAACCATCTTCTCAGGAGACTCACACTGCATCGCTTTCAACTCCACTTGATTTACACACCCAGGATTGTCCAGGCTCGCCTCTCGCTGATGTTAAGGACAGTCTTGAAAAGCCGAAGGAAGAGGATGAACCTGAAGTCACATCCGAGGTGACACCAGCAGCACCGTCAGACTGCAGTGATGGAGAACTCGGGTCTCTCCCGCCTCCACTTGATTTAGACATCCAGGATTGTCCAGGATCGCCTCCCTCTGAGGTCGGTGGCACTATAGAAAAGTCGAAGGAAGAGGATGAACCGGAGATCACATCTGAGGTGATACCAGCAGCACCGTCAGACTGCAGTGATGGAGAATTTGCATCTCTACCAGCTCCACTTGATTTTGACTTCCAGGATTGTCCAGGATCACCTCCCTCTGAGGTTGAGGATACATTTGAAGAGCCGAGGGAAGAGGATGAACCTGAAGTCGCATCTGAGGTGATACCATCAGCACCGTCAGACTGCAGTGATGGAGAACCTCTCAATGACGTTCAGATCAACTCAGAGGATCAGAGTGAGTTTCGTCAAAGCCCCAGTAGACAGTCCTTAAGTCCAGATATGGACCATCGTGGTTCATGCACTGATGAGAGGGAAGTTGAGGAGGAAGAGGTACAAGAAGAAGAAGAGGAAGACGAAGACAGCTTCCCTCCCCCTCCTCCACCCGTCTTCTTTGAAGACATAGAAGTCCTTGAAGAGTGGAGAGAAGTTACTACTGCTGAGCAGTCTGCAGCTGCACCAAACGCTCTGGACAAGATGATGGCAGCCCCATCCAAATTTGCACAAGCAGTAGCAATGGCTGTGCAGAGGTCCCGCCTCCAGCGTGGTGGTAAAGTTGTAGGCCCTCAGGACCCAAAGGGCCCGGACGATGCACTTCCCTCACCGCCCAGGTCCATATACCAGTACGGTGAGTACCACTGAGCACTTATTGCATAGTTCTAGTTTAGTGACAGCAGCCAAAGCCTCACAAGATGATGGAATGATGGGTCCTACATGAAACTGACAAACCGTCATGAACATGAATGGTCATGAATTATTCAATTCAATATAGAAGAAATTCTCACATAGTAAAAGGAGGACTAGATATGCATATTCTTAGTCCTCTTTGATACAAACTGACATGCAGACACTGAATGCGTGATGACAAGTATATTTCTGGACATGCGATGCGCCTGCCTGAGGCCTTTTTAATTCCTGCCTATAGAGGAAAGACGTGTCGTAAATATTTCTGTTTTTTAATCTCGCCTCTGCTCTGCAGGTGCCTGACCGGCTTCCTCAAACACGGATTGGATGGAAGTCCTTGTTTAGGGTGAGGATTCAGAGCCGGCTGAGGACACCAGATTCACTTTGCGACCCCCGGATAACTTAAACAAAAGACTTCTGGTTTCTATAATCCTTTGTTTATTTGTTTCTTTGTCTCATTGTACGTTGGACTTTATGGTCACGGGTTGAGCATAAACATTTTCTGTTGTTGAGTAAGCCAAATGTACAGGACACGAGCTGTTGAACTGACAATGTCCTGTTTTTTCTTCATGTGCCAAGGCGGACAGAACACTGACGTGAGAGCTTTTTTTTTTTGTTTGTTTGTTTGTGTAAAACAAAAGAAATGATCTGCTCTCAGTAATATTCTTGTTTGTGCTTGATTTGTTTTCTCCCTCAGGGTGTATATTTTTATGATTTAAGACATGAAGAATGCAGTAAAACCCATGAAATCATGCAAGACTGTTTGTGTTTTAGTCACCAGGTGGCAGAAGAGCATTGTATCTGAATCTCTGTATCTTTTTTTCATCATGTGAGAGCTGTGGATGCATCACAAGAGAATAAATATCTGTAAATATTGTTTCCTAATTAGCCAGAAGCAACTTGAATGAACTTTGATGACATTATTCTTAATATTCAATTATTTTTAAATGTCTTAGGATGTTTTCTGAAGGCTGTCTTTGTCTGAGAATCCACCTCCTTTTCAAGGACTTTCCCGGAACAAAAACCTACATGCAATATTTAACAGAATATGAGAATTTCCAGCAACGAAATGGAAAAAAAAAAATCCTTGTTGGAAGCATCAGTTTCATGCCAAGCATCTCAACACCTTCCTGAATAAACTCAGTCCACTTTGCTCACATGCACACACTGTTATGTCTTTAACGGAGCCATACCTCAGGGCAATACTGCATAGCTATACTTGGGTGCCAAAAGAATCCGCACTACTATACGTATTGATCCAGCCCTGGCCTTGGAGGAACAGCAAGGAGCTATGCGAGGTAGAGACCTAGCCAGAACCGCCTGTGGCTAAAGCTCCACGTTTGCCAGGCCTGGACTGAGTGGGCTCGCTTCAAGACTTTCTTTCTCCCTCTCTCTCTTTCTCTTGCTCTAACATTCCTTGCTCCACCTGAGGAAAAAGAGAGGAGAGAGAGAGAGGAGGACGGGTTGCTGGTGGATGATGGGAGGTGACCGTTGACCCTGTCGTGTTTCCGCGGCGCTCCCCCCAGAGGGGGCGCCCGGCCCTCAAGGGCACAGCCGTGTCACACTGCCGTTGTCATGGAGAATGCCATTACCGCCCCTAAGGGAGAGAGCCACGTCTAACGTTTAAAAGAAAAAGGAAAAAAAAAAAAAAAGTCTGTGGAAAAAGAAACACACATGCTGGAGAGAAGCTCTTTTCCTGCCTGAAGCAATGATATCCAGTGTAAGTGACAACTCTGGCATTATCCTTTTTTTAGCAGTGAAAGGTTGAATTTCAACCTGAGCGGCGATGTTCATGATTATGCAGACAAAAGAAAGCCGGATTCATAATGCAGTGTAACACGAAATGCCTCTCTTGTCATGTACATTTATGATCCAGCACGTGACATTATCGGCACAGACGAACAAAAAGCAGACGTCTACACAGAGAGGTTCTACTGATTATTGGAGACGGGGTGGAGAGAGACAGGAACAAACGGGGTGTTCAAAATCGTGGAGGACACTTCAGTCGCATGAGCACATCCCGGTTCAAACGAATAAGTGAGGAGGCAGTGGCATGAATGCAAGATACTCTGAAACATACACACCTGAGCAAACGTGGATTGTTGTTGATATGACATGAAGAAACTGTGAAGGTTTGCAGGATATTATATAGGCATGGATAAAGATGAATTTTGGATGTCCCCATTTGTACAGCATGTACTCATTTTACCAGTCCCACTGCAACCACCGCCATGGCAACATTTTATAACCTTACCCCACCCACACAACCGGCATCCACTCATAACCTCTAAATGAAAAGAAACATGTAATACTTTAATAGATAAACAGAACAATAACAGGAAAACATTGTTATATATTCAAAAAAGCAGCATTAGAACAGCTGATATACATAAACAGCTTTAAATAATTTTAAAAAATGAGCAACAAAACTAAAAAAAAATGTATTTTTGCAGCAATCAAACCAGCTGCAAAGACAAATAGTTGATTAGATTAGCTTCAACTTTACCGTCACTGCACAAAGTATAATGACAGAGACAATGAAATGCACTTATGAAGCAGTAATACACACATTAATATATAGGATACATAAATAACAGTGCAGATATAAATACAAATATGTTAGCAAGCTATATATAGAGTGAAATGAATACACTAAGATATATATAGTTTGTGCAGCAGCAGCAACGGCAGCAATTGCAGGTATAGATGTAATTAAGCAAAGAAAGTATTAGGAACAAATGATATAGTGCAGGTGTAAATACAAGTCATTAATTGGTCGACATAACATAAAGAATAAACTACACATGAATACACTATAGGTCAGATATGTACAGTATAGACAGTAGCATATAACTCCAAAACAACAGGACACAGTGCACATGTAAGCCCTGCCAGTGTGGTCGTTCAGTTAAATGAGTTCATTCAGAGTCGTGTAAAAGTTTGAGATCAGGATTTTTACATTTTTGGATTTTTTATTTTTTTAAACTTGTTCCAAACTGTTTGCCACTCAAGGTCATTAGATCCCCAGTCCAAGGTTTTAAAGGTTGATTTTAATAGAAGAGAGTTGAATGAGAAAGAAACCACGACGAGTTTAAGATGGACCACGTCGCCAACAGGTTATGGCGCTCTCTAAAAACTCATTTTACATCAAGCAGCTCCTGGAGAAGTTCAGATCAGAGGAAAGTGCTGCACAAAGCCTTAGTCCGAGGCAAAGATAATAAAAAAGAAAGTCACAAATTAAACATTCACATCATCCCAGTTGTATAAAAAGATTCCACGTTCTGTAAAAAAAAAAAAAAAAATCTACACATTTTGTATAGCACAGAATAAGCAGAACAATTTGACTTGGCAAGCGTACTGTAGCCTGCTGCGAGTCCACACACACACACACACACACACAGAAAAAAAACAGTTCAGATCAATAACACAATAGCTGGCCCACACAAATAGCGGTAATGCACATTTATCATTTATTTATTCCTTCATCTCTTCATTCATCTCTATTTAGTTATCCATCAGATGCATCTGCCTTGTGGTTTGAAGATGCCCACGAGCTGCTAGAAGTCGGAATCTGATTATAAAACAGTGAGTAGGCCCCGAGGCGTGCTTCACTCGATCCACCGCGTCTGCATGTGTGTTAGGGGCGCACATGTGCATTGTAGACTACTAATATATGTGTGTTTACATGGCACCTCCATGCTTGGGTAGAAATAATCAATAGATGAATCACCTAAAGCAGTGTAGCTCTCCCCAGGCAGTGTGGTGCAGCTTAATGCTATTCTTTCCACTCACCTTGGGAACGGCATCCATCAGGCCTCCCCCCAAAGTGAGGCACGGTTGCCTAAAACATCACCAGCGCTTGAGGGGCTGCTTGGAAAGGGATGCAGGGAGAGCACAGTTGACCTCTCACCTCCTCCATGTTTGCGCTCGCTTCCCTCCTCTTTGGCGGAGCGGCAAATCACAGAGTTCCTGCCTCATTGGCATTGTCAGGCGCTTACAGTAGTGTTTATCTGCATTGTGCTGGTGGTTAACTGGTTCAAATGTTATGGAAATGATATTTACCTCTTCTTTGATCCTGTAAACTCCAAACAGGCTGGGCTTTTTTTTTTTTTTTCTTTCCCTGCTCTCCCCCGGTTGAGGGAAGAAGGACTTAAAGATGTGCTATAAATACAAGCAACAGGAAGAAAATAGATGTTTTAAAGCCGAGCTGCACGGTGTGTTAAAATCAATCACATTTCTAGACTTCTCTGCAGCAACTCCAGCCTTTTAAATCATGATCCACTGCTTGCTTGTACGTTAAAGGACATAGTGAGACATTTTTGACACAAACCACAAAGTCAAGCCACTTTGATTCATGATGCTTGGCGGCACTATATAAAATAAGCACCCAGAAGCAGTGTTTGGTGCCTGAACGTACAGTAGACGGGCCCCCGTTGCTCTGTGATAGATAGTGGACGAGCCCCTATCTCTCTGTCATTTTTCTTCATTCATCCCTTATCACTGAATCCTGAGAGAGGGTGAAAAAAAAAAACGCACCTCTTTCCCGTGATGAATGGCGGACGCCTCCAATTCAACGCGGTGACAAACTGACACAATCGCAGCAGTTAATTTGTCACCGCTCTGCTCTGTGATTCTATACAAATGCACACTTTAATGTCCTGACACCGGCGTGTCTGACTTTACCACTGCTCGAGTCTAACCACTCTAATGATCACGCCAGCTGGCTGTAATCTCTCTGAGAGAGTCGCTGTGAATGACAATGCAATGCTGATTTACAACCAAGAGGGGGCACAGTAATCCCTGCTTCAGATCAGTGACATTAGGAGCCTGACAAACACATTGACTCTGACGGTGGAGCTCAGATAGAAGTCCAGGACGGTCAGCGACGAGCGGCGACAAAGTCGCTGCACATTATTTCTACCTTGAATTAACGCGCGTTATGAGTCATTGTGCACACTTCGTTAAGGAGCTCCCCAGGATGTGATCATGAGCTATGTGTCCATATTTTTTTGCATGTCAAACTCAGGCCTTCGCTCACTGACTGCTCAGCCGAGCTAAATTCAAATTGACTGTGACAAGAGTTTATAACACAGTCTGAGACTTACAGTGAAATTTTATAGTGTCAATCAGGCGCCAATAAAACACTCACTGGTATTTACTGGTACTTCACTGTAGGTACAGTGGAAGAAAACAAGACTGTGGGGAACAATAGAACAAGCTTTAATGTGCTTCAGACGTACAGTTACAATATGCTGCAGGGACACAGGCGGGTTCTTGGAGAACATAAAATATATTAGTTATGTTTCCACTGTTTTGAGGCGGGAAGCTCAAAGAAAGGGGTACAGATGTTAATAATGAAGGACTTGTCAATCAACAGTGTACTTAGAAGGACACCCTGCTGCACAGACTGCCAGACCGACTACCGTTTAGTGTTCCTCATCGTGTTAGATCAAATAGAATAAAAATGTCACTGTAGCTATCGGACAAAATGATCCAACAAAAATGAAGACGATAAATAAAGAACATAAGACACGCGTTGTAGCTCCACTCATTGATGAACTTTATTATAATTTGTAGGAGAAAGCTGCACAGCTCAGAACGTTTATACCGGAGCAGAAAACAAGCTTCAGTTTATGAAGTGCACGGCTATGAAGCCATTCTACTGTCATAAACCATCATAGAGTAATATAATAAAATAACTCAACTCGACTTAAATATTTAATGTTTTCCCGATATTTATTTTTTTAGTTATTGGAATTGTTATTTACACAATTAGGAACAAGGTTTGTGAGCCGTAATTAGACAGTAACAACAAGAGTTAATTACACAGTAATAATATTGTGTGAGCTGTAATTTTCACAGTAAAAATAAACATTAATTACAAACTAAGAATACATATTAATTACGCAGTAAGAACAATCATTAATTAAACAGTAAAACAAGCTATGTGAGCTGTATTTATCTAATTCATATGTAATTCATACACAAAATGATATTATAAGTTATGAGTGTTACTTTTCACAGTCCTATTTGCAGGCCTCTTGATGGAGCTGCAGTACTCGGCAGCATTCCTAAAAATATCGGACTTTATTCTGCTCTTTCTTTTTTGTCTGTGATCATTAATAATTCATCTCTTTTCTTGGATGCTAAAACAACAACAAACAGAACAACAGCTCAGATAATGTATTCAGTCAAAAGCTCATTGTCTGGGGGAGGAGGAGAGGGGACAGCGAAAATGTGCACTGGAGTGAGACAAGAGAGCACCCCGACAGGGAGAGGCTCAATGTCACTCCGCAGCATGGCGGGAAGGAAGAAAAACAAACGCCAGAGGGGAAAAAATAAAAAATAAAAGGAGAGGAAGATACAGTTTGTAAGTCATAAAAGCCCAATTAGAGGCATTAGGGTCCTCAAATGGAAGATTACAATGAATAATTTGTGGCTGCAATTTTTTCAGGCTGATTGTGCCATTAATGTGGGTGACAAAAAAAAGGATATATTTCTGAGAGGGGCTAGCAGAAAAGCTTTCAATGCAAGAAAAAAACAACAACCAATAATTCAAGGTTACATGAATACGCTGCCAAATCTGCACCCCGGCCGTCCATTGACTCAGCCGCCTTACTTTAAATCTCTTCACTCCCCCCCACCCCCCCGTCACCCCTTCATTTGGAGTAGCTCGACCTTGAATGTCTCCGGTGTGAACCAGTGCCCCGGCTTTCACATTACGCCAGAATGGATCCTGACTCATTCAATTTAAAGCCATCAAGAAAGCACAATACAAGGCAAATTAGCTGCCATTATTTAGACACTTTCATGCCCCCCAATTTGAGGTTATATGACAATTAGTTACATTTGTCTCGGCTGTCTTCGTGGTTGTTCTCTGCAGCATACATGGGCCTCTTCAGCCGGATCTTCATGTCTATAGCTTTAATTCATATCGAAGAATTAGATCATTTAACATTAATTACAGCAGTCTTCCATTTTTCTAAGTTTTTTTTATTGACACTGACTGAAAAGTCAAGGTGTTTGACAACTTTAGCACGCTGTTAACGGGACCGTCTCAAACACACGGCCGTTCTTGGAAGGAGCTTGTTGAATGTAGAAAGCGTGACATTGATGAAGCAGTTCCTCTTCCGAGCCAAACTCTCCGTTCTTGGAATTTACCCAGAAGACTATGTTGTTACAATAACTGCTCATTGACTTTGGACTTTGCACAGGCCTGGATGGTTTATAGGAATGTTGACAAAGCTACTGATTTATACTGTTGAAGGGAAAAGCACAAGAACTCTGCTTGTTTATTGAGCTCGAAGAATTCTGCAAACACAAACTGGAATGATTTAGAAATCACACGCCAGCGCGTTTTTTGGACGGGGATGTGCTTTTTTAAAACTTACTTTAAAATATGTGTGTATAATTAAAACTCCTCATGTTAACATTATGATAAAAATGAACGTCTCTGCTTCTTTGGAAAGACCTTTGTCCGACGTGTTTGTTTCTTTTAACATATATCTGTACTCTCTCTTGTCAAAACCTGGCTCCTACTTAGATTGCTCCACTCCACCACCAGCAGTTCAGTCATAAGTTGTCATAAGTCATAAGTCTAGATCCATTTATTATATAATATTTGCAACCAGGTGGCGCATTAGCTCCAACATTTGACTCCCCAAATATAATATAATAATATAAAACAATATTAAACGATATAACAATGTTGGCTGTCCGCTACGTAGCCAAAACGTTGACCGCTGAAGACAAGAAGTGTCTAGTGTTGCACACCAACACACTACACTTTTTGCCATTTCATTCATTTTTTCAAATTTGTAGTTTTGAGACCTAACCGACACTGACTCAAGTGACATCACTCGAGGCAGTCCAGACTTCAGAGCTCCCTCTGGAGCCACAAAAGGCTTGACCTGAGACACCTGAAATGTGTAAAATCGGTGGAGTTCCCTTTTAGCTATTGCGACCCAGTGTATCTGACCCCGGTTTACGTGCTTATTCGCGTCTGATGTCAAAAAATCAGAGTTTTGAAATCAGATTGAATCAGCACCCGGATATATTTTTATGAAGTTTGACTTGATGAAATGTTCTTGCAGCGCTCAGGCGGTTGAAATGCAATCGATCGGGCACCTTGGACTGCGTCAGGCCATGGATAAACAAATTGATGCTGCATGCGCTGCCTCCGTTGCCTGTTCCCATTGCTCCTCTCCACAGACAGAAACCTTCTCCCTGCCTCTCTCCTGGCCACCCAGCGCTGTTTATGTGATGGCTTATTTAAGTTCGTAAAGGTTCACTTTTCTTTCACTCTTCTGATAAATTAATCTTTTTCCCCATCTGAAAAGCCTCTTTATAATCAGCTTCCTGTCCGTGTGCTGGTATTCTTCTGGATGTTTTGGTGCTGTTTACACCTGGTACTCCTTTTTCAGAAGGGGTTTCTTCACAGCGCTTATTAAGACCTCACTGATTTGCTGCCTAGGATTAGTTCTCAGGTTCACATTTTGCTTCAGATAGAAGTGCAACCACAAGCTGTTTTTCAGTTGTGTTGCAGGAATGAACAACAGTATGTGGTTTATTTCTTTATATACACACAGTGTCAGTAATATATTGTTTCCTTTATTAAAACGAGAGGGACACAGGGAAGAAAGACCTGGCGGGAATCCATTCTAGGCCAGCGGGAGCACAGAGGCAGTTTACTTCCAGAGGGAAAAGATAAAAGACTATCTTTGAATGCAGTTAATGACTTTTCTCACCTGAAGTCTGTGTTGATAACTGTTTCCTGAGTTTACCTCTTACCGGGCCCGAGCAGCGACTGCCCAACCCGAGCTTCGTTTTTTTTTTTCTCTCCACAGAAACCAAACCTCCTCTCTGAAAAGCATACAGTTTACACCGTTCCTTCTTTCTTATCTTTGGCGCATTGTTGCACAAACTTCACGTCCATCTCGGCTACGAGTTTAAGGTGGAAAGGTTCAGAGCCTGGGAACGATCGGCGCTGCTTTTCAAATCTCATTTTACAGAGTTTGTTGAAGAGAAGCCGTCTATTAACAGGTGTTCACGCTGCCCTCCAGCTTTGGCTCTTTTATAGAGCCTAAAGGTAGCGTTAACCTCAGCGCCATCACTCTTAGGGTAAACAAACATGAACCCTACGCACAGCAGGAAACTATTCAGAATCTGTGAATGCGTGCAGGAAATGGTGATTGTGAAGGTATATGGACTTTAATGCATAATTCCCATGCTTTCAGATGTCTGTGCAAGTGAAGGCAGACATCTAAAAACCTTGTAAAGATACAGATGTTGTATGTAAAAAAAACAAAGAAGAAGCAGTAAACAGAAGGTCTTTTTTGACAAAGTGGCCCCACAAGTTAAATTTGTATTCATGCCGGTGACTCCTGCCAGTTACGTTGTTTCATTTTATCTGGAGAAAGTTTGCTCAGCCTCAACGTTCCTTTTCAATCACACATGACTGACACAGAAAAGAATCCTCACTTCCGCAGCTGCTGCTTATCTCATCTTAAATTCGAGTGGTTTCAGTTAATTGCGACAAATTTGGCATCTGTGGAGGATTGGAAGTTTGAAGCACCACCACCCATTGTCACCAATTAAGACTGAGCATTTCGGGCGCGTTGTGCCGCATTCGTTCAAGGAGTTTTAACCATAAACATCGCCTCATCGCGAAGTGGAATCAGATTTTCAGCCACTGAAGCAAAATCTTTATTTTGGGCCTTGTCATTTGTCGGTGTCAGTGAAAAGAGATGTTTTACAGCCAGTTGAGTGATATATGTTGAACCATTGATTTGAACGTCTACAAAAATAGCACCTGAACGTCTCCCTGCGTGTGTGTGTGTAAGACTTACAAGCCAACAGCTCTGTCTTCACTTAATCAGAGTTTCCTTTCAAGGAAACAGCTGAAGTTTTGCATTGAAGAAAGCGCTTACTTTTAATTGTATGTTTTTAGGATAAAGAAGGGGAAAAAAAAAAGGGCACATGCCTGACTCCACCTGTCTCAAATGTAATATGAATTCATGGTATGATACCTGGAGTTTATTAATTCAGGGCCACAGAGACAGCTGAATAATGAAATTTAATGAAAATTTTAGATGGACTAAAAGTCAGAGTGCTTCTGTCATTAATTTTAAAAGCACACATACCGTTAGGCTTTGCACAGTAATGATAAATTCTTCCATTCGGCTTCATGCTATATAGTAACTGTGCACAGTAGAAAGGAGTGAATCCAGCTGAATTCAAGGTCTTCTCATAATAAATGGAATTCTGCAAAAAGTGCACAATTGACGGGGTTTTAACTTTAGTTCGTAACATTAGGGACTGTCCTGAAATTATTAGTGATTGTCGTGGTGTGCTTTTTTTTTTTTTGCTAGCTTCATTAAAATTTTCAATTGACTCTCTTTGACTTGCAACGCACCGCGGCACCTCTCCACCTAATATCTCGAAGTGAATTAAGGGTTGAATGGGCAGAAGTTATATCATAAAAGTGCACGAGGGATTTTAAAATAGTGAACCATTTTAAACTTCACACTGTCGATGTAGAGTGATCATCAGTGAGCATCATACATAGAGAGACGGTTTACGCAAACTACTGTACTTAAATGCAACATGCAGGCACTACTACTCAGTTTGAGGAGCCAACCATTCATGTGCATTCACACACCAATGGCACAGCCTTCAGGAGCAATTCGAGGTTCGGTATCTTGTCCAAGGACGCTTCGACATGCAGCTGCGGATTGAACCACCGATCATCAAGTTAGTACAGTCCCTTATATGCACTTTTCTTAGCATTTTTCTATGTTTACTGTTCAAATAAAACAGATAATGTCATATTTTCAGATCTACTGGTTCATTTCCAGGAAAGAAAACTGTACAAACAGAGTCTGATTGTATAAGAGCGAGCCTGCATCCTATTGAAATGAAACAAAGCCTATCTGAGCTGTCTTCCAATCACATGAAATTGGTTTAATTCCTTCTAGGGCGTTCCATAAAATAAAACATAATACAAGTAAGCAAACACAAACATCAGCCTTCAGCAGCTTCACGCTGAACTCACTGAATTGAAAAGAAAATGAATAAAATAACTCTGAATGAGCAGACAAAGGTGAAGACGAAAGGTAGGCTAAGTCTGACGCTCCTCAATAAATCATAACGTACAATAGCGGGAGGCACAAACAGCCGTCTGAGCTGTTCATTAGAGCTGCCACTATTGAGCTTCGGCAAACTTTCTCCTGACATTCTGTGTGGATATTTCAGGTTTCTGCATCATAAAGTAACAACTTTCCAAATCTATTTCTTCAAAGGGAACATTTTATAATCCTCCCGTGACCCTTCTTTTTTTATTCCAGCAAAAAAATTGAAAGGACTCTGGTATAGAAGTAGCTTTATCACACTGTAACTAGATAAATTAGCACTAACGCGATGCTTTATGTCGTTGACAGCGCACTAAAACTTAATTTCCGGTCAGAACAATAAATGTGAACAAATCAATTAAGTTTTTTGGACGCATATTTCGGAGGTAATTTTCAGAGTAGAATGATATTCTCTGAAGAATAGCCTTCAACATTTTTATCTTAAATGAATCTATTTAAAAGAAGTCCAAATTCTCTGCATGGCAGACTTCTTCACAATTAATTGGGTTATCAACTTCTTTTCACATATGTTAAATTAAGTTTGGAAGACGTATTGTGCGTGACTAAACATGAAGCAAAAAGTATATTTCAAGTGTTGATCATTTTCGAGCTGGACGACCTTCAGTTTTTTTTTTTTTTTGTTCCATGAGGGGTTTAATTTTTGCTGCATGAGCCACTTTTCAAAAATAAAAAAATAAATAAACAAAAACCGTCCTTGTTGGCCACATCTCTGAGCATCTGAGCACATCCCTCCACCTGCCTTTGATTGCTGTCGCTCCCTCTTTGTCTCTGGATTGCTTATAACATATTGAGCCAGTACAATAGGTCCACTGCCGACCAAAAAGGATGCTGGCAGGAGAGTAAATCCACTCAGATCCCTGTGGTTTACTCATCCCACCTCACGTCCCGTGGACTTGCCACTATACCTCTGGCCCAGCGTGGGCTGCACTCAGCCAAGCATGGTGCTATTGGACCAGCCATGGAAGCCCTATGTACTTTGACCCCAGAGGAGATTGGATCCTTGGTCATGGGGGAACTTAGCAGCGGCTGCCTCCGTGGCACTGTGGTACGACTCCTGGGATAATGTGTTAGTTGTAGAGTGATAAAAGTCCAGGCTGCAATAAATGAGGAGTCAATACAGGATAGTAAGGATGATCCACCTTATTTAATTGCGTTGCTGATGTTCTATATTTTTCTTATTATCAATAAAGCCTATGTATTGCATGTGTATCTTCTTCCTCTGTGCCACGGAGCTCCATTGTTGTCCAGTAACGCACCATTAAAATGAACACTGTAGGCACTGCAGGTTATTTTGAGGTGCGCCCACATCACCGCCCTGCCGCCTTAAAAAAAAAAACCTCGCTAATGCACCACATCCAAGGCTGAAAACAGCCCCAAACAAATGCACTGTTTGTTCCTCTTTGTACCACGTTTGCTAACTAAAAGAACTACAGTGCCCATCTGATTTAGCTAATTCATTAGCATCTTTTAAAAACTACTGTATGCGAGAACTGTATTATCCAACAACCCTTAAAACCTTCAAAAAATGTTCTCAATCAGCTTCCCACGTGAGCGCACAACGTTGTGCTTTGCTTACTTTGCAGGAGGTATTTCTGTAGTTTTTTTGTTTATTCTATTTGTGTGTCTGATCTGAAGTGGACAGGGTTCAAATGCTCACCAGGTTTTATGTTTCAAAGAAAATGCGGCAACATTTGTGGCGTTGCCGTTACGTTTTTGGCTTTGATTTTTAGACCCAAACTGCAGAGACGGTGGCCAGTAGTAGCAGAATTAAGACAAAAAGCAGGTGGTGGTGGTGGCTGAAGGCTGGTGAAGTAAGGCGCTGCAAACAGGATAACCTCGCCCTGGAATAGTGTTGCCACCACCAGTTCCTGATTTCCTGACCAGCAGGAATGATTGCTGGATGAGAGACAGGTGTGTCTTGTCACTGAGACCAGCACGCCACGCCCTCTGCTACACACACACACACACACACACACACACACACACACACACACACACACACACACACACACACACACACCATGACCATGACAGTTGTGTGCTTGTGATCCAATCAAAGTCCTCATGAAAGTATCGACTCTTTTTGGAGCGTTGCTGTCTTAATACATAAAAAAAAAACTTTGGGTGGTTTCTAAACTGTTGTTATTATTTTTGCTCATTTAGTCATAAATATTTCATATTCTAAAGAGATTCTTGATTTGATGAATATGATTTGAGGTTTTCCAGGGCCTTCATCATGGAAATGTGCATAAAGACTTTAAAATTGTAAAAAGTAACACAATAGTTTTCAAAATGAACACAGCTCGGGACTGAATGAACTCTTTTCAGATTAATGGAAGGCTAAAATGTGGTGAGCAGAAAAATAAAAGACCATTCGACAACTTTTTTATCTACTACGACCAATTTTACGAAGCTGCTTATTCCATCAGTCACTCAGCACACAACATATATTTGTCAGATACAACCTTGATGATGTTTCAAATAAACTCCAAACCTTAACTCTGTTTATGAACTAACATAATTAGCCCGTCAACTCGGTGTACATTTGGCAGCAAAAAGGTATCCCTATATTTTTTTGAGCGGGTATACAGCCGATGCTTTTGAAGGTGTTTGTCTATGGAGTGTCAAAGCTGTCAAATGATGTTGTCACATAAACGTGTCACCGCCGAGATCCAATATCTAGCCCCCGTCCACTGGCTGACAGAACGACACTTCCTCTGTTAAATCCTCTCCTCGCCTGCACAGTGTGACTCTTCATAAACAAACAAACGGAGACAAAAGACAGCTGAATTCTTACATGTCCACGTTCAACTCTTTGAAAGCCCCCCCCCCACCCACCCAAAAAAATCGGGAAGCGCCTCCACTGAGCGGGCGTAACATCCAGCAACTGTCTTCCACTTAACTACCCATAGCTTTTGAATCGCATTAGAATACATGAGGACTCCTAGACAGTGAGGTGCTCTCCCCTGGTTCCTAATGTATGACTATTTCATATGGACAGGAGAGGGGGGCGAGCGGGGGGGGAGCTGTCTGTGGGGGTGATTGACACAGGCCCACATTAGGAGCAGCTTTTGGAAATAGGTCCGTGGAGACTTGGCGGATTGGGTCTGCTGAAGGAACGGTGTCTCCGCGAGGAGCCGTGCCTTCTTAACCCCACTCATTGGTATGCCGATGCGCGGGTAAGCGAGCCGTGCTCCAAACGGCACAGTCTTCCAGACTGCACCCCCCCACCCACCCTCCCCAGCACACACACACACACACACACACACACTGCTATGCAGACACAATCCCACTGAGGACCCGTGACGATATGCAGCGTGGAATACTGAATCAAAATAGACTCCAATTAATAATCACATAGTTAGTTCATTTTTTAGGCTCCCTGTGTGCACAGTGTGGCCTGCAGGAGCTCAGCCGTACGGAAGTTTCAGCAGGGAAAAGTTTGGTTGACGCATACACACACACACACACACACACACACACACGCACACACTTTAAGCTTCAAACATGTCAAGTTTCAAGTCGGTGGGAATAAGAAAGCACAGGGCCTTTAGTGTGTCCCTCCCTTCCCTCTCAAACATGTGACAAAACAGGCAAAATAAAATGTTTAAATTTGGTTTCAGATCTTGCGCGTGGTCTCTAGAATGAGACGAATAACATGTCAGCATCGAGACATACTCTGCTGTCAGGTAAGAAGACAGAATATCACTTTACCCTATTGTGACTTTGAACTATATGACGGTAAGCAGACAGATTGTTTTTGTCACAGAACTAAGTGACCTTGAACCCGAGCGTTCTCTTTTCAAACTCTTCCTCCGTACATCTAAAAATATTCCCATCAGAAGCAAACTGATGGAATTTACAAGACCTAATGTCATTGCAAAGAAATATTACCACAAACATACAGTACATATTTTTGTCTTTATCATTCGAAGGGAGTTATCATTGAGCAAGCTTTGGGGTCCAAGGTGAGACAGGAATATTTGAGTACGCCTAATGAAAGGCAATATGAAAAGGTGCCTCTCGTGTTGTTTGAAATCAGCTTGTTTTGTTTTTTGGCTACGTTACACGTGCTGGCACTAATTATACAAGCTAAGGTAGTCCTCGCACATTCAAAAAAGAAAACTCGACCATTTTTGACATGTTCATTTAAAGTTACTAATCAGATGTAAATATGCAAAGCAGGTCCCGATGGGATTTCTTTGATATGCAAATTGAAAGTGCAAACAAAGGTGGGGGAGATGAAGGTTTTTTTTTTTTTTTTTTTTTATTTAAAAAAAAAAAAAAGATGGTTTTGTCATGACATTCTGTTGGAATAGAAAAATGTGAGATACCACCTTTAATGGCATTTTGTCAGACGGAGGCTGCGAACGTAAACCGCAAGAGTTTGGCCAAATTTTTTCTTTTTTGACTCGTGTTCATGCATCAAAGGCAGCGTCCGATACGAATCTAGTCCTATTTGCCATTCGCCTGCATCAGAACATGTAAACAGGCATGACAGTGTTCCTGCCCCCCCACCCCCTCCTATCATAACAGCAACTTACTGGCCAGTTATCTGTTTGATGGGATGTAAAGGGAAGGTCAGTGTTTCCATAATTCACTCCAGAACCATAAATCACATTATATGATCTCCTCTGCACGGGGAGCCGGCGAGTGCAGAAAACGAGCGATTCACTGCTGTATAATATGGCACTTATGGGCACAGGTGGAGGTTTTAAAGACTTTGTTTTCCTCTTGCCGCCGCTTAGCGTCTTACCTGTACGTCCAGATTAATCGTTAAAATCTCACTGCTCGTAAACGCAATCACCATTTTCTGCACGTTAGCACAATATTAGTCGTGCGGCGCTCTGGCTGTAGCTGACAAAAGTCCCTTTGTGGTCAGCGATGGGAAGCAATGGAGGGAAACTGACTTTTATTGACACGAGGCTGTCAGAATGGAGACGGCACCGCTGTTCATTTCCAATTTCAGACCACAGATTGGAATCCGCCGCTGGGCTCTCCAGTGTCTCAAGCACCATTTTCTGAACCTATGGTGTGGAAAACATGATTTAATTCCTGTTCAATGCTTTTCATCAGATTCTCCATCTCTCCAAATCGTCTTTGTGTGGCATCATATTGAAGGAGTAATTGTGCATCACTGTGGATGGTGGAGTGCAACATCCTCTGGTAAAGCCGGGGGTAAAATTACAGCTGCGCAGCTGAACTCCAAAATATAATATGAATGAAGTTGTAGGTTGATTACTTTAATTCCGTGGCACATTATAAATGAGTCATCCTCCGGCATTATATCTTTTCTCTGCGCTGACTGTTTGCTGTGCTAATGTTCTTTTTCAGTGGAAGTGACTCAGGCGCCGCAGCCACAACAGTGAAAACAACTGCAACTAATGAAAAGTGACTGTAAACCGATACCTGACTATATGATCAATATTTTAATTACATCTTTGTGGAAAGTACCACAGTGCTGCTCCTTCACCAATAATATGTTTATTCACGCAGAAGTGGAAGGTAAAGAAGTTTCCTCTTGCACTGGACTCTAGCTTTTGTATATATATATATTTTTTGACCATGTGACATGTAAAAATTAAATAAATTATGAGTTGATTATCTCTTCATCATTACTTTACTTAACAATACTCACGTCAGCTCAGCTCCATGTCACTTTCCAGTAACTCCTTGTTAGTGTGTTTAACATTAAAACCAACAGACCTTTTTCAAAGCAGCCATTTTGACATGAAATAGAAAGTCTCTGCTGCAAGACATTAAACAGAACCTTAATTAGTATCATTGGAAACACCCATGTTGACCTGACTAGTTCCTTGGGTAAAAAAATAAAAGTATTTTTGGTAAAATAAGTAAGAAAAAGAAAAAATAAGTGCTTTCCTAACCACTTTTCCTTGACCTCAATGAAAAACGGAAAAAATGTTTTCTTTCTTATGTCTGGTTGTGAACGACCAAACGGTGCATCGATTTTTTTTTTTGTCGCTGCTGCAAGGAATTATGGCATTACCTCCTTTCCTTTCGTGAAGGATGGTCCAGAGTATCCTATGCTAAAGGAAATAATAAAGGAAGCATTGAAGCTCCTTTCCTTAACAGTTAGAGAATTCAAACAGCTCTTATCATGGCGGCTATGTTAATTACGTTGCTGGAGTTAGCACATCTGGTAAGCCAGCTTGCTAACGTTAGCAGGTCAGCCAAGACAGGTGTAACTAATACTATTAACAGTGGCTCAGTTCGGTTCAAGTGTTCCAGTAAGCTCGGAGACGCAATAGACCTTTTTCACAGCAGCCATTTTGACATGAAATAGAAGCTAACGCACCAATGATGCTAATTAAGGTCCTGGGCTAAAATGACCGCTGTGAAAAAGGTCTATCCGAGGACCGTGCAACTAAATGAATTACAGACATCACTTATTGTTTACACCTGTGCTTTTAATACTCTGACATGTCAAAATGCCTTTTGTGAAAAAAACTTGCTCGCAAACATTAAACCAACTTAGTGTTTAGACAGCTAACGAGCTAACGAGCTAAGCTAGCTTGCTAAGGTTAAGCCATTTTGCTAATGTTACACATCTTGCTAACGGTTAAGTCAAGTAAGAAGAAAAATAAGACAACTTTAGAGATTTTGGAAAGCGCAATTCAATTCACTAATTTCACTGTAGGGAGATTTATTTACTGCAACTGCTGTTTCCAAGGTCAACAATGAACTGTCATTTCTTTACTTGCTTTTTCAACCTACTAAAATGACAATAAACTGGTGTAGGTGAAATGCTACTGCTCAAATGTGTGAATCCACCCGTAAATCAACTTAAACTATTATTTGCGGCTACTTGTCGGCAAAGCGTGAGCTGGTTTCATAACCAGTGACGTGTCTACACTGCACTTACCCTCATAGATGAGAAACATTCATTAAGTTGAAGGTAAATGCAATTCCGTCTAAAAATTGACTTCCAATAATATCTTTTAATGACTTGGCATACATATTAATACCTCAGGTGTACAGCTGGGTGGCGGAGATCAGTGAAAATATATCATAAACGCTTCAGGACAAAGGGATTTATCACACAGCGACACAGACCGCACAGAAATATCCATCAGTATGTTTTCCTACTTGTTGACGGGCTATTGTAAAGCTGGAAGTATGGAGGGAAAAATAGAGAGAGGGATTTATTATCCTGTATTGAAGTTCACCCCAAAAGAGCTAGCATTTCACAGGAGCTGCACGCTGACCTTTCCGACAGCCAAAAATGTCATTGAAGGTTTAAGGCAAAGAAATCCAGTCGTATTTAACCAAGCCTTCAAAATCTTTGACATTTCTTCTGATGTTGCCACAGGATGGCACCCTGAAGACTGAGCGCTGGCCTTCTCATAGAGAGCTATAGCTTTTCTACACATACAGGCTTCACATGGAAGCTAGGCCCTTGTGCAAACACCAGTCTTCTCCATGAAAAGGGAGGATTTAGAGATATGGCATCGCGGCTGATGGAAGATATGATTTGATCCTTTTTTTAAAGCCTCTTTTAGTCTTCTTTTCTCTCGCAAGGACGGGTGATTTAATTAGCAACGACACACACAGGTCATGTGGCAACAGTTGCTGATTATTTTAGGTGAAATCAAGATATCGCTCAGCTCCTAATTTACACTTCTGCACATATACACACTTAAACTTGTTTATTTTTTTCCCTCTCTCACTCTTTGCAGTGTGTTCTCCACACATAATGCCTCACACACACACACACACACTCCTCTGAATCAGTATGGTGTCAGTCCGCATCTTCCCTGCCACTCACTAAATTGGAGAGAGAGCTGCTCTGCGCTCAGGCAGAACTAAACTAGGAAGTGCTAAAGCTGGAGGCAGAAACAAGGGACAAGGATGGGGGCGGGGGAGTGGAGAGGGGTGGGTTGTGAAAGAGAACACAGGGGTAGAGGAGTCGGTGGGGGGAGTTCTTGGTGTGTGTGTGTGTGTGCGTTGAGAGGGGGGACACACTCTCAACACCACTGGATACCACCGCGGTGGTCCCTCACTGATTCACATTCCCCTAATGCCAGTTGGCAACCTCTTGGACAGACACAGTCCCTCCACGCACACACAAACACACTCAGAGGCTCGCTCGCTACCCCCACGCCGCTCTAACTCGCTCACTCTTTTAGAAAATGGACACAATGGCGTGGATGGGTTCGGCTTTAGATGAGGCACAGGCGCAGATTGAAGTCTTTACACTTGTGTAGTCATCTCAGTGGATTGACATCACCTCCAGGGAAGAGGCTGAGCTGCTGGGAATATCAGGGCTAACTGTCTATTAAGGAAAACTGAGGATATGATGTTTATTGAATCACCAACACATGAGCAGTTTGAAAATCTAAATATTCACTGAGCGGCCGAGGGATTTTTTTTTATTTTTAAGACAATCTTTTGCTACTAACAGTCATAGATCTCAAACCCACAATGGATATTTTGGAAATGCAGTGTAGGTGGGATGATAAAATTCATCTGGAACAACAAGTACAGGCAACAACACAACACGGAAAAGCAAAAACTCACACGCACAAATTGCTACCACCTTCTAATTGAACCACATGCTATAGAGGAAGTTATGAGGATTACTAATCCTGATACTTTTGGCGTTCCATGCACATTTTCCAGAATACTACGGTTCAGTCTTTAAAGGAAATATTGCTACTATCGGAAGCTAAAATTGCCCAATTAGCTTGTGTTGTCATTGATATTTGAGCCTGCATTATTGATTTTTGTGGCCACTTGGGGGCGGCAAAGTAAGCTGGAAACACAACAAAATTGTTATGTTAGCATGTGTTAGCATATTCATTTTTGATCATAGGCCCCGTATTCCCTCCCCTTTTAGCTCTGTTTTTGGTCTCCACCACTCCACTCCACTTTGTTCCCCAGCTAAGTCGCTAAGCTAGCCTTTGACCTCAGTTTGGTGGTGGACAGGTAACATTACACCTGTCTGACAGCGCAATTGAAGTGAAATTCTGTTCTCAGTTCTCTATCTCCGACCTTCTTGCAACGTTTGAGCTCGTATACCAAGATGTGCTTACTTATTTATTAGCCACCTAGCTATTTGACAAGTTAAATATCATGGTCAGCTTAGCTTAGCAGCTATTGCATTTTTCCTGTTAGCTAGAGGCTCTTCAGCATGTTGTGGAATGCACGTCTTCACCGTTTCCTCCATGATGAAAGAATCTGTATATTATAAAGAAGCGGCTTTCAAGGTTGTTATACGAATGTTTACTGGTAGCCAGTTGCGGTGGACAAGAATTGTCGAAATATTCCATGCAAGGCCGCATTGTTGAGACTACCTGAAGGTCGGAGTCCTGAGTTTAAGTAGTTTAAGTACTTCAGAATGAAGATTCGTCTCTCTCTGTGATACTATACATCACACAGTTTTTGAATTTAAATATTAACTTGAGGTGTGTTTCTTTATCAAAATGCATATGGAGTTTCTCTCTCTCATACACACACACAAACACATACACACACCTGCGTGTGTGTGTGTGGCTCCCTGCCAGGAGTTGTGACACGCAGACAGACTATACTTTTGTCCATCTGGCTGTACTTTCACATTTCACTTTTCTTAACATTTACACGCGCATCTTTATTCACACTCAGAATCTCAAAACCTCTGTGATTGTATTCAGGGCCCGGCTTCGCGTGAGCTCTTACCTTGAATCTTGAACAGCATATGTAAACAGAGACGTCTATATGAGCTCAGGATGAATCTCCATTGGTTTACAAAACATATGATTTGTGTTTTTTTATGTGCATTTTCCAGCATATTTTGATATGTAATTCTGATGTGGCGTCCATCACAGAAACAATAGCTTTTGCTGCGGACCGTTCAGGGCCAGTCATTTAGAGAAAGGGGGGGAAGATTTTCTATATGAATTAATTACAAATGCTTGGAAATGTCAAGTATAGATAAAGCTTAATACCCTGTCTCCTCCCTTCTGCAACAGAGAAGCTTTTAAATGGCTCTCTGCCAGCCCCTATCTGCCAAACGACACCAAGGTTACTGGGAGAAGCTGAAATATTCATAATATATGCAAAACCACCGCTGTCCATGGACAGTGTTCATTGGAATTCAAGAGCGAGCTTCAAACCTTTGACAACTGCTTAAGTAATTAGTTGCTGGGAGAGCGACACCCCCCCCCACACACACACACACACACACACACACACACACACACACTCCACCCCACCTCCCTCCACTCCCTCCCTCCGCATTGCTGCTGAAACTGGCAAGTAAATATTAGAGCATTTTATCTTTTCAGTTTGATAGTATAATTGAACGTGTTGAGGAAAGGTTGTTGGATTTCGTGTAATCTAAACTCATCTGAAGATTGTTTGATGATGAAATAGTCCAACTGTGCAATGTTTGGCTAAAAGGCTGATATGAACTACAAAGCCTGTAGTTTTTAAAAGATATGCACCAAATTACCTTAAATTTAAGGCCTGATCTGCAGACTAACCGGGACCCTAACCCTAAATGAAGGTAAATTATTTTGCAGACGGGTCTCAAACAGGATGCAACTTTAAATCTTAAATCTCAAATTCTCCATGACGGAAAAGTCTGACTGCGTGCTCATAAGTTATGTAACGCTCGGTTCAACAAGGTGCCTCATGCCAAATTCTGCTTGGATTTGACTTACAGATTTTGGCCGATGTATTATTAATAGCAAGACAACAAAGAACAACATGTTTTGTGTTGAAACAATAGCAGAATTCGGTGTCGGACATGGGCTTCACTCTCCCCCTTCTGCAAACTGCTAGTCACCGGTCAGTTCGTCAAGGCTGGGAGCTGCTGCACAATGAGAATCATGCCCGAATTGGAGCGGAGCCAAAGCCCATTCAGAGCAACTCCTCGTGTCTAACGCATTACCCCGGCTTATTAATCTGAAGAGACCGTGTTTTTGTGTTTACTAAGCATGATTCGCTTCTAATTAAAGCAAAATAATTATACTTCAAAGGAGCATGGGAGGCAGGATAACTGTTCAAAGACGAGAGCAGCTCTTGTCACGGGCAGAATTGCTTAACACAACAATGCAGGACAGCAAAATTAATCAAACGGATGGCAGAGATATTAAAGTCTTTTTATTTCACAAGTTAGAGTGCTAAATCATAATCAATTTTACGTATACCACATATTAATTAACATTTCTGAACACCTGTATATCATAACTAAATGATTGGATTAGGCCCACCAAGAACTGATTCATAAATTACAATTATTTAACACAGCAGATGTCCTGTAACATTTTGTATCCTTGATTTTTTTATTTTTTTTTTGCAGTTTATTGGTGGTATTTAATAGGTGATCATCAGATGCTGGATTGAGAAGAAGCTACATTTATTTAGCCGGGGGCATCTTAAACTCGTGAATCAAAGAAATTATGTGAAATCCAAGCTGACTAACGCAGCGTAATATGAACGTGTAAGCCTGACTCCAAGGCTTGGTTCAGCAGCCATGGCTGGTGTGAACAATTGGACCACCCCTTTTTACGAGCACAAGTGTCCTTGTCCTTGGTAAGGCGAAGGTCGATGTGTTCCCCCCTCTCTCTCCTGCTGTGGCGCTTCCACCGGCCATTCATTTGGGCCTGTGATGGCTCTAATAACATCTCCATCACATTAAAACCGGACCAGGCTGAGGAGATGTTAATACTCCCCTGCACTCGCTGCCGGGGAATTGGTCATGTATTACAACAAGTGCTTTTTAAACGCCTCTGTGGCCAAGTCTATGGAAACGGCAGATATTCATGGCTGCCTGCATGTGAAGCTCTTAACACGGTGGATTTTCAAGTTGTGACAGTTCAAGGGAAGCGGCGCTGTTAACATATTCAGAATGGTCCTGTAGCAAGGCCGTTCCTCCAATCCCTCTTTGCATCTCCACTGCTCGGCTGACAAGGTTGCCTGTTATGTTTTTTTTTTTTTAAAGATGGAGATTAGAGAGGAATGCTGCAAACACTCAACTCAAAAGCAGAGTCTACTAAAAGGATAATATTGAACTAAAGGAAAAAATATATATATATAGGTGGGAAAATAGACCATAGATAGATATGTGTGTTTTCAAAATAAAAAAGCTAAAGCTGATTCTACATAAAAGGTGTAACTGTCGGTAAGAATTAAAGGTGTTAATTGGGCTGTTTTGCATGATTGGAGCCAAAATGTTGTTTTGTTTTAAAAAAAAGAAAACTGCAACAGATCCAGATGAAAACAAAACAAAAAAAAAAAAAATATATATATATATATATATGTAAATATATATATAAACCTGACACTAAATTGACCCCTCCTTCGTTTTGCTTGCACTTTTGAGACGCTCCCTAACTTCAGCTTGTCAGTATCATATCTACTGTCCAGTCACGCATCACAACCTTTTTTCAATGATTTCTCAGCGGTTTGATCAACATACATCCTCCTCCTTTAACCTAGTCTGCCTGCAATTGTTACAAAAATCATCTTTCACATCTAAATAGTATTTGTTTGCATCCCTAACAGAACTGATAAAGACAGATAGATGATAGTTAGACAGAGGCTGTGGTCCTCGGGCTAGCTGTCACCGCCGGTCACCATGGTGAAGGAGGGATTGATGGCACCCATTGGCTAGTGAAGATGTATACATCATGTTGGTCCAGGGCTGCTGCATCCAGATGGACCCAGGCCATCCATTGTCTGTCAGGGACACAGCTGTCTGAGAAGTGCTGTCCTCCCTGCTCCTCCTTTTCTAACGCAGCTAACAAGTCTTTCCTCCTATAGGGGAAGGGGAAGGGGAAGGGGGGGTCCTGTCAATGTGCAAGGTTTCCAAGAATCAGAATGAAGATGTGCGGTGAAGTGCATATATGTTTTTCTGACATCATGTCAGAGCAGCAAGTCTCACAGCGATTTGTTATTTCCTTTTGTCTGAAAAGAGGAAAAATTATTTTCAATGTAATATTTTGGAGAGTTGGGACTTGAGAATCTAAAGGGAGTAATGTGAAAAGGTGAAGGGTACAGTACAAGAAATGGTTATTTCTTGTTGCCAGAGTCAGTGAAACTGGTGAAGTACTGCAATATTTACAAGGACAATGTGCAGCTCAAGTATCAGTTATCGATTTTTTTTTTCACATAATGGCACAAAAAGTAAGTGTTTGATTCTTTAGTCTGACATCTTTACTCCACCTATGAATAAAAACACTGAAAATGTGTTTTTTAAGGTTGCTTTGTGCCTCACATTTCCTCTTATCCATCCAGACATTTTCCATAACCGCTTATTCTTACCAGGACCGCAGGAGGCTGGAGCCAATCCCAGCCGAAACATTGGGTGAGAGAGGCGGGGTACACGAGGACAAGTCAACTTATGTGCTCACCACCCATTATTTAAAACACTCTGAGGCCGAATGAAAGTAAAACCAGGAGGTCATCCTGTGGGTAACTTCACTGGGATCCACTCGCGATGCTAACCAAATTAGCTGCCCGCTGGCTGTGGATTGAGCGTACATTCATGCTAGAGAAGTGTCAATAAAACTAAGCGTGATCGCTAGTTATCTACAGATTATGGGTAGAATTAAATTTGAATTTAAGGATGAAAACGAGGCAGCTCCACTGCCCACGAATGAAAGTGATCAACGTGTCACGTAGGAGAAAACGCGGGTTTGTTAGCATGTCAAAATGGCTGCTGTGAAAAAGATCTATTATGGAAATTTTCCTTTAAAAGGAGACAATACTTTGCAATTTTGTGAAATACTCTGGTAAAATCGAAGAAAGAAAGAAGGTTTATACCACTCTCATATCCGCAGACTAAAAATGAGGCTACAACCAGCAGCCAATTAGCTTAGCTTAGCATTAAGGAAGGAGTTAACAGCAGGAAGCTCCAGGAAGTCAATGTGTCTGACTAAGACCTGTTTTTTTTCCCCCCTACTTTAAACAAGATGTATCATACAGACAGATTGGAGAGTGGTATCGATCTTCTCATCTAACTCTCGGCAAAAAAGCGAATCATATTTCCCAAAATATTGAACTCTTCCTTTAACCAAACTGGAAGCAGGTGTGACAACTGCACACACTTATCTGCACACACACACACACATTCCAGCCAGCCAGCCAGCCAGTTCATCGCTTCCCCCTGAGGTGTGAGGTGGGACTAGGGAAGCATGGAGTTATTCACTGTCTGCCTACTTGGTCCTAATAGTCTGGCACAGCATGACTGACGCTGCCCCTCTCAGCCGTGATTGAGTGTATTGATCCTGAGCCGCAGCCGCCGGCGTGCTCCCTGGACGCCAGGCGGGAGGAGACCAACAATCAGAGCCTTCACTGGGGGAAAAAGCCCTCCTCATCTGCCTTAATCATCCGATCGATGATTAGCGCGCCGGCCCACTCATGTCTTTCTCTCGCTGACAAAGACATCTCCTCAGTCTCTGCTTGGCGTTTGTTGTTTTTTTTCCTGATCCGCACTTCCTTCTTTATTTCTCCTTTCATCCTGCTCTGTGTGTCTTTTCTACGTTTGATCGCTGCATTGGATTCGGTGAAAGTGTGCGTGTGCATGAGCGACTGAAACAGAAATACTCTTCAGCGAAAAGGCCTTCTGCTGACCGTCCATTTTTTTGAGTGAAAGTGAGGAAGACAGGGAAAAGAACTTGATTAGACGGCCAATAGGAGAGATGGATGGAGAAACAGAGGCGGAGGAAGACAAAAGACAGAGGGGATGTAATGGAATCTGACAATAGGAACTGTTGAATCACCGGCTGATTTTTGGGGTTGGGATGCTTCCAACCCTCTTTCCTAGCCCCCCCATAGCCCCTCCCTGCTGTCGCCGGTGGCCAATGGTGCACTTCTCCCTCCTTCGTTCAGCGTTGATTGGGCAGCAAATTGCTCCCATCACCTGGCATTAGTCCAAGTCCCACCAGTCAAAGCTTTTAATCTGATCATTATCCTGGTGCTAAGCGGCAGCACCACAGCTTCTGTTTGCTGGAGCAAGATATTGTGGCTGATTGAGTGAGGCGGATGGCTGTATAGAATTTCAGTTCCATCGCTGTCGAACCGTTTAAAAGTGTGGATTATCAGAACTGGAGCAAGATCACATGACCTCCGCCTGTGCACTTCTCCTCTCCATGCCTCTTGCTCTTTCCCTCCCTTCTTTGTCTCTTCTTTTTTAAATCAAGTTCCCACTCCTAAAGGCGCCCCGTAAATAGATTACAGTGTCCACACACCGGACCAGAACACAATAGAAACAAATAGCGGTGTTATTTTGAATGAAAGCCCGCAGCAACTGCTCAAATCGGTCTAAAGGTGGCAAAAGTAAGCGCCGCTTGTTGTGAAAGCCGCAGACAGAGACAGCTGGAGAAAGACGAGAAGGGAGCGTGTAAGAACACTGAAGTGGAGGCTCTTTCTGTGAACCATCCACTTCACATTCTCAAGCAGCCCGCTCATTGAATTTTGTCATATTTCAGTAAAACTTCTCAAGGCCGCTGCTCTCTGCCCACCAGCGTCGAAAAGTTCGGGCAATATCTGTGAAAGAAACACCTCAGCGTGCACGACGATTCTTGGAAAGTTTCCTTCCATACAATGCGTCCACTAATGAGCCATTGCATGTTGAGTGCAACAGTCTAGCACATGATTACAGCGGCCCTCCATCCCGCATGAGGAAAATACCAGCCAACGGCTCCCAAGTGCTCATTTCAATTACCGTCTATTAGGAATTCCAGCATCTACTGCCTCCCCCCCGCCCGCTTCCCCTCGCATGCAACCCACTCCTGCTTCCCACCCACTAACCTACACACACTCAATCCAGCAACCCGAATGGGCCAAGAGCCCCGCAAAACATGCCTGCCGTCGAAACAATGCATCATGTAAGTTTGGAGAGCGTCGAGAGGCACTTCAGGCGAGAGAATCAGCCCCGCGCCGTCTCTCGAGATGTAAGGGCGGCGGAGGGTGGAGGGGTTGGGGGAGGAGGAAGGGAAACAAAATGACTGTTTTTAGAAGATCCACTTCTTCCTGATGAAGCAAAATCACCCCCCCCCCCCCCCTCTTTGTGCGAATGGCTCTCATGGATACAGAGGATAACTAACACTAGAGATGGGTAGTTATTGTTCGAGTGGCATTCTCTAACTTGCAAATAGCCCCTCAAATCTGCGTGGAGGGCTTTTTCTTTAATATGAAACGCTGGAGGGCTCCCTTAAAGTAAATGAAGTAAAGGAATTAGAGGAGACATTTGCTGAGTGTGAGAAGTTAATCCAACACTCGCAGGGAGCACAAACAAAGGACTTGTGAATCTTTTTGTTTTATGATAATTGAACATGTATATGCCCAAACAAAGAAGAAGAAGAAGAAGTAGCGGAGCAGGCGATGGACAGAAATGGACCCCCCACACACACACACACCACCACCACCCTCCACCCTGTAAGTGACTAATGCGTGACATCAGTCTTCACTAATACCCCGACTGGCTGTCAGTCTATTCGGCGTGACACGAGACAACCACCCTGTTGTTTCACCTCCCAATTCCGGAGGAGTTGATGGAGGGGCGTCGATTGTTGTGTTGTTCCCATGACAAACAGGAGGCAGGGGAACCAATTAGTTGCGACGGCTTTTAACATTCGCCTCGAACCAGGAGGAGACGTAGAGGTTTTGCTGGAGTCTGCCAGTGGCTTAATTATAAAGAGGGAATGTTTTCCCAAGGCCAGCGCATGCAGACATATTACTAATTCATTCTCCTGGCTTGAATACATTGAGTTTTGCATGCAGTGTGCTTTTGGACATATTTATTTTGTGCTGACGACCACACACAAACATTCAGGACAGGAAAACCCGATTGGCTTCAGATATTGCCTTCAATTTTTTTCCTCTTTATAGTCCTCTCCTCTCCATGGTCATGTGTGTTTTATATCAGCCTCACTGTATGCGGAAGGCAGGAAGACCCCCTCAGTTCTCCAATCTGTCACAGGGTCAATGACATTCATTTCAATGATCTATTTCAATTTATTCCAAAGATACTGAAGTATTTACAGGTCTGTGCATGCTGTTACCATGAACCCTGCGTGCATGTCGTGTGTGTATACAAGGGAAATCTGAATTCTGTGCAGCCTCTTCTGTCACTGTTAAGATACAGTCAGTCTGTGATCTGCATTACAGAAAATTTCATTTCTCATTTATGTACTTATCTTTTTCATTTTTGGCCTTTGAAGACGCGCGCTTTCTCTACTTGTACTGTATTTTGTTTGATTTCCTACATTTCTCAGAGGGCCTTACCGAGGAGCCCACGGCTAAATTCAGATGTGGGTTTAAATTAGTGTGCAAAGATGCAAAAAAATATTTGTTCACAACCTGTTTTTCAGCCCGGAATCGAGAAGAAAACTAAATAAAAAGTTAAAACGCGTTACAGAATTTGTCAACCAGTCGAGTCTAAATGTAAAAGTCTTATTTAATGACCTGTGCACATCTGAATAACACATTAGTGCTTCTTAAATGAAATAAATTCATCTGCAATTCAACTGACAAACACACCAAACGCTGCAACAAAAGAGCTCTGGCGTAAAATCTCATTTTATTCAACATTTTCAGGGCTGCGCATTCAATGTGGAAGCAGCTATCTCTGCAGCTTTACAGCCTGTGGAAACATAACGAGTGCATTCATGTTGGATGTCAACCATCAAAATGACTCGATGTTCACTAAAGCTTGCTTGGATATATTCGGCTCTCTGAGCACCACAAGTACGACAGCTGCAGACGGCTCACGCAGGAGGAAAGTTAAAGCTACTTCTCTTCGTTTTACCTCCATGCACCATCTCCCTGCCACAGATGTAGGCTACATGCTACCTGCATGAGCATGCACGTGGATTTGCTCTGGTTCTGAATGCTTGAACGGGTTAATGATGGCGAAGACAAGGTAAGTTGAGGAGATGGTTCCAAGTGGATGCAAAAGTGGATTAAGAATATGGCCCCAAATAAGGGTGGTGCTAAGAAATGGCTCAGAGTGACTGGGTGGGGTTAGCAGAGGACTGTGACTCCCAGGTAAAGCCAATTAGTTTTGGGCTGGCAAATAAAGATGCCAAATGAAATCCCTCTGAATTTAAGAGAGCCATTTCCTGCACCCCGTACACGGAAAGGTAGACGTGGTGCTAGATGTGAGCTCTGCTGCTCTGCTGCGATATCCAACCTACATATGACCGTGATGAATGTTTCTAAATTAAAAAAAAAAGATATTTAAGAGATACTACTGAAGGGAGCACGCGTACCACCAGAGAACCAGTGTGCTAAAGTAATATGACTGTGTTCATTTGATGTTTTAGCTGCTAAAACAAAAAAAATAAGAAATAAACACTGACGATTTCCATCAAAACAAACTAAAAAATCAGGTGACAAACTGTTTCTATTCCATTTCGTTGAAGAAATTAATTTCTGTGTGACTGAATCTCTCGCTCTTTCATTCACAGTGTTAAAAGATGTCTTTCTCTGCTGCAAACACAACCGCTGACATAACCTCGTCCGTGTTTTCCACGTCTACAAAAAAAAAAAATAGACACAGCACCAATCAACAATAACAGCCCCAGAAACGTGAAGCGCGGCTCCATTAGCCGTGTCTCGAACGGCGCTGAAGTTTTTCATGCTTTTTCTCCAACAAATAATCTGCCGGGCTGCTGCTGACTTGTTGGACTTCACTGTGAAAATGGTTCACCACATATGGCAGCTGCAAGCTTTCGGGCCAACTTGTTGAACTTGATGGATAGTGAAAAGGCCTTCGGGCTGCATGTGTTGGCCCTCCCTACCCCATGCTTTCCTTTCCTTCTTTTCCGTCTTCGTTCCCTCCTCTCTGACTTACTCTCTGTGCCTATTGATTATCAGAACTTCCCCTCCACACACAGATATATTACCTCCTCTCCTCAGCGTGTCTCCTCTGCTCTGACTGTTGGAGGTTCTCCAGCACTCTCCAAACAGGTCTGATCCTTAACAAAGGTGAGGGGCTGGAGCTCTCGTTGTGTTCCAGCACAGCCGAGGTGAACGGAGAGAGGTCTGTGTTCCTGGCACACGATTCCTTCAGCGCGCTGTCACGTCTCTTCAACTCTCCCCCTCTCTGATGTTACCTGACAGGTGAGGGTGTGTGTGTAGGTGTAGGTGTGCGTGTGTGTGTGTGTGTGTGTGTGTGTGTGTGTGTTGTTTCATGCATTCTGCAGCTGGGGGTGGTGGTGGTGGTGGGGGGCGACGAGGAGGTGAGGGAGGAGGACAAACAACAGGATATGGATAGGGTCGAATTGGAGGGGGCATGAGGGAAAGGATGCTAGGAAGAGAAGAGGTGGGAGGTAAGTAAGTAGGAGACTAGGAGAGCAGGGTGTATATGTGCATTTTGGATCTACAGTGTGTGTGTGTGTGTGTGTGTGTATCTGTAAGAATGTGGGCATTTGTGTGCTTATGTGTGTGTGTCTATCGATTTGTGTGTGTGTGCCATGGACAGGGAGGTTGTGTGATGGCAGTGCCTTCAGGCTCCTCCAGGCGTAAGAATCAGTGAGCAGGTGGAGCGCACCGGCATCGCTGTCTTCTGACGAGTCCCCGCCGTCTCCTGTTTTGTCAGGACCCCTGGAGCGAAGACCGGGGAGTGTTTCTCTGTGTGTGTGTGTGTGTGTGTGTTTGTTGACCGGTTGGGATGCACTATGATCATTAGGATTCACAATGGCTTTGACAGCGCTGCTCTGGAGCAGTGGACACAGCATATGCCCAGGGAGATAACTGGTTGGCTGACTGGTTATCTTACTGGCTGGCTGCTCCGCTAACTGTGTCCACCGCGCTAATAAATTCAGATCCTTTAATTCAAACAGACTTGGCTCTGGACATAAGGCCCCACTCTGTGTAGCAGACACGTCTGGATTGCATCAGGCAACACCACGCGTCTGAATTATTTGTTTGCTCTCAAAGTTGTGATTAATTTTGCAGCAGTGTTGCTTCACTTCAAGCGATTTCGTGACATGTTGCTGATTTTGTAATGTGAATATTTGGGACCGCTGCAACAAAATGAGGCTTTTCATCCAGATACATAACAAGCATGTTTCCCCGCAAGCATCATTTGTTCTTACATGCTTTTGACCGGGGAGGAGTGGTGTGTGTGTGTGACTATCCTAAGTGTGTAAGTGGCTCAGGTGGTAAAGAAAGGACGTCCTAATAATAGCCCCTTGTCTCCACACTGGTCCACAGGCTGTAGCCGTATCGATTCTGCCTCTCCATCTTCTGCGTTTGCCCGGCATCGTTATAGACCAGATACCGAGGGTTTAGTTTGGAATCTTGTGCAGCAGCGATTTCTCTCTCCGACCTGAGCTGGATAAAGCCGAACGCCCTGGGGGGGAGGCAGCAGTGGTTTTTAATTGTTTGTAGTGTTAGTTGGTCACGCTGGAGGCAAGCTCTCGAGGGACGGGCCTCCAGCCCAGGTCATGACCTCGCTACGCGCGCACAAACACCGATGACAAAATGAACGTGCGGGTACACCGAAGCAACAGTGCCCGAATACACACAAACGGTACGAGCACGCCCGTACATGGGAGTTCCTGCTCTATAATGAGAAACCCAATTATGGTCGCGCTAATGTGGAGAATTCCCCCTCGAAGAAACACTTTTACAAACTTATTGTGGTAACGCGTGCAACTTAAAACTGTCCTCCCACACGTGCATGCATTTTCATTACGTGAATTAACAGCGCCGAACACGTTAATCGTTTATCGCCGTGCGAAATATACGGCGTGTTTTTAACATGCGAGGTAAGGTACGTGATGAACGGGCTCTGATTTTTTTGCTTAAGTGCCTTTTAATCGTTTGCGAGACTATAATCATCGGTAACAGTGAGAACCTTAAATGGGCTTCTCATAAAGAAAATCTAAAATCTTCTCTGCACTTCAGCTTTTTTTTTTCCCCCTCATCTGGAGGAGCGGTTGTTTTATCCTTTGATCTGCAGTACATTAAAGTAATACTGTGGGTTTGAAAAAACCATTAGATGGCCTTTTGCAGGGCAGCAGGTCTCTTTTAAAAGCACAATGAACCTCTATACAGATCAGGTTAGAAACTTAGTTAAAGGCACAATAACACATGGTCTCAAATTAGTCTTAAATGGTGTTAGCCCTCAAATAAGACCATTGACTCCTGACCTGCGCTGCTGAGGTCCAATTACACCTACGGCTTTTTCCTGTTTTCAACTGTTTGCAGCGAGACGGCGAGTTCTCGGATTCAGTCGAGAGTTAAAATATTCACATGCTGTGTCTTTTGTCTTTCTTGCCTGCCTGTCTCACTGTCCGTCATGCTCTCCGCCCGTCTGTCTGTCAGGGTGGCAGGTCTTGTTGAATAGAGAGTGGGTCATCTCCCTGACAGAGCTCAACTGGTAGTTATGGCAGCCTCGCCACGGCTGGCTGGCTCCACACAGTCACCGGGAGACGGGGGATCATCAAGTCTGTCCTCGCGCTCTGCCACACACACACATACACATCTACGCCGCACGCGCTCGCTCTCATACACACACAACATGCACCTATACTAATAATGGCTAGATAGAGTTGTAAGATCATTATGACAGACACGGATATATTTGTCAATTTCCTAACCTGGTTTGTGGCTTACAAATTGTCAGATTTCTGTAGCGCCAGTACAAATTCTGAGAAGGTAGAACTGAAATGTAAATATATTTTTGCTAAGAAATATCTCTCTTTATATTTTTGGTGATTGTGCTTTGGTCCAAATTGTATTGATGAAAGGCAAAAGGAAGAAATGTAAGTCTTATTTATTTTCCTTTAGTAACAGTGCGTCCTATATTTTTATTCTCCAAGCGTTTTTTGGGGGAGGCTGCTAACACTTAGCCAAACCCCCACAGCACTAAGTGTGCACGAGCTGCCGATGACTCACCTGGTGTTGGTATAACACAAGCGAAAAAGTAACAGCCACTGGGAATCAGTGCTAAACGAGCGGCAACCTCCGTGGCTGTGAAATGAAGCCAGTGCAGAAGTGCCAAAAAACTGCAGTTCCTCAAACGTCCACTTGAGGCTGGTCTCCAGAAGTGAGTCAGTCTCCAAAAGTCCCCATGTTCAAATGACTTCACAGCAGAAATAAACATGTTTACAGCCTGGTACAAAAAACAGTTTTGGTCTCTAGAGCTGATTTCCCCGTTCATGATAACTGTACTGAGGGTGAATTTATATACAACTCACCTGTTTTAATAATATTTAAATGTATGTATAATTAAATGTGTGGATGCTTTGATTGACAGGTGAGCGCTGTCACAGGTGGCTTGTTTGAGCAACCAGGCTTCATTCAGCCTGCCTCATGCTCCTGTTTCATGCAGTCCATGGCTACAGCCAGGTCTATGCTACTACGACTACTAATGTTAGCAAGCTAAGGTTAACCGGTGTCCACTAGCACAGCTTACTAGCTGCCACTTTTTGACTATAATGCAATTTTAACAACCAAAACGGGTCATTGAAAATGTTGGATGATGACTTCGATTGCTATTGGCTGATAGTAAGTCCCTTAATCTATGTTTGTAGGCTTGTGCACAGCTGCTATATGGGAACTGCATTCCCCAGTGGCCTGATGCTTCCACAAACTTGTCCACAGCCATTTTTATCCTCTTTATAAAATATGCACAATAACTGGAGCATTATCATAATTTATATTTCCTTACATAAAAAGCGAAACAAATTCAAAATTCAGCCGGACTTTGATATATTTTGACTGCTCAGAACACGCAGTTACCGGTACAAAACGGAGAGAAGACAGAGGCGTAACACCCCCACCAGTGAACGTCCCAGTTATTCCACAAAGCCAACAGTGTTTTAATCTTCCACGCCACTTAATGTCCCATTTAAATGTTCTGCAGCCTTCAAATATGAATCATGAATATCTGCACCCGGGGGTTGGCCAGCACAGTCTATTAGAATACATCACTACCGTACCAGGGGACCACTTTGTGCATCCCTCTAAAATGTATCATATCTCCACTGTAGAGAGGGAGACATGACTTCATGTGTCTTGTGATGTAAGTATTATTACAATTCATGAAATTCAAACACTTATGGCAGGGCCATTAATTTGAACCATAAGCCGTTGGGGAGAGATTTACAGTGGAGTTAAGGGCGATCACACCATTAAAGGACTTGGGAGGAAGACAGAGAGAGAAAGAGAGAGAGAGACTGCGAGAGATAACTGGAGCTATAGCAGCAGCTGTTTGAATTTCTTCATGTATAAGTGCAGCAATTAATATTTCTGTTTCGCGCTCTCAGGTCAAATTCGCAAACATTTCCGTCCGAATTAGAGAGGGAATAGTGGAGTTCTGAAGGTTCACCAGTTAAAACATAACCCCTGCCTCCTGCCTTGGCTCCGTCTCAGTCTACATACAAAGTGCTGAATTTTGCATGAGTGCCTGAGCGTATAGCAACTGGAACCCTATAGCGTTGTTTACTGATACTTCCTCGAGGCGCCTCAGTCCGCGCAGCCCATTCTGATAAGAGTGCGAGCAGCTGAGACCCGTCTCCCGTCGGATGCTGTGTGATGGTCTTGTTATACAGCAGAGCATGAAGAAACAACGGGCAGAGGTCAGGACATGCAGACGTACTTCTCGGCTTCAAAATGACCAATCAGGAAGTCTGCTCCCAGCCAATGTTGATTTCTCAGATAGTACTGGTACAAATTGACACGTGACTCACAGCAGAAATAGTCTGGGTAGTCTTTCATGCTGTAAGTGCTACAAAAGTTATTTCCCTATTCTGAGGAGATCAATGTTTGGATTTTACTGTAAGAATAGATCATGTCCTCCCTCATGACTTGTGTCATTTACTCTTGTAGTAAATCTCTCATACTGTGCATGTCTAATTGCATCTCTAGCATAAAAAACAGCTACAAGAAATGCAACTTTTTAAAACTTCTTAGTGTACATATGTTCATTTGTGAGCTTTCAAGGGGATGGTAGGTATTTTCTGTGGAAAACTAGGCTAAGTTTCCCACTTTTTATGCAATGGCACCCACCTGTCAGTCAAAGCACCCATGCTGTTAATTAAACATAACTTTAAGCCTTAATATAATCTGAACAGGTGAATTGTATATAAATTCACCCTCAGTACAGTTGTCATGAAGGGGGAAATTAGCTACAGAGACCAAAACTGTTTTTTGTACCAGGCTGTTTATTTCTGCTGTGAAGTTGGACATTTTAACATGGAGACTTATGGAGACTTGACTCACTTCTGCAGCCAGCCTCAAGTGCAGTTTTGGGGCTTTTATGCCTTTATTTGATAGGATAGCATGTAGCAAAGGACACACACTCGGCCATTTGTACATAGGGCACATGCTCTACCAGGCGAGCACCTGTAGCTTCAGGTTATTTGACTTGACAGGTTGTTGCAGAGACACATGTAGCCCTCCCACTCAACTCCAATTTTCCTACAGAATAATCATGGCGAACCCCTTTACATCTGTTAACACCTCAAGCATGGGAGGTGGATTGGAGGGAGTCTACTAGAATAATGAAATTGGGATACATCTACTTTAGCTAGAGCGTATGACCCTGCCTAGGCTGCGGAGAGGCCTGGTTAGCTGATTTTGTAGTTATATTGTTTATGTGAGCTTACAACCTCCCATGCATACCTTTAACACACCATAGCCCTACCAATACCACTTTCATCAAGCATAAATAAACATTTCGACTGCAAATATACTGTGCAACAACATGGGTTTCACCCTTTAAGTCAAATAAAATAAAATAATAATACCCGGGGTTTTGTAAACTCAGTTATGGTACCATGTGTTGGCGCGCGCATGTTGGAGCTCATTTGAATCCTCATGAAAAGTGTTCCTCAGTACTCACTGATCCTTGTAGATTCAGAAACACAGCTAGTCGGTTGGCTTCAGCGAAGAAAAGTGATGTGAGATGGAGAAACTAGTCCTGACGACACGTCCGTGCACCAGCAGGTTTCCATAGCAACAGCGAAGTCCTGAGCACCCTCTACAGCAGCAGCGTGCGTGGCGGCAGGCAGGTGCATGTAGGCTCGAGGCACACTATACAGAAATTCACAACACTAATAAACTCACTATTCATTTCCCATAGACTGTTCATATTGTCACTAGTTCGCATAATGTCCATACTCACTCAGAAAACTTGGCGCAAAATATTCTCCCACACACACACACGGTGTCCTTCTCCTCTCAGCTAGCGAAGACGAAGCTAACTAGCATAATACACACCAGAAAATGGCGTAACCGACATTTAGTATCATTTACGCTGAAACAGCTCCAAACATGGCTCACGTTTACATTTTGTACCTCCGGTTTTAGGTTTCCATAACCTCAGTAACTTTCAACACTGTTGAACGGCTTACAACTAGCCTTTTCGTTGCGTTGCTATTCTTCTCCTCGTGTCTCCTGTTACTAGCGTGAGCTTCTTCCCTCTCATTTCTTTAGTCCCACCCCCTCCTCAGAATCCGATAGGTAGGTGACCCTCACCTTTGACAGGTATGGATTTGCTAATCACAGATTAACACCTGGCTACTCAAACAAAACAGAAGTAACGTCATGAGGCATTCACAGACCGTTAGGAACATGGGACATTTCAGCACCTTCCCAAATAAAGTACTATTATGATTTTTTCTATATTAATGAACCCTATTTCACAACAGAAGTAACTTACAATATTCAAACAATAACAAACAATATTCCAAAATATACTGCATATTTGTCAACAAAACACATGTTTACAGAACCAAAGCATTATCATTTGTAGCAGGGCACTACACACAAGTAGGTTCTTGTCGACTGAACTGGGCTAACTAATGATTGCAAACATAACGTGAACAGTGAAATCCACAAGCAGAAAAAGAAAATGCACCTTTTTCGAGTTTTAGTTGAACTCAGACTATAATCTTCTCCGAGTGTCTCCGGCTCTGTGTTTGCTATCATTTGTCACATGGCCACAGTGTTATGGGTTCAAACAGAAATGTGCAATGGCTCAGTGCACTCCAACAGCACAGTTTTCCATCTCCGCTCTCCCCTGGCCCAGTTTCATTATCCTCAAGGTATTCAAGGAGTAATGGCTTCTAGGGCCAGAAACCCTGTTGGCCATTTCAAGTTCTTTGCCCAGACCTCCTTAGTTATTGTTCAGGAACTGCGTGTAAGTGTTTGGGAGACAGGACAGAATACTGAAAAGATTTCTACAGCTAACTGCAGCTGTATCTGCTGACATCCCTCCAATCCCTTTTAAGCTTTACATCTGTACTAAATCAGATTTCAGGAGAAGTAAATGATGTGATCTCTGCGCTAACTTTGATGATTTAAATATTTAAACATGAAGCTTTAAAACTGGGCTTGACAGTTGAGGATTTGCTTTAAGCGTAGCCTTGAATCTCACATGCTCCAACCATGCAAGAAATGCATCTAAATATGTTGTTTGCTCCAGTACGTTTCCGTGCCGTTGACAACACTTAAGCAATTTAGCAGCGATGCCTCGTGTCAAGCCGGAATGGCTTTGTTTATGCGCTCAAAATTCAGCTTCTCTGTGGTTTTACAGGGGGAAAGAAGTGTCTATGCATGTAAACAAAGTCTGAGAACCAGGCCGTCTTTTCTCTGAGGAGCTGCCGTAGTGTAACTTCAGCTCCATTGAACATCACCCTTCACTGGGTTTGAGGTATCTGATTGAGTCCATCCATGTGGAGCGCTATTGAATCAAAAGAGTAAACCTCAAGGACATGGTCCACCACACACACATCTCCTGAATGCGGACGGTAAGAAAGAAAATGCACACACGTATAAAGGACACACAGACACAGACACACGCTTGATAATGATAATAACGGACGTGTGTAAGTTTCTTTTTTTTAAAGTGTAGAAATGTAAATCTGTAGAATCTGAAGTGAAATAGACAGTTTCCTGTCAGGGGCTGTAATGAAGCAGCAGCCAGTGAATCCCAGCATGTGTAATCTGTTCCTCCACAACCCCGGCGAGATGTTTTTCTCATAATTATATTGTTCCTGGTTGTCAGACGTTGATTCACATTAGTGGTAGAAAGGCAAATTCTTACTCGGAGGGAGATTTGTCTCATTTCAAAGAGCCAACAGAGAGAGCTGCAGAGAGCTGCTGAGAGATGGACTGGTCAGCAACAATAACCCTGCACTCACCACTGCAGGAGACAACGCTGGACTACTGTAGACTCGGCTACACCTCTCAAGTGGTTAATTAAATGAGTCCAAGCATAGAGCTACCACACAACGCTTGGTTTACCATAAACAATGTGATTAAAGCGGCCATGGGCCAGCCAGAATGTAGAGTTGAAAAAAAAAAAAAAAAAAATTCAGATCACCATGGAGATGTGTGAGAAAAAGAGGTCTGAATACAGACAGGGATGTCATTATTACTTTTTTATTCATTATTTTCATAATGACTGTCATTATGCGCAGCCTCTGATTGAATTCCATTTTGCTAGTCAGGTTTGTGGCGAGCGGAATAATTATCACTTAAGTGATATTAAGATTCATGCTAAACATTTTCATGGTCAGAGCCTCTACGTATTTGGCAAAAGGACTTAGATTATGAAAGAAAAGATTAAAAAAAACATGTTTTTCTTTGCTGTGAA